>JANUYF010000002.1:81717003-82399503 GCA_026167975.1 Phrynosoma blainvillii
TCCTTCTTGTCAGATAGCTTGCTTAGGATTTTCCCAGCTGTATCTCCACTCCCAGTCAGGCAGTTATCCTTTTAATTCATTTGAAATTTGATCAGAATAATTATATGAAATTACTTTAGAGGCTGGGGAGAAATCCACTGCTTTGGACCTATGGGCTCTTTGCTAGAGAACTGTGCTAGATGCTAAGGCCACAAAAGGAAAATTCTATGTTATACATCACATTGTCTTTTTCCATTTAGGATCTGCTTGCTTTTCTGCTTTCTGAGACTGATGTATCTGATGATTTAAACTAAGAGTTTAACTTACTTTTTCAGACTATAGGGAATCTCTATGTGTTATGATTCGATTTTAAGACTTGTTTCATGAACACCATGGTTGGCCCATACTAATAAGATGCACAAGTACCATACAAATAGGAGAAGTGGAAAACTTATTGAAAACCTCACAATACACCACATGTCATCAAATATGGTAAAAGTGGTGTTGCAGTGAAGCTCTTTTAAAGTCACTTTGGCAAATAGGCATTCATTTCAATGTTGACATTTGATAATTTCCCCCAATCTGTTCTATTAAACTGTAATGAAATATGTCTTCTTTTAAATAGTTACACAATCACTGATTAAAAGCAACCCAAACTGATGCTTTTTCACATGGGAGTAGGTGCAGCTTTGTGCAATGGGGCAATGAGGCTGAGAGGATGATTACACCAACGGTGTGCCAGCTTTCATGCCAGTGGGACAATGAATTCACTGTAGATTTAGTCCATACTTTGGAGAGAAACTATCCAATGTGGTGAACCATTTTAGTTCCAAGATGTTGAATCCAACACCCAAATTCACCACCTTGGATAGAAACTTGAATGCTCAGAGTAGAACCCAGGTTGGATTCCCTGCTCCATAGAAGTCACCAACTGCTGCATCTATCATGCGGTAAGACATAAGCCCTAATAAGTTCAGTGTATTTTTGAAAGTTTATTTTTCTATCTAATATTACAGCCTTTCACTTGAATGTTATGCATATTTACCCAGGAGTATACTGGACTGAACAAAGTAGGGCTTTGCATAATCTTGGGCTTTAAACCAGTTCACCAGTTAAGGAATTTGGGAGCAGAAGCTCAGGAGCAAGGCTGTGTTAGATTCCATTTGTCACTTGGTGCCTCCAGCTTGAAGCTGAAAACAAAGTACTGCTGACAAATGATGGGGCAATTCAAGCCAGAGTGAAAGGACCTCAATTCAGAGCAACACATGGGGACTTCTCAATGATTTTAAATTAGGATAGAAAACATAACCTCTAAAGTCCTGGGAAGGAGTTCAACTATAACCTGAATTCATGGGAGACAAAGGAGGACCATCTCCCTCCGGTTTTGCTTGCACTAATGTGCAAGTGTTTCCAAACAGTGTGTTCACTGTATCACTGTCCCATGAATAGCTACTCGGCAGTGTGTTGTCCTTTGTATTCAACAATCATTCTACTGTATTTTGTTCAGTCCTCAGCCTTATTCCTTTTGGCTCTATTCACTTTTGATATGAGATTATCATTGGGTAAACTGAAAATGATACTAGGACAGAAGATGATATAAATCTCGGTACTCCACCCACTTGTCCTTTTTAAAAACCTGTTAGATGTGACATTAAAAAAAAATCTTCCTTTTTCTTGAAGCTCTCAGATGGGCTTCAAGAAAATGTGGACAAAGGATCTTCCCATGCCTCAGATGATGTTTTTCATCTTGTCATTCTCAGCTGACCTACATTACCTTGACAAGTGCAGTTCATTTCAGAAATAAGCTGTTTTGGAAGATACTTATTTTCCACTGGATAAGTTTACAAGTGCAATTGCCTTAGATTATTTATGTTTTCAGATACAGATAAGTGAAAAGACTGAATACATTCAAGTGATTTACTATGTGGCTAGAAGCATGGCATTAAAATTAAAATAATTACATGCTGCTGTTTGTCAGCCTTTTACTTTTAGATAATGAAAGGACTGCTAGAATTTGGTGTTGCTTTGATTTCCCAATCTAAACTACACATGAATTCATCCACTTCCTAGTAATGTTAGATTACAAGGAAAAGCTTTCTTCTTGGATTTCTACAGCAGACACTTTAAACTCAATATGTACACAGTGTAATTTTCCAACTGAAGGAACTGAGAATTCGTGTACTGTTTATATTCCTTTTGATTGTAAATTTAAAACAGAAATTACCAAAAAGGAGAATAGTTGAGGACAGATGCAGATTTGTTAGCAAGAAAATAAATGGGTAGAGGGTGGGGATTTGGAGATGGGTTTAAGGGATGGACTGGCTTTAAATAGTTTAAGTTTATGCAGTTTTGGAGGACTCAGTGCAAGCATTTAGCTTGTTTCCACTTTATATTTTTTTCTTATATAAACTGCAAAATTTAGAGTTCCTTTCAACTCCCAGGCAGATTGAAAGCTGGAGTCTTGGGCTCCCCCCAACTCTGGCCATAATAATCTACAGTTTGTAAAAATATGGCATGTTATAAAATAATAATCTTAAAACAATAATAGATTGATTAAATTTGAAATCTTTTTACTTGATTTTATACCTGACTTAAAAATAATGTGTTGCATTTTATATTTTATATTTAAAAATTAGATAATACCTTGAACTGAAGTCATTTTGGGGACAGTCTGATCCTTATTCCTTTTTTCCTGTCTCTTTTGGTCCTACATGTTCCTTGAACTTAGTGTTGCTACTCCGGTGTCTGATGTTTTCTTTATTAGAACCTTCTTGAAAGTGCCCCCTTTTAACTATCACCTTTTTCACAAACTCTAAAAACTGCTTCCTCATAGCACATGATAGCAAAATACAACAATATCATTTGTAACAATTTGCCATAAATGTTTGAAGGGCTCTATGCTTTAGCTGGACATCTTTGACAACCTCCTTCAAAGGCTCAAGAACACTCAGCATGAATTATACTCTCAATATGTATAAACAAGTCAAAACATTATGGGTAGATCATTCATCACAAGGAGTCTTGTTTTGGTGAGCAAACACAACATTAATGAAATTTGAGGGACCAACATGTACACCAGATCTTTGTGAGGGACATAGAGCAGACAGTGAAAGTAGATTAAGTCAGACAATTGCAGAAAGTTGCTGGCTCAGTTCCTGTAAGCTTCAACCCAACAGCTTCACCCATCTTCTTGGAAAAACCTCAGTGGCTTTGCTAGCTAGCTAGAATTCTGGGAGTTGATGTCCAAAAAGGTGAAGTTTCCAAGCTCAAGCTCTGACAGAGGAATAATCACCCAAAAGGTATACATATGAGTTATTTTAAATAATAATAATAATAATAATAATAATAATAATAATAATATAAAGTCCCTCACAAAGATGATGATGAGGAAGGCTCGAGGCAGGGTACAAAACTGATAAAAACACATACAACCATTTAAACACATTAAGTTAAAACACATAAATATAGGATATATTAAAATCATCCAACATAAAATTAAAAATATACCATTTTAAAGTTCATAGTTCAAAACTGACTGGGTAGACCTTATGGAAGAGGTAGGTCTTTAATGCTTTTTAAAATTCAGACAGCATCTTCAACTAAAGTGCTAAAGTAGGTTGCGAGTTCAATACCAGCCAGGGCTGAGGCTCGACTCAGGCCTGCATCCTTCCGAGGTCGCTAAAATGAGTACCCAGCTTGTTGGGGGGCAATCAGCTCACAGTTGTAAACCACTTAGACACCCCATAGCGTGGTATGAAGCAGTATATAAATGAAGCTGCTTTTGCTTTAGCTGTCAAATATCTCCTGGCAGGTCATTCCACAGAGGGGGATTGATGAAAATGTCTTATGGATGACAGATGCTAGTCTATTTTTTCTGACCAGTTGAAGTACATGTCCCCCAGAGGACCTAAGTGCTTGTGATGGATTACATGGGAGGAGGCAATCCCATAGTTAACTAGGTGTAGGGCTTTAAAGGTAATAACCAACACTTTGTCCTTTGTCAGAAACTAACAGGCTGCTCATTGGCAGGTGTCAGTGAGTGCCAAAATGGTGCCAGAGTACAGGAAGTGAGTTGGGGAAAATGCTGTAGACTGTAGTTCAGTAGTAGAGCACATGATTCCTATGTAAAAGGTTATAGGTTTGACTCCTGGCATCTGTAGGTTGGTTGGGGAAAGAGTCCCATTCAAAAACCGTGGAGAGCTTCTGTCACTCAATGTAGATATTAATATGGTCTGGGCTGATAAAAGGCAGCTTCCTGTGTGGAGAAGATGAGATGGAGAAGTGCTAATCTGCCCTGGGAACAGAAATAACTAATTGCAGTACTGAGAAGTCCACATCACATATTTTCCTTTAAAGCAATTGATGATTTTTTTAATCACCGATAATCCTTTGTTTGAGGCTTAAGTCTGTCTCTAAGAGAATGAAATGAAGGATGATAGTTCAAAAAACAAGGAGAGAATATTGTTTGTCTGTTTGGTCACTTACCTCATCAGGAACTTTAATTCCCCAAAGGGACCAGACGGATAATGTATCCATCTCCAACCTCTTGCCTTTCAGATGTGCTGGTCTGCAACTCTTACAATTCCTAGCTAATAACCAATGACCATGCTGGCTGGAAATTGTGGTAGTTGCAGTCCATTATATTTGGAGGGCACCAAGTTGGGGGAAGGCTGTCATATAGCTTCAATCTTTTAAAAAGAATGCAAGCAGAGTTGCAGCTTGTAATTTTTGGACTAAAGTTCCCAGAATCCTCTGGCCAGCATTGTCACCAACCATGCTGACTAAAGGATTTGTGTTGTAATCCTAAAAGATAAGTTTCCCATACTTGTAGCCCAGTGCACACACTTTTTTAACAGGCTGGGATTCTCTAGTATTCAGAGCTATGTTTTTGAAAGACTGAAAGGTTGACTTGTCCTTTGTTCTCCTTGCCAAGTATTTTTAAACACAAGGTCGTCTTCAATTTAAGCCAACTTTTTGAAGAAAACACTCCATTCCAATACAAGCTCCTTATTTCCCGGAAAATATTATTACTTGTGAGGCTACATTGTTAAAGCTTTTATTATCTGCTCCTTTTCTGTTTTCTGTCCTTTCTGTTTATCACTGTCTCCCTAGATTTTCTCTGACTCATTCTTTTCCTCCCAATTTTACCATTAAAACCTCCTGTTTTGCTCTGATGCAGAACTGAAACCAAACTCTGCTCAATTTCCAGACTGCTTGTCTCAACAGTCTCACATTTTAAGATGAAGAAAATAATCAGCAGTCTTCTTCATTGGCTTCTCTTTTCCTTTACATCCCAACTATCTTCTTTCTGTTTTCCTTTTTCACTGTCTTCACATTTGTCTATGTGTACTGCCAAACTTGCAGCCACCATAGTTTATATGAGTGAGGCAATGAAGGGGAAGTACGATACTGTAGCATAGTCCTTGGGCCTTCTTAAGAATTTGGAAATGTTACTTTTTAGAACAATTCCTAGAATTCCCAGCCATGGCCAGGTTGGCTCAGGGATTCTGGAAACTGTAGTCCAAAAGCTAATTTCCCTAGGCTCTGTTATTGCAACCCAGTCTTAAAATACATACATTTACTGGGTATGAATTTACCCACTAGAGATATAAAAAGTAATGATGTGCTGAGTAAATTGGTACAATTGGAGGAAGTGTAAAACTGGGAGGGTTGGTGATAGTAAGCTGGTGAGGTTGTGTGTCTTGGCAGAAGAACCAAAAGATGATAAACCTAGCATATGAGTTAGAAAACAACACAGATGTTATAATCCAGGGCATGCTTAACTTCATAATAATCAGTTTAAAAGTACAAATCTATATATGTTTACCCCAGTGCTTCTCAAGCTATCTTATATGGCAGACTGGCAATCTACACTCACCCATCTGTTCTAGGGACTGCTATTTTATATTTGTGCCATATTATTATTGTATTTACCTCATTTCCAGGAAACTCTCCATGAAGTGACAGTCAATAGCCCTTGGGCTAGTACTAATCCATGGGCTATCACTTTGAATAGGACTGATCTAATTAAAAATAAGTCTCAATGATTTCAGTGACACTTATTCGTAGCTCAGTGAGTTTAGGATTGCAGCTTAAATTCACACAAAAGTGGTAGGATAGCAGATTTTGGCTAAGTTAGTTTTAATAGATTTTCAGCAGTGGTATAGCTAGAAAGCTTGACGTGCTCATTGTGATATGGCCCATTTTTCAGTACAAAGAAGAAACATTTTATTTCAAAGTCAAGAAGTCAGTTGTCGTTGGAACAAGTTTTTCATTGGGTCTTAATTGCACATTCAAAACAAAAGCCACACCACTTGATGATGTACTTTGCATTAATCCAGGGACAGCACATAGAAATATATATTATTCCTGGGAAAATCTCCCCTCGTGTGCTACTGTGTGGATTACACCTAAGAGGCTTTGTCTTTGTCCTAATAACACCAAAAGTCTGGTCACTGAGGACAAAGATCTGGTTGGTGAGAGCCTTCTTGGTGGCTGCTCTCTTGGTATCTACTGAGGTTTGGTTCCAGGACTCCCACCCCCTCACCTGTGGACACCAAAATCCATGGATGCTCACATCATGTTAAATACAAAGGCATAGTAAAATGGTATTCTTTATATAAAATGACAAAATCAAAGTTTTCTTTTTGGAATTTATATCATCTTTGAATATATGAAAGATGTGGATGCTTGAATCCATGCATCTCACACCAGTTGGAAGAAACGTTTTTGCCAACAGTCTGAAGAATTTGATCAGGAGGGCTTTAAACTGAGTTATGTGGGGAAGGGAGACAGCACCCTGGAAGACAAAAGGACTGGAAAAAATAGTCAAACTGTCATAGAGGAAACAAAGCAAACAGTAGAGGGACCCAACAGTGGGAGGCAAAAAAACGTGCTAAGGCAGCAAGTAAAGGAGACATATGGTCTTAGATGTCTCTACACTAATGCACAGAGCATGGGAAATAAGCAAGATGAACTTGAACTCCTAGCGCAACAAAGCAAATATGATATAATAGGCATCACTGAAACCTGGTGGGATGAGTCTCATGATTGGAATGTAAAAATACAGGGGTATAACCTCTTCAAGAGAAACAGGCCAAACAGGAGAGGAGGAGGAATAGCATTATATGTCAGGGATATTTACACCAGTGAAGAAATCCAGGACAACAATCCTGGAAGCCAGGTGGAGAGCATTTGGATAAAAATTAAAGGGGAAAGAAACAACAGGGATGTTATTGTGGGAGTCTACTACAGACCCCCGACTCAGGCAGAAGAACTGGATGATGCCTTTCTAGAACAGATGACCACACACTCAGAAAGGAGAAATATAGTAGTGATGGGTGACTTCAACTATCCGGATATTTGCTGGAAGTCAAACTCGGCAAAATCCTTGAGGTCTAGCAAATTCCTCACTTGCCTCGAAGACAATTTCATTGTTCAAAAGGTGGAAGAGGCAACGAGGGAGTCAGCTATTTTGGATCTGATCCTAACTAACAGGGAAGACCTAGTTAATGGGGTGCAAGTGGTTGGATCCTTAGGCGGGAGTGATCATGTCCTCCTGGAGTTTATTATACAGTGGAAAGGAGAAGCCAGGCATAGTCAGACACGCATTCTAGACTTTAGGAAAGCTGATTTTACTAAACTTAGAGAAATACTGAGGGTGATCCCATGGACAGGAATACTAAAAGAGAAGGGAGTTCAAGACGGATGGGAGTTTCTCAAAAGGGAGATACTGAAGGCACAATTTCAAACGTGCCAATGAGGAGGAAGAATGGGAGGTGTCTCAAGAAACCAGGATGGATGACTAAGGAACTTGCAACTGAACTATGTTTTAAACGGAACATGTATAAGAAATGGAAAAATGGGGAAATCACCAAAGAGGAATTCAAACAAATAGCTAGCACGTGTAGGGTTAAAGTCAGAAAAGCTAAAGCGCAGAATGAAATCAGGCTTGCTGGAGCGGTTAAGAACAATAAAAAGGGCTTTTGGGGGTATGTCAGTAGCAAAAGGAAAAAGAAGGAAATGGTAGGGCCACTGTGTGGAGAAGATGGCAAAAAGTTAACAGGGGACAGAGAAAAGGCAGAATTACTCAACACCTTCTTTGCTTCAGTCTTCTCAGAAAAGGCAAAGGGTGCTCAACTTGAGGATAATGGAGCAGAGGACAGAATAGGAGAATTTCATCACAGAATAAGTAAAGAGATAGTACAGAAACATCTGGTTAATCTAGATGAATATAAGTCTCCAGGACCAGATGAATTACATCCAAGGGTATTAAAAGAACTGGCAAATGTAATATCAGAACCATTGGCAATAATCTTTGAGAATTCCTGGAAAACAGGAGAGGTCCCAGCGGACTGGAGGAGGGCAAATGTTGTCCCCATCTTCAAAAAGGGGAAAAAAGAGGATCCCAACAATTATCGTCCAGTTAGTCTGACATCAATACCCGGAAAGATTCTGGAGCAGATCATTAAACAGAGAGTCTGTGAACATCTGGAAGATAATTTCATAATCACAAAAAGTCAACATGGGTTTCAGAGAAACAGGTCATGCCAGACAAATCTGATCTCTTTTTTTGATAAAATTACCAGCTTGGTAGATGAAGGGAATGCTGTGGATATAGTATATCTTGATTTCAGTAAGGCCTTTGACAAGGTTCCCCATGACATTCTTGCAAGCAAGTTGGTAAAATGTGGGCTAGACAAAGTAACTGTTACATGGATTTGTAATTGGTTATCTGGTCGAACACAAAGGGTGCTCAACAATGGCTCCTTTTCAACCTGGAAAGAAGTGACCAGTGGGGTGCCACAGGGCTCTGTCCTGGGCCCAGTGCTATTCAATATCTTTATTAATGACTTGGATGACGGTATTGGGGGCATAGTTATCAAATTTGCAGATGACACCAAATTAGGAGGAGTAGCTAATACCCCAGAGGACAGGATCAAAATTCAAAATGACTTGAGCAGACTAGAAAGTTGGGCCAAAGCTAACAAAATGAAATTCAACACAGAGAAATGTAAGGTACTGCACTTAGGGCGGAAAAACGAAAAGTACAGATATACGATGGGGGACACTTGGCTGAATGAGACTACGTGTGAAAGGGATCTAGGAATCCAGGTGGACCACAAGTTGAACATGAGTCAACAGTGCGATGCAGCAGCTAAAAAGGCCAATGCAATTTTAGGCTGCATCAGTAGAAGTATAGTGTCTAGATCAAGAGAAGTAATAGTGCCACTATATTCTGCTTTGGTCCGGCCTCACCTGGAATACTGTGTCCAGTTCTGGGCACCACAATTCAAAAAGGATGTGGAGAAATTGGAGCGTGTCCAAAGGAGGGCAACTAAAATGGTGAAGGGTCTGGAAACCAAGCCCTATGAGGAACGACTTAGGGAGCTGGGGATGTTTAGCCTGGAGAAGAGAAGGCTGAGAGGTGATATGATAGCCGTGTTTAAATATTTGAAGGGATGTCATATCAAGGAGGGAACAAGCTTGTTTTCTGCTGCTCCAGAGACTAGGACCCGAAACAATGGATTCAAGCTGCAAGAAAAGAGATTCCACCTCAACATTAGGAGGAACTTCCTGACAGTAAGGGCGGTTCGACAGTGGAACACACTCCCTCGGAGAGTAGTGGAGTCTCCTTCCTTGGAGGTCTTTAAGCAGAGGCTGGATGGCCATCTGTCGGGGATGCTTTGATTGGGAGTTCCTGCATGGCAGGGGGTTGGACTGGATGGCCCTTGTGGTCTCTTCCAACTCTATGATTCTATGATTCTATGATTCTATGATTCTAATTAAGAAGGCCAACTGTATTGTGGAACTCCCTCCCAGGGGATGCTCAGTTAGCCTTTTCAGTGATCTCTTTTCACTGGCAGCCAAAGACCTTATTTTGACAGTCTTTCACTGGGTGCAGCAGAAGGGTCTTTTAATGTGGTATGTTGTACCTTGAGCTTATGTTTCATGTGTATTTTTAACTGTTTTAAGTATTTCCATATGATGAGTTATTTTTCAAACTACAGGAGATTTGAAGATACCCTGCCTTCCCTTGGCCATCTGTCAGGAGTGCTTTCATTGTGTGTTCCTGCTTGGCAAGGGGATGGACTGGATGACCCTTGGGGTCTCTTCCAACTCTATGATTCTATGGTTTTAATCCATCGGGAATGTTGGCAGAGGGGAAATCAGTGGGTAGGAAAAGGGCAAAGCACACTCTGACCCAGCATGTCTCTAGTGCAACCACTCTCTCACCTGGTGCTTTGCAACCATTTAGAAAAAAAACTCCATTATCAAAATGCCAAAGCATGTGGCACAAGGGCCCTTTCTGAGGCTAGCCAGACCCCCAGGGTCAATATTTTTGCCCCCAAATGCCAAATGCAGAGGGCATTTCCACCATGTTTGGAAGCTTCCTTGAATCCACAGATACACACACACACACACACACACACACACACACACACAAAACAAAAAACATTTTGCAAACATTTTTGTTTGTGTTTTTTGCTCTCAAATGCCCTTTAGGGTCTTTCCCACCACATTTTGTGACCCCTTGAGCCAATGTGGGTCAAAGGAAAGGCTTTTTAAAAAACAGTAAGTGAACAGGAATGTATTTCTACTCACTTCCTTTTGTTAGAGGTCTCTCTTGCACCCAGGAAGCCCCACAAATGGTTTAAATAACCACAATGTCTCATAGAAGGCCCTTGTGGTCAAAAACTTAGGATTTTTTTTTTTGGCAGGAGTTTGTGTGGTTCCTTCTACAGTTGCCCCCATCCCTGAACTACAGAAGCAGACAAATGGAAATGTCCTTTGGAAACAATGGAAGGTGCTGCTAACAGGAGACAAAAGCAAATCCACACTTCAAATTCCCTCCAATATATGTACAAATTCCTATCAGTTGTTATGGGTGTATTAATTCCATTAGAGGATAACATTTCTCAATGTTGGCCAAGAACCTAAACAAAAATGATTGCAGTCTTGGATTGTGGGGAAGAGATGAATCTTCTTTTTCTTTGCACTTCAAAGCCAGATCAAAAGCAATCTTAAATGTTGAGATGACACATAGTTTAAAATGGAGGGATTAGATGGTGAGAGAGAGAAAAATTGTCTTAATATAAATATTTGTCCCGTGGTTTGAAGTTATAATAAGGAAAGCTAATCAAATAGAAGATAGGAGTTTTTACTCAAGTAAGCCATTTTTGAATATCCAGAAAATAATTACTCTCTATCAAAGATAAGAACATTGCAGAGGAATTTTCTGAAACCAGCCATTCTGTTACCATGCAATATTAGACAGCAGCTCACTCTTCGATGAGCAGATAACTGATTCTGATAATTCCACTTCTAGCAGAAATAACTGGGTAAATATTTAACATGATAAGTCAAAGTAAAACATCTCACATGACCAAGAAGGCAACCAAGAGCTGTGACAGATTATGAATATATGTGTAACTTCCTTTTTTGAGGGGAAAATTGCTTCTGGCTAGATTATCTTCTGCCCAGATATTTCTAATCCCTGGACCATTTCTATCTGACTCATGATGGAAAATTTCAGTATCAATTCACCTACCAGTACAGATAAATGGAAACATGTTATATAAATGAAACAGTGGAGACTACATGGTTCAACTGCTGATATTTGCACAATCTGTGCAGGTTTTTCCTACCATTTCCTGGCTTCTGGAGTCTAGCTGGTCTTTCTCCAGCACCTAGTTAACAAAAGCAGTTGCTTGGGGAAGTGAGAACTAAACCTGTTCCTGATGGATAAACAAGATGCGGTAACTCTCTTCTGAAATATCTAAGGGTTCAAAGGATTAAGGATGTCTAAATCTATCTACATCTTCAGTTGTAAGATGTGGTCAACCTAACTGGAGTAATGAATGCTGATTTCGTGTCACAGAACTGATAAGAAAACAATCCCTTTTGGATATATTGTGAATGAACAGAGCCTTGAGCACATTCAGGGGTTGTGGATGATTGTTGAGTAGGTTATTTAGAAAAGGTGAAGAAACTGTACAAAATCCACACCAGAATGAGCAGGTTCCACAGCATGGCTTTGTTTGTGCCAAGTCTGTTTACTTTGGCTGAGGCAAGTAATGGAAGGGGAGAAAGGCCAAAGCTGAACACTTCATGCAGAATGCATCGCTGCCAACCAAGAGCTACGTTTGCCAAAAAAAAATTAACAGATGTTCATGAGTGTTTACTAGTGCACAAGCTTGTCAGATGCACTTATAAGAAGGCCTGCAGCACATAACAGAACATCTAATTTTAAAAGTGTATAATAATGGTGGAGACTGATATGCCAATGCTGTCAGTTACGCCTCATTTTTAATGAGTCGTTCCATTGTTGTTAATGTTTTAACATCTCACCCCCATATTGATTTAGTTATCATATCTGCTTTTAATATAATCCACCTCAAGATTTTTCAAATGAAAAAGTGATATAATGATGTTCTTAAATTAATGAAGCATTTCTGGCATATAGAGTTTAAACTAACAGGTTTCTCAGGGGGCTCAAACATATTTGGAGCGACAATTGCTGTACCAGCCCAATCACATAATCTTATCTCTTGTAGAAACCTTGGTTAAGTACTTTCTTCTTATTAGAGAGAGAGAGAGAGAGAGAGAGAGAGAGAGAGGTGTCCAAAACACATTGCAGAAATAATCCAGTTTGAGACCGCTTTAACACTCCTGGCTCAATGCTAAGGAATATTGGAAATTGTATTTTATTTTGGGACCAGAGCTCTCTGACAGCAAAGGTTAAATGTCTCAGAAAACTGCAGTTCCCATAATTCCCTAGCATTGAGCCAGTGCAGTTAAAGAGGTCTCAAACTGGATTATTTCTGCAGTATGTTTTAGACCAGAGAGAGAAAGAGAGAGAACGAAGGAGAAAAAGAAAGGAGGAAGGAGAGACTCATAGAGAAAGAGAAAAAGAAGACTGAAAGTGGCAGATGTGGCATTTATTTATTTATTTATTTATTCATTTATTATCTCTCCTTTCCTTCAGGATAGGATTTGACACTTTCATGCCATGGAGCAGCAAATCAATTCTGAGTCTGAAGACTATTAAGAAACCATCAAAGGGGCAGAACCTATTGAGGGGAAAAGGTTGGATACCTCTTTTAAAACCTGCAGAAGATTCATTGCCCCCTAGCATGAAAGTCTCCAATTACCACTGGAGGGAGTGCCATAATAAAGGTTGTCTGGGAGATCTGGAGGGCTTGAAGTAGGGGAATAGCAACAAGGCAGGAGTAAAATGAGGGCATTCAATAAGATTTTTGTTCCCCAGTGAAACTTTCCTGCAGTTCCCACATTTTTAGCATTACACACACAGAGACTGAAAAATCATCTATACCTAGAACTCTTTGTTTGCTGTGTTCACATTCAATTGGTTTCTTTGCCTCACCTTGTTCTTTGGCTGCCTAAACTGTATTTCGAAATGTTCAACTGAAAGAACTTTGGGGAATCAAGGAAAATTTAACCACAGAGCAGAAGTCTTATTTGGAGGGGCCAATGTCTTCATTTAGCCCACCTGCCAACCTCTATCTTACATGGGAGAGCCAATGTGTTGGAATGGTTTCAATGCTGGACTTAGGATTCTGGGAGACCAGAGTTCAAATCACTGGGTGATTTTAGTTAAGTCACACCCTTTCAGCCTTAGAGGAAAACAGTGGCAAACCTCCTCTGAATAAATTGTGCCAAGAAAACCCTATGGTGCGGGTTTAAATCAGAGTCAGCTTGAAGGCACAAAAAACAACAGTCTTATCTGGACTGAGGTTCACTTTATTGGCCATCATCTGTCCCAACACAGGGACACTGTTTGGAGTAACTAATCTCTTTACCTTTAACACAAAAAGAAAAGCAGAATTGAGTGTCAGCAGCATATTGATATCACCTCACTCCAAATTTCTGCAGGATCTCACCCAGTTGTTGTTGTTAGCTGTCCTCACGTTGGTTCAGACTCATGGTGACCCTGTGGATGAGACATCTCCAAGAATCCCTATCTTCCACTGCCTTGCCCAGATCCTGCAAGCCCTTGCCCATAACCCCTTGATTGACTCTATCCATTTGGTTTGTGGTCTTCCTCTCTTTCTTCTACCCTCTATGTTTCTTAGCATTATTGTTTTTTCTAGTGATCCATGCCTTCTCATTATGCGGCCAAAGTACGACAGTCTCAACTTGATCATCTTAGCTTCCAAGGAGAGCTCTGGTCTGATCTGTTCAAAAATCCATTTGTTTGTCTTGTTGGCTGTCCATGGTATCCTCTTCTCCAGCACCACATTTTGAAGGAGTTGATTTTCTTTCTTTCTTTCTTTCTTTCTTTCTTTCTTTCTTTCTTTCTTTCTTTCTTTCTTTCTTTCTTTCTTTCTTTCTCTCTTTCTCTCTTCCTTTTTTCTTTCTCTCTCTCTTTCTTTCTCTCTTTCTTTCTCTCTTTCTTTCAACTACACACACAACTTACATCAAAAATAACATTAACAACAACAACAAATATAAAAAAGAAAAGACAAACACACCAACAAGACTATACATAAAACATCAACTTCCTAAGCAGTACAGTGGGATTAAACAACTGATAATCATGATAACTGCATTATTTCCAGTTCTGTTTATACATCACAGACATTAACATAACAAAATAAAAGGCATAGTCTTACACTTGTAGATCCAGTTAGGTGCATTAACTCCAATCCCAAAAGTTTAACTAATTAAACTTTCTGTCTGCTACCTTCGCTGTCCAGCTCTCACATCCATACATGGTAATTGGGAATACAATGGCCTGAACAATTCTGAATGTAATGCTCAGTTGTATGTCTTTGCTTTTCCGTATTTTTTCCAGTTCTTTCATAGCTGCCCTTCCCATTCCTAGTCATCTTCTTATTCCTTGACTGCAGTCTTCATTCTGGTCAATGTTTGATCCTAGATATGGGAATTCTTTAACTATTTCAATTTTCTTGTCGTCTAGATTGAATTTGTGTATTTTTTCTGTGGTCATTATTTTTGTTTTCTTTATGTTCAGCATCAGACCTGCCTTTGCACTTTCGTCTTTGACCTTCCTTATTAACTGTTGCAATTCCTGAATGTCTTCTGCGAATATTATAGTGTCGTCTGCATCTCTTAGGTTGTTAATGTTGCTTCCTCCTATCTTAAATCCTCCCTTTTCTGATTCTAATTCTGCTTTTCTTATGATGATTTCAGCATATAAGTTAAACAAGTAGGGTGATAGGATGCAGCATTGCCTGACCCCTTTGCCTATTGGGAACCACTCTGTTTCCCCCAACTCTGTTCTGATAGTGGCCTCTTGTCCTTGGTACAGATTCCTCACCAGAAGTAGGGGCACCCCCATGTCTTTGAGTGCATTCCATAATTTTTCATGATCTATACTATGCTTTGCTGTAGACTATGAGACACATGGTGATTCTTTTTTGGAATTATTTGGTGTGCTCCATTAGCAATCATATGTTTGCAATGTGGTCCCTAGTGCCCCTTCCTTTTCTGAATCCTGCTTGCACCTCTGGAATTTCTCTCTCCATGTATGGCTGGAGTCTATGCTGCAGAATGTTGAGCTTTATTTTGCTTGCATGTGAGATTAGTGCTATTGTCCTACAGTTGTGCAGTCTTTTGTATCTCCTTTCTTGTAGATTGGTATGTATATTGAACATTTCCAGTCTGTTGGCCACCACTGTTTTCCATATTTGTTAGCATATTTAAGTTAGCAGTAAAGTTTTATCTGTCTATAGGCACTGTAGCAGTTCAATTGGAATATCATCCATTCCTAGGGATTTATTTTCCCCCCATTTCCTTTATTGCAGATTCCACTTCACTTCTTAGAGTTTGGAGTTCATCTTCATATGGCTTCTCATTCCAACTATCCTTCATTCCCTCGTCTCTTTTGTATAACTCTTCTGTGTATTACCTCCAGCATCCTTTTTTATTTCTTCTTGTTCCTGTATTATGTTCTTTTTTTCTCCATAGAGCATCCCTGCCCTTGGTTTGAACTTGGCTTTAATTTCTCAGATTTTTTTAATAGAGGTCTCTTGTTCTTCCTTTTTTGTTGTTGTCTTCTATTTCTCTGCATTGATCAATGTGGTATTTCTCCTTATCCCTGTGTGTCAGATGTTGGACAGTTGTTTTCATACTTTTGGCTTTGTTCCTATCTCCCTTTGCTTTTGCTTTTCGTCTTTCTTTTATTGCATGAAATGTTTCATCTGTCATCCATTGTTTCTTATCGGGTCTTTGACTTCTGTCCACAGTTCTTCAAGTTCCTGGTTGATTATATTCAATAGTTCAAATTCGATTCTTACATTGTCCTTGAATTCATCAGAAATGTTATTCAGGTCATATTTTGGTATAATTATGATTTTTGCTTTCTTTTTCAGCTTAACTCTGATTTTTGTTATGAGCAGTTCATGGCCTGTGCCACAGTCAGCTCCTGGTCTGGTTTTGGCCACAAGGATAGAGTTTCTCCATCTTCTGCTTCCAGTTATGTAGTCTATCTGGTTTTTGTGTTTACTATCTGGTAATGTCTCACCCATTAGTTTCATGCAAATGCTATGTTGTTAAAGGTAATCCAACATATATCTAGGTTCATTTCCTTGTCCACAGTAATCACAGAGCTCTGTTCATGTAAGTGTAAATAACATCAATTTACAGAAGCTAATGATTTCCCAATGGCAAGTTTTTTTTAAAAAATTCTTTGACCTATCTGAAATAATCTTCCACTAATGCAATTCTAAAGGACAGTATAAAAAATCATGCAAGAGAAATACCTCAATAAGAGAAGTGAACGTTCATTCCTAAATTCTTTTGGAATGAAGGTTGCACCTCATTCATCCCCAAGAGCCATTTATCACCTTTCATTTTAAACTAGGGGTGGGATACTGATTTCCTCCCCTAGAGAAAATAGAGATTATTGCTAGCGGGGGGGGGGGGGGGAAGAGCCTTTAAAAAACAACCCTGAAAATCCCAACAGTTATAAGTGGAATGCTATAAATACTATTAATTTTGTGCTCCTTCCAATGGGCCAAAACATTTAAAGATTTTCATGGCATAATTCCCAAAGCACTTAAAGCCAATATGGTATTTTGTATACAGTGCTAGGCTGAAGTGTAGAAAGCAAAAGAAAGTTAAAAGCTCCACTTAGCTGTGAGTATTTACTGAGTTCATTTAGAAGTAACTATCTCTCTGAATAATCTATTGCTCAGAATTTCTGGAAGTTGAAAATGTTGCTCATAACAAAGGCAAAATATACAAAAATCTAATATATAATCTCTATGATGCCCATCAAAGTTTTAAAGTTATTATTGATAGTTTTTATACATACTGCTGTTATTATAGTTTTACAAGATGAAAAAACATATAATTCAACTCTAAAGGAAACTGGGCAGAGGGGAGACATGTAAGGGATTTCAAATTTGAAAGTGGGTTGAACATGGATATCAGTCTCATGTTAAGTCCAAATGTCCAAGTAAGTGTTTGCTGTTATCTGTAACAGACTGCATGCTTAAATATAAAAAGGAAAACAGATAAAAGTCTTCTGTTCACTAAATAATAAATGGTGATGTTGAAAACTTTCACGAAAAGAGGCAGAGAATCTTTGTTGAGGGCAGGTATATTAAGCATGGCCAATGTTGTACATGGAGGCATTAATACCAAAATGAGAATACATACTTTCAAATCTGGTACTATATCATACTAAACTGTAAACTGGATAAGCTCTGTGCATGATTTGGAGCCTTGATATTAAAATTTGCAAAAATGGGGTGCATAGACAGATGGAACTCTTCATCTCCGCTTGTGAGATGCTGGGGCATGGGGGAGGAAGTCATATGACATAAGCTAGAGGTGCAGCATTTTTCCTGACTGAGCCCTTTCCTATGTATTAATAAAAGCATAGTGCTTGAAATGTCTAGATTCTGGTATATGTAGCTTCAAGCCAAGCCAAGTCTTCATGTGAACATGTAAGAAACTGTGCTCCACTTCTGGATTCATCTTCAGTAGTGCAAACACACATCCAATTTTCTTGATGCCATGAGAACATGTGCATTTTGCAGTGTTCTGCACTTATATTGAAGAAACAAGACACTCTACATGCAAACGTTCTTACACTTAAAAAAATTATTTTGTATTAAACAGTCCCTAATAGTAATTCAGGTACATATAATGGGAGATTCCTGTATCAACCCCCCCCCCCCCCAAAAAGTCTAGAATTTTGGATCTAAGACTTCTGTGCACACTCACAAACAAATCTAGAATTACAATATTATTTTTTAAAGGAAATCAGAATCTGGAGTAATAAACAAGTAGACATTTGAGGGAGGAAAGCACATAGTATATCCAAATAAAAAATTGTCTGGAATTGCCAAGTTTTCTCTTATCTCTCTTGAGACTATGCTTGAATGAGTGCCTAACTATTTCATTAGAAACATTTACAGTTTGATTCTTTTCATCACATAGTTTTCCGTTTGAAGCTACAGCCTTTAGAGTGAGAAAATGGAATATAATGATGATGCCTGGGGCAATGTTTTAAGAAGAAAATGCTTTTTAAATTGTGTGCACATATCTGGACTTGTGTAATCTCCTTGTTTGTGTTAGTGTACAGATCTGTTTATGTGGGACTTCATCAAATCAAGGAAGAAATTAAAATTTCAGGAAACCAGATGAGAGCAAAATATTATTTATGTTAATTGTATCTCTATCCTTGTAGGAAATGAACATGGTCCAAGGAGAATGCTGTTGGCTGCAGATTTCAAAATAGCAACCAACATTTTAAATCCAGCTGTGGGGAGCCAAGAAAAGTGTGAAATTATTATAATTGAATAGAAAGTATTGCAAGAGGTCGGTATGATAATAAGACTGCTTTAAATGCCATTATAAAATCAAAATGAAAGTAGATCCAATTTAAAGTTATGAAACTGATGTTTGCCAAACAAGTAGAAATCGTTAGTTTTGGTCTTCTTGCACATAAAAAGAGACATAATTTTTACACATTGATGACTGTATTTTTACTAGGCATTGTGGTCATTTATATCCATTATTTTATTGCTATTTTGGGGCTATGTTTCACCACTAGGGGTTTGGAGAGAAGAAGTCAGCATGCATGCTATGGACCTTATCACACGGGGGTCCCAAGCAGAAGGTATCCAAAGCTAATACGTGTTTTTCCCTCGTGTGTTTACACATATCCAAATGCAATCCAAAGCTAATACGTTTTTTCCCCCCGTGCGTTTACACATTTCAAAAGGCAATCCAAAGCTAATACGTTTTTTGCTTCCGTGATCCGAAGTCAAAAGGGATCTTTTGACATTCGGTTTTTTGGGGAAGTAAAAGGGAGCTTTCGGAAGCATTGCACACTGGCCTCCTCCTCCTCCGCCAGCCTTCCCTCCTCAGAGAAGCAGAGGCAGCCAGCCGACGGAGAAGAAGGAGCGCCGCAATCGACGCCCGGGCCGCCGCGGGAGAAGGAGAAGGAGAAGGAGAAAAAGGAGAGAAGGAGGAGGAGGAGGGGGAGGAGGAGGAGAGACCCTGGGAAGGTGGGTGCTGCCGTGGGAGAAGGAGAAGGAGAAGGAGAAAAAGGAGAGAAGGAGGAGGAGGAGGAGAGACCCTGGGAAGTTGGGTGCCGCCGCGGGAGAAGGAGAAGGAGAAGGAGAAAAAGGAGAGAAGGAGGAGGAGAGACCCTGGGAAGTTGGGTGCCACCGCGGGAGAAGGAGAAGGAGAAGGAGAAAAAGGAGAGAAGGAGGAGGAGGAGGAGAGACCCTGGAAAGAAGGAAAAAAGGCCAGGGACTGGCTCTCCTCTTCTCCGGGGTCTGGCATGCTGGCAAATGCAGTTTCGGTATAGAACTGCATTTACTCTTAACTTCGGTAAGTTTTCACTTACCTTTCGCTTCGTGGCCAGCGTTTGATAAGGTTATATGACAAAAGTGGTTGGAAAGATCTTTTTTTCTCTCTCTCTCCAAATCTTAGCAATCCAGGGTCATCCAACACAGTAGTTCTACACCTTTTGTCCTCCAGATATCTCTGAGCTTCAGCTTCCAAAAGCTTTAGCCAACATGGTCCATGTTTAAGAACTGTGGGAGTTGAAGTCTAAAACATCTGGAAGACCAAATGTTGAGAAACACTGTTCTAGTGAATGGTGAGACAGATCAAAAGTACTGGGACTCAAGATGTCTTACAATTTATTAAAACCATTCCAGATTAAAACATTTAAAAAATCAGATATGTCTCTCTGTGTGTTATTTTAAAAACAAGAAAACAAGAGTTAAAACCATTTAAAATCCATTAAATGATAATATAGAAATCAGCAAAACAGCACACCATTAAGCCCCCCACAACAGTCATTTCTTAAAAGGGAGAGTTTTCAGCTGCATGCAAAAGGAGAGGAAAGAAGGAGCCATCCTGGCATCATAAGGAGGGAGTTCCATAGTTTGGGGGCTGTCACCAGAATGGGCCTCTCCCAAAGATATTAGAGCTCAAACAAGCTCATATAGGAATATACAGACCTTCCTTCAGTCACCATATTGAATTTATGACTTTTTATCACATAGAATGCTAACTAGAATCACCTAGTTGATAAATGAGAAGAGGTAAAAAGGAAAAGTGTAGAAGAGACTTCAGTTCAAGTGGAGAAGAGCAAGAAGGAGATGATAGAAAGGAATTGTAGAACTGAAAAACTTTACAGAAATATCAAATACAGCAATGCCTCCTTCCCAATCTTCACAAATAACATTTGCTTTTAGAGAGACATAGGGCCTTTGCAGACTGCCAGAAATAGTGCAAATTGAGTCCACTTTAAGGGTTAGGGTTAGTGCTAGGGAATCATGGGAACTGTTTTTTTTCCTGAGACATTGAGCCTTCTCTGTCAGAGAGCTCTGGTGCTACAATAAAATACAGCTCCCACGATTCCCTAACCCTAACCCTTAAAGTGGACTCAATTTGCACTGTTTCTGGCAGTCTGCAAAGGCCCACAGTGTCCTTCTATCCATTTCAGAGGAGATTGTTGAGAAGGATCTTTGTGGTAGAAGTGGAGGGAAAGATGGAGTTTTTCATGAAGTGCAATCCACTCTGAATGCTTTTGCAGAAGAAATTAAATGTCAAGCACATTTTATGACCTGCTATGAAATAAAGGTATAACTGGGCACATGCTGGAAGATATGACTAAAGAATTTGGAGAGAATGCATTGTTTCCACTTTAACTAATTAGTTTCAGTCTTAAGTGTATAACCAAAGACTCATCTGGAGTAAGGTGAAAGTACATATTATACATAATATAAAACAGTAACTTTTAAAGAGCCACAACACACCTGTTCCTTGGTAATATTTAAATAGGCATGCTTGTACAGTATTTTATATATTCTTCTGTACAAATTGTTTTATACAGAATTTTTATGCACTGTGAGGAAGCAACATATCCAACATTTTTGAAGAATCTTTCACAAACCTAATCAAAATGGTAGACATTGGTATCATGAGCAGCAAAAATTAAAATATGAAAGGAATATCTCAGGGCCTTTGCAGGCTGCCAGAAATAGTGCAAATTGAGTCCACTTTAACTGCCCTGACTCAGTGCTAGGGAATCATGGGAACTGTAGTTTATTGTGGCACCAGAGCTCTCTGACAGAGAAGGCTCAATGTCTCAGAAAAAAATAATACAATTCCCATGATTCCCTAGCACTGAGCCAGGGCAGTTAAAGCGGACTCAATTTGCACTATTTCTAGCAGTCTGCAAAGGCCCTTAGTTAATGAGACTGGCCTGATTCCAGGGAGCAAATACCATAATTCTGTCTGGAGCCTTTTCATCATCAGTGAGAACAGAACTGTAGAATGGGTGGCTCTCCCAGATGTCATCGGACTGCAATCCCATCAGTTAAACTAGTATAGCCAATGGTGAGGAATAAGATAAGTTGCAGTCCAACAGCATCTAGAGAGCTCCAGGTTCTCCACTACTAAGCTAAGAATCTCCAATGATTTGTGCCCCAGAAAAAACATAAGCACTCTTCCATTTCTGATGCAAATACAGATGGGAATATACATCTCCATTTACATCTTAATGCTAATATGAGCCATAATGAATATTTTAATGTAGCTTTTGATAGAAATATGGATATGCAGCTGCATCTGGAGCCAAAAGTTGCTATAGAGGCTCCTTTTACATTGCCAAAAATAGTGGAAATGTGTCACCTAAAGAGAAGTTGAAAGAATTGCACAAAACATGTTCATGCAATTTATAAGGGTAGTTATAAGCTGCCTAAGCTCAGAGATTCTGGGTGGGGGGAGGTTCTTTTTGACCTACCCTCTTTGAAGGCAATTCTGGTGCGAACATGAGACAGGGCCTCCTTGGTGACTGACTGTTCCCAGGCTTTGGAAATTCTTACTTATGGAGATATGATGGCTCTCCTGGATTCTTTCCACCAGCAGAAGAAAATGTTTTCATTCCAATAGCCTTTCACTGCAAGGGCAAATTTAATAATGTGTTCTGTTATTGTTTTGAAAATCCACCTGGAATTGCTCCCAGAGCACCTGTCACTACAGGAACAACTGTTGTTTTCTTTTCCCAGAGGTGCTGAATCTCAGTTTGTAGGTCTTGATATTTCATAATCTTTTCCTTCTCTTTGTCTTTGATTCTGCCATCTCCTGGGATTGCTACCTCTATAATCCAAGCTTTCTTTTTCTTAGCCACAGTTACATATGGCATATTATGTTGTAATTGTTTGTCAGTTTGAATCTTAAAGTCCCATAGGACTTTTATGTCACCATTTTTGACAACTTTTTCAGGCTTATGTTCCCACTGGTTCTTTGTGGATAGTAAATAGTAATTTCCAATAAATGATTGCAGCCACTTTATGCATTTATATTTTTGTTGCTGAAATACAATTACTATTATTTAGATAATAGTACATAAATAGGGCAACCCTCAACAGCCCATTGTCTCAAGCACTGGAAAACTCACAGTTGGTGCATCCGGATATGTAGACAATATCCTTAGACTATATGATACCAACCTAGCTATGTGAAAGACACTAATGTCTTCTGGCAGAAATTACAGTTCATCCACAACCTCTGAGAGCACCCCATTTTAGCCACTATGAATGAGAAATTCCAACAACATTCCACACAAAGATGGAAAACAAGCTGTCAGGAACAGCATTCCAGATGAGATCATAGCAGTCCTAGCCACCAAGGTCTGCCATTTTATTCTCACACATGACGACTTCACTTCTGGTAATAACATCCTTCAGGTTAATGATACTGCCATGGGCATATGCATGGCACAAAAATATGCCAACATCTTCATGACTGACCTAATAATAATAATAATAATAAATTTTATTTCTAACCCACCCCTCTGCCAGATAACTGGGGCGGCATACAACAGGTTAAAACAATACAGAAGTAAAATACATCACCAAATACCCCCCCTAGCCCTCCCACCCCTTAAAAATGAATTAAACTAAGAAAGTATTAAAAACAACAGAATGATAAAACAGCAGGTAATACAATCATAACAAATAACAGCAAACAATAGCAGCTCGGGGTAGGGGAGCGGGTTGGCAAGCCAGACCATCTTGAGGGGGGAGCCAGGAGATTATTCCGGGAAGGCCTGCCAGAAAAGATCTGTCTTTACTGCTTTTTTAAAGCAGTCAAGAGTGGTAATGAGACGGATCGCATCCGGCAGGCCATTCCATAATCTTGGAGCGGCGACAGAGAAGGCCCTCTGGGAGGTCTGTGACAGAGGACCGAAGTGTGCGGGGGATCATACGGTAAGAGGTGGTCCCGGAGATAAGTTGGACCCAAGCCATGTAGGGCTTTAACGGTCAAAACCAATGCCTTGTACTGTGCCCGGAAACTAATTGGCAGCCTGTGAAGAGATTTCAGCACTGGTGTGATGTGCTGTCTCCTAGATACACCAGTGAGTAACCTGGCTGCCATATTTTGAACCAGTAGGAGTTTCCGGGTTAGACACAAGGGTAGCCCCATGTACAGCGCATTACAGAAATCCAAACATGAGGTTACCAGAGCGTGTACCACAGTTTCCATGTCCCTAATCTCCAGGAAAGGGTGCAGTTGGAGTATCAGCCAAAGCTGATAACAGGCACTCCTGACCATTGCATTCACCTGATTTGTCATGTGAAGTGACGAATCTAGGAGTACCTCCAGACTGTGAACACAGTCCTTGGAGGAGAGTGTGATTCCATCCAGGACTGGAAGGTGTATTCCCAAGCCTGGTTTTGAGCCCGTCACTGTTAATACCTCCATTTTGTCTGGATTCAGTCTCAATCTGTTTTTCCTCATCCAATCCATTACCGCCTTAAGACAATCATTGAGAGGAGAGACACCATCTGAGGTCTGAGCAGACGACCAGGACATGGAGAGATACATCTGGGTGTCGTCAGCGTAGTGAAGACACTGCGCTTCATGCCTCCGAATGATCTCTCCCAGCAGCTTCATATAGATGTTAAATAGCATCAGGGACAGGATGGCACCCTGGGGGATGCTACAATTAAGCTCTATTTTAGAAGACCAACTGTCCCCGAGCCTCACCCTCTGGGATCTGCCCGAGAGGAAGGAACGGAACCACTGCAAAGCAGTGCCTCCAATTCCTAACTCTCTCAGTCAATCCAAGAGGATGGAGTGGTCTATTGTGTCAAAGGCCACTGAGAGGTCCAAGAGCACCAACAGGGTCACACTACCCCTGTCAACCTGGAAAAATGTTTCCTTAACTCTTGTACCTAGACAATGTTCCTCTGCCTGAGGTACATTGATGATAATGTATCTTCATCATTTGGACTCATGGAGAGGAATCACTCAAGATATTTCACAAGAATATCAACAACTTCCAACCTACCATCAATACCAGTCTGGAAATAGCCACAGAACAAGTTCACTTCTCACCTTTGTATCTTCTCACCTTTGTCCCAAACTGAATTTGTCACCTCATCACCTCATCAGTGTTACCCAAAGAAAGATGGGGGACTGGGGGCTCCCCACCAAATATAGAATCAGAGAATCATAGAGTTGGAAGAGACCACAAGGACCATCCAGTCCAGCCCCCTTCCATGCAGGAACTCCCAATCAAAGCATCCCCAACAGATGGCCACCCAGCCTCTGCTTAAAGACCTCCAAGGAAGGAGACTCCACTACTCTCCGAGGGAGTGTGTTCCACTGTCAACCCACCCTTACTGTCAGGAAGTTCCCCCTAATGTTGAGGTAGAATCTCTTCTCCTGGAGCTTACATCCATTGTTTTGGGTCCTAGTCTCTGGAACAGCAGAAAACAAGCTTGTTCCCTCCTCAATATGACATCCCTTCAAATATTTAAACACAGCTATCATATCACCTCTCAACCTTCTCTTCTCCAGGCTAAACATCCCCAGCTCCCTAAGTCGTTCCTCATAGGGCTTGGTTTCCAGACCCTTCACCATTTTAGTTGCCCTCCTTTGGACACGCTCCAGTTTCTCCATATCCTTTTTGAATTGTGGTGCCCAGAACTGGACACAGTATTCCAGGTGAGGTCTGACCAAAGCAGAATAGAGTGGCACTATTAAATATGATAGTGTTACTTTAATTGTTGGGGAAATTAGCTTTTGCAAGAGGCTGGATAATCTTTAGGACTGTCTGTACCTGTATATACCAATAATAATTGAGGAGAACTCCAGGTTTGGGGTGAATGAAGAACATTTTATTTAGAAAAATGTAGAGTGCAATCACACACACAATAGCAATCCACACAGACACAGCATTCAAAACTAACCAAAATGGAAACATGGAAATGGGATAGCAGAGTTTGAAGAGTTTGATGCGAGGTTGTGCATGTCTGATTATTACCTGTCTAATGAGTAGACCATGGAATGCTGGACTGGCTCAGACTGGAGAGGTCTGAAGGTGACACAGAACATACACAGAGCACAGAGATGTATGCTGGCTGTGTGCAAAGAGGCTAGGTTTCTGAGACCCATATTTATACCTGATAAGTAGCCTCTGGGAGTGTGCTTGATGATCTCTAACACTGTAACAAACACCTGACAGCTTTACAATCAACAAGGGGATTCTAGGCTGGTTGATGGCTTTACGTTTAGTGTGATAAAAACAGTGATTGGATTAGTATATCCCCAGGATAGGTGGACAGAGAAGTTTGGCTGGGAACACAAGAGGGGGTAGGCCAGGTGGTTGCCTTATTGCTTTGGGTGCAAGGAGATCCTTTGTCTCAAGATGCAAGAGGAAATGCAGATGACTTGGGGGAAGGAAGGAATAATTAGTACACCAATTTTATTACCTTGATGTACACATTCCTCGGGTCACACTCTTTTTCTCCTGGGAACCTGATCTAGTGTTCCTGAAAGGTTATCACTTTCTCAAGAACATGTTGTCTCCAGATATGAGATGTGAAATATGGGAATCCCAAAATGCAACACGGGGTGTGCAGTATGTGCTAACATCACCATACCCACAAATTTGCATTTCTGTCATGGACCAGGAGTTGCAGGACTGGGACACAGAGGAAGACTCTGATGAGGAGGCAAATCTTCCAGACAGAGAACAGCCTGCAGCTCTCCTGTTGCAGAGCAACCTGAGCCAGCTCATCCTGTGGAAGTGCAGCCTCAGCCAGCAGAACAAGGGCAAGGCTCACTTGCTGATGAGGCAGAGGACACAGCTGGGGTCTTAAGTCCTCAATCAAGGAGGAGGGACAAAAGGATACAACCAAGATTAGAACAAAGGTGCTCACCCAGACTGCGGGCCAAACAGCAAGAGGACAGCTTTAATTAGGACCAGCTGGTGTCAGGCCATTTAAGAGCTGAGTCTGCCTAAGCCTAGTGCTGGAAGCTACTTATCTGTTTCCTGGCCCACATTCCTGTCCCAGATGCTTGTTTCCAGACTCCTGAATTTCATGCTTTGGACTTCCTGGCTTCCTGACCCTTGGATCATGTTCACCTTGATTCTTTGACTCACACTGCTTGACAATGTCTTTCTCATAACAGACTCCCACAGGCAAGGACACTTTCTAGCTGCTGGTAGTTTGCTGTCTCTGCCTCCATTATCAGTTTTTGGTTCCCTCCCAGCCAGCTTGTGTGGGTGTTTGATGAACCAAGACAATTTCTATTGTTATTGCTATTCACACACACAATCTGCTTATTCATAGGTATAAATTCAATTCCTGTGCACTTCACTTCATGAATCTGATGAAGTAGACTTAGCGGCCCCTGGGAGTGCTGGATTGGGGCCACAGCAACCACACCCTGTGGCCCCAATCTGGCTTTTTGTCACTCCAAAAAGAGCTGGCAAATGGTGCTCCTTTTTGGAGTGGAAAAAAGCTGCCATTACCACCACTGTGGCAGCTCTTCCGTGCTCCTTTGGCACAGCATATCTATACGCTTCAGCAAGGGAGTGCCCTGATGCCGTGTGCTGTGCAGTGGGGTGCACAGCATGACAACAGCATCGGGGAGGAGTTGGGGCGGCTGGCATGCAGTCATCCCACCCCAACTCCATCCCTAGGCTGGCCCTTTTGGCCCGTCTGTACAGGCCTTAGTCTATGAAAGTTTATGCTTCCAACCTCTCTCTGTCAGTCTGAAAGGTGCTACAAGATCCCTTTGCATCCAGAATAACATGGCTCTATCTTTGAATTCTATTATTTATTCTATATTCTATTATTTAAAAAAGAATTGGATAGCAATTCAATACATTTCACCACAGTGTGGAAGACTATGATCAGCGTGCCTACGCAATTTGCTGCCAATGTCCTTGCTCTTTATTTATTTTTGAATTTGGATTGAAAAGCCCTCCTATAGACTGACACCTTTCAGTAGAAAAATATCGTTTGTAAACTAGGAGATACGGACATTATCCTGAATCCACGTTACTGCTGCTTCAAGGTTTTGGGAGTTTTGGAGACAAGATGTTCTCAAAGGTCCTTCACATACCTCTTCCTTGTGGCTGTTGTTAATACTCATGCAGTAGAAGGCACCACTTCTCAAAAGCACAAAGGGAGAGGTCAAGGTTCTTTCTCCTTCTTAGCATTCCTCTTGCTGCTCACAAAGAGAACAGGCTACAACAGTAAGGAAGTAGAATAGCAGAGCTATATGGTCCAAGGATTTGCAAGCACTCCTACTGGATTGTAGACCTCAGCTAGTTCCAGATGTTGCCAGTGTAGGCCTTATAAAAAACATTAACTTCTGTAGTTCACTGTAATGATTTGAGGCTTGTCTTTTCATGGAAATAAGTGATTACTGCCTTTAAGTAGGGGGAAACAGAACTACACAAAGATGTCTTCAACAGACCCTATTTATTAACATCTCCTGGAGCTTAGAGTAACACCTGACTTCAAGGAAATGTACAGATGAAAGCAGTGGTTCACCAACCTTTAGTCCTTCATTTGTTTTGGACTTCAGCTCCCAGAAACCCCAGCCAACTTGGTCATCAGTCAGGATTTATGGGAGCTGAAGTCCAAATCATTTTGAGGATCAATATGGTTAGTGAATAGGCCCAGGTCTACCCTTGGGATTTAACAGTATGCAACTGTTCATCATAGCCTCTGCACTAAACTGAGTACATTCTCTTCATTCATCCCATAAGGTCTGCTAGCTACTACCCTAATACAGTGGTGTCCCCAGGGTTGGTGTTACCCAGTGTGGTCACTCATGGAGGGCAGGACATCTGGGGGTGGGACTTCTGGGGTGTATGGGAGCACACGTGCATGCACAGCTGGAGATACCCCTGTGCAGCCTCAGGGAACAGCTGGCGGGCCCAGGGAAGGGCCGCGGTGAATCCAGCTGGCCCCAGAAAGGACCAGGGGTTGACCAGGTGTCACCCCTTCTTCTGGGGTGTCACCCTGTGAGGCTTGACCCCCCCCATACCCCTCCCCAGTGACATTACTGCCCTAATATAGGGTATTAAGTGGGAGGGGATCATACAGTTCCATGTGTTGTTAAATTGCAAGTTCCAGCAGCCCTAGTCAGCATAGCTAATGGTGAGGAATGTTGGGAGTTGTGGTATGAAAACATTTGGAGAGCTTCCTAATTCTCACCTTAGTCTGAAGGGAGAAGATGCCATTGCTAGCAGTCTATCAGCTGATTCTCATCTATGGTTCAGTAAAATGACAAAGCACTGGACTCCAACTGGTAAGGCTGGTTATGTAGGGACCATTGGTCTTCCTATATAGTATGAATTTAAAATGTATTTTTGATGGCTTGTTATCTCTATCTGTAGTGCATGGGGACATGTTTTATTAATTCCACAAAATGTATTATATGGAATGGTATCACTGATGTGATTGGAGATTGGCCTTTAAACATATCAATTATATATGAAGAGAGTTGCTTTCTTTTACTTATGTGATTTTTTAAAATATTGATTTGCTTTGTAGGGTTTGTGGCAAAGCAATACATAACAGAGGAAACTGGCCATTGTACAAATAATCATTAAAACCCTGACTTTACACAGAGGTTGGAAAAGAACTTCCTGGTCACCTCTGCCTTGTCCTCTGTTTTTTGAGCATGCTACTCTTCTTTCAGACTCAGTGTTTTCCTTCTGTGAAAAAGATATTGTGTTGCAGCAATAAATGTGGTGATTAAAGAAGTGATTTGAAATTAGACCTACTCCTCTGATTACAACTCAGTTTTTGGCTTTGGACAGACAATTGCTCCATCTTAGAGAACAGTGAATCCTCACCTTTTTTGGGTCATGGACTCCTTTGAGAATGTTATGAAAGAAGGCATTTCTCCACAAAAATACACATACATATATGCACACAAAATTTAATTGCATTTTATTGCATTGGAAATGAATTCATTTCTCACAGAATAGCCTGGAATGAAAACAATTACAATTAATCATTGAAAAGATTACCTTAAATGATTTTTTTTAACCTTAAAAGTCATAATGATATGAAAAATTCAAACTAACGTAAAAGAAAGAATAAAACAAAATAATTTTTGGATCAGTTCTAGGTCCTCTGAACCATGGACCTCAGGTTAAGAACCCCTGTAAAAGAGCAATCTGTGTTTACAACAGTGTGGCTAGCCAAATTTCCCTTCGGAAGCTATTCACTAGGGCTTATATTTCCCTAGATTGATTGTTCCAAACATCTGGTATTCAGGTAGAAGGAAAAGGAACATGTGTGCACATGTATGCATATATGTCCATATATGTGTCTATATGTGGTTGTGATGAAGCAGTTTGCAGAGAAAGAGGAAAATCAATAGAAAAGGCTGCACAATTTAAGTAACCGTTAGTAAGCTCAATATAGTAAAGCAAAGCATCTTCATTTATATACCACTTCATATCACGCTATGGGATGTCTAAGCGGTTTACAACTGTAAGCTCATTGTCCCCCAACAGTTGGGTACTCATGTTAGCGATCTCAGAAGGGTGCAGGCCTGAGTCTAGCCTGAGCCCTGGCTAGTATTGAACTTGCAACCTTGTATAGTATTCCTATAGTATTCATCTCAATAACACCATAACATTAAATAATTATTAACTTTGTTTCTATTATGTTTCCTAGGTTTGCTTGTTTGTGTGCACAAGAAGAATACTGTTGGAACTGGTTTCAGAGTTGGCAGTGTGTATGACAATGGACTTTATCACATGGGGGAAATCCTGTGCAGAAATGGGGTTTTAAATAGGAAAAAAAACCCTTAAAAGTGGGTAGAATTTCAGATGACAACCCTTTTAAAGTGTGCTTAACCTGAACAGAAAGTAGTCAAAAGCTGCTTCTTTTTTACTTTCAGAAAATCCCAAAAGTAAAAAGCAGCTTTTGACTACTTTCCGTTTGGGTTAAGCACACTTTAAAAGCTATGTGTGTGAAAATCTACCCACTTTTGCAGGTTTCCCCCACTATTTAAATCCTGTTTCTCCACGGGAATTTCCCTGTGTGATAAGGGATAAAACATAACAATATCAGGTTGCCTCCTTTGTGTCCTGTCAAATCTTTCCAAGAAGGCATAGGGGATGGGTAGCAGTAGATAGTGGCGGGGGGGGGGGGGGGGGAGACAGATGGTTGTGCTGAAATCAATGCAGTATCAGCTGCACAGTATTCACTCAACCTGGTACCATAAAAAGAAGTGTTAGGTAAAGGAACTGCTACTATTGCTGCCTTCATCACACACAGAGCCTCTGGGATCTGCCCTGATCAGTCAGGACCCTAAGGTATTAGAGAAAATGATGATAACAGTCACAAGGCCATTAAAAAATATGGGGTGAAAGGAGCAAGGAATCAGCTGCAGTGGGTCCTTTCAAACTTGTTGACCCCAATTTTTGCCCTATTATGCCACACCTGGACTGCACAAATATAGAAGGGTGTAGGTATCCTCCCTCTGGTTTGTGTAATTTCTAAAATGAGTGAATGTAATAAATGAATAATAGTAATTTTCAACATGTTTTATCCACACACACACACTCAGGGGGATATACCTGTATACTATGTGTCTTGGCTTAAATATGGAGGCCTGCTCTGAAACTCTCCTATCCTACATTGGGGGGCTTCCTTTGCTTCTACTTCTACACAATGGTTGATCAAAATGTTTAGTTTCCCCACCCCTTCCTCTGGTTAAATAGAATTCTGGTCTGGAGAGGCTTTTTTTTTTTTTGCAATGCCTGGATACAATTGTGCCTCTTGATAAATAGGGAATAAGTACCCAGTTGACCTTGGGGTGCTCCAGTGAAAAATGTGGAGCAACTTCCCAGGATCAATTATGTAGCAGCTTTTATTTAACAAGAAGCAAACATCATGAGCTCAGCCATGAACTGCTGTGTATTTAGGCTGTTGAGAGCTCTAATGTGCTGAGTCTTATGATTTCCAAAAGCACTGACCTTGTTGAGAGCAGCTGATTTCATTCCCCTGTTTCATATATGAGAGATAAAACATAACAATGCTTAAGCCACAAATAAGAATGCCTTCTTTCTCGTTCTTCTTTTGGGTTTTTTCTTTGTCATTCCTTTAGAATTTAGAAAAGCCCATGCAATGAATCTTCAAAGAACATCTCACATTGAAACCCACTCCTTGGTAGTCCGTGTGTGTCCAAAAGCATTCCTGCAGAGAGTTTTAAACTCCTGGAATCAAGGGGTTCATAATGAAAACTCGACTTCACCTAGTGATGGTGGCACATAATAATAAGAAGGTTGCTGAAAATGCCTTGCTAATGAATATCAGGATGCCACAAATGATAAGGGCACCTTTTAAAGTCACCATGTAGCGATAGATTTATATTGCTAATTACAATGAAAGGTGCATGGGGATCTGCAGACATTGCTGCTTTCACCCCCAGAAATCAGCACTGTCCCTTTATTAATTAAATTGTATATAGAACAATATAAATCTCCCAGTTCTTATTCCACTCATTTCATACATACTAATGAGGACAAGTGTCTGAAGCTTGTGGTACTAGGGATCATTTATTCAGTGGTAGGGAAAAAACATAAGTCGGGATTCAGCCCCCCTGCTGACTTTGCATACAGTTCTGCTAGATTTATATTGGTCTGCTAATAAGTAACTGAATACATTAAACAACAGGCTTGTCATTGGAAGGTTTACAAGCGATCCCTTGTTTTACTTCCTTGAGTAGTCTTGGGTAAGGGGATTAGGGGAGACTGGTCTCTTGTGTAAGCCTCTTCCCTTTGTGTTTCACCGGCTGGTTCAAAGATATCCTCTTCAAACAGAAAACTAGGGCAAAGTTTCTTGTCAATCATTAAAAAGTCCTTAGCCTTTACAAACTGGCAGATGCACAATTCAGTGTTACTTCTGTGCACATCGAAAGCATAGCACACTATACACTTAGTGGTTCACGACATGTGTTATGCTGTCTGCATGCTAAATGTAAAGAAATAGACAGAAGATGCTAGCATTTGCTGTCTCCATTCCCTCCTTCCTTTCTCTTTTTAGAGAATCCCTTTTAGAAAACAAATCAATCAAATGTAGTGGAACTGGGACTGTGTTGTACCTAGTCTTAGCCTTATTGATCTTGAAATTTCACCACATTTAAAGGACAATAAATTAGTGATAACATTCAACATGTGTTTAAACCTCTCCTATTGAAATCAGAGGGACAAGTGTTTATATTTGCCTGGGCTGTGCAATACCTCTTGTTCTTTGGGGCATAGAATGAGGGAATATATTATATCATCTAGTACTACAGTAAGTCAACTGCAGTGCATGGGCTACTTTTTTACATAGTCACCCTATACAATGGTTGCAATGTGTATACTACTTAGCTGAAAAACTGGCCCTGTTAATAAAATAAAACACACTCAAGCAGGTTTTCAACATTATTCTTCATAAAGAGAACTGTGCTCACAGGAGTTCTTCAATTAATGGAACAAAAACTTTGGATTAAAGCTAGTGCATTCATAATGACTGCCTTCAGACATTTAAGATATTTATTTATTTTATTTAAGATATTTTTGTATTGCCTCCCAGCCTACAAGGGCTTCCAAGGCGATGAACAAATAATTAAAACAGCACAAAGATAATTTAAAAATACATTAAAATACTTGGTAAAAACATTTTAAAACAATCTAAAAACAATCCTTTGTCAGTTAAAAGAGAGAAGGCCATAATCCTTTGTCAGTTAAAAGAGAGCACTTTCAAACACTGTGGTGTATTGTGAGGAAAATGGGCCTAGGTGACCATCATCACTCTTCTCTTTCAGTTTGATATAGTGATCAGAATCCTAAACTTTTATTTTTATTAATTCCAGTGCCATGTCTGAATACTAAACTATGGGTTTGTATTTTTATGGTCTGTTAAAATAAGACAGTTTCCATATACCATTTGAGGTTAGCTTGTTTCAAATAAACCTAGTTAACCACAGATCACAGCAAAGCAAAAAATAAAAAAAAAATAAATAAAAAAAAAAAATGGAAGGGAACACTTCTGAATTCTTCTTTGTAACCAAACAAGAGGAGAAGAGAGAACCATGCAAGGCCAAGACTCACATAGGTTCAATGCTGTCATGATAAACCCAATGACATCTGAATTGAGCCAGTGTTTGCACTGAGAAAAGTGTGATCTCTTCCATGAAATGTATAACATGTTATTAGCAAAACAATACTGTACTGTAAATAATTGTAACTGGTATAACTCTGAGATATTTTAGGATATGAAGACCATGGTATCATAAAAAAATAATAATTTTATACCGAAACTGAAATGTTTAATTTTAACTGGTTTGAAATTCAACTTTTTGTATTAGAGTATTTTTGCTCTAGGTTGACTTAACAAAATTATGCAATGCTGCTTGAAATTTCTTCTTGTCCTGCATACTTTAGAATATTACACTGTGCAGTTGATTTGATTTCAGCTCCAAGTATTTCTGCTGACAGAATGGTAAATATTATTCATGTCCATGTTGGTGCTTATAAAAGACACAGCTGCAGAATCTCTTTGAACAGAAACAAATGTTCACGTGTATGATTTTGGATCAATTCTATTCTTGTTTTGCTGCTTTGGAGTTGCCACTTTAAAGTAATTTTTACTGTTCCATTTATTTATATTTTCTTTTAGGAATTATTATGCACTCTTCATTTTATGTATCATTTCCATTTTATTTCAATAAATTACAGGATGTGTGATTGTCCAAGACATCCTTTCTAGAGTACCTTGGCTCTGCAGGACCTCCTCCCTGGATTCCATGTATTAGCGAAAGTGTGATTCCAGAGCTAGCAGCCTTCTCTCCTCATGCTCCTGACTTCCTTTCCCCACTGCAATTGAGTTGCATTGATTTTCAGCACACTAGACATCCTCTGCACTGTATATGATGTTTTCATATTTTCATATCTAGAACCAGGCGTGTTCGTAACAGGTCATAATGTTTGGGACACTAAAAGGGTTCCCAAGGGAAAGGAATGTTGACTTGAAGACATGTGAAGTATCTAGGTAATACCAAAATAAAGGTATTTTGGAGTAGATCACTCCATCTTCCCCACAGGCTTTCCCCATACCCTCTTGCACTGGAGACGATGGAGGTCCCATTGCAGTAAGGCAAGTAAGACCATATCTCCTACCTACCCTGCTGTGTTCCCAGACAACTTCCCAGTCCATCTATCTTGGGGTTGTCCTACATCCAATCACTGTTTGTTAATCTGAAGTTAATACCATCTAGTAAAATTGGCCTTTTTGTCAATTCTTTTAGAAAGCATTTAGACTCCTTGTACTTCAGGTGAAAATGTTAAGTACCCCTTGAGGACACCAAGCAGGATATTAACATCCAACCCACACATGGTCACTCTGCACATATAGCTGTCATCTACTGGAGTTTCACCATCCATCCAGAGCTTACTCTTTCTGCATCACCCTCAGATCCCAACTGAGCCACAGCCTGCTTTCTGTGGAGTCCTCTGCATGACTGGTAAATATCATCCCTCTACAACTCTAAGCTTCATCTATCCAATTTCCATATTTCTATTTCATTTAGCTAGATATGGTGTTTCTGATTGAATTGTTACTCTATATTTGTGTTTTTGTATATTTTACATAATACCTTTATTCATTAAGTTTGGAGTTCTGCAGTTAGTACTGGTATACACAGATGAAAATGATCCTTTTTGGATAACGTCTTGCTGCTGCTGCCTTTGCCTGTGGTGTAAGTCCTGCAGCACTAACTGCAACCTGAATGAAAAAGTAAGTTTTCCAAACTCAGAAAAGGAACACAGTACATTCACACTGTGGTTTCGTAAAGCAGGAGTCTTCCCTTAATTTCTGTATAAGCATAGCCTAAAGCTTGGTGTAATACTGTACTGACACACTATGGCTCCACTTTTGGAGATCACTGCATTTAGAAACATGAACGAACATGAAAGAAGACAAGCTGCTCTATCTAGATTGTTTGGCTTGATCATATAACGGTAATACAGAAAGATAAGAAATATTTAGAGTAAGTAAGTTGTTTGGAGATGAATTTTGCCCAGTTGTTTTATACCCTCTTTTTCCCCCCTTCTCTGTGGTAGAAGACAGTTACCCATAGAAAAGAATGGGGACATTCAGGATTTTTGTATGCCTATGATGAGCAGTGGTATGCCCATGAAGAAACAAAAAGTAGCAGCAAAGAAAGGAGTTTGTGCTAGGTCTTACTTCAGATGAAAAATGTACTTTCTTAGTGTTTTTTTTTAAACAACAATTAAATTGCTTTGTTTGTGCTAAAAGTAATATAGACTACTATCCCTGTATGGAATTATAGGACTGTGATGAGAGTGGCTTAGAACAGATCTGGAGTATATTTCAGTGGTAACATTATGGACTAGAAGGGAGACGTAGATTGATTTAAGTAACTATTCAGAAGTCCTTTATACTAAATATCCTTCAGGCCTACATCATTGATTTGTGTATTCCTGCATTAGATTGGATGGCCCTTATGGTTTCTTCCAAATCTGTGATTTTATGACTTCAAATTGAAATTCCAGTTATAGAACTGGAAGAGATTGCAAGGGCCATCTACTCCAACTCCGTGCCATGCAGGAACATAAAACCAAAGCACTTCTAATAGATGGCCATCCAGCCCATGTTGAAAAACCTCCAAAGGAGATTCCACTATACTCTGAGGCAGCATATTCCACTGTCAAACAGCTCATACCATCAGATAGGTCTTCCTAATGTTCAGGGGAATTTCTATGTAGTTTGATTGCTCCATGTCCTAGTCTCTGGAGCAGGAGAGAACAAGCTTGCTTCATCCTCCCTATGAAACCTTTTCAAATATTTAAATATGGCTATCATGTCAGCCCTTCACATTTTCTTCTCCAGGCTAAACAGACTCAGCTTCCTAAGCCAACTCCCAGTCCATAGGGCATAGTTTCCAGCCCTTTTACCATTTTGGTCACCCTCCTCTGGACACATTCCAGTTTATCAATGCCCTTCTTGAATTGTGCTGCCTAGAATGACCAAAGCATAATAGAGTGGTTCACTTTCCCCTTTTCCCATTTCCTGTGCATGTCCTTTTTAAAGCTTACCACAGTAGAAAGCGCTTTAGACATCCATCCTGGTTTCTTTAGACACCTCCAATTTTTCCTTCTCAATGGAACTGTTTGAAAGTGTGCCTTCAGTATCTCCCTTTTGAGAAACTCCCATCCATCATGAACTCTCTTCTCTTTTAGTATTCTTGACCATGGGATCACCCCCTGTACTTCCCTAAAATAATCTCCCATAAAAGTCTAGAATTAGTGCCTGACTACACTTGGCTTCCTCTTTCTGGACAATGAAATTGTCTGTAGGGCAAGTGAGGAGTTTGTTGGACCTTATATTCTTGTCAGAGTTTGACTTTCAACAGATACCAAGATAGTCAAAAGCTTGCTATCTGAGTAATCTCAAGTCAGGTTTATTTATATACTTTTTTCTTAAAGTTGGTTTACAACAATCCCATGTTTCTTGGTGTGCATCTACACTTAGCAAAAATACAGTTTGACACCACTTTAAATGTTGTAGTGCCATTCTGTGGGAGCCAGGATTTGTAGTTTTATAAGGGCTTTAGCCTTCTCTGTCAAGAATGCTGGTGCCTCACAAAACTACAGATCCCAGGATTCTGTAGGGTGGAGCCATGGCATTTAAAGTGGTGCCGAACTGCATTATTTCTACAGTGTAGATGCATCCCAGACAAGCTTTAAACCTTCACCCCATTCTACTGAATCTGCTCAGTATTGATGAGACTCAAAGGAATTGAAATCTGCTCTCCCATGCAGTGATCTGCATCAACAAAGGTGGAGTAACAGGCAGGTGTAAAACCTCCTCTCTAGCCCTTGGTTGTTCTTAATATTGCTGAAAGGGGAAGAAAGCTAAAGTTCTCCATTTGTAGCAGCAAACCTAGAGTAGCAAGCAGGTTTTAGATTTTCACCATACACAACCCCACTCACTTGTTGGGATTCAGTGGAAGCTAAAACTCCTCCCCACCTCATGATTTGCATGGGCAAAGCTGGGTTCAAAGATAGATTTTAAATCTCATTTCCCCAGTAGTTTTCTGTGTTTTTCCCCTCATTAATAATATTTGCCCCCATTCTGTTTGCTACAGCCTTTTTACCATACTGTGATCTTGCTCAGCCACACATGTCCTGGTTGTCATCTGTGAAATGTTGGAGAGTATGTTCCCAGAATGATCCAGCCAAAATGGCCTTGCTGGTTAGGGATTCTAGACAATGTCGTTCATAGGACCTTATCCCACGCTGCTCTCAAAAGTGGCAAGAAAGCGATATGAGCATCATTGCAGTACTATAGCGCTAGTATAAATATGGCGCTAGCGCTATAATAGCGCTATGGATAAGCTTGCGCTATTGCAATGCCCGCTGAAACCGACATTCAAAAGAATGCGAATGATGCTGCATTCTGAGCGGTTTCTTGCTGGATTCTGAGCGACGTCGTGTAATCACACGGAAAACTATAGCGCTATAGCGCCTGATTCTTAGCGGATTCTGAGCGACGTCGTGTAATCGCACGGAAAACTATAGCGCTATAGCGCCTGATTCTTAGCGGATTCTGAGCGACGTCGTGTATACACTCGGGAAGATATAGCGCTATAGCGCCTGATTCTTAGTGGATTCTTGCTGCTTTTGGCCCCGTGGGATAAGGTCCATAGGGTAAAATTTCCCAAGCTTTGAAAATCAGGAGCCTGTGCGCATGTAGAGTGCCAACTCGGACAATACCACTCTCTAGCTTTAGGAGGCTCAATCCAATCCACTTTTCACCTGCACCACACAACATGCACTAAGTGCTCCGAGAGCTGATCACACTGATAATGTGCTCATGCTTATGTTAATTTCTTCATGCACATTAATATACCCCTTATTCCCTGCATTTAAAATGAGGTGATAACTTTCACTTCCAGGTTCTGACTTAAGTTATTGCTTTTCTTGGGTTCCTAATGGAGAGAAGCAATGGTGCTCAAACAAATCCTTTCACTCCTAGGGCATTACCCATGTAATGCCATGGTGTCCAAAAAGGAGGGAGAGGGCAGAAGTGAGCAAATGAAAAAAATCTACTTTGCTCTAAACTGTGCTTTTGCAACCTAGGACAGTATGTTTATCAATCTGTAAAAATCACAGCACCTCATTTTAGCCTCTGCCTGTTAAGAGTCTTGCCAGCTGTTTCTAAACATTGACAATTTTGATGATATATGATATTAGAAAGCAATTCATTGAGCTATCCTATGTTAATTCAATTAAAAAGACAATTAGGAACACATTACGGTTACACTTTCAAAGGGATTCATTAATATATTTTTTTTTCTGTAAAAATGTTCAAAGGATCAGGTTCATGTTGTTGTTAAATCAAACAATCCCATTGAACTCTAGAGACTTCCATGTCCTAGTTTGCAATGTTTGGTTATGCTTCTGCTTTTTGATGTGAAGCTTTAGATCTTAGATTTAATATGCAGCTCAGGATTCATGAAGACAATGGCTGGATCTGTTCAGTGGTTCAACACTTTGTAAAATTCAGGGAAGTGTTAACCTTTGCCAGAAACAAAGTATAATAAAAATGCAGCCCCACAACCCCTAACAGCAGAATTACAATAGGCTGCTAATGACATTTGTAGTACTAATCAATTTTTTTGCCTTTCTTTTGCTAGCCTTCAGCTGGCATTGCATAGTTTCCCTAATAAACAGAAGAGAAAAATAATTTTGTACTTAGCCAAAACCTCCCAGATGTGCAGGTTGATTAACAGCCCATTTTATTGAAGTTCTAGAGGGAAGTCCCATTGGCCTTAGGTGAGATTATGGACTTCATCACACAAGGCAATAAACTGCAATGGCAGCTGGTTAATGGCATCTTTTGCTGGGACTTATCACATGATGTCACTTCATTTCTGTTGTTATCTCTGTGGGAGATTGTTTAGCAAGTGTTTCTTTTCATTCATGCAAAACCTTAATGAATGACCTCCTTTCCTACTTCTGTGGTGCTAGCATTTGCAGTGCGATAAATTAATTCTGCATTAATCCTGATTTTGGGTGGTTTGAGGGCAGGCTTTAGGTATTGTTTGCCCTTTGCCTGCCAGCGATCAGGGATGAAGGAGTTTCTGACTTGAGTAGACAAGATTTAATTGGTGGCAGCTTAATCATTTTCATTTTCCAGTGGTTTAGAAGATGTACAGACTGCCCGAAAGGGGTAGTGGCAAGCTGCCCCTTTGCTTGCTGGATAGGGGCCATGGCAACCACATGCTGCGGCCCCGATCCAGTGCTTTGCCGCTCAAAAAAGTGCTGGCAAATGCTGCTCCTTTTTAGAAAGGCAAAAAGTCCCCCCTTGCCGTGGTGGCTTTTCAGCACTCTTTTGCTGCAGCATGTGTGGACGCTGCACCAAGGGAGTGCCCTGATGCCTCCCACCATGTGGTGTGGCATGAAGACGATGTGCAAAGTCAGGCCAGCTGGTGTGCAATTGCCACACCCCCACTCTGCCCCCAGGCTCTTTATGCCAGTCTGTTCAGCCCCTTAGTGTCTCCTGAGTAGGAAGTCTTCCCCTCCCCTTCCAGGAAAGAAAAGGCCATTTTAAAGGTAAGACTCATTTTTAATTTATATTTCTATTGGGGGTATCTCTCTCTGTGTGCCAAAGTAGGCACAAGCTGGGCAGTACTGGGTGATACTAGGTGGGCAGTACCAAATGCTCTCATAATGTATTAGCTCAACCCCCCCCCCCCTGTAATCGCTGAAAGACTATGAAGGTGCAATAAAGAAGAGAGTAGTTCACTGGTTATTGTAATATCTGAAATGTTGCATTATAAATACAAACCCTAAAGAAACACAGGTCCAAAACACACTGTATAAATAATCCAGTTTCAGACTGCTTTAACTACCCTGGCTCAGTGCTAGGGAATCTTGGAAACTGTAGTTTAGTGTAGCACCAGATCTCTCTGATAGAGGTGGTTAAATATCTCATTGTAGGCTGTAGGGTATACAGTTGCCCTTCCATTTTTGCAGGGGATCCGTTCCATACCTCCCCCACAAAAATGAAAAACTGAAAATATTCAAGCCCCATTGACTTGAATGGCCACACACTCCTGCACGCGGTCCTGTGTGTGAGCCACAGGTGTGTGTGCCACTTTATCCCTCCCCGCTTGCTGGTCTGCAAAGGATTGAGACAGTGGTTAAATGCTGGTACTGCAGCCATTCAGAGCCACAAGATTATGAGTTTGATCCCAGGCAGGGCTCCAGGGTCCATTCAGCCTTACATCCTTCCATAGGTTGCTAAAACGAGTACCCAGCTTGTTGGGGGCAATTAGCTTACACATTGTAAACCACTTAGGGAGTGCTTAAGTGCACTGATAAGCAGTATAGAAATGTACTTGCTATTGCTATTGCTATAAAACAGCCTCTGAGTATTCCTTGCCTAAGAAAACCCTATGAAATCCATGGAATCACCATAAGTCAACAGGCGACTTGAAAGGACACATATGCATCAATGGATGATCACTTACTATCTGACTCTGTTTTCAATCCCCCTCCCTCCTTCTGAGCTCTCCTCTGCTTCTCAGTCTTCCTTTGTTCTTCCACCTGCCTTCTCCCACTTCTAAGACACTTCCTTTATGCATTCTTCTTTGTATAAATTCCAGGTTCCCCCACCCTGGCTAAGCATTCTCCACCAGTCAGATTTCATGGATTGTTGGCCACTCCACCAATCAGTGAAATGAATTTCTAATCTTTTCTATTATTATAAATAGCCAAGCTAGAACTGGTCTGATAACCACTCGCTGACAGGTGAAGCCTAGTAATGACCTAACAGCCAATGACCTCTATATAATGTACATTCAGCCCTCCATATCTATGGATTCTGCATCCATGGATTCAACTATCCATGGTCTGAAAATATTTAAATCCCTCCCAAAGGAAACCCTGATTTTGCCACATATAAAGGATGCCATTTTACTATGCTATTATATATAATGACTTGAGTATCAATGGATTTTAGTATCTATGTGGAGTCCTGGAACCAAACTCCAGTGGATACCAAGAGCCCACTGTATGGACTAGACCGAACTTCAGTTCAACATGCCCACTTTATCCTGACCAGCTATTTAACCCTTTTGTGGCCTATTACTCATTAATATAAACACACACACACACACACACACACACACAACATTCTGCTCTATATCGATGCTATTTCTCCACATCAAGTTTATGAAATACAGAAGCACTCCACATAAACACTTCTTGTATGTGTGTTGCTCTGAACAAGCACATCTATGTGTATTTGAATCCTACTTTCCCATATTCTAGGAATAAGCCTCTCAAGGATATGAATTAATCATGTGAACCTCCAGCTGCTGTTGGACTGCAACTTCCAGAAGCTCTAGCCAGCATAGTTAATGGTGTGGAATGTTAGGAGTTCCAGTCCAACATCATTTAGTATGTTGCATGATTCTCTGCAGAGCCTTCGCAAGGTACTTAGAACAGAAATTAGGTGAGAATAAAAGGAGAAATGTTTATTGTCAGAATCAAATTAAAAAGTAAATTATTGATGACTTGTTGCAAAGAAAGCAGGGAGAGATGGAGAATGAGAGAGAGAGGGAGATGATGTGGTGATGAGTAAGAGCTTACTATGTGGTGCCACTTCAGGATAGGCTTCCTTTTGTAGCAATTTTCATGGTGAGAGGATGACCTGTGAGGATGGACGCACCTGTCAACAGAGTGACGGTGTTTATTAAATCCACTCAGATTGAGGATAATGTAACTTGCTCTCTCTACATTGGTTTTGTGAATTGCTAAGCAACAGGTCACCTAACCTAATTAGAACTTCACCAAAATCAATCATAGCAACAGAATTTAAAGATATAGCTGAGTTAGGGGTTATGCAGATGGGGGGCTCTGGGCTGCCCCTGTTAGCGGGAGATCAGGGCAACAACCCCACACCGCAGCCCTGATCCTTCCTTTTACTGCCCCTAAAAGAGTGGCAAAATGCCACTCCTTTTAGGGGCGGCAAAAGGCTGCCCTAAGAGCTGGCTCCACAGCTCTTCTGTGCCCTTTTGGCACAGCATGTCTACATGCTGTGCTGGGAGGGCATCAGGACGGCATTGGGGTGGGGTTGGGGCAGCTGGTGTGTGGCTGCCCCATCCCAACTCCACTCCCAGGCTGGCCCTTTAGGCTGGTCTGCAATGCCCCTTAATCTGTTAATGCTGCCAACTTCTTTCTTTCAGTTGGTCTCAAAGGTGCTAAAAGATCTCTCAACGTACTAATCATAGCAACAGTGGCATAAGAGTGTGTGTGTGTGTGTGTGTGTGTGTGTCTAACTCATCAGGTGACACCCCAGTGGAGGTTGGTGTACATCTGGTGGGGTGGCAGACCAGGAGGATGTCAGACTCATGTTCATGGTTCTGTCATGATGTGTTATGATATGATGGCATGATGATGTAACAATATAATGCTGTGATAATTTGATGAGTTATTGGAAGGATGGATATGGGGAATATCAAAATGTATTGAATATTAATCATTTGGGTGCTATGGGCATGGGAGCAAATGGGGAAAAATGGTAATAGGATAAAGGTTTATGGTTTTATGACCGTGCCTTTCCTGCAAGAAGATTTGGCTTGCAAAGGGGGTGTGTGTCTTCCTCCCTTCCTTAAGGGTGATTGAATGATAAACATGGGAGGGAGAAAAAGGGGGGCATGAAAGGTTGCTTTGATTGGGATCACAAGGGTCTGAGGAAGGGGGGTTGGATAACTTGTATTCTTATGCTATGGTTCAGGGAAGGAACCCAAGTTCCAACACAGACCCCGAGTGGGTGACTTCTTTTTCAATTCCAGAAATAGAAATCTTTTTGTTTTCTATCACAATGAGATGTTTTCTTGGTTATTGGGAGCTGAGTTTGCTGGTCCTGACATAGGGCTGCTGCAGGTGTGAACCAGAAAGGGCAGCACATCCCTTTTTCGCTTTCCCAGCAGCCATGCCAGAGCCCAAATGGCCCTTTGGAGGCCATAGCACTGCCATCTTCAGCTCTGGCTGCTGCTGCGGGAAGCAGTGCCTTCCATTTGGGCTCTGGTGCGCCATTTGGGCTCTGGTGCCTATCCTTGGGGCTGGTGTCACCTGGTGAGGGGGGCAGCAGGGGATGGACTGTTGTGGCCTCTGGAGGGCCAGTTGGGGTCTGGCATGGTTTGGTTTGTAACATCTTGCCTGATGAAGCCAGTGGAGCTTCAAAAGCTTGCAACAAGTATATTGTGCATTTTGGTGGCCCAATAAAGGTATCGCTGTTTGATGGATTTTTGTTTGAATTTGCTAAACGGCCAACACAGCTACCCCTGCATATTTTCAGGATTGATTCTGATACTGCGTATTGTACTTTTTGTTTAAAGACAGTGTTATAAAATATACTATTCATTCACAAACTGTTGATCACTCTAATAGTTTTAGTTAGTCCTCAGCTTTACAGTTTGAAGAACTTTCCTTTACATCTTTTGAATCAGAGATGTAAATCTTTGATTTATTAAATTATTGCTTTTATTTATTTATTTATTTATTTATTTAAAATAATCTGATTCCCCCTTCAGCCAAATGGGTGTATGTATGCCCTGGACATAAGATACCATATCACAACACTATTACAAAAATGAAACAACCTCCATACAAAAAGTAAATCTGAGAATGAACAAATTAGAATCTTAGAACCTATATGTTGATTATAAAGGTTCTCTTAAGACTTTTGAGACAGGTGAGTTTGTCAACAGCTGCTAAATTGCAAATGTTTGCAGCTTGTTTACGACCACCACATAGTGCTGTTTTAAAATGTGTTGTTGCTTTTAAATCTGACAGATGCATAGCACGAGCTCTTGTCAATGTAATCAAGAAAAAAGTTCATTGTTTAAATGAAAATGCACCTGTTCATGATACTGCCAGCACATTCACTTTGCCAAATTCAGAGGCACAGTATCTGAATCAGCTGCTGACCCATCTGCCCTTTAATATCTTTAGATTTTAAAAATATGGTAACTGGAATAAATATCTTAAAGGCACCAGATCCCATCTGATCTTGGAGGCTAAGCAGGGTCAGATCTAGTTAATACTTGGATGGGAAGTAGAAGCAGGTGAAAGGACCTCCCTCCATTCCAGCCGTCACTCGCTAGCTGCAGAGGTAGAGAAGAACCTAGTATCTGCTAAATTTAATCTCCCTTCTCCCCAGTGCCATCCCATTTGCCTAGTGTGTTGTATCTTATTTAAATTGTAAGCCTGACAGCAGGGAACTGTCAAATAAACAATTTGTAAGCTTCTCTGGGAGCCTTTGTGGCTGAAGAATGTGGTATAAATATGCTATATAAATAAATAAATGGGAGGAAACCCTCCCTCCCCAATGAATACCAGGCACTGTAGACTAGGTCCTGTACAGACTGCCAGAAATAATCCAGTTTGAGGCCACTTTAACTGTCTTGGCTCAGTGCAAGGGAATCATGGGAAATGGAGTTTATTGTGGCACCAGAGCTCTCTGACAGAGAAGGCTCAATATCTCAGGGGAAAAAAAATACAATTGCCATGATTCCCTAGCATTGATCCAGGACAGTTAAAATGGCTTCAAGGTGGATTATTCTGGCAGTCTGTACAGGCCCAGTCTGTACATCTTCTAAACTCTTTGAAATTCATGGGGCCATTATAATTCGACAGGCTATTTGAAAGTACATATACGCACCCATGGTTATACTTTCTGTAGTTTGTAGATCTGACTATACCCAACTAATAATGTTAATGAAGTATAGATATAAAGGGTAGAATCTAAAGTTGACTCTTCACAAATGCAGAGGTTCCATCCATTGTTAGAGGGAACCTTGATCCATTAGAGTCTCTCTGCTAGGAGAAGGGATTGGGTGAGCAAAAAGAGCCAGTTTCCTGGAGGCTTGGGGGTGTGACATATGCATGACACATGCCCCCAAGATGCTGGGAATATACCTTGAAGCTGCCCCTAGCAAAATGCCTAGTGGTGGCATTTTGGTGATGTGGAGTTTACATACCGCACACTGCATGCTGTTGAAACCCAGAAAAACTGTCGCCGTGGCAAACCTTTTCCCTGGTGCAAAAAGGAACAGCTTTCTGCCGCTTCTTTTTATGTCGGGAAAATGCCGGGTTGGGGGCCTGGCGTGTGGTTGCTGCAGCCCCAACCCGGTGATCAAAGGGTGGCGACAAGCTGCTCCTTTGGGCCATCTGTTTCACCCCTAACGACGTTATCACACGGGGGCAAATCTGCTGGTTAATCCACACAAAACCCAAACAGAAATTGGATTAGAAAGTGGACAGAAACTGATGTTAACCGAGATCTTTTGAAATTCGGTTGTTTGGAGGAAATGCAAATGCACAATTAAGGTAAATTTGCAATTAAGGTAAATTCGCCGTAATGTGAAAAGCAAATGCGCATTTGGAAGCATTTCCCCGCATTTTCCCATGGTTCCACGGGGTCCTGGAGGCAGTGTAAGTGTCTCTTTCCCCCTCAGCAGATGGCTAATTGAGCCGTCTTGGGGGCAGGGAAGGGGAGGGGCAGCTGCACGATTGGTGCCCCAACCCCTTCCCCAGCTCGTCCTTGGAGCGCCGACCCTCCTCACGGCCGGTGCTCCGAGGAGGACCTCCCACCACAGCATTTGCACACGCTGCGGCAGAGTCGGCGAAGGCGTGCCGCAGCCTTTTTCGGTGCACCTTCGGCGACTAGAAGGACGGGCAGCCGTGGGGCAGCTGTGGGCCACCCGGGGAAGCTGCGCTGCGGGGCCGAGATATCCCTACACCTCGGCCCCACGGCGCAGCTTCACCTCCCCTGAAAGGAGCGCTAAAGTGGCGCTCCTTTCACAAGTCGCAGAAGGTGCGCCGAAAAAGGCTGCGGCGCCCCTTCGGTGACTCTTCTGCCGCAGCGTGTGCGAACGCTGCGGTGGGAGGTCCTGCTTGGAGCGCCGGCCGTGCGGAGGGCCAGCTGCTCTGAGGATGACCTGGGGAAGGAGTGACAGCCACAGCAAGTGACAGCCACAGCAAGCATAGTGCTAGAAGATCATTTCTAGTACATGTATGGGATTTTTTCACTTGTGTGTGAACGTTAAATGCGGTTTCAGTGGGAGCTTCTGTTAATTGTGCAATTAAAGTAATCACATGTGAAAAACATTTGCGGAATCAAGGTTTATTTTTGGTTCATTTTCGGAATTTCATAGAATCATAGAATCATAGAATCATAGAGTTGGAAGAGACCACAAGGGCCATCCAGTCCAACCCCCTGCCATGCAGGAACTCCCAATCAAAGCATCCCCGACAGATGGCCATCCAGCCTCTGCTTAAAGACCTCCAAGGAAGGAGACTCCACTACTCTCCGAGGGAGTGTGTTCCACTGTCGAACCGCCCTTACTGTCAGGAAGTTCCTCCTAATGTTGAGGTGGAATCTCTTTTCTTGCAGCTTGCATCCATTGTTTCGGGTCCTAGTCTCTGGAGCAGCAGAAAACAAGCTTGTTCCCTCCTCGATATGACATCCCTTCAAATATTTAAACACGGCTATCATATCACCTCTCAGCCTTCTCTTCTCCAGGCTAAACATCCCCAGCTCCCTAAGTCGTTCCTCATAGGGCTTGCTTTCCAGACCCTTCACCATTTTAGTTGCCCTCCTTTGGACACGCTCCAGTTTCTCCACATCCTTTTTGAATTGTGGTGCCCAGAACTGGACACAGTATTCCAGGTGAGGCCGGACCAAAGCAGAATATAGTGGCACTATTACTTCTCTTGATCTAGACACTATACTTCTACTGATGCAGCCTAAAATTGCATTGGCCTTTTTAGCTGCTGCATCGCACTGTTGACTCATGTTCAACTTGTGGTCCACCTGGATTTGTCATTTCCAGTTTATTATTGCTTTGTGGCCCACGTGTGATAACGTCCTAAGTATGCTTTTCTGTGTTAATATAATGATTGGAGAACAAAAGGGCTAGCAAAACCCTTCATTTCACAACTGAGTATACTTGAGTAGCCTAAAATGGGCAATGTAAAAATGAATGGTCTGTTCCATCACATACAGAAACTTGTATCAGTGCAAAAGAGTTTCTGGTGTACTGTAATAACTAACAATATTTAGTCCGTAGCAAGGTTTTATTTTAGGTAAAGAAAGTAACTTCCTGAGTAGGAGCAGAATAATGAATCTATGAAAGAAATTGAAAACTAATTTTAATGTATAAGCCAATGGTTTGTTAATCCATATGAACATTTAAACGGAAGCAGAGCTTAATAAAATAAAATAAAATAAAATTTCTGCAAGTGGTTTCAATAAGACTGAAAAAAGTATTTTATGGTGTTGCTTAATCCCTGTTTGACTGGGGGTTTATATTTTCTCCAGAACTAATCACAGAATCTTGTATTGTGATGTGCAGCTTTCTGTTTAATCTAAAAAGGATAATATTGTCAAGAAATAGCTATCAACTTGGGTAGCTGTCAAACAAAAGAGAAATGTCAACGGAGGTTGAAAATACCAGCAAACCAAATAATGATGTGAAGTAACTAAAATGAAGCTTTGTTTCCTGACAGCCTACTATTTCTGATCCAAAATGCATTCTTAAAAATATTAATTCCAAAATAAACTGTATCTATAAGAGTCCAAACATATGTTAAAAGAGACTATTCAGTAATCAGATAGTCATTGCTGGGGTGAACTTTAACATCTAAATGTCATTTTCATTGAAAGATATACTACCTCTAAACATTCAAAATATTGAGTAAAATGAAGGGTTTTGTTAGCCCTTTTGTTCTCCATTCACATAGAAAATCATTGCAAGAAACATAGTGTTCTGGTTAAATTTAGATGTAGGGAGATCAGAACACTTTGTTAGCTCTCATCTTTTTTTTTTAAATAGCCAGAAGCATATAAAAATATCAAATCCAGAACTTAAATGTATAAAGGGAACTGAGCCCACTAGGTCTGGTAAGGTCAGAGCAGCAGAATATTTTGATTAGCAAGGATGATGTCAGCTATCATACTTTCAACCTTCCCTTTGAGTGGTCTGCGATCCTCAGTTCACAATAGGTGGCTATGACATATAAATTATCAAGTATTCTGTTGTGATCTATCATTGTTATTGCATGACGTAATTTGTGGAGTTTGAAAATTGTCCAGGATAGTCAGTTAAGGCCCATTAAATTTACAAAAGACTTGCTCTTGATGGAAGCAAACATTCGCAGAACTGGAACTGAAGACATGGCTATTGAGTTAGACTCAAGGTTCAAACAGTGGACATAGTGGTAAATTAAAATACATCTGTCTATCTATGTATTTTAATTTATTACTACATCTACTGTTAGAACCTTGAAAGGTGACAGGAGCATGAACATATGATGAAATGATAGATCAGTGCACAAATGATTTAGGACATAATCAATCTATGCATTGAAGAAGCCATCTTTGATTCTTAGCTCCCCAGGGAAAGAGTCAGTTTTGGGTTTGACCTACTGAAAAAAGATTGAAAAGGGGACTAATATATGGGAAGCACATCCAGGTATACATAACTAATCAGACTCTCTTGAACATTTTTTATGATTACAATTGCATTCTTAGGGTGTTGCTTTGTGCCTTGAATATTTTACTTTTGTAGTCCTAAATGGAATTGGAAGTAACATACTCCATCTTAATGTTTGGAGAATCAGGCAAGTGCAGAAGTTTAGTATTGATTCATCAGGCTGGCTTGTTCGTTCCCTCTGTGACCTTAATGTGGACATGCACTGATCAGATGAATGCTAATTAGAGATAATATTTATGATGAAATCAAGTGCAATTACATAAGCTTATTGCACGGCACTTACAAGAACGGGAACGGAACGGAATGGAATGGGGCAAGAATGCATTTTTCAGCATGGGAGAATGCCACCAATGCTGCCGGGAGTCCCCAAGGCATTCCCCAGCTGTTCGTGGCAACCGATTTTTGAAGGATGGTTCAAAATCGTCCTTCAAAAATTGGCTTCCAGGAATGGCTGGGGAGTGCCTTGGGGACTCCTGGTGGCATTGGTGGCATTCTCTCGTGAGTAAAATGCATTTTTGCCCTGTTCTGTTCCGTTCCGTTCCGTTCCATTCTGTTCCCTTCCCTTCCGTTCCATTCCCGTTCCTTTAGTGCCGTGTGATAAGCTTAACAGAAAACAAACTGTTTGGAATGGGAGAGGGAATGCTGAGATGGAAAGTTAAACAGAGACACACAAGAAAATGTGGCAATCAGGTCATAAAATTAAGTTTGTAGTTTAGTGCATCCTTACTTTGGTGTATGACCCACTGAACAAACTGGACCTTATTTTTTTAAATAAACATACATGGAGACTGAAATGCTGCTTTCTCTATAACAGGTATTGGGAAATATGAACCAACTCTTTAAGAAGCCTTTCTTGATGAAATTAACTACAGACAATTTCAATCCTAAGTACAAGCAACACTTTCAGGAATAGTTTTGAAAGAGATATTTTTTTCTCATTGAAATACACAGAAAAATGCTTTTTGTTTTTTTTTTAAATTTTCATAAAAACCATGTTGTTTATAAGCTGACTTGGAATTAGAAATGCCAAGGCATTCCAAGAGTGGCTGTTTTTCTAATGTTTCCAGCCAACTATAGTTAAAAGTGCCAGAAATCTTAGAAGAAAGTCTGTCATCTTCATGTCTCCAGTTCTGAAATGAAGACAAGCTTGATTGTTGCAATTTACATGATGGTTGCCTCAGTTTTACAGTCATTTAGTGTTTTACTTTAAGATGAACTGCACCCGCGGATAAGACCATAATGTTACAGCTACATAGGTGGGTGAGACAGCTGACTTTGTATGTGACCATGATCATTGTCATATTAAACCAGATCAGAGATCCATTTAATCCATCCTTCTGTGTTCAGTCCAGCTAGAAAAATATTCCCAAAATGCTATTGGAAGTTGTTGAGGAGTACTCATGTTAGCCTGCTGCAGTCCATTAAAGCTTATGCTGAGTAACACTTGCCTATTTTAAGGTGCCATAAGACTCTTTGTTGTTTTTCCTTGAAGCTCTAGTCATCTCATGAAATGGACATAATGGAGGTAGCTGTCACCTGTGAAACTATATGAATATTACCCTGAAAATAATCCTTGGGTGTTGTGTGACGACTGTGTCAAGGGGCTGTGTGATTCACCTATGGAGAAAAACTTGTGTATATGGCCAGGTGCTTCAAAACTGTGTCGCCTCAGCTTGTCTCCCTGAAGGATCCAGCTGTTCATATGGTTTACAACTAAAACAGATGGAAATTGATGTAACTAATTGGAACTGTTGACACAGAAGGTAAAAGATTTCCAAAAGTTGTTGCCTGCACTCTCCCCTTGTCTTGAGGCAAGGAATTAGCATTCCTGATGGGGAAGATTAAATTAGGCAGGCTTCCAAAAGGAAAATCTCTTGAAGTTGATGAAAAATGCCCATAAAATAAATAAAGCCTGCTGAAGTGAAAACACGTTATCTATTTCTTCAATTAGCTGAAATGTCCTGGTAGTACTCTTAAAGAACTGTAGGAGTTCTGATTGAAACATTAATTATTTTCTTGGGATATCACTGTGTTACAGAGAGAAAATAGAATCCCCCAGGCTGGGTCCTATTAGAGCTCATCTCTGCAGATGGCTAAATATCCGGGAATGAGATTTTAATATAAATATGCTTAATGCTGTATTTGAAAACTCTTTTCTCAGTAGGACCCTAGGAGATTATTCTAATATTTAGGCTGAAAGAAAGACAGACCATTTGATTCTACTTGCAGAGGAAATGAGGATTATTCTTCCCCTCTTTTTTGGTACCCCTGGAGAAACATACAACATGATTACATTGCATTTGGGGCTTATTTGTAATGAATTTCTCAATGGTATGAGAGCAATATTAATGGCAAATCTAAAAATAAAAAGAATTGAAACATCCAGATCCTGGGCAATTCAAAATGATTTGATCCTATATGCCTGGAATAGCAATTGGAAGAAAGGTAAAAAACATAGGACATCATCCCAGGCATACTACTAATTACAAGTCTCTCTGTAAGGGCCACTTCAGGCAGTACAGAAAAGCTTTGATATCAAAATGAATGAATGGAACCAAGTTCATGGAATGTGATGTTCCCCTTCATCCAATACTCTTTATCCAACATTGTTCAGAATTGTCCCAGTTCTCTAGAGAGCCTTTTTAAGGCATGGAGGTGGCAGCTGTGGAGTGCATAGAAAAGGATAAGATCATAGAATCATAGAGTAGGAAGAGACCACAAGGGCCATCCAATCCAACACCCTGCCATGCAGGAACTCAAAATCAAAGCATCCAGCCTCTGTTTAAAGACCTCCAAAGGAGGAGACTCCACCATACTCCAAGGGAGTGTGTTCCACTGTCAAACAGCTCTTACTGTCAGGACGTTCCTCCTAATATTAAGGTGGAATCTCTTTTCCTGTAGCTTGCATCCATTGTTCCAGGTCCTTTTCTCTGGAGCAGCAGAAAACAAACTAGTGCCCTCCTCAATATGACATCTCTTCAAATATTTAAACAGGGCTATCATATCGCTTCTTAAGTGTCTCTTCCCCAGGATAAGCATACCCAGTTCCCTAAGTCATTCCTCGTAGGGCATGGTTTCCAGACTCTTCACCATTTTAGTCGCCTTCCTCTGGACAGGATCCAGTTTTTCAACATCCTTTTTGAAATGTGGTGCCCAGAACTGGACACAGTATTCCAGGTGGGGCCTGACCAAAGTAGAACACAGTGGCACTATTGCTTCCCTTGATCTAGATCAGGGGTAGACAACCTTTCCCCTTTAAGGGCCGAGGGACTTCAGCTCCCAGAAGCCTCAGACATGTTGGCCAATAGTCCCATGCTGGCCAATAGCTCCCGGGATTCTGGGAGCTGAAGTCCCTCGGCCCTTAAAGGGGACAGGTTGCCTACCTCTGATCTAGATACTATACTTCTATTAATGCAGCCTAAAATTGCATTGGCCTTTTTAGCTGTGGCATCATACTGTTGACTCATGTTCAACCTGTGGTCTACTAGGACTCCTAGATTCCTTTCACACATAGTCTCATTAAGCCAGGTGTCCGTCATCTTATATCTATGCATTTCATTTTTTTGCCCTAAGTGCAGTACCTTATATTTCTCTGTGTTGAAATTCATTTGTTAGCTTTGGCCCAGCCTTCTAATCTATTGAGGTCATTTTGAATTTTCATCCTGACCTCTGGGGTATTAGCTGTTCCTCCTAATTTGGTGTCATCTGCAAATTTGATAAGCATGGCTTCTATTCCTTCATCCAAGTAATTGACAAAGATGTTGAATAGCACTGGGCCCAGGACAGAACCCTGGTCATTTCTCTCCAGGATGAAGAGGAGCCATTGCTGAGTGCCCTTTGGGTTCAGTCAGTCAACCAGTTACTAATCCACCTAACAGTTGTTTGGCTAGCCCATATTTTACTATCTTGTTTGCAAGAATATCATGGGGGACATGCTTTATGTCAGTTAACCTTTTTTCTTTGCTTATCTTAAGATGCAAACTTTATCAAGTTTTTGTTATTGAAAAATATCTGCCTTTAATACAAAGAGATCATTAATTACAGGGGTAATTCATGTCAGTTCTTCCATGAAGTGGTTTCTGTGTAAGAAATTATGTGCAACAGAATTTTGGTTCAGTACCAGCAATTTAATAAGAACAATTGGGAGGTAATCTCTGACTGTGGGGTCATGTGGAGAAATGTAATGAGCTCAGATGTTAAGTTTACTCAAACTGTTGTTAGCTTCTTCCATATCCTGTCACTTTCTTTCCTTCTTGATGGCTTGCTCCTGCTTGGCTGAATTCAGCTTTGTCTGAAATGGGAATCTGTAGTCTAACATTGTCTACTGGCCAGGAAGGCCTTAACTGACATTAAACCAAAGTAGTTTAAACCACTTTAAGCTAACCACAACTGGCTTGCCAAGAAAGTGGAGTGGCAAAGGGAGAGAGGGAGAGACCTGGATATCAGATTTGAGAGAGCTCAGACCTGACATTCATTCTCATCTTGCAAAACTACAGGTTGGCAAGCTGGGAATGTATATTAGAACTGCCCCACTGTGTGAACTAGATAGAGGGAGGCAATTGCCATGATAAGCATAATAATTTTCTAGCCATCAAGGTCACTGAAATTGCTGCTATTTCCCTTTCCTCTATGAGTTGTCTAGAATTTGGGTCTTAATTTTAAAAGCATGGCAACATTATAGACATAAACCACTTGCAGAGCTTACTGCAAAATACCTGTTCTATGACTGGCATAGAGTGATCTAAGAAAGAGCTGACAGCTTCCTTAGAGAAGCAGAATTTAAAGTCTTTAATGCAGAAATAGCCATACTTATCAGACGGAAAGGTGACAGATATCTGAGGGAGTTGTTTGTGAGCACTATTTTCAAATGTATTTCTCATGTTCAAAAGCAATGGGTTTAATTGCGCTAGGCAGCCAAGTTAAGCACAAGCACTGCTAATGTGACTGGTCTGTTGGTGTGAACGGAATGCCATTGCCTAAACTAAAGAATTCAAAAACACTTCTCTCCCCCCCCCCCACTAAAATTCACAGAAGAGCTGTGATCTGATGTAAACGTATCAAACTAACATTACATCATTCACATGAGAAGGCAACTTGGGTAAGCAAGCAGCCTTGGGATCAGTTAGTAACTTCACTAGGGGGCCCCTTACATGATACATATAGACTTTACTTACACTATAATTGCAGTGGTTTGAAACCTGGGGTGTACAATTTAAAGGTTCCTGCCACACTGCAGAATTAATGCAGTTTGACATCACTTGAAGTGTCAAGGCTCCATTCTATGGAATCCAGGGATATGTAGTTTGCTGTGGCACTAGAATCCTCTGATGGAGAAGGCTAAATATCTCACAAAACTACAAATCCAAGAATTCCATAGCACTGAGCCATGACAGTTAAAGTGGTGTCAACTGTATTAATTTTGCAATGAAGATGCAGCCTCAGGGAGATGTACTTAGAATAATCAGCCTGAAAGCTCTAGTGCTTTACCAAACTGCTAACTCCAGGACTCCATAGCATGTAGTCATGGCAGTGAACATAGAATCATAGCATTATGATTGTATACTGTGAAAGGACTGCATAATAAATCATAATGACAGTTCATGTTCTCTGAATCCAGTTCAGAAATGTGAAGTTTAGCCACTCATACCTGGCCACATTCAAGATGACAAGATCCTTGACAATATCCTAGTTTATGAATCTGTGCCCTAAGTTTGTACTCACTAGCTTCTCCTTCCCCTTTTCATTATTCTAGTTTACACTGTAAGCCTTTTGGCGGGATCTACTTTATTTAATTTAGCTATGCACACAATTGGCAAATAAAGAGCCATGTGTGTTCAAAGAATGCTGTACAAACAATAGCAGCAGTGGTAGTAATAATCTTAAGGGCCATAGCAATGTAGCCAGATAGGCCCTCTAGAACTAAATGCACATATAGTTTGAAAATGTATATAATATCAGGAATTACCAAGAAAAGAGGATTCAGTAGTCATCAGATTTTGGGAATGGACTTTGCTAGAAACGTATTATTGAAGCTAGGGGTCTTAATGGGCTTATTAAAAACATGCTGATGTGTGCTGCCTTCTGTGCCATTGTTCATCTTGGAACTTAGAAATGTTTAGTTTCGGTTTAGTAAGACGGTGGATGCTGTCACTCGCTGTGATCGATTGAGCACATTTTGACTTTTGGAAGGGCTTTTGCCTTCATGTTCCAAGAGGAAAAAAGCACAGGCAGCAGGTGCTGATGGTGGGGATATGAGAGCCAACTTGAGTACCCATGTTCATGAACATTTGCTTTAAAAATTGGCATGTGTGCACAGAAGAACAGATAGAAAGAAATAATGGAATGACTGCTGCAGGGATTGTGTGATTCAAGGTAAGATTTGAGCATGGGTTTTCCCAAACATTTGAGAAGCTTTTGTTCACAGCAACAATTTGTTTCTACCGATGTTTGACTGCCATTATTTCTCCCTCCCTCCCTCCCTCTTATTTTCTTCTTCCAAGTACAGTTGACCCTACATATCCACAGATACTGCATCCATGGATTCAACCATTCATGGCTTGAAAATATTCTTCCTCCCTCTTCCTCTTCCAATCTCTCCCCTCCCCCCCCATACAATCCCAAAAGCAATCCTTGATTATGCCATTTTATATAAGGGACACCATTTTACTGCACCCTTGTATATAATGGCACTTGAGCATCTACAGATTTTGGTATCTGGGTAGTGGTGGTTCTGGAACCAAACCCCAGCAGATACCAAGGGCCCAGTATAGATTGAAGAGTACTATTTTTCCTCAATTACTAGAATCAGATGGAGGACACAGTTCTGCCATAATACTTCTGAGATGCACTGAGGGCCAGTTCAAGACATTTGTTGCCTGCCCTAGGGTGAAGAACAAGGAGGTGCATCCTCCTCCATCCACATACAGAAGCTGGCTAGACAGGTAGTTGGATCAGCACTAAGTAGTCACAATTTCAAAACTAGCAAGAGGATAGCAATCTTTGCCACGTCTGATGCAGTAGGCTGGTTTAGGAACCCCAGGAGGGTTTGTGTAGATCTCGGGGTGGGGTGGGGAAGCTGAAGATTTCATGAGAAATAGTTGGAAGGCAGTTGCTGCTGCTCATGAGCACCTGGTATCTGAGGCAGACACTTTATACTACTAAATGGCAGGGCCAACCCTGGGTATATCATGTGTGCCATTCATTCTTAGTCTGATTTGTGGCAGCAGCTTTGTGAAGAGTTGATAGGACAGTGTAGGACCTAAACTTTGGGGAGGGAGGGTGACTAATACACATGTAACACAAGCCACAGACATGTTGCAATACCTCATGAAACAAAAGGAGAATGGGGAGGGTGGTGAGAAAGAGATGCAAAGAGAGGGAAAAGGCAAGAGAGAAAGAAATGGGGGTGGGTGGGCCTAAGGAAAATGTTTCACAATTATCCAAGAGCCTAGCATTATGCTAGTAATACATTAACGAACTGCAAAGGGTGTTACTGGAGTTTATCCCAAATAATATTATAACATATGCAATACCATACATTTCTTTTGGTGGAGAGAGTGTTATAAATAAATATTTTTATTACCATATAGTAGAAATTGGTTACAAATATAATGAATTGGGATGAGGAATGTTACTAAAGAGAGTGCAATCTCACTTTCCTCCCGGAAAGATTGCAAACATTTTCCTTTTACACAGACCCCCCCCCCTCTGTGTGTGTTGGGGGTGGAATCTACCTTTCACCCTAAAAGAGCATTCTGAAATAGTGTATAATATAATTATATATTACACCACAGTATACATAGCAATCAGTGCAGAGTATAATCAGTGGATGAGAAGTTACTGAACAGAGTTACAACACATTTTCACATCCCTCCCCCATAGATTTCCTTCCATACATGCAGGGTGGCAGTGGTGGGAAGCTTGGTCTCCAGCTAAGGAAACAAATTAATCCCTCCTATGACTATTCCCTTCTGAGACTCATTTTTTTCTGCTCTTCAGTTCTTCTTTTGCTTTCCCCAAACTCAACTCTCTTCTTCCAACTCTCTGACCTGGGATCTAGAATGCTTTCTCTCTCCTATTCCCTGCTGTCTTCTCAAAGAAGTCATAACATTAGTCTGCCGATGAACTGGGTCATATGACACATTTCTTCCAATTCTAGTATTTCTTCACCTCAGGAAGCAGCCTTTCCAGTTTTAATGAATGAAGCAGAGGGAGAGGCGGGAACTTCAACAAATTCTAATGAATTCTAACAATCTAATTCAGTAAAACATTTTTTTTAAACTTCAGTTGTACTTGAGAAATTAGAAAGTTAGGTGAAATTATTAGAAAAAATGAATTTATAATTCAGTGAGTTAATTCCAAGCTTTGGCTTAATCCAGGGGTGCACTTGCACTGTAGAAATAATGCAGTTTGACATAATTTTAACTGCCATGGCACCATCCTACAGAATCCTGGGATTTGTAATGTTGTGAGGCACCAGCGCTCTTTGGCAGAGAAGGCTAAAGATCTTGTAAAATGACAAATCCTAGGATCCCATAGGATGGAGTTACAGCACTTAAAGTGGTGTCAAACTGCATTATTTCTACAGTGTAGATACACCCACTTGCTCCAGCATAAGCTCTGGGGAGTAACACATAAATATAGAAAAGAATTTTACATAAATATCCTAAATATCTATCTAGCCTCAATGTTTTCCATCATGCTAACTGCACTCACTCTTGGCTGGTCTCCCTGGATCCCCAGGACTTCAGGAAGTGTATCCCTTCCTCCCCATGCTAGGGTCCTGGGGGATGATTCTGCTTTGCTACCAAGCACTTGGACGGGATTTATTTTTTTAAAAATCTGAAAACCTCTATCTTATTTCCATTGTCTTTCAAGCACTGTCCCTTATGTGACCACTTACTTGGATAAGAAGAAAGTAGACTTTTTTCAGATGCCAAGCATGCACTTACTGTGAAAAATGAAATCAATATCTGGCAGTAAGCCAAAGTACTGAATTAATCCATTTTAAAAAAGGGAAATTTGGTACATAGTCAAGCACTGAGAACAACTGCTAATAATGCAGACCTTTAATTCAAAACAAACATGAAAATAAATAAACATCAGTTTTCAGATATATGGAAAAGTTATTTAATCTTAGATAATTATCTGTCACGAGGAGAAAGTATTTTTTACATTCCAAAGATTTCTGTAACTGATTTTCAGGAGGAGGGTTGTGTGCATGTAACTTACCTCTTAGGAGCCATTTTTGGACAATATTACCTGTATTTCTCATGTGAGCTTTTCTTCCTTGTTTTAAAAATGTGAATATTTTGAATACCTAAGAAATCAGTGAAGAATGGCCATTTTAGCTCAAATTACTTTCAAATTTAGACTGCAGTCTTATGATCCCAAGGAGAGCTGTTTTTGTTTTTGTTGTTGTGTGGTTTCAAGTTGTTTCTGACCTATTCTTACCCTAAGGGGAAACCTATCATAGGGTTTTCTTAGCAAGTTTCTTCAGAGGGGGTTTGCCATTGCCATCCTCAGAGGCTAAGGCAGTGTGGCTTGCTCAAAGCCACCCGGTAGGTTTCCATGGCTAAGCTGGAATTCAAACACTATCTTCCAGTGTCCTAGTCTTGAAAAAAACCCTCCCTTGATCCCCTGGTGAAAAATAATTATAGACCAGTCTCCCTTCTACCATTCTTGGGTAAGGTGATCGAGAGGGCAGTTGCCCTCCAACTCCAAGTTGTCTTGGAAGAAGCTGATTATCTAGACCCATTTCAAACTGGCTTCAGGGTGGGATATGGAGTTGAGATTGCCATGGTCACCTTAGTCGATGATCTCTGTCTGGGCATAGACAGGGGAAGTGTGGCCCTGTTGGTGCTCTTGGACATCTCAGCGGCATTCGATACCATAGACCATGGTATCCTTCTGAAATGCCTGAGAGAGTTATGTATTGGGGGCACCGCTCTTTGGTGGTTCCGGTCCTACCTCTTGGGCAGATTCTAGATGGTGATGCTGGGGGATAGCAGCTCTTCGAAAAGAGAACTGACATCTGATGTCCCTCAGGGTGCCATTTTATCCCCCATGCTGTTTAACATTTACATGAAGCCGCTGGGAGAGATCATCTGGAGACATGGGGCGCGATGTTATCAGTATGCTAATGACACCCAAATTTACTTCTCTATATCTCTGTCTGCTGCAGTGACTAGGGATGGTATTACTCCTCTTGATGCCTGTCTTGAATCAGTAATGGGCTGGATGAGGGAAAACAAACTCAAGCTGAATCCATAGAAAACAGAGGTACTCGCGATAGATACCCCAAGTCCGGGAAAGGAGATTTGCCATCCAGTCCTGGACGGAGTCACACTTCCCCTAAGGGACAAAGTACGCAGTTTGGGAGTACTCCTGGATTCATCTTTACAGTTGTCATCTCAGGTGGTTGCAAGGGCCAGGAGTGCTTGGTATCAACTTCGGTTGATCCGCCAACTGCGTCCCTACCTGGACCAAAAGGACCTTGAAGCAGTAGTACTTGCCCTGGTAATCTCTCGTTTGAATTTCTATAATGTGCTCTACATGGGGCTACCTCTGTACCATGTTTGGAAGCTCCAATTGGTTCAAAATGCAGCAGCCAGATTGGTCACCAGACATCTAGGTTGGACCATATAACACCTGTATTAAAATCTCTTCACTGGCTGCTGATTAGCTTCCGAGCACAGTACACACATTACCTTTAAAGCTCTACATGGCTTGGGCCCAAGTTACTTGAAGGAATGCTTCTCCCCACATAATCCGCCCCGCACTCTCAGAACATCTGGGAATAAGTTATTAGAACACAATAAAACTAGACTTACCACGACTTCCCAAAAATCATTTATAGGCGCAGCTCCCAAGTTGTGGAACAGCCTGCCAGAGGAGATCCATCTTATTACTACTCTAGAAGACTTCAAGAAGGCACTTAAAATGGAGCTCTTCCGGCGGTCTATCCATCTGATCTTCCAGATTTTTAGGCTCTGACAATTATTGGCTATTTTATTTTATTTTACCTTATTATATTTTATTTGGAGCCATGGAGAAGAAGATCTGGCTGTGTTCAAGAACCACCTGAACAACATCCACCGTAACATCCAGAAGAAAGGAAGGAACACTGCCATTCCTGGATGTCCTAGTCATCTTCAAACCAATCCAACGTCTGGATCACACAATATACAGAAAACCTACACATACAGACAGATACCTGCACAAGAATAAAAACACTGGTAGACTGGGCAAAACGCATCTGTGAACCCCACTTCTTGGAAGAGGAATTGAAGCACCTAGACTGGGCTCTACAGGCAAATGGTTACTCTAGCTCAGACATCAGAAGGGCTGCCAGAACCAGGAAAACCCAGAGGAGTGAAGATGAGCAACCACCCAAAGGGAAGGTATTTTTACCATATATCAAAGGAGTCACAGACAGAACAGGGAAAGTGGTGAGGAAACACAACCTCCAAATGGTTTACAAACCAACCAAGAAAATCGAACAAATGCTGAGCTCAGCAAAGGACAGGAGAGAACCTCTCACAGCCGCAGGAGTTTACTGCAAACCATGCATCTGCAGACAAGTCTACATAGGGACCACCAAACGCAGTGTCCAAACATGAGTCAAAGAACATGAGAGACACTGCAGACTGGGTCAGCCAGAAAAATCAGCAGTAGCAGTACACATTATAAACCATCCTGGGCATAAAATGCTGTTTGAAAACACTGAAATTCTGGACCATGCCAACAACTATCAGGTCAGAATGCTCAGGGAAGCCATCGAAATCCACAAACACTTGGACAACCTCAACAGGAAAGAAGAAACCCTTAAAGTAAACAAGGTTTGGCTACCAGTCCTACAAAATAAGAAAATCAGCACTCAACAAGTGCAAATGGGAAACCAACCAGGGTTAGCGGCTTTCCCAGCAGACAATAGCAGACAATATCCTTGTTTGCATATCCTCCCACCCTGAAGCCATGCCATTAACAACAGAACAAAACCTATTCAACACAGAACAATACACAGTTTACATGGGAATCACCCCTACCTACCAGAGTCTCACAGTATATATAGACCCACTCTATTCCATTCCAGTATTTTCTGAAGATGCCAGCCACAGATGCTGGCGAAATGTCAGAAAGAAATTCTTCTAGAACGTGGCCACACAGCCCGAAAAACCCACAAAAAACTATGGATCCCAGCCATGAAAGCCTACGATTTCACAGATGCTATACTTTCAAAAGAAGTAAAACAAATCTCTCTTTATTGGAAAACACTGACTGGGTGACCTATATGCCTGGTCACTCTACTGTCAGCATCCTGCACTGTCTTCTGCAAATCCAGTTTAATGACAAAGTACCATAATAAGAACTGTCATCCTCTTCCCAACGGCTGGCCTTGTGTAAAGTAGGACACATGACCATCCTGAGCTTATTGCATGGAAAAATGATTCCCACACTGTTATAGCTCAACCTAAAGAAGACTCCTTCAAAGTAGTCTTTCAGTTCTGTTGGGATGGACATATACCTATATGGTAGATGCATTCAGATGCAGGCCTTAGACATATGGACACCATAGAGTAATGGTCCCCATATGTTTGATTTAGCCACTTCTTGCTCAACCCTGATTTCTTCATTGTGCAAGCTGAGGAGCAGAAGCTGAGTCAGCCTGTTGCTTTATCATTTTCCTAACAATGAAAATGATGCATCTGCAGAGGAGTGTTTCCTGCTTGCATGGAGGCTTTCCATGTGAGCAAAATTGTTGGTTTTCAGGATGAGTAACAGGATGAGTAATAAGTGAAAAGGGCTTATGTCTAAAGGACTCTATATACCACCAGACCACATCAACAAACACACTGGCACTCACTTGAGATGGCTTGAATAGACACTATATTCTCTTTGAAGATACAGAGTCTCGTAGTAAGCATAAAATTAATCAAGAAGCCTGTGTGACATCTCCAAAATTTAGCACATTACATTGTAGCATAGACTGTCATGGGCCAGAGCTCACTGTATCAGAAGTATGAAGAAACTGTAAACATTACTTTTTTGTAGTACAGTTCTAGACTCCCCAAGCCAGTATGGCTGGAATAGGGATTCTGGAAGCTGTAGTGCTTTGAGACTAGCTTTTCCTCACTATGGTATGAAGTGCCATCCTCAGGTGGTGGATTGTTCAGCAAGCAATGAAGCATGGATTTAGACAGCAGAATGAGAAACACTGGTTAGAATACTTTGGGCTGCCCTGAGAGTATTCTGGCCCCAAATTCCCTCCAAATTTGCCTCTTACCTGCTTTCTTTTGCTGTGGGTTTTCAGCTCTCACAGCAAATGGTGGGCAGCTACCTTCCCACACAGTCCGTGATCATAGCCCAGTATACCACTGCTGAAGTCACAATGCAGTGCCCAGCCATGCTATCAACTCTGGGCAATTGGTTCTGACCTCTGAGCAATTCATGCCTACAGAGGCAGCCCCAGACAGCTTGCAGGGACTTCAAGTGGAGGCAACTGCCCATCATCACTGCAGAGAGAGCTGAAAATCTTTGTGGAAACATGGAGACAATGTGAATCCAATTTGGTAATGCAGTGAGCCTGGGGCTAATTTGGGCTAATTTGTCCATGTTTACAAATGCAGGGAGGTTGTTATAATGTGTGCCCAAAAAGCCCCACAACATCCTATCACCACACATAACACAATTGTAAATAAAATCTGCACTACAAAACAAGTAAAAGTTTCAACCTGAATGGGGAAAACCCAGGCCTGACCTGTAACACATTGGTTAAGTGAACAGTGTGCAATAACATCAACATAAGTGGAACATGTCATGAGACATGGCTGTACTGAATGAAGCCATTTATGAAGTTGTATATTGATAGGTTTTGTGGTTAGAGAAAACAGACTAAATGAGAACACCTGCACTGGGGTTAATTCTACTTACTTCTTTATCAATTCTGAGAGCATCTGTGGCCTGGTGTCAATGAAGAGGAGCCTGAAATGAAGACAAGCCTGAAATACTCTATTTATTCATTTTCAAACAATGTCTCTATTTTATTTGGGGCCAATACAATCCCTATTATACTCTTTGTTCTGCATTTGTATTGCCTGGTACTGTAATACACTGCTTTCAGCATTCTAATGGGATTTCATGGGGCTGCCATCCCTAGGTTGATTTGTAACAGGAAGCCAGGACAATAAAGGCTTTGAGGAGATTAATGTGAGAAATGCATGTCTCTGTAGATGGGCATCCATGTTAAATGAAAAAACAACACTGTCTTCCATTGCTTGTTACTGCCATCTCATTTTTACCACTAAATAACTCAGTGCATTTCCCTCCACAATTGACATGAACAAAGGGCCCTAATTATGAATGTACTTCTTATGTGGGGGAGGAAGATGCAGAATTCTTCCAAGATATTTCATGTTTGTTCACCTGTAAGCCTTACACTTCACCCAGGTTTTCCATCACATGATTAAGGAAATGGCATTTTAAATAAGCTTCCTTCTTTTCTAGAAAATGCATCTTGTAACCCCCAAAGCTGCAGAAAAATTAAAACGCACATATAACACCAGTGACCATAGTAGATTCTTTGATTATAGTGGCAAAAATTGCATTCTAAATTATTTGGTTGGTTATTGGATTTGGATGATAAAAGTGTATCTGAATGTTGTCATCAGGAAGAAAATCCCCAACAAGAGAGAGAGAGAAAGGGGTTCATGCCTCCCCTTTTACCTGCTATCAATTAAGAATGTTCCTAACATGATAAACTAAGGTCAGGCATTGTTACATAAAGTAAATGGGAGTGCTAATGCAGAGCTTTGAGAACTGTGCTGTGTAATTACTATTATTATTCATAATGACCAATTAGAATTTCAGCAGGATGGTGCCATTATTTCTAGAAAGACAAGGATGAAGAAAAAGTATAACCGTCCTAAAGGGAAAGCTTTTCTGGAAAGACAGAAATTAACATGGTCTGAAAAGCCATCTCATTTCCTTGACCCACCAGGCTGAAGGATGGTCTGTTTTAAAGATTATTTCCCTAAGAATCAGAGACATTTTTATAAGAAGGGATTAGCATTCACTGACATTATGGTACTATATAGGCTGTGGTCAATTGTTTTGCTAGGTTTGACCTCTGGAATCATTGTTAGGTTATTTGTTTATAGATGCATGTTCTCATGGTTGAGATGGCTTCTTACACCAATTTCCCACAACCTGATGCCCTTTGGGACTGGGTCTTTACTATTTGGGTTTCTAACCCCAGCAAAGGTAAAATATTATTTATTAAATTAGGACTGCATTTGGCATGTTTTACCAAAACACCACCTAGAATTTTCCTAATGCAAAAGCATGGAGACTTCTCTTGAGAGATTCAGTGTTCTCTGCCTAACAAAGGGCCAATGCAGACAGCGCGTAAATGGCGGCTCTGTGCCACCCCTGGGAGCTGCGGCCCCGATCCTCCTTTTTGCAGCCCCAAAAAGAGCAGGCAAATGCTCCTCCTTTTTGGGGCAGCAAAAAGCCACCCTTGGAGCTGCCGCCACTGCTCTTTTACACCTCTTTGGTGCAGCATGTCTGCATGCTGCACCAAGAGGGCGCACTGATGCTACCTTGCAGTTGGGCATGTGGCATCGGGGCGGAGTTGGGACAGAGTCAGGGTGGACAGCATGCAGTTGCCCACCCCAACTCCACCCCCAGGCCGGCCTAAAGTGCTGGTCTGCATCCCCGTCCAAAGGGGCTGTAACCACACAAGGATGGAGACATCTGGGATCTCAGAAGAAATACTTTTTGTATTGCTAATAGAGTTCAAATTTTATCTCCTGGATTTGGGAGGCTTTGTTTCCAGTGGCACATGGCCATAAGGAGAAGGGACCTGCTTGCATAGATATCCCTCCAAAAATGGCCTGTGACTATTTAACAATGTCATTTTATATTTTTTTCCTCCTGTGTGATTCCTAACATCTTTGTTTGATGAAGAAACCAGTAAAGCTTTAAAAGCTTGCATCATGTATTTGTGCATTATGGTTGGTCTAATAAAGATGTCACTGTTTTGTGGATTTTGGATGTTATTGTTCTTTGCTATAAGGTGAACACAGATACCCTGGATATGTTTCCTGATGCCCTCCAGATCTGCTCTTTGTTGTTTCAAATTTGCTGGTTTAAATAATTGTGTTTACAATCATTTACAATCATTTTGACTCCCTCCCTAACCAATCTGACCCAGAAACTCCCATCCCTTGTGTGCTCCCAGATTTTGCACAAGCTTGTTGGCCTTACCATGTGTTTGTTGTGTACCTTCAAGTCATTTCTGAGTTATGATAACCCAAAACAAATTTATCATGGAGTATTTTGTGGCTAAGGGTATGTGACTTGCTCTAGGTCAGGGGTAGGCAACCTTTCCCCTTTAAGGGCTGAGGGACTTCAGCTCCCAGAATCCCAGGAGCTATTGGCCAACATGGGACTATTGGCCAACATGGCTGAGGCTTCTGGGAGCTGAAGTCCCTCAGCCCTTAAAGGGGAAAGGTTGCCTACCCCTGGTCTAGGTCATCCAGCAAGTTTCTATGGCTAAGTGGGGAAATGAACCCTTATCTCCAGAATCGTAGTCCAATGCTGAAACCACTATGCCATGCTGGCATGTGTTTGCTCCTACTTTCTCCCTGTGTATATATATCAGGGGTCGGCAACTTTTTTTGCTGATAGGCCAGGAAGGGGGGGAGAAATGGCATTGGGGGCCGGCGCACGGACTTGCGCGCGCATGCACTTCCCCCCGTGTGCGCGCAATGCCATTTTGGAAAAACAAAATGGTGGGTGCCACCCCATGCATTGCTCGCGCATGCGTATGACGGTGGTCGCCCCTTGGGAGGCCCAGCGCCGCAGTGGGGGTCCCCCAGGAGGCTTCCCTTGGCAGCCCCCCAGGAGCCTTCCCTCAGCCATGCCGGGCCCCCAGGAGGCTTCCCTCAACCGCGTCGGGCCTCCGAGAATCCAAAATGGTGCCCGGAGGACCCGCACGGCCGCGAAAGGCGGCGGCAGTGGCAGGACCGGGCAGGGGCCAGTCTGAAGGCCTCCGCAGGCCTCACCCAGCTCGCGGGCCGTAGGTTGCTGACCCCTGATATATATCAATACAGTTCTTTCTGTGACCCAGTGGCATCACTAGGATTGGCATCACTTGGTGTGGGTGCCTGGAAAGGACTGCTGGGGGGCGGTGGCAGGAGACTGCCCCACCCTTCTTCCTCTCTCATTGCCTCATTTGCCTGCACTTGGCTGGCCACCCACCACCCAGCCAGACTACAAAAGGGCAGCTGAGCAAGTGAGGTGGGGGGGGGGCAAAAGAGAGGGCAGGCTATTCCAATGCTTGGCTCCCTCAGCCAAGAGAGACACAGCAGGGGAGAAGTGGGAATGAGCATACTCATGCCCTGGGATGGGCATACTCATGCCCTCCCAGCGACCAGTTCCAGGGTCTGTGTACTTGCTCGCCAATCAGCTGTGAAAGGCACAACATCTCCCATCAGTGTCTGCTGATGTGTGTGTGGAAGCAGTGCTGCAACTCATTCTGAGTCTGGTGCAGCTGCTTTTGCAGACTTCTAGAAATAGTGCAAATTGAGTCCACTTTAACTGCCCTGGCTCAGTGCTAGGGAATCATGGGAATTTTATTTTTTTCTGAGACATTGAGCCTTCTGTGTCAGAGAGCTCTGGTGCCACAATAAACTACAGTTCCCATGGTTCCCTAGCACTGAGTCAGGGCAGTTAAAGTGGAATCAATTTGCACTATTTCTGGCAGTCTGCCAGCAGCTGCATCAGTCCTACTGCGTGTATTGTCTCATCAGGTATACACCTGGGATGTCACCCAGTGTGGTCCATACCACTCTAGTGATGCCCCTGCTGTGATCTTTTTAATTATCCAGCTTCTCCATTCCCTTAGTTATCCAAAGGTGACTGTGCCTCCCTAAAATGATTCCAGGCCTAAGGCTGTAATGGGAAGCAGGTTCAGAAGCTTCCCATTCTCTTGAGATTTCAGAAACAAAACCTGAGGCTAGTGGGTATGTTTTTTGCCATCATAGGGATGCATCATTTTGATGTCATAGGGGAGGAGCAGGCAAGGGTTAGGAAGTATACTATTTCTGGGCCAATTGATTGTGGAAATGGGCATTAGGACAGTTCAGGTAAATGTGCACAGAATTTGAGCAAAAGCTGTCTAAGCAGTAAGATATCACCCTAGAATAATGAAATCACCAGAAAATCAGCCTGCAAAAATGTAATTGGGGGTGAAACCGGGGGCTTCTGGTGAGCTTTGGGTTTACCCACCCCTGTTCTAAGTCCCAGGGAAGTCTTTGGATCATCCTTCAAGTCCTGGTACTTTATTGCAACATGGCCATCTTACACATGCTTGAAATAATTACATGTTTTCCTGGCCTCTATGATCCCCCTCCTCATGCCAGTATTTTAGACTGTAAACTCAGGGGGTATAGGAGCCTGCTCTTTACAGAGTACAGATGGCCCTTTACAGAGTATACAGATGGCACTGTATAAACAAACAAGGCTAGAAACCTGCAATTTTATTATTAATAAAATAAAGAATAATATCCTTAGGATTTAAAATTTCCAAATAATAGCAATAACAGGAGTATTTGTGATGTGACCTGTGTATTACTGGCTATATCTAGTCTGGCCTCTGTTGAATGATGTGTCATAGAAGATTTCCATAGGTTCAAAGAGGGGAAGATATCATAAAGTAGGTTATCTGTGAAAGCAAGAAAGCAAGAAAGAAAGACTGGTATTCCAATGTGTGGTGATTTTTTTTAACCAAGCAGCAGCTACAAAGAACTTAAGGTTGCATTAATTGTATTGTCTTGTACTGCCAAGTGGTCTGGTTATTTGCCAGTTCGTTGCCAAGCAATATTTGATGTATGCCTAGTCAGGAAATGATGAGAAATAACACACCAATGTTTGCCTTTCTCATTTTTAAACAGTGCTTCCCATGAAAATGTTATTTTTTTAATCGAAAGGCAATCATTTATGTCACTTGTGTATCACCATATCAATAATATTCCCCTTCTGTGACATGAGCACCTATAGCACAGAAAAGGCATTTGTTTTCATTCAGTATTTTGAAAGAACCTGTGGAGATTCTGTCTGTATTAGTGAGAAATTTCTGTTTGCTGTTAATAGTAAATTCTTACAGGACTATTGTTAAAAGATGTTGTTTTAGTTTCAGTGTTTTAAGGATCCTTTCTAGCCTAGAAACAAATGAAGTGTTAGATATCCTTTTGACATTAAAAGAAAAGAGCCAAAAAAAGTCCAATTGCTAATTCTAATTTGAGGAAACTAATTGGAGGAATGAGTTTTGCATAAGTGTTGATTCATTATGCAGCAATTGATTCAGTGAGTCTACTCTAATTGGTATTTACAACTGGATTTAGGCCTTGCTTTCCTGCTAAGAGTTGCTTTCCAGTCCTACAAAGTTTTCACAATTTCAAAAATGTCTAGAAAACATGCATTGTGTATACACTGTATACACAGTGAATACACTGGCCAGGATATTCCAGGGGAAGCCCGGAATATCCTGGAGCCGCCCAGAGTATCCTGGCCCCACAGCTGACTCAAACTGGCCCTATTAGCTTGGTTCCTGTTTACGCTCTGTGGTGGCTTTCTGTATGGGCATTCTGGCTGGCCACTTAGTGCGTTGAAGGTCAGAATGAGCATTTGGGAGCACCTGCTTAGTTCCTGTAAACTCATTAATGGAGTCCTTCCATCTAGCATGTGGCCTTCCTCTCTTTCTACTTCCCTCCACCTTTCCTAGCATTATTGTTTTTCCCAGTCAGTCATGCCTTCTCACGATGTGTCCAAAGTACTGTCCAAATTCTCTGCAGGAAGGTGAATGTTCTCCTAACCATGACAGTGGCTGTGTTAAAACATTTAGTGTTTCTTCCATGGCAGTGTCTGGTGCCACTATCCTTATGGGACCTGCTCTGAGTCCAGATTAAATAATTCCCTTCAGTAAGGAGTGAAACAGACAGCCCCAAAGGGGTGGCATCAAGACGCCCCAGCTGTTGCAGGATTGGGGCTGTGGAAACCGCATGTCGCAGCTCCACTCTGCCATTTTTCCAGCACAAAAAGAAGCGGCAGAAAGCTGATCCTTTTTATGCCAGCAAAACGCTGGCTTTTCTGCCACTGCCACAGCTTTTGTGTGCTTCTGTGACATGCGGCATCTAAACAGCATGCCACCGGAGCACCCAAAAGCTGCCCTCATGCAGTTGGGCGTGCAGCTTACTGGTTGCTTCCCAGCGGCTTGGAGGTGTGCGTCATCTAAACACTACGCCCCCAAGCTGCCAGGAAGCTGCTGCAAAGGGGCTGTCTGTTTCTCCCCTTAGTTCTCTTTCTGGTAACACTGGATGTAACTTGAGCCATTTTGTTATCTCAGAATAAAGTGCTTTTCATATGCTAAAGCAGTGGTCTTTTCTACACACACACACACACAATAAGGCTGCTTTAATCCTAGGAACTTCAAAGCTGTTTTAAGCAATCTAACTGTATGCAGGATTACACCCCTTGCTTCTCCTATTAATTTCCGTCACTGAAGGAATGTTTGATATGTATGCCAAAAAGATACTTTGTGATGATTAAATTTAATGACAAAACTAAATATGCTTTTCCATTTCTTTGATGAACTAGATCCAAGGCAGCTAGCTGTGGGCAGTGGAGTGTCCTTCATTACTAAGCTAATGAGACAGACCCAATTTCTGATAGTCTTATTAACTTCAAATACAGTATTTCTTTTTCTTTCTCATAACTTTACCTGTTGATTTTGAAGACACTTGGATACCAGTTGATTATAAAGCTCATGGCTGATTGGCAGAATCTACGTCTTTTTTTATAAGTGCAAAAAAAAAAAAAGATTGCTCAAAATTCTTTTATTTCTGTAGTTAGAGGAACTTGCAAGCACTAGATGGAAATCTATATGACCTGTTACATTATGTAACTTTACATACACCTAACAACATAGCAGAGGCACTAAGAAATCCCTTTACTGAGTTGCGAAGATGTGTAATGGGGCACAAGCAAGAACTACTAATGTGCATCAGGAACAATACGCATCAGTGCACAAGGCTCCTCACTCCACTATGTGTATCGGTTTGTACACTGATGCATGTTGGGAACTGATCTGCATTGTGCACTCATGTGCACCAAGCACTTTGCCAGCTCTGCTACATGGTAACATAATTGCAGCTCTTTACTGGATATGGGAATTACAAAATTGCAGAAGACAGTAAGGAGATACCCTCCACATGCAATAAGATGGTCAATTGTTTATTCTTTTTAAATGAGCTATTTTAAAAAGAATAAACAATTGACCACCTTAGAACACATGGAGTTTGTTTCCTTACTGTCTTCTGCTTTTAGTGTGCTTTTCACTACTCTCTTCACCATTATGAAACTGCACAACTCTAATTTGCACAGATGTAAGTCTACTTATAAAGATGTAAGGCCCCAACAGGATTCTATGAATGGGTTCTGTACCACTACTAGGCACATGATTCTAAGCAAGACAATATAATAAAAATATACTATGGTCAGCATTGTTTGTATAACTATCTAAACACAGAAGGAAAGTTTCTGAAGATTTACAGGAATATATATATATATATATATATATATTCCTGTAAATCTTCAGAAACTTTCCTTCTGTGTTTAGATATATATATATATATATATTCCTGTAAATCTTCAGAAACTTTCCTTCTGTGTTTAGATAGTTATATCTAGATAGTTTAGATATCTAGATCTTCTCCTTTAAGATCTATCTATCTATCTATCTATCTATTTAGTTTAGATATCTAGATCTTCTCCTTTAAGATCTATATCTATATCTATCTATATCTAGATCTTAAAGGAGAAGATGTCCTGGTGATGATGGCAATGCAGCATCTAGCCATGTTCCTCCATCTGGACACTCAAGAATGGCATTCATCTTCCAGAATCTCCAAAGGACCCAGTATAGGTATATAGCTGGAGGCTGATCTCCTGCTCCTGCTTTCTGCTCTCCAGCAGCCAGTAGAGGCTGTATTGGGGGTTGGGGGGCTTCAGCAGCTTAAAAAGTGGTTTGGGGCTGAGGAGGATATGCAGAACTTTACCCTATGACTCCCAATACAGGATCTCTGCCTGCAAGTGTCACTTGCAGGCATGACATTTAACACAATATTTTTAGAGAACTAAAAGGAATAAATCCATTTTTGCCTTAAAATGTGTAGAACAGGAGGAGGAGAGTGAGTTAGGTGGAAGTGACTCCACCAAATAAATAAATAAATAAATAAATAAAAATCCACTCTGTCATCAGTTTTCTTAAAAATAGGGAGTAATAACTTCCAGGCTATGTAAAAGCCAACGTCTCTTTATCCTACCCCCTATCCAAGAATTACTTATTCCCTCATGACCTATCATGTGCCATTTTCACAAAGGTCATGTCAGAGGCACCCGAGCTGCTCTATAATGGAAATTCCAGGCTGGATTTTGCTTTAATCCATCAAATATATCAGACGGTGAGTTTTTTCCTCCCTGTTCTGTGAAACAGCGAGGAGACAGATATCTGGTTTCAAACTGTGCTTATGCTAAAGAAGTGTACTTGACCTTGTTTTTGGCTATCCCATTACAGTCTTACTTTTCACTTTCCTAATTCTACCTAATTATGATCATTACCAAACTAACATGTAATGTAAAAAGCTAAGCAATTTGCCATGACCTCTGTTTCAGATGTCTACTGGGCCCCTAGGCTTGGAGTTTTGTAATGCACCAAGTCTCCCTCCTGTAAGAACAGTTGACTTTCCACTTCCCAATGCAATTATAAATGAAAATTTTGCACATTTTGCATTTCCCCACTTTACATGGATAATATGGGTGACAGATATTTTTCCTTGCTAAATACTGCCCTTGATTATAACTACAAAACTTAAAGGTCTGTTAAAGTCTAAAGTTACCTAAGTAAATAAGTAAGGGCCTTTAGAGATTGCCAGAAATAATGCAACTTGAATCCATTTTAACTGCCCTGGCTCAGTGCCAGGGAATCATGGGAACAGTAGTTTTTTTCTGAGACATTGAGCCTTCTCTGTCAGAGAGCTCTGGTGCCACAATAAACTACAGTTCCCATGATTCCCTAGCACTGAGACAGGGCAGTTAAAGTGGAATCAAGCTGCATTATTTTTGGCAGTCTGTAAAGGCCCCAACTTACCTCTGTACCTCTTACATCTTGTTTTCATTCAATCAGTATCTTGAATTTCTTTTATTTATACTTAATAGCTGAACTTGGAAAAATCCCACTTTTTGGACCACAATTCTATGCCCATACTGCCCGAGGGGTTCTTGAAACCATGGAACAAAAATAACCTTTACAAAATCCTCCCATTGACGTGGTCATTGGCCATGCTGCTGTGGGATTCTGGGATCTCCAATCCCTAAAAAATAACTTTTCAAGCTTTGCCTGGTAGATGGTCCCCTAGTTTTCTATCCACTCTTCCAACAGTCAGTATTCTGTTGTTACTTACAAGATTATCACACCACTAATAAAACTGGCTTATCTGAGCTGGTTTAAAATTTAAAACAGACAGCATCCTAATGTTATCAGAAGGATTTAGCTGCTGAATTTGCCGCCTGGGTTCAGCCTGGGTCCAGCCCCACTCCCAGGGCCACTCTGGCAGCTATTTCCTTAAGCCAGAGAACTTCTGGCTTCGACAAGAGGTGTGCTGAGTGCCCCTGCGAGTGGGGATGGACACGGGATGGATCCAGGCAGTAATCCTTATGATAACACCAGGATGCCGCCTGTTTTAAATTTTAAGCCAGCTCAGGTAAGCCAGTTTTATTAGAGATGTGATAAGCTTGTTAGTATGCTTAGTGGTCATCAGGGTGTTTGGATCTTGCTTCTCCATAAATTCTCAAGAGTTTGGGAGAGGGGAGAGAGCTTGTTTGTTTCTCATTGTTTTTACTTCTGCAGACCTGAGACTGCCTTAGATTGCCTAAACTCCCTTTGTGCTAGGGGGTTATAGAGACTCCACTAGTGCTGTGAAGTCTGCCGATTCTGCCCTCTGCTGCAGTTACTATAGAAAATGAGACAATAAAAAAGAGGCAATTGTGCCTATCACATGACTTTGCAAATTCTTTCTAGTACTGTTTGGAAGCCTGGGGGCTCATTCCCACTTACATTTAACCCACTTTGAGATTCGTTTTTGCTCCAGGTTGGTGAATTGATTCCAGTTGATGCATCGTTCCCACTATGGAAGCAGGTCTTTTCTTTATTCACTTCTTTTTTGGCACGATTGTCATTCCCACTAGTCTGTGCCCCTTCAAAATGCCTGTCAATCATCTATGCATCATCAGTGACACAACTGGCAACACATTCAAGTAAACACAGGAGGGAGTCATGGATCTCATGACCAGAATCCCATCCCTCACTAGTATCCCACCCCTCACTAATTTTTGGGGGAATCCTCAATTCCCCCCCCCCTCTTTTCCCAGGACCCATCCTACATTCCAACCTTCTGTCAAGGAGGAATTCCAAAACACCCTCCATTCTGAGCTTGACTAGGAAGCATGTACTCCAAGTCCTTCAAGGCTGTGAGGCCCCCACCTCAACTCCCCATGTCCTCTAAGTCCTGCAAGGCTGGCAGGTCACCATCCCAACTCCCCATGTCCTCCAAGTCTTGTAAGGCTGGGAGGTCACCAGCTCAACTCCCCATGTCCTCCAAATTCCCTGGGATGCATGCAGCCATGGGTGTCATATGGAGGACTCTCCCCTGGGATTTATGCAGCCTTGGGTGTCATATGGAGGACACTCCCCTGGGATGCATTAAGCCATGGGTGTCATATGGAGGACTCTCCCTGGGATTCATGCAACCTTGGTTGTCATATGGAGGATTCTCCCTGGGATGCATGCAGCCATGGGTGTCATATGGAGGAATCTTCCCTGGGTGAGGTGCTGCCCTCCCAGCCTTGCAGGACTTAGAGGACATGGGGAGTTGAGGTGATGACCTCCCAGCCTTGCAGGACATGGAGGACATGCTTCCTAGTCAAGCTCAGAATGGAGGGCATTTTGGAATTCCTCCTGGATAAAGGTTGGAATGTAGGCCGGGTCCTGGGAAAGCAGTGGGGGAAATGGCGGATTTCTCCAAAAACTAGTGAGGGATGAGATACATCCCTGTACAAACCCATTGCCCCAGTAATCCCTTCCCTCCAGTTTGATGCAATTCTGGTCTGTCATTCCCACTTTCTGAACATGCTTGCTAATCACTTCTTTTCAAAAGAACTGCCAAAAAACTAATGTGAGGAAAGAGTGTTTTTTTGTGTGTTTGCCTCACTTCAGCATGATTGAAACTGAGTGCAGTTAATTCGGAACTGGTTTCAAGTGAGAATGACAGGCATATAACCTGATCAGGAATTCGTTTTAAATCATAGTGGGAATGAGGCCTGGGAGGTGACTTGAACTGTACACTTTCCTGAAGTTTATACCCTTGCCACATGAGCCATCTGAGTAATTTATTGATTTGATATTTGACAAGTAGGCAACACAGCTCCCTTAAGAATTGCAGGGCATGCTGTGGCTGCTTACAGCAGCATTTGCTACATATTGCAAATGATGCAGAAATATTTTCTGAAGAAAGATATTGAATGAAGCCACACAAGAGTTGGCCATAGACTCTAAGGGACTTAAATGATACAAACATATATTTATACATTTAGCTAAAACCCATTATTGATATGTTCTGTCATTCAGACAGATAAAACCAAATAGTCACTATTGGCCATTCTGAAAATTATAAAGGGAATAGCTAGATTAGATTCCTGAATAATACCTAGCCTCAGAGGATGGCAATAGCAAACTCCCTCTGAAGAAACTTGTCAAGAAAACCACATAATAGATATGCCTTAGGTCAGAAACCACTTGAAGGCACACTACAACAGCAGCAGCAGCAGCAGCAGCAGCAGCAGCAGCAGCAGCAACAACAACAACAACAACAACATGGTCCTCATTCCCAGGACCTTGTTGCTGGTCTTTTGAATACGTTCAGTACTGAAAACTGATACTGTTGAAATAAACAAATGGAAAGTTAAAAGACATTGGAATTCCCTGTTCCCATGAAAATAATAATCAGAGCTGGATACTTCTGTGATGGAGGATGCTGAACCAGAATTTGTAAGATTTCTTGTTTGGATTACAACTTGCACACAATCCTTAGCCAGCCTAGGCTACACTTTTTTCACTTTAAAGAAATATTTGGCTGCTGTTGCAGTTTTATTAATTGTCTGTGTTTGCTTTGGTTCTTTGTTTGCTTCTGCTTTTCATTTAATGCAAATTTGTTATAATGATTTATTATTGCTTTTATTCTTTTAATATTTTGTAAGATACTTTGAGTGAATCTTTTAATATAAAGAATAATAATATTCTTTAAATATATACATACAAACTTTTAAATAAATACATTCATACAAAAAGATGCTTTCATGATCTTTTGGCCACTCAGTTTTATATTTATTTTTATCTACAGTTTTTTTTAAATATTATAACCTGTGTTGGAAATCTGTTTGAAAAATGGCACACAATACCACAGTTAATTCAGTATAATTCTTTTAGTAAGCAAATACCTTCAGTGATGACAAGCTGTGTGCGATTTGTCAGAAGCTCCATTGTTTTAATTGTCTTTTAATTCCAGGGAAATGTATATAGAATTTCAGCCTAAGTTTATGTCTGTATTACTCAGTGGCTTGGTGAGGTGATTTTAAAGCCTGGGCACTCATCTCCACTCAATTCTAGCTGCTGCCAGAGCTCTCTGGCCCAGTACATGTGAATTGTATTTATGCAATATTGGTGAACTAAAGACCCAGAAGTAGGGTAAGGGAATTACAAGAGATATTGTGGGTTCATCCCTTGGACCAATTGTCTCATTTGGAATAGGATCTCCAGATTTCAGGAGCCAGCTATTGGTCTCAGGGGCTGCCCTTTCTTTCCTATGCCTCCGGACAAGGGGAGAAATCTCAGAACAAGCAAAATTTCCTGAAAAAAGGACACACACAAAATTTACTTTTTTGAACTTGGCCCTATTCTCCTGCAGGATGCCTCACAACAACTAATGTAAACTCCTCAGGGGTTTCATCTAGCCATCTTTTCCCTCCCTTCTCCACCTTTCAAAATTTCTTAAACTGTGACTGTTACCAGGGCTCAGTGGAGGAGCATGCTTTGACATGATCAGCATTTCAGCACTCAGGGAAGTCTGTGAGCATAGAAGGCTCCACATGTTGACTTCCCCAGCTCAGACACTTAGATCTAAGATACAGCTTTCAGGACTAGAGCTAAAAGGCAATGTGACACTGAAGGGGGGGGCAGTTGTGTGGTTCTGCTATCTCTCTCAACAAGCAACTCCCTATTATGATATGGACAGTATGATCCTCCTCACCACAAAAAAGAGCCAGCTGGGTTGGCAGGAGCAAAAGTGGCAGAAAGGAAAAAATTATTGTGTGCAAATTTCTCAAGCCATAAACTGGCACTAATTTTGTAACATCCCAATTTTTATATAGGGTCTCTCACAGGAGTTTTCTTCCTTTTCACATAGAGCTAGCAAAATTTACTTTTTTGAACTGCAGCTCTAAGAATCCCCCACTCACTATAGCCAGAGGGGAATTCTGGAAGCTATAATTTTTTTAAAAAAAAAAATCTTCTGAATGTTATTGAAGGCCATAACTTACTTGCTGGATGCTCTGTTTTTCTACACAGTACTAGTATCATCTCACTGAAATAAAAAACAAGTGAGCATTTGTTCTTTTTATTAAATGACGTAGCTGAAGAATATAACTGTCCTACAATCCATTTTAAACCACAACAACAAAACAACAACAACAACAAACCCAAAACACCAACAGTTGCATTGTGTGAAGTGGCAGACTGTGCACTACTACATGGGGCCTTAGTATTCATTTGTCTGTATTCACAGAAACAAGATGCCTCTGCTCCCCAGTCAGAGATGACATTTCTAGGGATAGTCCTAAAAAAGCAATGACAGGCACAAAACAAGGACATTGCCGTACCAGTGCCAGGTGCCAGGAAATAATTGGAACATATGTCTGTCAGTCTTGAGTAGCACCAAGCAATTCAGCAAGCATGGTACTAGTGAATAAGTGTGTGTGTGTATGTGTGTGCATGTGTGCATGTGTGTCTTCAAGTTGCCTCTCGACTTATGGCAACTTCATGAATTTTGCAGAGTTTTCTTAAGCTAGGAATATTCAGAGTTGCCAGTTCCTTCCTCTGAAATTTAGCCTAGAGCACCTGAAATTTATTGGTGGTCTCCTATCCAAGTATTAACCAGGGCTGAACCTGCTTAGGTTCCAAGATCAGGCAGGATCTGGTGTCTTCAGAGTATTTAGGCCAGTGAATGAGCACTCAAATGTTAAACTACTCCTGTCCTCAGTGAAGGAAGTACAATGCAGTACTGCTATAATTGATCGCGCCATTCAGATGTTAAGTTGCCCTGAATCCAAATATGTGAAGAGGTCAGTGGGAATGCATGGAGACAGCCTTACCCCACCATGCTCATGCTTGCTGGCTGTACCCCTGAATCATGCAGGAATGGTGTTAACCTGAGAAGGGACATTTTTGCTAGTGACCTAAATCTTGCTCTATTATAATCTTACATGGAAAAAATGGATAATTTTTTTAAAAAAAGTTTTCTTCTTGCTGGGTGAGATTAGAGATTATGTGCATTTTTAGTTGACTTTTCACATTTCAGGACGTCTTTACAAATAAAATAAAATAAAATTGTTTGCCTCCAGAATGTGGTTTTGTGCAAAAAGTTTACAATTTTTAAAGAAAAAATGTATTTTGCACAAAATGGACTGTTTTGGACAAAAGTGGTGTAACAAGTTCTTTAGTGCTATTTTCCCACCTCAGGAATTCCTTAAATGCAAAAACAGTCCTGTCAAGGTTGAGCATTTTCTCTCATGCATTGTCTCAGTGTGTTCAGACACCTTTTTTCAATCAAAAAAAGGCCAAAGTTGTGAATATTCTTTACATTCCCATCTTTTAAATGTGTTTTCTCCACTAGGGTGGGAACTCTGGTTTACCAGGATTTATAGCATGGCAAAGGATATATGCATAGATGTGACCATCTTCAGAATAATGCTAAACATGACCCATCTGGAAGGGGTTCTGCTGAGGCAGGCAGTGATACTGAAAAGCCAAGTCTACCACAGGGCTTTTCACTGGTTTCCTTACACGGTAAGTGCTCATGGCTGCCAAAAGCTTGAATAAAGCCATTTCTCACCCCCAATATGTTATACACTTATGATTGTTGTGTGTTATGTGTGTGCCTTATTTAAAAATATGAAAGGAATGTCCAAGGGTTTCCAGAAAAATCTCTACTTCATTGGAATAATTCTACTAGTTGCCTATCTGTGGATCAAATTACATGTTTTGTCATGACAGAAGAAAAGTAGGGTATGAATGTGATAAATAATCCCACCCCATAGTTAAAGCAGGCAGAGTTTAATCAGGGAAAGTGTGGAAGTAAAATGATTATATACTTTTCCTTCACTGCCACCGAGAGAAACTTTACTAGAACTATGTTTGCCTTGTTGTTTTATGTGCCTTCGACTTCAATGTTTCCAAATTATGGACGCCCTAAGGTGAACCTATAATGGAGTTTTCTCATCAAGTTTCTTCAGAGGGGGTTTGCCATTGCCATCCTCTCATGCTGAGGGAGTGTGACTTGCTCAAGGTCATCCAGTGGGTTTCAGTGGGGATTTGAACCCTGGTCTCCAGAGTCATAGCCCAACATTCAAACCACTACACCATCCTGGCTCTTGTTCAGGTCCCATTTCCAAGTGGCGGGGGCAGCTCCTCAGAACTCCCCCAGAACTCTCTGGCTTTTCTTTTCATCCTTCACTTGCTCTTGCAGCCTGGCCATCTGACCTTTGCCAACATGTCGGAACAGTGGGACAAAGGAATAGCAATGTCTGTCCCCTTGCCTTCTCTTGCTAAGCAAGGAGCCCCTGGGTCCCCACTTGGTCTCCTGGTATCTCATATCACTGGGGTGATGAATTCACTCCAGGTTTTAATCCAGGGACCATCGTATTTCAGCATTACCACACCACCACAACCACCATGCTTCTGTTCTAAAGAATGCTAGGATTTGCAGTGTAGTGAGGGCTATTTCTTGGCCAGAGCACGCTAGAGTCTTATCAAACTAAAAATCAAGGATTCCACAGGATGGAGCCATAGCAATCAAAAGAAACAATAGCATTTCAGTTTTGAAGTGTTAATTGACCCCTTAGTGTTTCAATTAAATCAGAGACAACTAGAAAGCACACAACAGTATTTCAGTTGACCGGAAGAAAAAGTTTTAAAAAATGTGGTAGATCTTGTGAGGGATCTCTCCTGTATTCCATGTAGATGAGATTTTATTGCATGATAGTACCAGACCATTCAGAGTTTTACAGCAGATCCAAATTATATTATTTTCCATTTGTAGCCCTCCTGCATTTTGCACTACTTCTTCCATCTTTTTGTATACCAGAAAAATCAGTTAAGGAAAGAAAGATGAAATACATATTGGAACTAGAACTGATAAATGTTACTTTTTGGAGTGACAACTCCCAGAATTGCCCAGCTAGCATTGTCACTGAGTATGCTAGCTGGGGCATTGTTGAATTTATAGTTCATCAAAGTACCTTTTCCAAAGCTCTGATTGTAACTGTGCTTTGTTGCTCTCCATGGTCACCTGGTTTGTTGGTGTTTGCCCACTACCAAAGCATATTGTACACAAGGGTATTCCTTTGTAAAATATTTATAACAAATGCCATAAGGAGCAAGTGTACTACATTTTGATCTCATACTTTTCATTGCAAGTATTGATTCTTATACGCATCTGCCAGTTTTTTAACAATATGTAATGACTTCAGATGGTATGACTCAGTAGGTAAAGTGTAACTTGAGAACGAATAAGCCAGCACTCAAGGTAATAACAGAACAGGAGTAAGAGAAGCTGTTCTGGAAAAGTTACAATGAAAATAATCATTAGCTATGCAAACAGATTGCCAAGTGGAACATATCAGATGGGCAAAGCTCATTATCAACTGGCAGCCTTGTTATTTAAGTGAAATCATTTATGAGTACAAAAAAATAAAAAAAATTCCTTGTCATTGTCTGTCAGATTGGCTTTGATCACTGTTATTGTAAATTCTAGGGTTTAAGCTTTAACTGTCAGTTCCTATGTCCAGCACTCACAAGGTGTAATAATTTTCAGGGCATTGCCCTTCTGTGAGGCTAAGCTCAATGCTTCTGTTGTGCCATTGCTGTACCCTGTTCACAGAATTTTATAATACCATATTTGAGTCGTAACCTACTATGTTTTCTTCTATCTCTTGCCTTAGTGTAGAAAATTTATTAAAGAGAGAAAGACAGAATAGCTGCACAGGAATTCCTAATTGCTAGTACTAGGAGCCCTCCATATGGAAATATAAATATGCTTTGTTGCATATTTTCAAAACTGTTCCTGTTTTTGTGTTTACATTCTTGCTTTTATTGTTTTACTGCTATGTTGTCACTATTTTAATTATTGTTTAGTCATCTCCTATAAAAAAATGGAGGGAAGAAGTCCATATATATATATATATATATATATATAATTAAATTTTATTTAAAAAAACACAAAAAACCCCCATATAAACAAACATTAACAATCACACTAGATTAAATCTAAAAAAGTTTTCTCACCACCTATATATTCTCTTATATGTGTATAATCTTCCTTTTCCCAAACTACCAGATCTCTCATTAACGTTGTTTCTTTGTTGTTCCCGTACAATTTTAGTATATATTGTCTATATTTTTTATCTGTAATATCACTCTATAAAAGAAAAAAAACCTTATATATACATATATATATATATATATATATATATATATATATATATATATTTACCTATATATATATTTATGGATTCTTATTTAACAAACTTAAGTTACTTATTGATCTACCTCCTATAATACATTTATATCTATAGCTTAATAATATATATACAACCATATTGTTTCTATAATATATATTCGAAAAAGAAAAATTACAACCACATAGCTATTTTCAATTCATTACCTCCCTTTTTAACCCTGAGAGGTTATTCCTACAATTTCTTATTACTCTGGAATTCAACTTCCTAATCCTATTATCCATTGTTTCCCCCAATTCACTTCCATGTAATCTATAAAAGGCTTCCATTTTTTTTTCAAATTCTTCTATAGGTTTTTTTTTTTGTAGTAGTTGAGTTAATTTATCGTTTTCCATCAAGTCATAATTTTTCAAAATCCAATCTTTTAAATCCGGAATTCTCTTTTGTTTCCATTTAGATGCATATATTAATCTTGCAGCTGTAGTTAAGTTAAAGAGGAAAGGTCCATATTCTTGTTCTAATTGATCTTCCTGATTAATACTTAATAAATACCTCATCGGATCTTTTTTTAGTTTAATCTTTAATATCTTTTCCATTGTTCCGTGTATCTTCCTCCAAAATTGTTTTGCTTTAATACATTTCCACCATATGTGGTAATATGTGCCAATATTGTTTTCACATTTCCAACAAATTTTGTTTTCTTTTTTGTATATTTTAGACAATTTATAAGGGGTGAGATGCCACCTATAAAACATTTTGTAAAAGTTTTCTTTGAAATAATAGCTTGAGGAGTATTTTAATCTTTTCAACCATGTTCTTTCCCATTGGTCGAGGCTTATATTTTGCCCAAAATCTTGTGCCCATTGTACCATCTGTGTTTTTACTATTTCATCTTCTAATTCCATTTTTAATAATATTTTGTAATTTTTTTTAATTCTATGGTTACCATTTGACCTAATTATTTTTTCAAATTCTGGGTCCGCATCTTGAATATTTTTTAATTTTTTGTCTAAATTGAATTTTTCTTTTATTTGATAATAAGTAAACATGTACATTTCATTCCATCTTTTCTTAGTTGATCCAATGTCTTTAATTCTTTTTCTTTCTTAACTAATAAATCTTCATATGTTACCCATTTGGTTTCGTCTATTTGAGTCATCCTAAAGAAGGCTTCGTTTATCGAGGCCCACATGGGTACCCCTTTACATAACCTAGGTTTGAGTTTTAACCATACTCGTATCAAGGATTTCCGAATGTAGTGGTCTTTAAATCCCTTGTTCACCTCTAATTTATTGTAGAATAAATATCCATGCCATCCAAATCTAATATCATCTCCTTCCAATTGTAATAATTTTGTATTTTCCAGTTTTATCCAATCTACAAGCCAATCTAATACGCTGGCATAATAGTAAATTTTTAAATTTGGGAGCGCCAATCCACCTCTGCCAATTGAATCTTGAAGTATTTTAAGTTTAACTCTTGGTCTTTTCCCAGACCACAAAAATTTGGAAATGTCTTTATGCCAGTTTTGGAATGGTTTGTCATTTGTTATTATAGGAATATTTTGAAAAAGAAAAATCATTTTAGGCAAAATGGACATTTTTATTGCAGAAATTTTCCCCAACCATGAAATACCTATATCCTCCCATTTTTAAAGATCTTTTTTAATTTCCTTCCATTTTACATCATAATTGTTTTTAAATAAATCCGAATTTTTTGTTGTTATCTTAATTCCCAAATAGTTGACTTTTTTTTCAATTTGAAATTTAGACTTCTCTCTGATAATTTGTTTTTCTTCTTCCGAAATGTTCATTACCAGCATTGTCGTTTTACTGTTATTTACTTTTAATCCTGAATTTGCACAAATGCTTGCCTTATTTCCATCATTGGTCCAATACTTTCAGCCGGATTTGCTAATGATATTAGCAGGTCGTCAGCGAATGCTCTAATCTTGAAAGTTGCCTTCTTAATTTTGACCCCCTCCACTCGGGAGTTTTCTCTAATTGTTCAAAATTTCCAAAATAGCTATAAACAAGAGTGGTGACAACGGGCATCCTTGTCTCACCCCTTTTTCAATTTTATATTTTTTTGTTACTCCTCCATTAATTATCAAGGCCGCATTTTGCTTACTATATATCTTTTTAATCCATTCAATATAATTACTACCCACGTTCATTCTTTCTAAAAATTTTATCATGAATTTCCAATTCAGTTTATCAAAAGCCTTTTCCATATCCAAAAAAATTAAGGCCAATTTTTTTATCAATGTTTTTATCACGATATTCAATTTAATTAAGTACTATTCTTATATTGTCTTTTAAATATCTTTGGGGCAGGAAACCTGCTTGATCTTCATTAATCCAATTTGCTAATACTTTTAAAAATCTTTCTGCCAAAATATTTGCAAAAATTTTATAATCACTATTTAACAAAGCTATTGGCCTATAATTCTTAGGGTCCAAAAGATCTTTATTTTCCTTAGGAATCAACACCACATGTGCAAATGACCATGATTCTGGTATTTTCCCTTTTAAAATCTCATTAAATACTCTCTGTAAGGGGTCAATCAATTGTTCTTTAAAATTTTTATAAAATTCTGCTCCTAAACCATCTGCTCCTGGGGTTTTCCCTGTTTTAGATTTTTTTATACTTTCTAAAATCTCCTCTTTTGTTATTAATTTATTTAGAATTTCTCTCTGCTGTTCTGATATTTCATTAACTTTTTGCTTTTTCAAATAATCCTCCATATTTTCTTCTTTAATTCCTTTTTCACTCAACAAATTTGAAAAGAAACTCAAAAAGATATCTTTTAATATTTTTTGATCTGTAATTATTTCTCCCTTATCATTTCGTACTTGTGTAATCATTTTTTCTTTTTTTTTCTTTCTTTAGTTTGTATGCCAATAGTTTCCCTGGTTTATTAGCTTGTTCGAAATTTTTCTGTCTTATATATTTATATTCTTTTTCTACTTCCTCCATCATGATTATTGATATTTGTTTTTGTAATCCTTCTATCTCTCTTATCTTATTTTTATCCCCTGGATTATTTTTCAAATTAATCTCCCTTTCTTTAATTTCTTCCTCTAATTTCTTTAATTTCTCTTTTTTTCTTTTCTTTTTTTCTATATTTTTTTGTATAAAAAAACCCTCTAATATATGCTTTAGCTGCATCCCATACTATATGAGTAGGAACTTATTTATCCATGTTTTCAGCGAAGAAAAATTTAAGTTGTTTTTTTGCTTCATTCACAATGTTTTCATCCTGCAACAGATACTCATTCAATTGCCATCTATAAGATTTGGTTCTATTTTTTAACGTCAGTATTACTGGGTTGTGATTGGAGCAGATTTTTGGAATAACTTCTACTTTTTCCACTAAATTAATTAACGGGGTTGAGGGGAGGAACATATCTAGTCTGGCCCATGAACTATGTACGTTTGAGAAGAAGGTGAATTCTTTCTTGGTTTGGTATTTGATATGGAAGAAGTCCATATATATTTTAAAAAAATAGGAGGATAATTTGCTGAGGGGCAAGGTGAATGTCCTTTGCAAGAAAAGTCCATATCCTGGGTGCATCCTGTGCAAAGGCTATTTAACTAACTTCAGCTAATATTTTTGGGAAATGCTGGGACACTTAGGAAGGCTTTGAATGAGGATATCTGTAGGTACTTGAGATTGTATGGGGAAAAGAAGTTTGTCTCTTCAATGTGAGACAAAGTAAGTCAAGCAAAACTACAGAACAAACAAATATATGGAAATTCTTTTATGTTGGGTCAAGAGGTTTATGCCACTTATGTTTGCTAATGGACACAGCTGATCTGGTACCAGAGCTATACAATCTAAGGCTGCAACCTGTACTTTCTTGCTTGGGAGTAGACCCCAATGAACCCAAAGAGACTTACTTCTGAATAGACATGTACAGGAGTGTAGTGTGTGTTAGCTGTGGCATGACATTTAATGGCTGGAAAGTCTCTTCTATGATCAGACTATCTCTTTTATGATCAGACCTTCAATGTCCATTATCAGGTAGTCAAGCAGCATGAAAAATTGTTGTCTCCTTACTTGAGGGTTTCCTGCTTACTCCCTACCACACTCACATGCTTTCATGGGGTTTAAAGAGGCATTTGGGAGCTGGAATGAAGCTAGTGAAGGAGAAGAAAGCCTGATATTTTTAGCTAATTGGAGGGAGGCAACTTGGGAATTTCCAATTAGTTGGTGTGTTTTTAAAAATTGTTTTTGTGAAGGTGCTTTAAAGACTGGCATTGTCTGTCTGCTCACACACAGAATGTTCTGATGCTGAGAAGAAAGGAAAATTGTATCCTTTCACATTCTGGAAGAGCTTTTGTACATAGAGAGAACTTGTAGCACCTTTGAGACTAAAAACTGAAAGAAAGAAATTGGCAGTATGAACTTTCATAGGCTTCAAAGGTGCTACAAGATCTCTCTACATACTGATTCTACAGACTAACACAGCTATATCTTTGGAAGAGCTTTTGTTCATTTTAAAAGTATTCTTCATTGGGAGAAAGATGTAAAGCATGAATGGGGAACTCTTGGCACTCCAGCCATTGTGGATTTCATCTCCAAGAAATCACTGCCATCATGAGAGTTCAATTAGAAAACATTTAGAGGGTTGAAGGTCCTCCACTTGTGGGGTAAATAATAAATGAAAACTCCCCTATGTGTGACTGAACATTTTAAAAAAGGTAAATCCAGAAGATGGTGACATTTGATATTTAATATCAAAATTCAAGAAGAAAAGTAGTGTACATGTCAAGACATGAAATCTTTTGTTCATATAAAAGTGATCAAAAGTGGCTCCTTATCCAGCTTATATTTCAGAACACTGCATAATTTAATAGGGGAGGAGAGCCAAGAAAAAATAAGTGTGTGTGTGAGGAGGTTGAAAAAAATCTCTAAAGGAGAATAAAGGCCTGAACAGACTGCCAGAAATAATCTATCTTGGGACCACTTTAACTGCCCTGGCTCAGTGCTAGGAAATCATGGGAACTGTAGTTTATTGTGGCACCAGATCTCTCTGACAGAGAAGGCTCAATGTCTCAGAAAAACTATAATTCCTATGATTCCTAGCATTGAGCCAGGACAGTTAAAGTGGTCTCAAGCTGGATTATTTCTGGCAGTCTGTTCAGGCCCTAAGAAAGTCTGAAACTGAGTTTCCATAATATACTTGATCATCTCTTAGTGATAAGCCACAGTGGTTGTAACTTGTATAGATCTAGCTCTGATTTCAGTCATTCTGGTATTCAGCCACAGTGAGAATATACACACAATAACTTTCATTGTGCTGCTGGGCATTTGCACCATTTTTCAAGAGACACAAGAGTCTTTGGAGTTCCTTAAGTACCGTATTTTTCGCCCTATAACACACACTTTTTCTTCCCCAAAACATGTGTGGGGAAGTCAGTGCGCCTTATAAGGCGAAGGGCCGAGGCCACGGGGAGAAGGAGGGCTCCTTCCCCCTGCGACCTCAGTCTTTGAATGGGCTGGTGCTGGGATCGAAGCGATCCCAGCGCCAGCCCATTGAAAGACTGAGGCCGCGGGGAGAAGGAGCCCTCCTTCCCCCCGCGACCTCAGTTCAATGGGCTGGTGCTGGGATTGGAGAAGTTCTCCGATCCCAGCACCAGCCCATTGAACAACCGGCCGCGGCTAAAGGGAGGAATCCTTTTTTCCTGGATTTTCTTCCTTTAAAATTGGGTGCGTCTTATATGCCGGAGCGCCTTATATGGCGAAAAATACGGTAACTAAAAGCATGTATTAAACTGGATTTGTTCTTAATTAGGATCACATCTCTAGCTAGAACATTCAATCAGGATGAGCTTGCCATGTTCATCTTGTATGGTCCCTTAATTGAGAAAAGTTAATTTGTCATCATATTTTTCAAATCAGAGAAACCAATGTGCTCCAGTTTAGATCACTTTCAATCAACCTTCAACAGACATTTACATGGCAGTTGCCCCATGCTTTCTGCCTAGTTCTGTAACATGTTAGGTTAGGTTAGGTACTGTGCAAAGATTCTTAAAGACGTTTGCCGTGAATACTAAAAATGTCCTTTAGGCCAACACGGACTGAAATGTTTTATGCTGAAACAGATTGCAAGGATCAGGCATGTTATGTGAAGTCATCACATCTCTGTATAAATTGTTGGGTTCTAAGCAGTGGTGATTGGTGACTTCCATGTCAGCAAGGCAATGAATCTCTCCAAAATTTTAGTTGGACTGTTAAGGAGCTATTCAAAGATCTGAACCATATTCGCCAAATAGGTTGAGCACCCTAGTCAATTCCTTTAAAGTTCATATGGAAACTCAGTGTCCCACCATCATGGAAGTAACCACTTACTGCTGGCCCTAAGGATTGTCAAACATAATTACAACCATGTGGAATTCAACTGATCACCTAATGAGCTTTTTGTCCACAGGGACTGAGGGATTCACCCCTCCTACACTCCATCCCAAAACACATACCTCAAAACCACAAAAGACTTCTCTCAAATTGAGTATCGAGCCACTGTACATAAATAACTTGTACCACTAAGGCTGCTGACATAGATATATGCATAATTCACTCTATACCTTGTCTGCATCATGTGAGATTATATTGAGCTGACTATCTTGTTCTTTTTCAGCAAACTGTGAAGCAACTTTAATATTTAGATTCATGTCCATCCTTGTAACAGCTCCCTGGAAATCCAACTCCATTCTGCCTGGAGAAGCCTTCATGGAACCATATAATTTTACTTCAGTTAAAGATATTAACTTTCTCAGGCTTCAGTCCATAATTAATTTAATTATACAGTGGCCCCATGAAAGTAAATTGAATTTTGCCCTGGCGTAATTGCTTTGTGGATTCTAAGTTCCCTGTTTTGTGTTTCTTTTCTAACAAAATATTTGTATTATTGTATGAATTCTTGGGAGACAGCATGGTATAGTGGTTTGAATGTTGGACTAGGACACTGGGATACCAGAGTTTGAATATCTGCTTGGCCATGGAAACCCACTGGGTGATCTTGGGCAAGTCATATTCACTCAACCTCAAAGGAAGCTGAAGGCAACCCCTCTCCCCAAACAAATGCTGCTAAGAAAAGGTCATGATAGGTTTGTCTTAGGGTTGTCAGAAGTCAGAAATGACTTGAAGGTGAACAACAACAGCAACAACAGATTTTTAGTTCATGCAGAGTAGATACAGGCAGCACTGAAACAAGAAGCAGAGCTTAGATAATTATTCTTATCGTCCTACCTCTGTTCATTCATAGATGGTTTCTTCAGCATATAATTATACTTCTTTTTCTTGAAAGTATCTTTCAGAGTGCTGAAGTTATATTGTTTAGCTAAACAGGTATATGTTAAGAAGTTATTTAAATGTATTCATTTATTTCACAAATTAATATACTGTTTTATATCCTGTGTTGTAAAATAATACCAAAGCAGTAAACAGGATAATAATTACAATATATAATGCAAATAAATCAAGAGGTCTATGACTGTGCAATAAACTAAACTGAACAGATCAGCAAATAAATTCCCATTTATAAGCAGCAAGATAAAAGGCTTGCTTATTTCTGTGGGAAGCATTGTGGGCAAAATTTGCCAAAATAGTACTCCACAGTTGGAACATTTGGAATTTTCCTCTGCTCTTCTCTCCCTTCCATGCCTTCTGGAATACACTGGAAGACCACCATTGGACCTGCTCATAAATTAAACTCTAGATGCTTGCTTAATATTCACAAACAGTCAATTCTAGATGTAGAGACTGCCTGAGATCTTGCATTGGGAGAGATGTCTACAGGCCAGAACTATGTCTTCCCCCCATGGGCATTTTACTACGGGCATGAAGTCTATACTGGGCCAGTCCAGAGTTCAATCACCATTATAATGAGGGTGGGGGGTGGGGAGATGATACACAGTTGATTGGGATAGTGAATGTGTGGTCCTTTGAATCCCCTTCTGCAGCTGCCAAACCCCTCTGACGCCCAAAGCCCCTCAATCCAAGCAATTTAAAAATGTTTGGAGGGAGACTTTCAGGTGATTGTTTTTGCCCCAAACCCACCAAAAATGCATGAAAACTATGCATACAGAGACAGTAGTTTGGCTTATCCTATTCCCAGAGCTTCACTCTGGGGTACTGCATGTGCCAATGCAACTCAGGGGCAATGGGCTCAAAAGTTGCATTACACTTCTGTCCACCCCAGTTGCTGTCTGTGGCTGAAAACAGAAACTTATTTCATATCATTTATTGTCCAGATGTTGTGAGAGCTGCTGGAGCCATCCAGAAGCAATATTAGAACAATTATCAAGCAACATTCTTAACTGCTAGGCCTCCTGATTTGTCCTGATCCTAAAATGCTTCTCTAGAATACCATGTGCTTGTGCATTTAAAATCGGATGTTATAAGACCAAAATACGTTGTTCTCTATTTGACATGCATTATGCATCTAACCCCATATGTCTCAGAGTTTCTTGTGCATAGGCATGAAAGATGCATATCTGGTGAGAATCAAAGAATCATAGATTCTTTGTATTGGAATGGATCACAAGTGCCATCTAATCCAATTGCATGTAAAACATTCTTGAGAAATGCCGGTCCAACCTCTGCAAGACCTCCAAAGATGGAGAGTCCACCATGCTCTGAGACAATCTATTCCACTATTGAACAGCTCTAACAGAGAAACAGTTCTTTCTAATGTGTAGGTGGAATCTCTTTTCTTCTAATTTGAATCTGTTGGTTTGCATTTGAATTGCTGGAGCAGCAGAAAACAAGCTTGCTCCGTCTTCTACATCTTACCCCTTCAGATATTTAAAGATAGCTATCACATCACCTCTTAATCTCAGGAAGGGAAAATCAAAGCAGCATAAGACAGAGGGATCCACTACTCATTATTTTGGTAGAACTAATAAGCTCTTGAGTAAGTAACACAGAATTCTAAATGACAAATAACATATATTTTACACTAGAGGCTGGGGAGCTGGAAGAAATGTCTAAATGTGTAGTTCACAAGTATCCTACAGATCCTTTTGAGAATTGTGAAACATTTCAGTTGAAAAAAATAACACCCAGCTTATTTTTGTAAAAGAATGAGAACTTGCTCCAAGTGTATTGTTATCAGATTTAAACAAAACAACTGCAACATTTTTCAGTGTTGTGTTCATAGCCTTTTACATTTTTGCATACTGACAGTGACTGTGGCAAGAACAGAAATAAATTTCAACAACTCATTTTTTTAAAAAAAACAACAACCCCACCATACACTCAAACATAATTCTACACATTCTATGATAGGACAAGAGCAGTTAAGCCACTAAGCCATCTTATCTGTGGAATCTGGACTTGCAAAGAAAAAATGGACTTAGATGGTTTATTTCATGATTTTGCAATGAAAATGTGGGAAAAATACAAATTTGAAGTTAATTAGCCTAAGATTTGCAGCTGTGTTGGTCCTAATAAAGAAAAACCAAGACATCATGACCAAAAAGTTACAGTACAAAATAGCTGACAAACTTGTAGGACTCTCAGGCGGCGGCTGCTGCTGCTGCTGCTGCTGATGATTAAACAAAAACAGCAAAGATAGGTGTTTTTACAGATGTGTAACAGTACTTTCAGAATTAAAACAAAAATTTTCATGGATGAGGGTTGTATAGGTGTATGATATGAGGGATTTTGATGTCTATTTTGGAAGAGGATCTGTGTTACAAAGCCCTGTGCTAACAGCAGGTTTTCCAAAAGCACCATCACTGTCCATAGTGGGAGAAATTATCTACACTATTCCAGGGCTGGCATACTTTGAGAGTCTTATTGGAGGTGCATCAGAAGAATGAGGTGGCATATCTACTACATTTCCTGACATGCTTCTACAGCTCTAGATTGTCCAGTTTCTCACTCCACTACAGTTGAAATACCAGTGAAAGTATAACAAAAGAAGCAGAATTTTCTGCTGCCACACCAAGAGCCAACTTCTTTTTCTGCTACCCTTTAAACAAGCACAGACTGTGTTCTGTAGTATCCTATGACCTCCCCCTCTGCTGTCTTTCAAGGGAAAATAGGACCAATACCTTCAACTGTGCATGAACCATTTTGCAATTTCTTTCCACTTATCAGTTCATAAATAAAAAAATAAACAAGTTAGGAAAGAAAGAAAGAAAGAAAGAAAGTGCTTGCATAATCTCCATGCCAGATATATAGGCCGAAATATGCCTTAGGGTTTCCAATGCAATTTGATGTGCTAATCCTTGTTAAAGTAGCTCATAATCTCTGAATTATGATGTGCCACAAAAAGAAAACTGGAACAAGCAGAAAACCTCTGCCTAGTGGTTTCCTAGGAGAAGCAAACTCATATACTGAATAATTACTAGTGCTGGAGCTCAGTAGGAAATGAAAGGGACCCTCCCTCCTTGCCAATAAAGATTCTGGACAGTGTAGACCCAGATAAGAAAGGAGTACAGAACTTTTTGCTGCACAGTGATGATGTGGCATGGTCTGACCCCCTCCACCAGTCTTTCTTGACATTGTGCCTTAATGCACTTCAGTATATATCCAGATTGTAAATCCACTTTGTTAATCAACCAGATGATTTCAGCTTCTGAAAAGTCATATCAGGTGAATTTTCAGATGGAAATTCCCTTGACTGTAGGAAGAGGTTTTATTCACTCAGTGGGAGACAGTATTCCCCCAGAGTTAGTTTTAGCTATCTACCAGAAGGACTGTAGGAGGTATACATGTGGGTTCTATCAACAGCAAAATGTTCTATAATTTTGAAACAAATGACTTACTAGGTTCATTAGTAATACTTTGGGGGTTGGAAGATGTGTCCTGTGTTCTCAGCTGTGTGTAATAAATTCTGGGATCAGTTGAGGGGGAAACTATAAAGAGAGATTTACTTGTCTTTGACCTAAATGTCAGTTTCACACTTGTTCATCTCCAGATAGTCGACGTCAGTCTTAGATCTGATGTATAAGGGGGAGATCACTAGAATGCAGTAGATGCTTGGATGTGCCCCAAATACAATATCTAAACTTCTACCATCATAACACGATGGTCACTGCATAGTTTATGAGATCCAAGGCACATAAATAGAGGCACTGGGTACATTAAAAAAAGAGCCAATGTTCACAATTTCCAAAGTTTTATCATTCTGAGTCCATTGGAGATCACACAGTGGGCTCAGAAGTTCCTGAGATTTAATTGTAGGTGAAAGGAGAAATCTGAGGGCATCTGGGTTGGAATCAGGAGATAGTTTAGCTGTGTTGGAATCCTAAGGAGAGATGTAGCACAGAAATATGTAGGAGCTGGGCTGGTGAGGAAGAAGTCTTTTTCATCAAAGGGTAGAACATCAAGAACAAAACAGTAAAACACAATACTATTAAATACTAAAAATAAAATTCTCACCACTCCACCAGTCGCTACCCATCTCAGCCATTTAAGGCACACTCAGCACCTTGATCTGGTGAATCAAAGATGATCCTCTCCAGCCAGAGGTACTAAGGAAGGCTGTTTCACAAATGTGGAGCCAGCTCCTGTAAGCCTCGTAGCCTTGATAGAGCCATACACATGGGTGGAACTGCCAATAATTCTTTGCCTGTAGATCTTAAATTCCTAGATGGTACATGCCATGCTAGCCAAGCTGTCAGGTATAGGGGAAGTTAAAGTGCAGGGCCATAAATATCAGGACCAAAAGCTTGCAATGAGCTCTGGTCTGAACTGGTAGCTGATTTACGAGGAGCTACTGATCTACGAGGAGAAGAGACACATGTGAGTATTTAGGGGGATTTAAGGGGATGCAGTGGCTCAAGTGGTTAAGATGCTGATTCTGTTGATTGCAAGATTAGCAGGTTGGCATTTCAAGGCCTGGGTGCTGCACAATGGGGTGAACTCCCATCACTAGTCCCAGCTTCTGCTAACCTAGAAGGTCGAAAGCATGCAAATACAAGTAGATAAATAGTTACCATTTCTCAGTGGGAAGATAAACAGTGTTCTGTGCAGTCATGCTGGCCACATGATCACAGAATAGTCTCTGGCAATGCTGGCTCTTCGGCTTAGTAATGGAGATGAGCATTGCCCCCTACGATTGGACACAACTTGACAACCTTGTCAACAGGGAATACCTTTACCTTTTAAAATTAACCTGAACAGCACTGTTCTAGATTAAAACCAGAGGAACAAGAGATCAGAAAGGCAAACCTGCCAGTCAGCTGATACAAAGTCCAGGCATGAAATAACCAAGGCCTGGACAAGCAAATGGGCAGTCTTAGTGGTAAAAAACCTATGGAGCCTATAGATGTTGAAAAGATGAAGTTACATGCCTTTCCAGTTGCCCTGAAAAAGGAGTGTAGAGACAGAAAATCAGCCAGCAGGACTCAAAGGTTTCTGGCAACCAAGACAGGAGCTGGTGTGTAACTTTGGAAACATAATGGAGGATATGAAAGTGGGGCTACAGTGGAGCTACAGTGGGGCTACAGTGGAAATTGTCTGTGATCAAATAGGCCATCAATAGGGAAAGATCTGCTTTCTCCAAAACTTTAGAGAGAAATGGGAGGAGAAACACAGGATGATAATTAACACAAAGTAAAGGATCCAGGGAGGGTTTCTTTACTATTGGACACAGGACAGCATGCTTAAAGCAGCCCAGAAAAATACCCTTTGAAAAGGAGCAGTTCATGAAACACCAGGAACTCTGTTTTATCCCTGTTAATGGTAGGTGGTCATCTACAGAGAAACACTCAACAGGTAGTCTGTCATGAGTTTCCACACAGTCGCATCAATCGAATCAAAGCTCTGGAAGATCCAAGTGTCATCTGTATAGATGTGATATTAGAAACCCACTTCTGAAATCGAAGGGGAAGTGTATATGATGACAAAAAAACCCCAGTACTGGTCCTTGAGGCACCCCTACAGTTACAGGGAAAATTAGTGACAGAGCTTCCTGAAATGAAACAGCAGAGGAAAGATCTAACAAAAAAGATTTACACCAAGATAGAGCATTCCCCACTATTCCCAATGATGCCAACCACAGTATAGAATCTGATGGTCCAAAGTGTTAAAAGCTGTAGAGAGATCCAATACGATGAACACCAATGTTTGATGTGGAGCCTTTGTCACTAGAAGGACCCCCCCGACAAATTGGGAGGGGGCCAAAGAAGGGCATCAGCACGCGATTGGCCAGGAGGATAGGAAGGCCTGCCTTTCCGGTCGTCCTGGCCAATGGGGAGGGAATCTCGCACCAAGTCTCGCAGGGTTTGTAAATCTCGCGGGATTTGGTTGCGAGATTTTGAGGGCTATAAAGCCCATAGCTGCCACGTGTTGGCAGCCATTTTAATTGTACCGAGCAAGGAGCACCTTGCTCTTGCGGTATTGGCTCCGGGCCTTTTTTCGGCTTTATTTGGCAAGGCAGGCCCGTTTCTCTTTCCCATCGGGGGTTTTTAAGGCCCGGCTGGGTCGGACGGGCACGGCGGCTGCCGTTTTGTACGCCTCGCCGGCCCCTTACGACATACAGGCCGAGAGGATAAGGCCTTGGGGCTGTCTAGCGCACTCACGCTTGTTGGAGAGCGGGCGCAGCAGCCGCTTACTACGCCTCACTCGCCCCAGCACTCCAGCGGGCTGCGGGCCTTGGCGACAGCGCGGTGGCTTGCGCTTGGTGGGGTGGCCGGCCGGGCGCGGCGGCTGCCGGATTAACTGTCGCCAGCCCTAACGATCGAGCCAGGCATTTGGGCTGACGGCTTGACGGTCCTCCGGAAGTTGGAGGACAGGTGGCGCAGCAAGTAAAAAAAAAAAAAGGTGGAAATTGAAGGGACAGGCCATTGGGTTTGGGCTGACGGCCTTGGCTGATAGGTCGGCTCCACCTCCCCCCTCCTCCCCCCCCTCTCGCTACCATTTCGTTCAGGCCTAACAGAGGATAATTTGGATAGCTTGGCCTGGCCACAATAAATTAATAATAATAATAATAATAATAATAATAATAATAATATTAACATCGATAATTTAGCGATTAAATAATAAAAGGGGAGTGAGTTTGAACGAAGGCCTACTTCTGATATTGTGGTTTTAGCCTACACTATTGGCAATTCTACAACGGGATTACATGCAGTTTACACTTTAATTTTATTACGCAGGTATAGTGGTTGTTCTATATCCTGCATTAATCAGTTGTTAAAATCTGTTATTTGATTATTGTGTAATTATGCCGCGGAGTAAATCTCAATCTAAGCAGCGTGCGACCCCATCTGTTCAACAAGATGGCCAGCCAGCCCCTAAGCGAACGGCTAATGCGGCAAACAAAGATGATGACATTACCACACATCTAGCGCAGATAGGTCGCACTATGCAGGCTTGTGCTGCGGTATGTGAGCAGCTGGCTCAACATCACTTGCAGAAAGGGGTGAAATCAACTACCTTTTCAGTGGCGCATACAAGTGTTGGACAAGCCTCTGCACATCAGGCTGTGGATAACTCAAGTACTCCATCTGACACTGCATGTAGTTACCCGGGTTCTTCAGCTATGGAGGTTGGGCAACCAACCGTAGCTGATGTAATGGAACTTTTAAAGAAAGTTCCTGGTGTGGGGCACCATGGTGCCATGGCATGTACTTCTAGTCAACCTACTTTGTCTGACTTGTTTCAATTTCTTCAAAGTGTGGTTGTTACAGGCCAGAGTAATGTATCTACACCTGAGACATCTGCAGATGGCAGCGGCGATGTACCAGGCACTCATGGCGGACAGCACAACACTGGTGCTGCGTCAGTGACACCCGCAAGGGGAGAGCAGCAACCATCTTCAAGTACTTCTTCTCATTCAACGGGCGCAGGTTTGTTTGGCCACATAAATTCACAGGCGACATGGCCTGCAGCGGTTTGGGCTACGGGTGGGCAGACAGGGTTGGCATCGCCAAGCGATCGCCCTAGCCTGGAACCTGTAACTGCACCTTTAGAGCGCTCTACCTTGACACAGGGTTTCGATTTGGGGCTGCAACGTAATATTCAGGTGAACAACACAGTAAGCCACACAAAGGAAACACCTGTAGTGGGTGCATTAGGCATTTCAGGGGCCGATCGGTCTTTTGAATGTAATCCTTATGCAGGTATGTCTATGCCTTTGGGGTCACACCTTCCCATGTCTACAAAAGAAAGAATTTGGAAAGGTGAATACATAGATCTGTTTTCGCTGACATTTAGGGACCCCGAGCATAGGATAATGGTGAAGGATGGGGTAGTATTTACCCTCCCAAAAGAATTTCAATCGTATAAACGCCCCAAGTTAGAAAGAAATTTCGTTAACTGGATCATGGGTTTTACCATTTATAGGGGTATTATGGAAGAAAAAGACCCTGCAAGATCCATTGACTTCTCCAAATATCAGGAGATTATGATTAAAGCCTATACTAATTGCCATGTTAATGCTAGAGGTTCAGCTTGGCTTCAATATGACGAGCAATTTCGTATGAGAGCGGCGCTAGACCATTCTTTATCTTGGCGCCACGTACAGTCTGAATTATGGGCTGACGTTATGGTGGGGGCCTCCCCCTCAAGCCGGTGTGATAATGGGTTCGTACCTATGGTCACCCAGCCGAGAGGGCAAAATGCGAGGCCTGGCACGGGTGAAAAGAAACAATTTGGGTTTTGCTGGGACTTTAATGCAGGTAAGTGCAAAAGGCAGCCCTGCAGGTTCGAGCACAAGTGTAATCTCTGTAAAGGTAATCACCCAGGATCAGCATGCTTTAAAAGTAAAAAGTCAGGAAGTGGGGGGCTCTCTTATCGCCAACCAGCGAATGCGGGAAAGGGCTCCAACACCAATTAACCTAGAGGCCATGGCCTCTTGGTTGCGGATCTACCCTAAAAGGGAGGCCGCTCAGTATTTGTTTGAGGGTTTTTCTCTTGGTTTTCGTATTCCCTATGTTGGTTTAAGGGTACATCGTTATGCACCCAACGCACGTTCTGTTAGGGAATTGCCAGGAGTAGTAAGGGACAAATTGGCCAAAGAAATAGCAGCGGGCAGGATTTCAGGCCCGCATGAGGATTTGCCTTTGGCAAATTTGAGATTATCCCCACTAGGCGTAGTACCTAAGAAGGCCCCTGGAGAGTATAGGCTTATACATAATCTTTCTTATCCAAGGGGTGATTCGGTAAATGATGCCATTGATCCTCAACTGACATCTGTGAAGTATTCTTCCTTTGATTCGGCAGTTAAAATGGTTAGGGCTTTGGGCAAAGGGGCATTATTGGCAAAGTGCGATATTAAATCCGCTTTTAGGCTACTTCCTGTTCACCCAGACGATTTTGATCTTTTGGGTTTTCAATTTGAGGGGAAGTATTATTTTGATAAGGCTATGCCAATGGGATGTTCCATTTCTTGTTCAGCATTTGAAACATTTAGCACATTTTTACATTGGTGTGCTTCTAAAAGATTAGGTAGTCAAGCTATTACTCATTATTTGGATGACTTTCTTTTTGCGGGTGGCCCGGGGACAAATGATTGTATAGATATGCTGTTGGCTTTTCAGCATTTAATGAATGAAATGGGAGTACCTCTGGCTGAGGAAAAAACGGAGGGCCCTAATACACGCCTAACTTTTTTGGGGATTGAACTTGATACTGAGGAGGGTATTTCTCGTCTCCCACCTGACAAGCTAACAGCTATGAGGCTGCAGGTAAGGATGATGAAACGTAAGTCAAAAGCCACGCTTAGGGAATTTCAATCTTTAGCAGGTTTGTTAAACTTTGCTTGTAAGGTCATAGCTCCTGGCAGGGCATTTTGTTCGCGTTTATATAAGGCCACCAAGGGTGTAAAGGCCCCACATCATCATATTAGAATAAATTCTGATCTAAGAAAGGATTTGGAAATTTGGGAGTCATTCTTGGAACAATTTAATGGGGTATTATTCTGGAGATCTGAAATGCTTCTTAGGGCAGATTTTCAGGTTCATTCAGACGCTTCTGGGGCTTGTGGTTTTGGGGTTTATTTTAATGGCCAGTGGGCGGCTGAGAAATGGCCAGTAACATGGGTTGAAAAGGGTTGGACTAGGGACCTCACCTTTTTGGAATTATTTCCTATTATAGTGGCGGTTCATTTATGGCCAGATCAATTTGTGAACAAAACAGTGCGCTTTTGGTGCGATAATCAGGCTGTGGTATTTATAGTGAATTCTTTGTCTTCCAAATCTGACAGGGTGATGTCATTGGTTAGAAAAATGGTGGTTCAATGTTTACAATATAATATTGTCTTCCACGCTCAACATGTTTGTGGTTTATTAAATCCCTTGGCGGATGCCCTTTCGCGTTTTCAGTTTTCCAGATTCCGACAGTTGGCGCCAGAGGCAGCAGCTCATCCCTTGGAGGTACCCCACCAACTTTGGAGCCTTGGAGAGTAGAAATTGAGAAGGCGATTTTTCTCTCCGTCACCTTGTCGACACGCAAGTCCTATGAGCTCGCATTGCGAGCATTCAGATCCTTTCTATTGTCTATTGGGGAGGTTGAAGCTTGGCCATTGAGCGTGGATATTATTCTTCGTTTTACAGTCTATCTTAGACAAAAGGGTTTATCAATAATTACTATTAGGGGTAGATTAGCGGCTCTTTCATTTTATTCTAGAGCGGGAGGTTTCAAAGACCCTACAATTGATTTTAGAGTGCGTAGGACTTTGGAAGGATGGGCTAGGGAGTCTTCTATTTCTCAGGACAGTCGCTTGCCTATAACTGGGTCGATTTTGTTGAAGATATGGCAATGCCTCCCAGTTACATGCTCTGCACCCGAAGAGGTGATTTTGTTCAAGGCAGCGTTCTCTATAGCGTTTTTTGGTGCCTTAAGAATAAGTGAAATTGTTCCTTGTTCACGTACAGACACTTCTGGTAGGGCTCTATTGCTATCAGATATTCAATTTTTTGAACATGGCATGCAGCTGACAATTCGACGCTCTAAAACAGATCAGTTAGGAAAGGGACAGGCCATAACGTTAGCCAAGGCTCCTCAAGGCCATATTTGCCCGGTTCTAGCTTTGAATAATTACTTACAAATACGGCCGGGTACAGCCGGATATTTGTTTTTACATTTATCGGGTTTACCATTAACACAGTATCAATTCAGAGCGGTATTACGAGGAGTTTTAAGTCATGCTGGTTTACCAGCGGGTCAATTTTCATCTCATTCATTTAGGATTGGAGCAGCTACAGCTGCAGCAACACAGGGGCTGAGTGAATCTACAATTAGTAGGATTGGTCGTTGGCGCTCTAGAGCGTTTAAATCGTATGTTCGTACTTAAAAATTTTGTTGTACTTATATTTTTCTTGTTTTGGTTTTACTTGGCAGAATCGATTTCAGGGGACGTGTGGATACTCGGACACAGTCTGGTATTCTGGGCTGAAAGACATAGCATTGAGCGGCGGCTGGATTTAGCTGTTGGACTTGGATTGGCGGGAACTGTTAGATGGTTTGGGCGAAGGGGCATGCTATGGGGAGCCATACTGCCTAGACTAATCGAACTGTTGGCTACATTTGAACAGCCTAAAATATTATTGATTCATCTTGGAGAAAACGACCTTCCAAAATTGACTTCGTTACAATTGGCTAGGAGAATTATTAAAGACATGAGGGAGATTCAGCATATGTTGCCGAATACACTCCTCATGTGGACGAAGTTTCTTCCTAGAAGAGTCTGGCGTGGGGCCAGAAGTGACGTCGCCATTGATGGAGCACGGCGTTGGTTAAATAGATCTGTGGCGAAGACGTTAAAGAAGATGGGGGTGGTTATTGTTGATCACCAGGGAATTCAGTTTGGGTTACCAAATTTGTACAGGGGTGACGGTGTGCACCTCTCCCCTCAGGGAAACGACATATACCTGTTAACATTGGAGTCTTTTTTGAAGGTTTCAATTGGGGGGGGGGAGAGGGGATGCCAAGCTAGGCTGACCCCCTCTTGTGGCGGGCAGGGACCCTCCCCCCTTTAGGGAATTTTGTAGTTTAATTGGATTTATTAATTGGCAAAGAATAATTAACAAACCGGGTATATGTTATGAGATTAAATAAAATTTTGATGACGTCATATTTAAAGTTAATGATGTCATATCATGGTTACGTCATGTAAAGATGTGACGTCATATCCGGTGGGGGGAGGGGGTTTTCATATTTGGATATGAACTTTCTAAGTTAAAGAATTTGACGCATGCCCTGTAAAAAGGTAAATATTCAATAGCGCCTGCCCTTGAAACTTGTGGGCATGCGTCAAAATAGATGATTGTTTAAGAGATAAGTAAATTGAGGATAAGAATTAGTTGTTTATATTGAAATTTAAATATGTCACACCCTGTACAAATAAAAGTTGTGGCCAATGTTTTCATCCATACAAATTGTGTTGGTGTCCTTTTGTGCAGACGCAAGGACCCCCCCGACAAATTGGGAGGGGGCCTTGTTGCGTCTGCCCAAAGAAGGGCATCAGCACGCGATTGGCCAGGAGGATAGGAAGGCCTGCCTTTCCGGTCGTCCTGGCCAATGGGGAGGGAATCTCGCACCAAGTCTCGCGGGGTTTGTAAATCTCGCGGGATTTGGTTGTGAGATTTTGAGGGCTATAAAGCCCATAGCTGCCACGTGTTGGCAGCCATTTTAATTGTACCGAGCAACCCATCCCTCCCACCCATTAATTGTTGGTTAACATGTTGTGGACACCCAGGCTACGGCTGGTCGCCTTCCAAGGGGCCGGGAGGGAATTTTCCCAGTTCCGACTGGGTTTTTCGCCCTTCCTGGGGAAACGACATTACCAACCAAGTTATATGTCATGTGGTTGATGATTGTATTTGTTGGGGGGAAAGTTATGGGAGGGATTTATGACTAAAGGTTAGATTAAATATTGGTAATTCAGAATTAAGATGCTATAGTGTCACAACTTAGGCTGTTGGGTTTGTTAAATTTATGGCTCAGGAATTTTGAATGGTTGGCGGGCAGGGACCCTCCCCCCTTTAGGGAATTTTGTAGTTTAATTGGATTTATTAATTGGCAAAGAATAATTAACAAACCGGGTATATGTTATGAGATTAAATAAAATTTTGATGACGTCATATTTAAAGTTAATGATGTCATATCATGGTTACGTCATGTAAAGATGTGACATCATATCCGGTGGGGGGAGGGGGTTTTCATATTTGGATATGAACTTTCTAAGTTAAAGAATTTGACGCATGCCCTGTAAAAAGGTAAATATTCAATAGCGCCTGCCCTTGAAACTTGTGGGCATGCGTCAAAATAGATGATTGTTTAAGAGATAAGTAAATTGAGGATAAGAATTAGTTGTTTATATTGAAATTTAAATATGTCACACCCTGTACAAATAAAAGTTGTGGCCAATGTTTTCATCCATACAAATTGTGTTGGTGTCCTTTTGTGCAGACGCAATGTCATTTAGAACATGAGTTTGAGCCATTTCTGTGGAATGATCTATCTGAACCCCTGACTGAAACAGGACAAAAAAGAAAATTGTCTGTGATCAAATAGGCCATCAATAGGGAAAGATCTGCTTTCTCCAAAACTTTAGAGAGAAATGGGAGGAGAAACACAGGATGATAATTAACACAAAGTAAAGGATCCAGGGAGGGTTTCTTTACTATTGGACACAGGACAGCATGCTTAAAGCAGCCCAGAAAAATACCCTTTGAAAAGGAGCAGTTCATGAAACACCAGGAACTCTGTTTTATCCCTGTTAATGGTAGGTGGTCATCTACAGAGAAACACTCAACAGGTAGTCTGTCATGAGTTTCCACACAGTCGCATCAATCGAATCAAAGCTCTGGAAGATCCAAGTGTCATCTGTATAGATGTGATATTAGAAACCCACTTCTGAAATCGAAGGGGAAGTGTATATGATGACAAAAAAACCCCAGTACTGGTCCTTGAGGCACCCCTACAGTTACAGGGAAAATTAGTGACAGAGCTTCCTGAAATGAAACAGCAGAGGAAAGATCTAACAAAAAAGATTTACACCAAGATAGAGCATTCCCCACTATTCCCAATGATGCCAACCACAGTATAGAATCTGATGGTCCAAAGTGTTAAAAGCTGTAGAGAGATCCAATACGATGAACACCAATGTTTGATGTGGAGCCTTTGTCACTAGAATGTCATTTAGAACATGAGTTTGAGCCATTTCTGTGGAATGATCTATCTGAACCCCTGACTGAAACAGGACAAAAAAGAAAATTGTCTGTGATCAAATAGGCCATCAATAGGGAAAGATCTGCTTTCTCCAAAACTTTAGAGAGAAATGGGAGGAGAAACACAGGATGATAATTAACACAAAGTAAAGGATCCAGGGAGGGTTTCTTTACTATTGGACACAGGACAGCATGCTTAAAGCAGCCCAGAAAAATACCCTTTGAAAAGGAGCTGTTCAGCAAGGTTCTGTAAAGAAGAAACAAAGGCAGGAGGACTGGATAAAGAAAAGAAGGAAAGGGGTCAATAGAATAGGAAGTAGGGTTAGAAGACAACACAATTATAGCAGCTTCTCTAATAAGGAAAAATTGAAACTTTGCCTCTGATGGTAGAGACATAGCCTGAGCCAAATGCTGTGGTATATCAGCTGATGGTAATGGCAAATGAGAACCATAAAAAAAATGATTTAACAATTGAGGCCACATTCTGGTCAAAGAAGGAGGCTAAATCACTTGCAGTGAGATCTTGTACAGTCAGACCTTGCTATCCACATGCTCGCCATTTGCAGATCTGTGCCTCTGGGGATGGCAAGCCCCGTTGTCCCAAATGGTCAGTTTTCTAGATCTGTACTGTAGAAGTTAGCAACTCAAACTGCCTTGTTTCTGTGGGTTGATTGGTAGTTTCTGGAGACTGACAAATTGAACCTGTGGATTCTCCTGGTCCTCTCAGAGACTTTTGCAATGAAATCTTTTGTCAAGTACTCTTGAGCTTCATAGAGAATATACATTTTGTGGTGGTTCTGATTCCACCTAACCAATTAGAAACAACATATAGAATTGGACCACCACATGGTTCCATCTTGTCTTACCATCTATGCAGCTGATGGAGAGATTGCTCTGTAGCATGCTGGTGTTGCATAATCCTAAGTGTGATGGCCAAGGACTAGCTGGATCAAAATTAGGCCAGCTAAAGCTCTCCAAGGGCCTCTGCAGATGGGCAGATGGGCCGCCCTGGGAAGTGGCAGATTGGGGCCATGGCAACCCCACACCATGGTCCTGATCCTCCATTTTGCTGCCCTGAAAAGAGCGGCAAAATGCCGCTCCTTTTCAGGGTGGCAAAAGGCCACCCTAAGAGCCAACGCATGGCTCTTCCTCACCCTTTTTGCCCCAGCATGTCAGAACACTGCACCAGGAGAGCATTCTGATACCACGCACCATGCGTAATGGCGCGTGGTGTCAGGACGATGTTGGCATGGGGTTGGGGAGGCCAGTGTGCAGCTTCCCTGCCCCATCTCTGTCTCCAGGCCGGCCCTTTGGGCCAGTCTGCAGAGGCCCCCAATCTCTCCCAGCCTAAAGCATTGAAAATTACTTAGGGTTATCCTTACCCTAACTTTACTCTAGCAATCAGGCTGTATCCCTGGGCTAGAGGAGATTTGAGTCTGGTGTAACTTGGCTCCTTCCTTGTGCCACCTCTTCCCCACCTTTGTTTTTGTTCTTCAGCCAACATATCTTAGCAAGCAGAACCATTCTATTAGTAGATTGCCAATTTCAGCAGAAATCAGCTAGGAAAAAAAGTTTCTCTTTGCAGAAGAAGCTTGGGCCTAATCCTAAATCTTGCAGCCAGCACATCTTTGTGTTAGGATTATGTTGCTTCCAGACTACTGGCTCATACCATTATTCATGGTTCCTGGCTAATCTCAGATTGCTGCCCATGCTTCAGTCCTGATAGTAACCTTTGGTACTGAGGCTACACTTGAAGGCTGTCTGGAAGATGCATTTAGTGTTGCATGTTATACATACTTATCACAGGATTAGCTACAGAGGACATATTAAAAAAAGGATATCTCATTTTTATCAGGTCCCTAATTACTACATTTAAAGCACTCAGTGGTTTGAGCCTTCCCATTTCCATTCTTAGCAGCCACCTAAGAAGGACTTATCTTGGATTCCTCCTTTAACTGATACCAAGTTATACGGTGCTTATAGTAAGGCTTTTTCAGTGGCAGTGGCACAGCTTTAGTGTCAGTAACTCAGGACTTGTCTTCACTGGCCAGCCAGAATACTCCCCCTCCCCATTACCTGTGTTCTTCACAGCAGTGATGATGGCTGCCTTCCCGTGTGATTCCCATTTGTCACCTGGGCCACTGCTGAGGTCACAACAAGGTGCCCAGCCATGTTATCAATGCTGGGCTCCTAGTTTTGATCTCAGAGTGGCTCATGCCCCTAGAGTGACTCATGACTACAGGGACTGCATGGGAAGGCAGCCATCCATTGTCACTATGGAGGGAGCTGAAAACACAGAGTAAAAGATAAGGTTTTGAAATTAAGGTTAAGGGGAGGAAAGGCCAAATTGGGTGTGGATGTCATGAAGACAGTCCATGCCTAATTCAGGGTTTTGGTTATTCATCATGTAAACAGGACACAGTGAGCTGGGGGGGATTCAATGTAAATAACCCATGTAGACAAGCCCTCAGGGTGAGATGCTGCACTTACTCATTAATGCAATTCAGACACAACAGTCAAAATATGCATTAAGTGATGATAATGATGTTTACTGGTACTTTCTATTGTTGCTGTTGCTTGCTTTAGATGTACTGTAACATGCCCTGCATCACATTTAGGTGCGGAAAAAAATAAGTAAAGTATTTCCCACTCAAATGAGTAGACAAACAAAAATTAACCAGAAAATGTGTTTCCAAGAATGACCATATTGGAGTATGAGTATTTTGTGAATGACTCATGAACACTAATGGAGGTTTGATGGTCTATTCCTATCAAATGATTCATTTGACATCACACTTGTGCCCTAATGTGGAGATATGTTATTTTTGGATTTCATGAGCATTTTGGAATATTCCCATTTGTCACCTGGTGCCACTGCTGAGGTCACAACATGGTGCCCAACCATGTTATCAATGCTGGGCACCTTGTTCTGATCTCAGAGTGACTTGTGCCACAGAGTGACTCATGCGCACAGGGACTGCATGGGAAGGCAGCCATCCTTTGCCATTATGGAGAGAGCAGAAAACACAGAGTAAAAGATAAGGTTTTAAAATTAGGGTTAAGGAGAGGAAATTTATACTTCTACATGTTATAGTATAACCATTGGCTGAGCTTGTAATCAAGTCCCCTTTTCTCTTTGTTTAAGAATTTGCATAAATTAACTAGAAAGCACTTACTGTCTGGTTTCAGAGACCATAGTTTATGTCAGTCATTGACTTATTCTATGAGCTGTCATGCTGAGTTGAATGGAACTAGTTACATACTAAAACAGTATTCACAGTGTGTATGGATAGGCTGATTTGGATCCAGAGAGATTACATTCTTAATTGTGGGCAATAGTCAAGGGTATTACCCACCTTCTGCAAAGTACAGATTGCATGGAATTTACATAGAATTATTCCTTAATCCCATGTAAATTGTCAATTAATTTCACAGGAACATCAGGCATGACATCTACTGTTTAATTATAGAGCAGGGGCATCTGTGTATAGCACTACAATGTGGTCTCACATTTCCATTGAAGTTTAGTGATACACAGTTGGATAGGTTTTCCAGAATCGCTTTTCATCTTCTGGGTGACATTTTCAGCATATCTTCACAGCCTGACAACTTCATGACACTGAGGGGATTCAAAAATAACATATCAGAAAGGATTTTCTCTTTTTCACAATCAGCATTTTCAGTTTCTTGAATGCCAAACACAAGCTTACATGTAAGAGATTAAAATATTTCTTCCTACAACCAATCCATAACCCTACTGAATAAAAATATTTGATTTTAAGACAGAGGGAACAATGAGCTACTAGGGCAGTCAAAGGCAATTCTGTCCTCTAGTTGGTTTAAACTGCAGCTTACAGAGCTCCTCACCATGGGCTATCCTGGCTAGAGCTGGAATCCAGTAATATCAGGGCCTTATTCCCACTACAGAATAAATTGTTTTTTGAGTTGAATTGATGAAGCGATTTAGCTCCAAATAGAAGTTCACACCATTTGAGCAGTGATCAAACTTACCCATTTCAATTTAACCCATGGAGTCATGTCACAGGGCTGACTGTGCCACAGGGGACTGATTATGATCATGCATAATAAGTCTTGCTGTGATCTGCAGCTCGTTCACACTAGCGCTGAATCAATTCATTACAAAAGATGCGGGGAATTCAGTGGATCCAAAAGAAGCACTTTAAATGGGTTTATCACTGGGGGCCACTTGACAAACACACCAGAAATTTGGTGCAAATGCAAACAAGGGCCATTTAAACCCATTCAGATCAGTTTGAAAACTGGTTTATTATGTAGTGGGAATGAGACCCAGGAGGGCTGCATGATTCCTTGGATCTGCACTAGAGCAAATGATGCCTATGAACAAAGTCAGTTGTAGTCACAGCAAGACTTATTATGAATGATGATTCAAAGTGACCTTTAAAGCCCTGTATGGGGGACTGTGGGGAAAGACTTTCCCCATGGCTGTCTCCAAGATCTGAAACTGCCTTTCCAGGAACACTAGACTGGCTCTCTTCCCTTTGACTTTGTGTAAGTAGCCAGACAAAGACCTTTTCATCAGTGATGGCTGGTGGCTCTGAAATCAGTGGGGCATTGAATCCATTCTGGATTTTAGTCCAAACCTTTGGGGGTATACAGTTCAGTATTTGCAAGTGTGGCTGTCAAGAGTTGGCTCAAGCTAACCAAGATATTGAACTCCAATTTTGTTTTGTTTTGTTCCTGGACTCAGCAGAGAGGTGTCACCAAAACCTAGCCACTGATCATCATTAAGCATGATGAACTTTCTTGCCCTCTCTTATATCTATGGGCTCTTGTGATTTTGAGACTCTTTTAAAGTCCTGTGAAGTGTATGATCGATAGAACACTGATTAGGAAAAAAAAAAAAAAGGAAGAAATGGAAGAAGGGGAATGACCCAGAATGTAATTAAAAAAAACCCTGTTCCTTCCACTTTAACCACTTATGTCTGATGATGGGGAACTAATGCAGTGCTCTGCACAGACACCGCAGACTAAACAGTCATCCTGCACACAATTGACTGGGTGTTCTTTGCAGAGCTAAAGCAGAAGAGGATGTCAGGAGCTATGACATTCTTCCCCATGATTTCAGCCTTGTTAAAAGTTGCCACCTGATTCCTCAGGACTCTGTGAGAGTGAAAAGTCACAGTGATCTCAATTTATTAGAAGACCAGCAAGGGCTTACTAAAGGCACCTTACAATGGCTCCTCTTTCATAGCTCCCTCTATGACTTCTAATAAAACATGTTGCTCCCATGCTGAGTTGGCACAGCACTTAACCATTGCTAAGTGCAAAGTTGTAGAAATGATGAGGATGGGGGGGGGGGGGAAAGGAAGTTGTCCTCCATTTTCACTCTGTCTTCAGCTCAAACAATAGCCTCAGCTACTCAGGTAGCTGTGCTGTGTGTACACATCCTTTGCCAAATACTTTGGGTGGTAACAAGGATACAAGACTGACTGTATTTCTGGTGAGTGCAGCAATTTACTACTGACACACAGTGGAAAACTGGTCCAGTGTTGCCAAGAACGCTTCTTTTGTCAGACCCTGCCAAGGAATACCACTGAAGGATATCATGCCATTTGGTGAGACAAGAACTAGGGCTCAGCTGAGCAATAAAATAAATATATAAAAAAATCAGCAACAATTTTTTTTTTTAAAAAAAGCCTTCTGTTTTTTACAGTACAATGTATTGTAAAACAACACCCTGGTCAATCTGCCAAGGCATGCCAATAATTTACAGTGCATTACCTCATGCGCCTGTCACGCCATGAGGGACTGTATTACAGTACTGCCGCATGTACATTTGCAAATGGAATGCCAAAAGGGTGGCTTGAATGATGAAGCACTTATGCCTCTCCAGACTCTAAAAGGCACCCAAGTCAGGGGTTTTCTAGAGAGACCCTGAAACAGGTCAGTCTGATCAATCTTTTCTTAAATGCTTGGCTTCAGAGTGACACAGCCAACAAATAAAGTCTGTTACTTACTATAATGACATTCATTGTGGGGAAATATAAAATGAAAGGAACACAAACTCTAGGGAAGACTACACTATTTATTTATATCCTACTATTTATAGCCTTAACCAATTCGAAGGCTTGCAGCTGATAACAGCAGATGAAAACATAGATAGCAGGCATCTTTATGATTCACCTAAAATTCAATTAAAACTACACTGAAGCATTTTTAAGTGGGTGGGACAAGGTAAAAACATTTTCTCCTACCTTAGGAAAACTATAATGTCTAGACTCCATTTGGAAACTGTTCTGTTTCCACAAGGCAGCTAAGCAAATTGGTAGAACAGCAAAAACAGTGGTACTGTTACCACCAGACCACGAGGCCAAAAATATGGGTCCTTACAGCCCAGGGATTGTCTGGAAAATGCCCCCCCCCCATATCACCACAGAGGTGCACTAAGAAGTGAAGTGTTGTACTGCAGCTGCACAACATCCAAAGAATGATTGCAAAATCAGTCAATCCAATGCCATCTTTGGAGTGACATGGCCAAAGAAGGGGCTTGAATACTGGGAAAAGTTATTTCTCTTTCCATCCCTTGTCATTCTGGTGCCCTTATTGTCTGTGAGCAGGAAAAGGTGACCCGTAGTAGGCTGAACTTGTTGCTACTCCTACTGTGGGGAAAATGAATTCAGCCAGCAGTCTTGATCACTTCACACATCAATCCACCAAGGAAGGGAGAGAGGAGAGTACCATTATACACTACTGCTAAGGGATTAAATAAAAAGGCAAAGCAGCAGCTGTGGCCACAGCAACAACAAAGGGAGGGAGGGAAAAAAGAATACTTCCACAGAGTTTGAATGGCAGCAGGTATAAAGAGTGTAGAATGAGCTCTATTTCCCCCCCAACATTGCCACCTCTAAAAAGGCAGCAGCCCTCACACCCCAAATTAACAGAACCTCTGTATAAAAATGAACTTTGAGAGTTAAGACATGTTATATTCCACTGACAACTTGTCTCTGCTGAAATTTTGTCTGATGCACAGTTGTCAAAGGTTAGAAGGCCGGCCCTTTGCATTGGTGATCTTACACTGACAGCTGCTCACATAGTGTGGTGGTTATATAAAACACTAGTTATTGGTCTTGGATTCCATCTTTAATCAAAACATGCATCCAAGGAGACATGTTTTAATTTTTTTTAAAAAAAAAAACAAACCAACTATGTACAGTATTTAGATAGTAGCAGTGTTGCTGCTGTTGCAACTCACTTTGGACCTCGATAATAGTTCTCAAGCCACCATCTGAAGAGAAGTCTATTGTATTATGTGTAATTTAGCATTTTAATAGAACAGTTTATGTAATGATTTTTAAACTTTTGTATCAAATAGGTTTTAGCTGTATTTTGTTGTAATTTGGAAGAAAGGGAGGATATAAAGAAAAGAAATCAAAATTGTGCAGACTGAAGCCTCCATCACCAGTGGTAGCATTAAACAGAAAAGGAAGGTAAAAATAGTCTCTTGTCATTGAACCAGTTGGAATAGGAAGTGTTCTGACTGTGCTATTTTTTGGTATTTGTTTTAATACAGTGTACTTTTGGTGCTTTTGTGCACTATTGGTGCTTTTTGTACACAGTGGTTGCTGTTATATTCTCTGTGCTAGCAGCAATCAACTTGGAGACAAACACAGTGACTATGTGGATTATGAAGAATAACTAGAAGCAAACACAAACAAAAGGTGTGAATAAACTCTGTAAAGAAGTATTGCTCGGTATTGTTTTCAACAATAGTGACCAAAATCCAAGTCAAGGGTGACCAATTTTTTTAAAAAGCTGCTCAGGGTTAGGGTGTACTCCTTAATATTTTCCCTTGGTTTTTTTTTTTCCTCTATCTCTGTCCTGTTATTCAAGTATTCATTTTATATTATTTATTCTTCTAAAATGTAAGCCACTTTTTAAAAGAGAGAAGTGTCATACTGACAAATCCAAAATGTAAAGCTACAAAATTGCATTAAAGATGTGACTTTACTGACTGTAAATGCAGGTGCACAGAAATATATTTATGGAGCCCAGCATGCTTTGAATATCATTTTCAGGTGCAGTCTCCAGCACAACTAATTGGAGTCTTTGTCCTTCTGTTCTATTAGAACAATTAGATAGATGGATTGATAGATGAACAAACATAAGTTGGTGTCTTGCACTGAGTAACTGCTCCATATCCACAACTATAGAATTCACCTGAATCTTGAGGCTGTGACAAAGATTGGTGGTTCAGGTGAGTGAGGTGCTTCACAATGATGTGGCTAGTCCCTTATCACTTTGTGCCACAGTGCTTGTCATACTACATTTTGGGAGTAGGAGTGGGTTCATCCCATCATGCCTCAGGGGCAAGGTAATAGCTGCATCATCCAGAAGTGCCCCAATCACCCATGCCATGGACTGAAGTTGTTTGGTGCAACTCCCTTATGTTTAAGGTGGGTTCTGTGGGTCCTTCCCTTAGCTTATTTGTAATTACATTTACTTAGTTATGAATGCATTGTAGGATCTTGGCCCTTGTTAGCAACAAATTACAAGCAATGTAGGCACTTATAAGGAGTTAGTTTTCTCAATAACCAGAGTGCAATAAACTTACAGTTCAAAATTAATGCAGCAAATGATGGGAAACTTAATCTGTTGGTGCAAGAAGTAATGTTTTCTGGTTACTTTTCAATGTTAGCTTTAAGGACACTTAGAGGCATTTGACATATGTTTGTCAAATTTTATGTTGTTTCCTTAACAGCCTAGGGAGATTCCCTTCCTATAGAAATAAGAACATTTTTATTTTTAAAAATAGCAAGTGACTTGAGTTTATTTTGAAACATTGCACCAAGTAATAGCAATGAATTACTCTTTAAATACTTTGATGGGTAGTGGGAATGAATTACTTTTTTAAATAAATTTTCCAGGCTCTTGACTTTGGAGTCAAAAGACCCAAGCTAGATATTCTCTGAACATGGAAATTCAAAATGTGTGGTGTCCATTTTTGTATATCTGAAGCCTTCTTGTTTCACTCTTCCCACCAATAATCTTTCAGTGGCTACAGATGATTCCCATATCAGTGACAGTTAATATGCCCTGGATTTTAGTCCCAACTTTAAAGGCCCTAAACCTATTTTCAAGGCCCTGAACCTATTTTGACACTAGTGGTCAGCATCTAAAAGAGCTCCTTTAAAGAACAGAGTGAAACCTACAGCACATTCATCGCCCTACTGACATTCAAGCAAACAGCCACCACAGGTACGTTCCACTGTTTGTCATTATTCCTGTAAAAGAGCACCTATGTTTACAAATAAATGTCAACAAGATGCAGCAGATGACAGCTGCAGTGATGCATCTCTTTCCCAGAGTGTAGGGCACATGGTTTATTATTTTTGTTCTTCAGGGATAGATTGAAAACACAGGATTGCATTTAGTTATCCTATGATCTCAGGTGGTCCTCCCTCTGCCATCTTGTTAGTCCCTGAATACTTAAGAGCTGCTTAAGTGAAAGCTCCCATTCTAATACTTAATGCACATTGCATGTGTGTGTGCCTTCAAGTCATCTGTCAACTTATGGTGACCCCATGAATTTCATAGGGTTTTCTTAAGCAAGGAATACTCAGAGGTGCTTTTTTCCAGTTCCTTCCTCTGAAATATAGCCTATAACACCTGCAAATGCTCACATGGAATTCCTTTTTTGGCAAGAGGAGCAAAGCATCCTCATATATGTTTCCTCATGCTTGCCACTTTGCTTTGAAGGTTAGGCTCTTGCTGGAATGGAAGCCAGGGATGGTGTAGTTTGCCCAGCTCACTCACACTCAGGTGTCTCAGAACAGGTTCCACTACATGCTGAGTCTTTCATTCTAAATTTTCCTTCTCTTCTAAATATGAGCATCATCAACAATTTGGTTCTTGAAAGTCAGTATGATCATGTAATCATCCTGCAGAGCTTGGCTTTTTACAGGAGACAACAGTAAATATTGTGGAGGGGAAATAAAAAATACAATAGTGGGTACACTCAATGACAATGTGAGATCTAATGCTACTAACTTGATCTAATTTTGGTCGTAGCAGACAACACTGCTACAGACTGTAATTTAGTATTTAATAGTGGATTTGTGAAGATTAGAGCAGGAATCCAATCCACGCTGGAGCTGCTACTGCTTCCACTGGAGTTGTGCTGAATGTTTTATTTTCTATCCATTTGATTGGAAATGTAAATCATCTCACATTTCAGGAAATCAGTTGCTTCACAAGATACATAAGTTGGCAGTTTACAGCCTCAATCTCTGTTTGCTATCTTGAAGGGAAGAAGTGGTAAAAATGAAATTACGGCAAACAGATTAAATGTCAAATTCTTATGATGGTTCATCTTGTAATTATCACATCTGCTGCTGCAAAGCTGCTGAAAATAAAATAAAAATAAAATAATGACCTGGAAGCCTGCCATGCTCTAAACAACTCACACAGTGGAAAGGAGCGGGGTAGTAAAAGACAACTGATAATGAGTTTCTTTTTCTTCTTCTTTTAAAAGGAAGCTTAACCTTGTATCTCACTAGCTCTTGCTCACTGCCTCTTTTGTTGTTGCTTCTGTTCAGATTCTCATCTCAAGCTCAAGATTTGCCTCCTCACTGAGATGCTGTCTGCAGCACATGGGAACAAATTTGTACGAAGGAAGGGAGGGGAAGATAATTAATGTTACAAGTGAGCTGGAGCTCTCTTTCTCTCTTTCTGTATGTTTGTGCAACAAGAGAAAATTCTGAAGGCCTTGGCCTCAAAGGGAGCATCTATTAGTGCCACTGATGCACTTGTGTCTTTTCATTTATTTTTTTCCTCTTTAAACTGTTATAAATTTATTTATAAGCCTGTGCTCTCCTTGGACCTGGAGTCTCAGAATCATAGGTCTGGGCATATGAATTCATGTTTTTTTCTTTCTGTGTCAGTGGTGTTCCCTATGCAACAGCAAAAATGATTTCATCACTCATCTTCTTGCCCTTACATCCATCATAACTGAAGACATTGCCACTTGGGGCAAGAAATGGGTGGAACCAGAGTTGTCCCAGTGAAGATAGAGAGGGAAGTTCAGCTGTGAAGGTATAGGTTCAGTAAGTTCAGAAAAAGAATAACAAAGGAGGGAAGGCTTGAAAAATGGCCTCCCCAAGAGGAGGCTGTTGGATTACATGTCAGTGGGGCATGACTCTGTCTGGATTATAGTCCAAGCTTTGAAGGCAATATCCAAGGTGCTGAAACCTAACACCCAGATAAGTTCAGCATCTGGGACATGTCCTTTCAGGTTCACTCTAAAACCTAGAGCAGATTCACTGCTCTACTGAGATGGGAACCACCAAACTGCTGCTGCTCTCATGAGAGTTGCTTGGAAACTTTTAAAGAACTTTCAACCAGAGCTTGAAAGTAAGGTGTTACAACATTACCTTGTATTATATTAGTTTTTTAAAAAGGTAAACAGGACATAGCAATGCTATTTATGAAATCACCCAGCAAACTGTAACATCATTAAGTTTTTGCGTAATTCTGGATGAGCATTTTCTAGGGTGTTGTAAATTAATGTGTGGAGCGATAAGCTGCACCTGGTGTTGGTCATTAAGAGTCCAAGGTCAAAAAGCTGAGAGTATCAGTTAGAAGCTGGGAAGAAAAACCAGACAGAGAGACATGCTGAAGCATAGTCAGAGTAAACCAGGACTCAGAACTGGAAAGGATGTCCTCCAGAATGGAAGAATTTCAAACAATGCTTCTAGCGTCTGATCTGTGTTCCTAGTTCACATTTTCTAATATAGAGACTGATGACTGAATGAGAGCATCTGAGGTAGCTTGGACAAAGCTACAGATGCTCTCAGCTTAGCTTTGTGCAGGGCCACTCCCCAAACTCTCTCACACTTGTCTCAGCTATGTCTACTGCCATATCATAGGGAAGCACAAACCAGGTCTGAGAAGGTTAGATCTTTTTCCATGAAATTCTGGAGGATTGCAGTCTCTTCCTCCCATGTCCTTGATTCCTAAATCCTTCCGTCCAATCTTTTGATTCAAAAATAGCCAGTATAGGATCAAGTTGGCCATTTCACTCATTTTTTAATTCTCCTCACCTGCTTTTGATCCTATAGGTCGGCTCTGGAAAAAAAGAAGAGGCCCATATAAGTCAAAAACAGACTGGAAAGGAGGAAAAAATAGTGCAAAATGGCTAATCACACTCCCTAGGTTCATGGGGAAGAATGATTAGCCATTTTGTGAAAATTGGAGCATGCATTCTTTTGGTGGGGGTATAAAGACCCTTTGGGGACTACATGTATCCCAAAGGCCAATTCCTGGTGATGAGTGACTTTTACATGTTACTTCTAACAAATTGGGAAATTGGGGATCATTTTTGATCATTTTTCTCTTTTTAGGTATATTTTTGTCAAAATAACAATCACAACAACCACCACAACAAAAACAATAATATGAAACACTAACATGAATAAGATAGTACTCATAAAGGAATGAGTAGCAAACAACACATTCATTTTAAAAACAACTAATGCCAATGCATTCCATTAAAAATTAATGTTCTAAATTCTTTTTTAAACTAGTCTATAAATACAAGTCTTATGTTCCACAGGATATGATCAGGCTATATCTGAATTGATTTAGTTCCAGTAGCTTGCAGTTCACATTAATTGCCAAGATGTTTTGCTCAGTTCACTTAGTCCCTCTTCAGATATAACGCTGGGCTTAGTTTAGCTTCTGTTGAAAAACTATGCAAGGCTATCAGATCTGAAAGCATGTCATGCTTTTACAAACCTGTCTGCAGCTGTAACTCTTCTTCAGCTTGCTCTAACAATTGTTAGTTTGCATTTATCTTTGTCAGGTTTCTTTGAGTAAGGCATATTAATGACCATTCTGTAGCTCCCCACCCCCAATTTATTTCTCACCATTTTTTTGTTTTTAAAAAGAAAATGCTATTTTTAGTAATGCCAATATTATAATGATGATTAAATTACCAGTTTCAATTCCATGGTCAGCAAAGATTAGAGAGTGGATCATTTTGGCACAGGGATGTAGAAGTGTGAGTGCGTGTGTGTGCCCATGTGCTGGCTTGTTGAGTCTTCTTTTTTGAATTTTCAAATTTCAGTAGGCACACAGGCAGGATACATGAACCAGAGTGCAAGACTATTTTGGACATAGAAGATTATAGTTTGTGGAGTACATGGAAATCTTGGAACCTCATCTGCTCATGCTCAGTGAATAATTATAAAGTCTTATTAGGTACCATAGTGACATACATACAGCTTTGAAAGTGGCCTTAACAGATGGATGGAAGTAGTTATTTCTTGCCCATTTCTACAGCTGCTGCTTTCAAAAACTGCATCTGGAAAAAAAATCCTGCTGGGGATGAGAGAAGGCCTTAACTCAGAAGGGGACCTTGCAATACATGTTTGTCTCTCAGGCAGTTTTCCAAGAGTAGTTCTTTAAAGCAGTCTGAAGAACTGAAGACAAAGGAGAGGGTTCTAATGCACATAGGCCAAATCTGGTTGACTGTTTTTGTCCTGGGGTCTAAGTTGCATTGGGTGGCTGTCTTTGAGGTAAGTGTTAGAAGCCCACAAATTGTTACTTGCAGCAGTAACTCTAGTTTTCCCACATTCTAACCAAGTAGTTTCCAAGGAGATGGTTATTGGATCCAGTGTATAAAGGGTTTGAGTAAGAAGAACCAAGGGGCTGTATCAGGTTTCTCATCAGTGATGGTGAAACATAAAGTCTACTCCTGTGAATCCTCCACCCCTACATACAAACCAGCTTCCTTGCACAAGGATATTCCTATGGCCAACCAGTGGATGAGGGATGGAGTCTGAGCTTCTGGACACTATCTGGCATCCATTTTGCATCTGGGAAAAAGGAAAAAAACATCACTCTCCAGGGCAGGCAATATATCTCCCTTTCCTGCCTGCAAAATCGCAACTAGATGGTGCCAGGGAGCCCCCCTGCACCTTCTGGTCACTGCTTGGTCACAAGGATGCATCCCATTGCCACAGTACAGATTGTACATGTGGGGAAAACTGTTGCTCCAGGAGATACCTAATACCTAAGGTTATGCCTGTGTGTGTGACCGACAGATATCCAGATAGTGCATGTTAATCTGTTCACCATGCAGATATCTGTGTTATGAAAAAAAATTGTTGTGAATAGACACTTAGAATATAACACTACAATGTTACAGTGCTGTTATCCCACTTTAACTGATATGGCTGGTCTCCTGTGGAATCCTGGCATTTGGGATTCTCAGCCAGAGAACTCTTAGGTCTCATTAAACTACAAATCCCAGGATTCCATTGGAGGTAGCCATAGAAGTTAAAGTGGAATAATAGTGTTATAGTGTAGTGTGATATTGACCTTATACAGTAATTATCACTATAAATATTTTAAGCATTTCATTTCTTTCTGACCTCACTGTTCACACCTCCCTATCCACATCACTTGTAACTTAAAAGACAACACTTCATGAGTCAGATAAAGTAAGCTGCATTCCACAAAAACTTATGCCATAATACACTGATAAGCCTTAAAAGTTACCCAAGATATTTTGCTGATTTTATTGCAACAAAGTAATATGGATATCTTTCAGGAAATTGTAGTTAAAAAAACAAACAAATTTGCAAAATGACATAGAGAAGAAGATGGCTCTCTTGGCATTCTAGAAAATGTTGCCATGACACAAGATGTCTGATTGTTTGAGGACCTATTGCCATTCTTTAATTTTGCTCTGAGCTGTTTGATTAAAGGGTCACAAGACTGCCCCCAGGAAAAACTGACAGTCCGTAAAGTGTTTGCCATCAATTCTCATTGTGGCCACTCTGACGTCAAAGTCTTGTCTGAACATAACTCAGAATGATGTGTCCTTTAAACGTAGCTAGCAAATAATGGCAATGAGATGTGAAAATTAAATGGATAGTACAGCTGATTGCAAACTAATCATCATGAAAACAATGTAGGTACAGGAAACAAGGTGGAATGCAGCCATTTAGATTATGCTAAGATTTTTTGAGGATGGTCTGTGCTGTAGATAGATAATGCCTTTAGTGAAATAATCTGTTACAGCCTGCTTTTGCCCTCTTCTGTATTGCATTGAGCAGCAATTATATGCATGTCTGCCTGGTGGGAGGGGGCTGGAAACTCACTGGGAGACCTTGGACAAGTGACATTCACTCAGCTTCAGTGGAAGACAAAAAGCAAAACCTGTTGGCAAAATCTTGCCAAGAAAACCCTGTGATAGGTTTGCCTGAGCAGCTACATACATGATTTGAACGCAAACAACAACATTCTTTGTTTCCCATAGATACCTCCTACTCTGATCCCACTGGTACCTGTACTCACTGGTGGCTTCCATGTTAGTGGTGTAGCGAATACTTCAAAGGCAGAATACAAAATACTAAACACATTTGCCATAGTGGGTTTTACACCTTAGGTAGTTCCATTAAAATTCAAAGTAAAACCACTAACATGGATGCCACCAATTGCCATGGCCTCTTCTTCAGAAGGAAAGGAATGTGCTAGTGTAAGGGAGCCTCACATTTTCCTGTGTATGATTTTGCCTATTAGTAGGCATTCAACTGCTTTCACCTCACTCACATCCTCCTCAAATATGCCTTGGAGGGTGGTCAGATTTAGGCTTCCCCTATAGATTTTAAAGTTCAAGCAGGCTTGCAGGGGAGAATAAGGTCTTTCATGTAGCCTTGACACAAGTCATATAGGGTTTTATAGGTCATAACCAGCATGTTGAACTGTGACCAGAAATAGAACAGTAGCTAGTGAAGTAGTAATCAAAATAGTAGCCAATGACTCGTGCTCAGAAACAGAACAGTGGCCAATTGTTTTCTCCCTGAGCCTAGCCCCACTGAATAGTATGACAATAGAATTTTCGATCAGCTGGTTTCCTAATGTTCACTACAGGCATGGAGCATATTACAAAAATCCCTCCTCCCCCAAAAATAATCTTGCCACAAGATTTTGAAAGAATCTCATTGACCACTGCCTGAAAACCTCTGAGACACAGATTGACCTAGGTAGTGGTGGACCAAAATCTTCATAAGTGTCTGAGATGGAACAAACAATTAGTGTAAAAAATAAAGATGGGGGAAAACATTCCAATAAATATTTAGTGAAATTGTTGGGTACAGCAACCTTTGCATGCTGAACACTATAGTAGTTAGACTGCATGTCAGTCTAGGAATTTAGGCTCTCCAGATGTTTATCGTCACTTCTGTTTACATCCTCCCTCCTCCTGAGTCATGCAGGTACCTTTGTCTTGTCTGAGGAGATTATTGTACAAGGCTAGAAAAGTGGAATAGAAGCAGGAGAGTAGTGCCAAATATAGAAAACAAAATGATGGGCAACAGACTGGAAATGATCAATATGCATACATATCTAGAAAAAAAAAGGACACACAAAAGACTACAGCAACTATAGGACCATAGCATTAATTTCCCATGTTAGCAAAAAATGTTCAAAATTCTGCAGTATAGACTCAAATAATATATGGAGAGAGAAATCCCAGAGGTTCAAACAGGGTTCAGAAAAGGAAGAGGCACTAGGGGCAATATAGGAAACTTATGATGGTTAATAGAGTGCACCAAAGAATTCTAGAAGAAAATCAGCGTATGTTTTATAGCTTATACCAAAGCCTTTGGTAGATCATGAAAAGCTATGGGATGCTCTGAAAGGAATAGGAATACCACTTCATTTGATAGTCCTGATGAGAAATTTGTACATAGGACTAGAAGCTACTGTTAGAACAGAACATGGAGAAACAGAGTGGTTCCCAGTTGGCAAAGGGGTCAGCCAAGGCTGCATTCTATCACCATATTTGTTTAATTAGTACGCATAAAATGTAATACAAAGAGCAAGTTTAGAGTCAAAAGAAGGAGTGAAAATAGGAGGAAGGAACATCAACAATCCAACATATGCAGATGACACCACAATACTGGCAGAAAACATCATAGATTTGGACATAGACATAGACAATTACTAAAGAAAGTTAAAGAAGAAAGTGCAAAGGCAGGCTTTTTGCTGAACATAAAGAAAATATAAATACAGTCACCCCTCCATTTTTGTGGACTTGGAGTCCGCGTCCCTTACACTTTCGCGGGTGGCAAATGGAGGGGGACAAAATGGGGTAAATGCCGCCATTCAAGCCAATGGGGCAAATATTGGCAATTTTCTATTTTCGTGTGTGTGTGTGGGGTCCGGAATGGATCCCCCACAAAAAATGGAGGGGCGACAACAGAGGAATTACATAATTTCAACCTAGATATCTGTTATAAAACATAAACAGTAACTTTATTGAATAAGATAAAGCAAGAAAATATCATAGATGGATTACTCCAGCTTAGGGGCTAAGCAGACAGGCATCATGGGGCCGCCCCGGGAAGCTGCAGATCGGGGCCGAGGCATCCGCATTCCTCGGCTCTGCGGTGCAGCTTCGCCGCCCCAGGAAGGAGCGCTAAAATAGCGCTCCTTCCAAAAATTGCCAAAAGTGCGCCGCAAAAGGCTGCCGGCACACCTTTGGTGCCTCTTCCACTGCAGTGTTTGCGGACGCTGCAGCGGAAAGGCATCCTCGGAGCGCTGGCCATGCGGAGGGCCAGCTGCACCGACGACATCTTCGGGAAGGGGTTGGGGCGCCCAGCATGTGGCTGCCCCTCCCCTTCCTTGCCCTGAAGATGGCGCTTTGTGCCGTCTGCTTAGCCCCCTAGTGTGGGTACATTAACATATACTTGCAGGCTTATCACAGTCCCCTCTGGACTTTCCTAAGTGACTCCCTGTCCTAGTCAGAATTCCTCTTTGACTCTCACTGACTCCCAGTCAGATTCCTTATCTGGTGCTCACTGAAGTCAGGTCCCTTATCTGCCTCTTACTGAAGAACCTCTTTCACTCTTACTCTTATATCTTCTAATTCCCCTGCAGCCCACCCTCACAAGCTGAGTCCCATGATTGAAGACACATGTGATAAGCACTGCTCTCAAACCGGCATGTATCCAGTTCCTCTCATTAACACAATTGTGGTGAGAACATGTCTTGTGCAATAATTGTGTTGGAAGAATTATGCATTGCATTCTCTTTTCCTTCTTTAGTTAGACAGGGACTTCCCTTTCTCTCTCATTCTATCTAAACATGTGGCTCCTGTCACTCTTGGAGGCAGTTTAACAGCTCTGTCCCAACATTCTAAACTGCTAGTAACTGCAGTCAGCAGTCAATAAATTGTAGTTTATTCCTGCTATCTTAAAAGATGGTGAGATTTATTTCACTTTACCCAAACCATCTCCAGTTAGATTAGGTTTTAGTTCTTTTATGTAAATATTTATCAAAGCCATTATTGTTTGTTTTTAAACTACAAACTGCATGTTTGTTGTTTTTTGGAATAAGTCTTTATTCTTTAGGAAGGCAGATTTAGAATAGTCTGATCCACACTATTGCTGCTCTGCTGATGAAAGCTGACTGACAAGTTTGTTTCCCTTTAAAAAGGTTTTTGTTCCCCTTTAAAAAGGTTAACACCCAGGGAAACTCAAATTGCACCCCACAATTTTTTGGGTTATATGACCAGAATGAGTCCTAGTCTAGACCCAATGAGGTCTCAGAAGAGGTTACAGATTATTTTTAAACTGCTTGTCCTGAAGATACTGACTACAAGAAAGATTTTTTTCTACTTAAACAATAGAAAATTGGCTTCTGTTAGTCCTAATCCAACAATGATTACAGAAATTTTAACTGGAACAAATTATAAAACATGTTCATGGAAAGTGCAAATTCACTTGACTACAATAGGACTATTTAAAACAATAAATGAGTAGATACCCACAAAAGAAGGAAAACATCAACAACAGTTTGATGAAAATGCAGAGAAAGCAGCAGCTTATATTTGCTTATCTATAGATCTCAGCATTGCTTACCATATTCAAGGTTTAACTGACTCGAAACAAATATGGGACAAACTACAGAAAGTATTTAATTCTCCAGGTACTTCTAATGAAACAGCTTTCATGATCAAACTTGTTAATACCAAGTTGCATCATCTTCAATTTTTTAAATCAGTGTATTAACTTCATGACAACTTTGTCCAGAATTACAGCAGCTGGAGGGTTCTTTCCAGAACATGCAAAACCTGGAAGGTTTTTGGCAAGTCCAAAATATTATTCTTCTAAAATATTACTCTCCAATAATTAATGCTTTACAAGTTAAAGGAGATGTTTCTTTACAAGATGATAGTGTTCAAATTGTTGAATTTCAAAATAGGCAAAACTTGATGGAAGACAACTATATTACAAACACAACAGACAGAGAATTTGCAGCAGTGGATTTGAAAAAGACTTCCTTTTCTTCTAAATCAAATAGAAGCTATGTTAACAAGTCAAAGACTAGAGCTGAGCTGCAAAAGCTGCAAAGTCAGGGACTGAATACTACAAGCAAAAGCAACTTTAATAAAGAAGCCTTTAATCTGAAACAGAATTTTTCCAATCATGTTGATATTGGTTTGATTCATGAACAATTATTTCAAATTACTGGAGATAAATATAAAAACCAAGTTTTCATTGATAGTGGAGCAAGTGCACATAATTTCAACAGCAAGGAATAGTTTATTGATTTTGATGCAAATGTAACTTTTCCTGTCTATTTTGCTAATGATCAAGAGGTTTTTGCAAACAAAACTTGGTCCTTACAGAATAGGAACTTTAAAAATCCCAGATGCTTACTATATACTGGATTTGCAAGATTTACAAGCCTCCTTTTACAATGTGCAAACCACAACATCAAGAGGCAACCGTGTCAGTTTCAGAAAGCAAACCTGTTTTGGCTTTCATGATAAAAAATTGATTTTTAGAGCAGACTTAGGATCTCATGGATGTTATCAGATGCAGATTTTACATTCGTCTGTGAACAGTGTGACCAGATGTAATCACAAAGACTGTTCAACCTTATGGCATCAAATATTTGCTCATTGAAGTGTTGAAAATATTAAGAGACTGGCAAATCAAGAGCTTGCAAGAGATTTTAAATTCAAAGAATGCTCTAACAATGAAAAATGTATAGAATGAATGAAAGCAAATGCCACAAGAGCTTCACATCCTTCAGTTACTGAGAGACAATCCAACAAAGCATTGGATCTTTTACATGCTGATCTTTCTGGACCAGTGAATCAAAGGTCAGCAGGAGGTAAGTCTTACTTTATGACTATTATTGATGATTTCAGCACATACACTTATCTTCTCAGAGAGAAGAGTCAAGCTTTTCAAAAATTCAAAGAGTACTTTAATTGAGTCTCTAACAAATTTGGCTATAAACCAAAGAGCCTGCACACAGACAACGGCACTGAATTTGTCAATGCTGAATTTGATGAATTTTTAAAAGAACTACAAACTGCATATTTGTTGTTTTTTGGAGTAAGTCTTTATTCTTTAGGAAGGCAGATTCAGAATAAATAGTCTACTCCACTCTTTTGCTGCTCTGCTTATGAAAGCTGAACTCTAACAAGTTTAACTTTCATATTTGTATATTTTTGTTTCCCTCTAAAAGGCTTAACACCCTTTTAAAATCTTATTCTTGAAAAAGCCATGGGAGAAGTCTGGGGTGCAGATGGGCTGCCTAAGTGGATACAACCTGCCTATAGCCCAGACATGGGTAAATGTGATAACATCTGTTTTCATCTTTTAGATCCTGCATCTCTCCCACCAGGATTCTTGGGTGTGATAATCTCCATAGTTTCTTTTGCATATCTATTTCCCCATCTTCTTTCCCTGTGTGATCTCCATGAAGCACATGGTCATAACACCTCTCTCTGGATGAGGTGCTCCAACTTTTCTAAAAGCATGAAGGATTTTCTACTTTTTTACAGCTGCTTCCAGAAGCTGTACCTGTATATATATTGATTCTGCAAAAGTGTGAGTAAACTACTTTTCATATCTTTTAAAGAAGACTGAATTTTAATCTTTGTTGTTGGACATGTTGTCGAGGGTGGTATAATTGGTTATAGCTCTAACTTCTGTCTTAGTGCAATTTAACTATGCAAAAGAGATTAATCAAATCTCATTGTTTAGAACCAACAGAAATAAGGTGTACTCTTCATTGCTTTACCAGATAGAATCATAGAATCATAGAGTTGGAAGAGACTACAAGGGCCATCCAGTCCAACCTCCCTACCATGCAGGAACTCACAATCAAAGGACTCTTGACAGATTGCCATCCAGTTTCTGTTTAAAGATCTCCAAAGAAGGGAGTGTGTTCCACTTTCAAACAGCTCTTACTGTCAAGAAGTTCCTCCTAATGTTTAGATGGAATCTTTTTTCCTGTAGCTTGCATCCATTGTTCAAGGTCCTATTCTCTGGAGCAGTAGAAAACAAGCTTGTTCCATCCTCAATATGACACCCCTTCAAATAATTAAACAAGGCTATCATATCATCTCTTAACCGTCTCTTCTCCAGGCTAAACATACTGAGCTCTCTAAGTCTTTCATCATAAGGCATGGTTTCCAGACCCTTCACCATTTTGGTCATCCTTCTCTGGACACACTCCAGTTTGTAAATATCCTTTTTGAATTGTGGTGCCCAGAACTGGACACAGTGTTCCAGGTGAGTCCTGATCAAAACAGAATAGAATGGCCCTCTGAATCACTGGTAACTTTGTAAATCAATACAGGTTCCATAGACTGCATGGGTCTGCTCTAATTGGAATTAACAAGTGCATTTAGGTGGGTTTCCATGGCTGAGTGGGGATTTGAATCCTGGTCTCCAGAGTCTTAGTCCAATGCTCAAACTACTACACCATGCTGGTTCAGTTCTTTGAAGACCTATATCCAAATACATGTGGTGGCTTCATTCTTTCAGCTGCCACTTCAAAATGGTCAGGTGAATTCATTGCCATAAACTGTGCTGGGCTTATCTAATATCTGCTGTCTTTACTTTTTTGTATCCCCCAAATGCTGTAAACACATGTACCTTAAGTCTGCCTTTCTGTGGGAATGCTATTGCTTTGCTTAATAGGGTTTACTAAACAGGAATATCTTGATGCTATTTCAATCTAACACACACACTTTTGTTTATTCTCTCTCTCTCTCTTTTTAGAATTTAATTTCCAAATGATCTTTAGAATTGCTAGGGATGGATGATAGGAATCAACATGTAAACACAATGGCATTTGCTGTACATTTGTATAATCAGAATTTAAAGAGCACAGCCAAAGTTGCTGCTTTGCCTGCTAGACAGGATCGATTAGAGGAAGAACAGATGGATTTGCTTTGTATTGTTTTCTTGTATTTTTATCTTAATTGTGCCTTACCTTATGTGATGTGGGCAGGAGAGAGAAAAAAACCAAAAGCAAAAGGTTGTGTAGTTTTTGATCCAAAAGAAGTTCTTGCACTGAATATAAGCACCCTTCTTAACCTCATAACCTCCAGATGTGCTGGACTACAAGCGAATTCACCCTTAACAGAATTTATTTATTTATGTTTTTACTTGCTGTATTTTTAATTTGTTGTACGCCACCCCGATTGCTGAGCAGAGGGGTGGGTTATAAATGAAACTTATTATTATTATTATTATTATTATTATTATTATTAACCCCCCATCCCTCAATGAAACCAAGCCTGCAGGATTTTAAAAGGCTTGCTTAAATAAAATGTCTTTGCCTACTGGTGAAAGGCCAGCAGTGAAAGGGCCAGCCTAGCCTCCCATGGAAGGGAGTTGCACAGGGTGGGAGCAGACACTGAGAAGGTTCTTTCTTGTGTTCTCACCAAATGAGCCTGGAATGGTGGTGGGACTGAGAGAAAGCCTTCTCCTGAGGATCTTAGGGCTCTAGCTGGTTCATATGGGGAGATACGGTCTCTCAAACAGTCTGGACCTGTCATGTAGGGCTTTATAAGTCGTGTAGGGCCTACCCACCTGACCTCCCTAATTAAAATATAAGATCAAAGACCTCCCGGGTGAAAAGAAAGATCACCATCACCCAGTTTGACATCAGTAATTTTACTGTAATTTTAATAATTTTGTAATTTTATTGTAATTTTAATAACTTTGTAATTTTATTGTAATTTTAAAATTTAATTGTATTAATTATGTTGCTATTTTTGTTTTATCACTTTATTTTGTTGTGGTTTTATTGTTATGTTTTAGTTAGTTGCATTTTCTTTTATCTTGTACTCCCGCCTCAATCCGCTGGGAGAGGCAGGATATATAAAAATAAACTATATATATATTTACAGGTCATGACCATCACTTTAAATTGTGCTCAGAAATGAACCGGTAGCCAGTGAAGCTGTTTCAATACAGGAGTTATATGCTCCCTATAAATGGCTCCAGTCAGCATTCTGGCTGTGGAATTTTGTACCCACTGAAGTTTCTGAACAGTTTCCAAAAGCAGCCCCACATAGAGTACGTTACAACAGTCCAAATGGGATGTAACCAAAGCATGTGTCACTGTAGCCAGAACTGGCATCTCAAGGAATGGGCACAACTGACGCACAAGTTTTAATTGTGCAAATGAACTCCTGGCCACTGCTGAAACTTGGGCATCCAGGCTCAGAGCTGAGTCCAGGAGCACACCCAAGCTGTGAGCCTGAGATTTCAGGGGGAGTGTAACCCCATCCATCTCAGGCACAGCCCCAATTCCCTGACCTACCTTACAACTGACCAGGACCACCTCTGTCTTGTCTGGATTAAGATTCAGTTTGTTTGCCCTCATTCAGTCCATTAATGACAGCAGACACTGGTTTAGCACAGAGACAGCTTCCTTGGAGTCAGATGGAAAGGAGAGATAGAATTGGGTATCAACCGCATACTGATGACACCACACCCCAAAACTCTGGATGATCTCTCCCAGTGTTTTCATGTAGATGTTAAACAACATGGGGGGCAAAACAGAACCCTATGGGACTCCACAGGCCAGCAGCCAAGGAGTCAAACAGGAGTCCCCCAACACCACCTTTTGCATCCACGCCTCCAAGAAAGAGTGGAACCACAGCACAGCAGTGCCCCCAATCCCCTTCCCAGAAAGGCGGTTCAGAAGGATACCATGGTCAATGGTATCAAAAGCTGCTGAGAGATCTAATAGAACCAACAGGGACACATACCCCCTGTCCAATTTCCTGCAAAGGTAATCCACCAAGGCGACCAAAGCCATCTCTGTGCCATAGCCAGGCCTGAAGCCAGATTGAAATGGATCTAGATAATCCATTTCATCCAGAAATCCCTGGAGCTGGGAGGCCACCATCCACTCCAGAACCTTGCCCAAAAATGGAATATTAGAGACTGGCCGATAGTTATCCAGGATGGCGAGATCCAGGGAGGTCTTTTTTAGTAATGGCTTCACCACAGCTTCCTTTAGGCAGGATGGAAATTTGCCTTGCTGCAGTGAAGCATTCACCTTTTACCCACTTGGCCAATCCTGTTCTAGCTGATTTCAAAAACCAGGAAGGGCAAGGATCCAGTATGCACGTAATGGCTCTCACCTCTCCAAGGATCCTTTCCACATCCTCAAGCTGCACAAATTGAAACTTATCCAATACTGTGGAACAAGCAGACACTAGATTACATCCACTGGACCTGTCTCAAGTACAACATCCTAGTCAGAGCAAAGCTGAGTGATTTTGTCTGCAAAGAAAACACTGAGGGTAATGAAAGTTGTAGTCCAACACATCCAAAAGGTGCCAAACTGGGAAAAAGTGGTATAAAGTGCTAAGCTAGAGCCAGTAGATGAGGGTTAAGTACACGGAATGGAACACAATAAGAAGATGAAAGTCTTCTAAATCACTTTTTAGCCATTTCCTGGGCATACTATGTCTTATGGCTTCCTCTGCGTATCTTTAAAAGTACACCTGCCAAATTCACCCATCAATGGGTGCAATGTTATAAGAGGTTGAATTTGACACAGTAGGCTTCAGTATCTTCCCACAATTGTGAAAATGGGTCAACATTTGGTTTAGGTCAAATGCAGTTATAACATGACTGAACTGTCTATTATTCCTATTCCTCTGCCCCCCCCCCCCACCAGTTGTATTGACCTTTGACTGTATCTCCAGGGACTGACATTTAGAAGGTGTTGTGGAGCTGCAGTTAACATGTCCTCCTTCTTTTCTGCATTCTCATCTAGTAGTCTTGCACATTTACTTCAGTGTACCTACTTCATAGCTCACACTGCACAAGGGGAGAGAGAAGTCTAGTCCTGCCCCTTTCATTGTTACTTTAGCTCTGCAGAAAATGACAGCCTGAAAATGGAGAGAATTCACATAAGGTTCACTACTTTTTAGGGTGTTGCAGAGAGCAAGGGAGCAAGACTGCTCCTTTGCTCCATATATTCAGGTTACCTTATCCGGAACATTATAATAGGGCTTATATGTCACTCTCTTTAGCTGAACAACATCTCCTTCCATGTTATACTTGCAGGATGGAGCAAACCATTTTGAAAGTTGCAGAAGTATGTCAAATGGCTGTTTCCGATCCAGCCCCTGATCCATACACAGTCATATAGTCATCTATAAGTGAAGATTTATTGGGGTAAAATTATGTGGCCCTCCAGATATTATGCTGGACTGCAACTCCCAACATTCATCACCATTGGTTATGCTGGCAAGAGCTGATGGCAGCTGCAGTTTAACAACATCTAGAGGGCTGCATTGTTCCCATGGCTGGTGCATCTGCACTTTGGAACCCTGTGAGATCAGCCTTTTAGAATCCTGAGAAACTTCCCATAATATAGATTTTATTTTTTCTTTCTAACAAGTGTTATGAATATTTGAATTATGGTTTCATGTTTGAACTATGACTGAAGAAGTTTGGACTGGGACTGGATTGTTCTACCATCACATCAGGGAGGCCTCCAATAATTGGTCTGCTCTCTTGAGGCTGCCATCATTCACTGACCTTCTCAACTATCTTTCCTTGGAGTTTAGGATTGCTCCCTCCATCCTCAATAGTACCGTATTTTTCGGCATATAAGACGCACTTTTTCTTCCCCAAAACGAGGGTGGGGAAGTTGCTGCGCCTAATGAAGTGAATATAAAAGCTGAGGGCAAACTGCCGAGGCCTAGGCTAAAAGTAGGCCTCATTTCAGCCTGAGCCTCGGTGCTCCAGTGGGCTCCTCCCATCCCAGGAAGAGCCCATTGGAGCAGCCAGGATGGGGGTGGAAAGACTCCTCTTTTCCTGGCTAGTTGAATGTGCTCCTCCTCTTTCCACCCCCATCCTGGGTGCTTCAATGGACTCTTCCTGGGGTCAGAGGACATCCTCCCATCCCAGGAAGAGTCCATTGGAGCACCCAGGACGGGGGTGGAAAGAAATTACTCCAAGGCACTGGATTAGTACCCTGGCCAAGTTACACTGTCTCAGCCTCAGAGGGTGCAAATGGCAAACTCCCTCCTCTGAAGAAATCTGCCAGGAAAACGCTCATGGTAGGATCAAAATGAGCCAGAAATTACTCCAAGGCACTGGATTATTACCCTGGCCAAGTTACACTGTCTCAGCCTCAGAGGGTGCAAATGGCAAACTCCCTCCTCTGAGGAAATCTGCCAGGAAAACGCTCATGGTAGGATCCAAATGATCCAGAAATTACTCCAAGGCACTGGATTAGTACCCTGGCCAAGTTACACTGTCTCAGCCTCAGAGGGTGCAAATTGCAAACTCCCTCCTCTGAGGAAATCTGCCAGGAAAACGCTCATGGTAGGATCCAAATGATCGAGAAATTACTCCAAGGCACTGGATTAGTACCCTGGCCAAGTTACACTGTCTCAGCCTCAGAGGGTGCAAATTGCAAACTCCCTCCTCTGAGGAAATCTGCCAGGAAAACGCTCATGGTAGGATCCAAATGATCCAGAAATTACTCCAAGGCACTGGATTAGTACCCTGGCCAAGTTACACTGTCTCAGCCTCAGAGGGTGGAAATGGCAAACTCCCTCCTCTGAAGAAATCTGCCAGGAAAACGCTCATGGTAGGATCAAAATGAGCCAGAAATTACTCCAAGGCACTGGATTATTACCCTGGCCAAGTTACACTGTCTCAGCCTCAGAGGGTGCAAATGGCAAACTCCCTCCTCTGAGGAAATCTGCCAGGAAAACGCTCATGGTAGGATCCAAATGATCCAGAAATTACTCCAAGGCACTGGATTAGTACCCTGGCCAAGTTACACTGTCTCAGCCTCAGAGGGTGCAAATTGCAAACTCCCTCCTCTGAGGAAATCTGCCAGGAAAACGCTCATGGTAGGATCCAAATGATCGAGAAATTACTCCAAGGCACTGGATTAGTACCCTGGCCAAGTTACACTGTCTCAGCCTCAGAGGGTGCAAATTGCAAACTCCCTCCTCTGAGGAAATCTGCCAGGAAAACGCTCATGGTAGGATCCAAATGATCCAGAAATTACTCCAAGGCACTGGATTAGTACCCTGGCCAAGTTACACTGTCTCAGCCTCAGAGGGTGGAAATGGCAAACTCCCTCCTCTGAAGAAATCTGCCAGGAAAACGCTCATGGTAGGATCAAAATGATCCAGAAATTACTCCAAGGCACTGGATTAGTACCCTGGCCAAGTTACACTGTCTCAGCCTCAGAGGGTGGAAATGGCAAACTCCCTCCTCTGAAGAAATCTGCCAGGAAAACGCTCATGGTAGGATCAAAATGATCCAGAAATTACTCCAAGGCACTGGATTCGTACCCTGGCCAAGTTACACTGTCTCAGCCTCAGAGGGTGGAAATGGCAAACTCCCTCCTCTGAGGAAATCTGCCAGGAAAACGCTCATGGTAGGATCAAAATGAGCCAGAAATTACTCCAAGGCACTGGATTATTACCCTGGCCAAGTTACACTGTCTCAGCGGGTGGAAATGGCAAACTCCCTCCTCTGAAGAAATCTGCCAGGAAAACGCTCATGGTAGGATCCAAATGATCCAGAAATTACTCCAAGGCACTGGATTCGTTACACTGTCTCAGCCTCAGAGGGTGGAAATGGCAAACTCCCTCCTCTGAAGAAATCTGCCAAGAAAACCCTCATGGTAGTGTCAAAATGAGCCAGAAATTACTCCAGGGCACTGGATTACTCTGGCCAAATCACACTCTCTCAGCCTCAGAGGATGGAAATGGCAAAAAAAAACCCCTTGAAGAAATCTTACAAGAAAACCCTCATGGTAGGGTCAAAATAAGCCATAAATTACTCCATAAGACAATGGCCTAAAAACTCCAAAGGTACCAGTCCATCTGATCTTGGAATCTAAGCAGGGTCAGCCCTGGATGGTCCTTGGATGAGAGACCGCCAAAGAATCCCAGGTGCTGCAGGCTGTATTTCAGAGGAAGGAACTGGCAAAACCACTTCTCGAGTCTTCCTTGCCTAAGAAATCCCTAAGAAATTCATGGAGTCACCATAAGGCGACAGGAGACTTGCAAGAAAGTTGGGCAGGGAATTTGTGCAATACCTGGCCCTGCTGCTGGCTTAAATTTACATTTACAACTTAAAATTGTTCTTAAACTGCTGTTAACTTTATACAGTTGATATAAAATATTTTACTACAGTATTTGGTTAAGAATCTTTTTTTTCTAGATTTTCCTCCTTTAAAATTGGGTGCGTCTTATATGCCGGAGCGTCTTATATGCCGAAAAATACGGTATATCTACTTATTTAGGAATAAACTGTACTGAACTCCATGAGGCTTACTCCTGATATATACAGGGCATTGTAGTGGTAGTTTATAATTTTTTTAGGTGGGGAGGTTCCCTGAGATTTCTCAAAGAGAGCCAGTAAGCAGTCACCTGTGGATAATCTGCCAATTTAAAATGCTTCGCATCAAGTGTTTCTAGGACAAAGCATCCATAGTCAATAGGCCTGCTCACATATTTAGAGACAGGCTTCCAAGTCTCAGCACTGAGAACCTGTGGACATCAGCTGTCACAGTAGCTGAGTCATGACAATAAAATCTCCCCACAAAGGAAGCAATTTGAAGAGGATAAGCAGGAGTGGTTTATTATGTTCTAAGGCTGCCTTTCCTGCGCTTGCATCCAAAGCCTAATGAGCATGCTGGCTTCAGGGTATACCCTCATGGCCACCTGCGTTCCTGTTCAAAGATTAATGGAATCAACTAATGCAGCATAAATGCCATGACTGAACCTTATGCTTTCACTCAACACAGTGTCGTGTAGCCCCAGAAAATATAAACAAGAAAGAAGAAATAAATAAATGTTAAAAAACCCAGGGAGAAATCTGCATATATAAGTTTCATTATTCTGGCTTAATAAGAGCTGTTTAGATCAAATGCTGTATCCCCCCCCCCCCCATCAAAAACATGGGCACAAAGGAAAATAAAAAGATTGCTTACTGGTTTAGACTCATGGCTGATAAGGTGTTTCTCTTTGTGGGTGCATGAATGTGCCTGCATGTGCACTTTCTCTCATTTTCTCACACAGACATACACAGAGAAGGAGGGAGATTCTCTCTCTCTCTTTGTGTGTGTGTGTGTGTGTGTGTGTGAGAGAGAGAGAGAGAGAGAGAGAGACAGAGACAGAACTGAAATTTTGTACCCAGAGTGTGTATTCTAAAAGGCAATGGGCTCAAACCAGGACCTTCAAGAATCACTTCCCAATAGCATTTTATATTTATTAGTATCGCTACCATCCTTGTGGCTCCTCAGAAAACCAGGCAATTCTAGACCTGCTCACCTCAACTATGTGCTCTCTACAATTCTTATTGGGATTCTGGGTTTTGTAGTCTTACATGTCTGGGATTGAGGGAAGATTACCCTAAATCATTGCTTGGAGAAGATAGTTTGGATATTACAATTCACAGACTCTCCAAGAAGAAGGAGGATTGGGAAGCTGTAGTCCCCAGAAGTAATTTTTGCAAGCTCTGCCCAAGACCCAAAATAAAGTCCCCTAGGCTGCAATTATTTTCCAAGAAGAATAAGCTGACTCTCTAAGCCAGTTAAGGCATAACAGGTCCTTTCAGCTGCTCATCAGTCTAAGGAGATTATTGCACAAGCATAAAAATGCAACTTACCTTTCCTGAATTCAAGTAAATTTTGGGCTGCATGTAGGTCCTATTGCATGGCTTTTGTCTCCAAATCTGCCATCCGATGCTGCTTTGCGGCCATTTTTCAAAAGTCAGAAGTGAGCCGGGCTGCACTTGGGCTGCATTTGGATGGTGGATTTGGTGACAAAAGCCATGTGACAGGACCTGGATGCAGCTAAAATTTTACTTGAATTTGGGAGAGGTACATCACATTTTTATGCTTGTGTGATAATCTCCTAAGAAACCTGTCTTTAGAATGAAGACTAACTGCTCTCTTACTTCCTTTCCTGACCACTGTCAGCTTCCAATATTCCCACTGCCTTTGGTCCTTTCACCTTTCTCTTGCCACCTTGAAGCTTAACATTCTGGCTTTAATTCTGCATGTGTCTCTAACCCTGTGATTTTCCTCTTTATGATCTGGAGTCTGACCCTCTGCCAGTTTGTGACATCAACATCTATTGTCATTCTCCTCCATCTTGTCTGTGCCTGACACTGAGTTGCAACCTGCCTCAGATGCCAAAGCTTGGTGATAAGGCTGTTGAAATGAACAATACTTTACATTTCATGTAGTAAATTCAAAGACTTCACTGTTCTCTACATTCATATTGCACTGTTCATGTGCGTGAAGCTGCATCATTTTCACATGAGTTGTGAACATTGATTTTGCAAAAGGCAGTATCACCCTCCAACTGTCCTGATTTGGCAGGAACAGACTTGATTATTCTTCTGTTGTCCCACTTTTTGCAACAAGGGGGAGGATGCCACTATTGTAGAGCCTTGTCTTGCCCTCCCTTCCCTCATGCTCCCTCATCTTTCTGGGTCTGGCTGGGTGGATGGGTGCTGCAGTGGAGGGGAAGGAGGGTGAGGTCAGTTTGTCAACCTGGCCAACTGCCTGGGTCTTTCTAGGTCTGTCTGGGCAGGAGGGGCAGTGCATTGCTGCCACCATCAACCTGCAACAGGTGACACCAACCCTAGAAGCCCTGCCCTCTGTGTGGATGTCCTGGCCTCTGAAATAGCTTGCATCTGAAGCTTTTTCTTTAATAAGTTGTGAGGACAACATACATCTCCTCTTACAAAACCTTTTCTTGGGAATATGGCAGTTTTTCTTTGTATCTGCTCACTACTATCAGGGGATCTGTTTGGTGCAGCAACAACAGCCCAATCCCAGGTATTTCATGAGAGGACTAAAGATCTATAATGTTGGGCCATTGGGTTGTGATTCTTGGCCTAGGATTCTCCTTCCCACCCTGTATAATAAAAATAATACAGGAAAATTTCATGGCTGATTAGATATTTATAAGGTAATATAATGGCTCCATGTGCAGAAGAAAAGCGATAGAGGAAAAAGAAAACATAAGGGAGGATAACAGTAATCATATCTTTTTTACAGATTATTCCAAAAGTGGCTAATAAATAAGCTTTTTCTAATCAGAATTATATGTTTTTCAAATGCAACAAGATAATTTATGAAATAAATGTTCATAGAAAAAGGGCTTAATATATTTATGTGCATTGAAATGTTTTGTAGCTCTTTCTCTGTAACATATTTGCCCCGAGGTTGCAACAACAAATTCAGATGGTCAAAAGGATCTTTAAAAGATTATAGGATGCACAGATTCTTTTTTTCCACTCTCTGGCTTTCCTGTTGATATGCCTAGGCTGTGAGAGTATTGTGAGGTGGGAGGGGGGGATCATGGGAGTGTGAGAGACCTCTTCATGCACGTGTCCCTGTCTCTTTCCAGGCCTGTGTCACTGTTCATCCTGTTTGGCAATTTCATTTGACCACTCAGCACTGTATCTGAATGGATAATCCCTTCCCAGGCATGTTTATTGACCTTTCCAGCCCTGCTTGCCTCTTGGCAAATTTTGGTTTTGCATGAGTTTTGAGGACATGCTTACACTGATGTTTCTTTAAAATCATTTTGTTCCCACAGTATAACCATAGAAAGGAAACATCAGCAGGGTAGTCTTACATAATCAGCAGTTCAATTAGAACAGAGCACTTCATAAAGATTTATGTGAGTGAACTTCACAGTAAGGAGTTTAAACAGCTTTATTTATTCCCCATTCTTCTTCCAGGGAAGCGTTTTGGTTGAACACAAACCTGAGAAGTAGTTTAAGCCAAGACTGAGAAAAGGACTTGTTCAAAGTTAGATAGGATATTTTATACCTAATCATTTAAGCCTCTGTACCTAGACCCAAATAGACGTTTGTGTTACGGCAATATCATGCTATTAGGAAAAAAAAAAAAACAAGGCAGGATGGGGTGAGGATAAAAAGGGATGCTACAAATCCTGGGAAGTTCAAAGGTGTGCAGGGAAAGAAAGTCTTGAGAGACTGTATGTTTTTGGTGGGTTAGCAGAACATTGGGTCCTCACCAATGTTTGGATAATCCATGGGGGGATGAAATATGGCCTGGTGCAATCACTAGTATGAATGATAATGGGTAGTTGTCTACCACACCATCCTTTTGTGTGCCATCAAGTTTAGTTTTCATCCAAAACAGACATCAGGAATTAGAACCAAAAGGCTTTCTATGTACATTGTCCCACAAATCCCTGAAGCATTGACTATTACTGTGTTTTATGACTCAGATGACTCAGCCAACATGCCTGAGCTCCCAGAATCCTGCAGTCTGCAAAAGCTATTCCTCCCAAGGACCTGCAGAGATAGACTGTGTAGAAAAAGATTAACTCCTTTTGGAGTTAAAATAGGTTGCTGTCATGGGTCCTTACAGAGCCAAGGTGGTGTAGTGGTTTGAGAATTGAACTACAGTTCTGGGAACTCAGACATGCTGGCTGAGCTATTTGAGACTTAGGGCCTTTACAGACTGCCAGAAATAATGCAGCTTGAGGTCACTTTAACTCTCTTGGCTCAGTGCTAGGGAATCATGGGAACTGTATTTTTTTTCCTAAGACGTTGAGCCTTATCTGTCAGAGAGCTCTGGTGCCACAATAAACTACAGTTCCCATGATTCCTTAGCACTGAGCAAGGACAGTTAAAGTGGCCTCAAGCTGCATTATTTCTGGCAGTCTGTAAAAGCCCTTATAGTCCAAAAATGTAATTTTGCCTGGCTTTGATTTAGCAATGTCAATGGCTGTTGATGCGCCAGAGTTATGACTGTGGAACAAGTGGAAGTATTGATTTTGGAAATGTGGCATATTGTCTTAATACTCAGCATTTGTGACCCTTGATTTTCCTTCTGGTTCTTCAAATGAGTTTGTCCATTTGCTACTGTGTTTTACTCTATTGTTTGCTTTTGTAAACCTGTCTAGGCAGCCTCCCTAAAGTCATTCTTCCTGCAACTGCTGGTCATAGACATAAAGACTTTCTCTGTTCCTTAACAGGGAATATTCCTCATTCTCAGATAAACCTCTGTTGACATGCCAAGGAAAATCAGGTAAAGTTCCACTTGATATCCTTTCAACTGAGACCTTTTTGTTTAAATGTAAACCCAAACCACCTTAAATCACTGAGCAAATTGTGAAAAATCTGGGAAATAAAAAACCTGTATATTAGCTAAAGAACTTCAGTTTCATTCCATGCACCAGAAAAAAGCACCTAAAAGCTTCATGGTGTGTCAAAACAATGACAAAACAAACCTTTGAATACTTCCTACAGAGGTTCTTTTTCAATAGCAATAGACGGATTCTTAATGGGCATGATATATTGAGCAATTTGTAAACTGAGGTGAAAGATTCTTTTCAAGGCAGCAAGTCTTTTTAATATGTTGAATGTTCTCTCTTGACCTGACATAATTACTACGAGGGGGTATGTTTCTAACAATAAAAAAGGAGGTTTGCAAGCTGGTTATTTTAAAAAAGCAAATAGTAGCAGACAAAAAAGCTATTTTAATTTTTATCATTTTTGCATATACCACTGTGTGTGTGTGTGTGGGGGATCTTGAACAAGAAAGTGAGATGAAGCTTTTCTAAAAGGATGGAGGTTGAAACAATAAAACCATGTTTGTACGAGAAATAATACAAAGGGCTAGCAGTCCTGTGGTCATGCTACACTGTGTCTCTTTGCTGGATAATCCTGCATCTGCTACATTATCATCTGCTATTTACTCTGGAAAAGCACAGGAAACCTGCTGAGATGAAACAGTGGCAACCTCAGGGACAAACAGGTGCTCTTGGACTGGTGACAGGTCCTATTTTGGGCCACACTTGTGATCTGCCTGGAGAGGTTATCATTACCTATTGATATATAAGACAAAAGACAATAAATTATGGATAGCAGCCGCAGCAACCTCATTAGGACCTGGTGGGCTACCATAAGTATTATCTATATACCTTTCCATTCTGCATACCTTAGCCTAGTTCTTCACCTAGCTGTTGGCAGTGGCTGTAATATCTGGAACCTCATCTGTTGACAATGGCAATGTAATTATTGTAATAAAACTGATTGTAGAATGTTGCTTTGAACTGCCTGAAGTACTAAGTGGCTTACTTCTGATTGATCCATGCTGTGTTGTAAGGGGGATATTTAAAATGGTAGCAATATGCTGCTCTCCAGCAACATCCAAGTTATGCATCTGAAGAAGCAGACTGAAGTCTATGAAAGCTCATGCTGTCAACTTCTTTATTTCAGTTAGTCTGAAAAGTTCTACAAGATCTCTCTATGTACTGATTCTACAGACTAACATGGCTATATCTTTGAATCCAAAAATAGGATTACACCTTTTGGGAGCTCAGTGGTCTCAGAGATTGGCCTACTGTACCACACTGATGTCATCTGGAGCTATTTTCTTCTTGGGTATCCCTGTGTTGTACAAACTGCTGGGTAGATGTGAAGAATTGATATTGCCATATGTATAAGGGAGCATGAAAGCCTATGATTCCTTGAAGTGCTCTTATGCAATGATATATAATGACTTCTTGTCTCCTCCGATTAAATTTTGTTCTTTTAAAAGTTTACAAAGGAGGGTAAAACACAGCAAGGATATCTGTGTAAAGTTTTAGCAGCTTCATGATATTGGCTGATAATATATTAGCTTTCTCTTTCTTCATACAGGCCCTCATTCTTCCTGCACTTTTAGTCACTTTCATGACTGAAAAAACCCCAAAGTGAATGGGTGGGCGTCTGCTAATGATTCCAAATGTTTCTCATATCTGCTGGGGTTAAGGCTTACTCTGCAGGCATCAGGGAACGATTTGTTCACAGGGAAGTATGTTCAGAATGCATAATGTTATATTTATAAGGCAAAGCACACACCAAGTGCAAATATGCTAATGAAAGTGAGCAATTGAGAAATGAGAAACACTTTGAAACATGCAGAAAAGGTAAGCAATTGGTCTTTAGTGAAATGACAATAGCAGTAGATAGAATTTTCCTGTTACTTATGTAGAGATAAATGCAGATAAAATGTATATGATTCATAAAGGGCAACTATCTTAAGACTTGCAGGCAACATACAAATATAAGTAGAAGGCAAAAGTATTTGTAGTAGGAGCAGCAAATGTTGCTCCTGGTGCTAGAAAAATACAAAACAGGTCTGTTCCCTTTGTTGGGAAAAAATTGACTGGGCCACACAACCAACTTTATGAGCTCATAAGTAGTTTGAGAATTGCGTGGTCTTATCTTTGAAACATTTCAAAGATGTAAAACACCCTCTCAGTGCTTTGTGAATCATGATCCATGAGCATGTGGTTTTCCTAGATCTGTCTCTTAATTAATTGTGCGTGTTTTGTTAGGTCCCGTCTTTGTTTACACAATCAAAAAGAAAGAGGAAATTGCTCTTTTTTCAAGTGAATTGGTGACAGCTCTTTATTTCTGATCAATGTTCTTTCTCCAAATAGAAGCAGTAACTGATAGTCAGCAGTGTTGTAGTTATTGTTCAGCCTATCATGAGTGATGACTGGGTGTTTGCAGTTACTTTGCACCTATAAGACTGACTTCTGGGTTTGTTTCCCCTGATGACAACCTTAACAACAATTAATACTTTGGAATAGGTGCAGTGATACAATGGAACAAAAGCTGACACACAGTTGGCATACTGGGACTGTTCAGTTCACAAAGACAATGACATCATCCAGAGGCTTGTCTGTTCCTTCTAAATTTAATTGAATTCCTCACAGGGAGTCATGAAAGGGTGAGATGGATTTTTTTTCTCTCAGCAATAATATATTTTTTGTAAAGTTCCCTGTTGTAATGCAAAGTATTCTGGGGGGAGGAAATAAAGACTGCTAGAAGTGCTGCCTGAATATGGATCAACAAAGCTGTATGCATTTTTGAACTCTCCTTGGGCATAGCTTTGGTAACCATACCCCATAAAAGTCTTCTCAAGCCTGGTGCACTCTAGATGCTTTGGACAACAGCTTCCAGCACTCCTTGTCACCAAGTATGCTGCCTGAGACTTCTGGAAGTTGAAATACAAAATACTTCTTTATGGCAAGATTATGGTCTTGAAAGCAGACACATGGTCCCCATTAATTTTAACTGGACTTTCTCCCAGGAAAATGAAGACAGAATTGAATGATGCATAAGTTAACAAGTTGGCTCCATGCTTGACTTGATAACCTGCTCAGTGCTCAACCAGAGGACATGCATGACAAAAGATTAATTGATACAACTTTCCAAATCCAGCACTATAGATTATGGCTGCATTTCTTGGAACTATAATTATCCTGGGATTCCACTTTATGTTCATGCTTTAACAGAGAAAGGCAGAATGAAACTATAAAATGACTCCCTTGGAAGATAGCAAAGGTAAAAGCAAAATTCCATTCCTTCTCTGATGAGGGGACAACTTTTGCTTCTCAAAACCACTCATGATAACCCCTTTGGGTTTCTGTGCATGCCAGGAGCTTTCTCCACTTTCTTTCCACTAGGCAGGACAGAGAGAGTTGCTGATGAGAAATTTATGGTTTGGAATGAAACTGAGGAAAAACACGGACTTTGGCTGAGATTCAACTTACATTTCTGAACTAAAAAGGTGGGTGGAGGAGAAGAAAAATCACAGACTTTCCCTGAAAATAAAATAAAATACTAGCTTTCTTAGAGACCCTAATTATATCCCACAAGATTCTCTATGTGAGTGGTTCAAGATTTTTACATAATTGTGTTCTAATGAAATGTGATCAGTAGAAATGTAGACTCCAGAAACAATCAAATACATCCAGATGTGCTTGTTTCTAAACTTTCCAGTCTTCCCAAGGAGTGAATGCATGGCCTTAAAACAAGGGAAATTTCTCACACTGCATCTCACATCCTTATAAAGTGAAATTTTCTGTCATAGAGCACATCGTTTATCTCTAAATTATGGTTACCTCTAAAACTAGCATCTGTGTCCCTATTCCCCTCCCCTTCTTGCAGAATGTGTGTATGCCATGTATACCATACCCAATATTCTGCATGTCTGCACCCTGGTCACAACCAGGTAATGAAGCAGAATATTGTAACATCAAAACTACTTTTAAATATGGACAGGGAAACTAGACAAGTGAGTGCCAGTTTTGGGAAGTAGCCATAGGTTTCAGAAAACATTGCCACCCCACCCAGTAACTTTGCAATAGGGTATACACAGGATTAGAAGTAAAAATGCTGGTTTCACAAATTACCTGGGTAGCCACACTAAATAGTGGATTTCCCCTAAATTCTTTAGGACAGAGCCAGAATCAAAACTTTCTCTTTCATCTGGTTTCTCTCTCTGATTCTTCCTTGACCATCCATTCTCTTCTCTTTCCCTTTCTCTGCCACTTCTTTTCTTTCTCTTCTGCTCCATCTATCATACTGCCAAGGAAAAGGAAGATATATGTTTGTTCAGAGGTCTGAACTGTTGTTATTATGTACCTTCAAGTTGACTCTGACTGAAGGTGATCCTCTCACAAGGTTTTATTCTCAAGATGTATTGTCATCCTCTGGGACTGAGAGAGAGTGATTAGTCAAAGGTCATCCAGTGGTTTTCCATGGTTGAATAGGGACTTGAACTCTGATTGCCTGGAAGCCTAGTCCAATACTCAAACTGCTACACTATGCCAGTTCTCTGAGACCTCATTCACACTTACTTTTTTGAACAAAGAGATTTGCATCTTTGTGCCAATTCAGAACCAATTCAGGATTGGTTAGGTGTCCCACTATATTTACTGTGATTGAATCTCTCTGTGCCATTTTAACCTTTTTGTCATTCACATTTGCCACTATATTGATTTAAAACAGAGGTGCCTCCATTTTCAGGAATGATGCAGCACCATCGAAACCGATTCAGTAGTGTGGTCACATTACCAAAGATGTGTATCGCTGTGGCTCTCAAAAAAAGAACTGCTAAAGGATCCAGTGCCAAATGCACCAGTTTTAATGGGCTTTTTGGCTTACCTCCCCCCCCCCCCGGCAGTCAGGGCAGTGTGAACTTCATGGAAATAAACTGATTCCACACCAATTTATTTCTGTAGAGTGAATGGGGCCTCAATCTGTATTAATAGCTTACACAATTTTCTTCTCCTCCACTGATTTCTCTGTCCATTTTCACTCAATCCTCCACCAGAGGCATGAACAAACTATTTGAGAAGGGTTTCCTTTCCTCGTTTCATTACTTCATCCTTTTTGACCCTATTAATTCTCTCTTTAGGCTCTGTCTCATCTGAAAGACATTAGTAAAAACCACATGAAATTAGGCCAAGACCTTTACATGGCCCATAGGTCACAGGTTGCTCACCCTGTACAGCATGTAGGCTAGAGCAGGTTCATGGGTCACACAAACCCTTCCAAGGATTTTTCTGGATCCATGTCATCCTCACACCCTGAAGAAACATTTTGAGATTTTGGATTCCAGGATTCAAAGAAGAAGAAGAAAAAGAAAGAAAGAAATTAGGAGTAAACTGGAAGCCACTTCCAGATTTGAATTTTTGAAATTTCATTTGGGCTTGGCTTTTGGCTTCTAGACCTTTTGCAGTATCTCACCTCTAGTCTAAGGCTGAAGCTTAATTAACAAGTCTATGTGGCAATTTGCTTACTTTTTGATAAAGCAAATTGGAAAAAAAAACATCCTACCTGAACTAATCAAACTAATCAAAGTTAGAAACAAAGAGAGGTTTACAAGATGTAGAGTGCATTCATATGGAATACAAGATTTTGTTCTAAGGAATTTACTTACAGGTGACTTACACATCAGAAGCCTCACTAATTACTATAGTGTTAATCCATTATCAAAAGAAAAATGAACATTCTGAGTGTTTAAATAGTCCTGGCACTTGCCCCACTCAGAAATCAGAATGGTTTTTGGATATGGTTCAATATCTCATTATGCTCAATCAAATTAACAACAACATTATTCGGATCAGGCAAAATGAAGTGTGACACCAGAGCATGGGAACTTCTTTGCAAAAGACAAGGTAATTTATGAAGGAAAATGAGAGAATCTGTCTTGTCCTACTCCAAATCATTCAAAAGGAGAGGCAGCAGCTATCTCATAAGAAGATCTGATGATGTCACGAAGAAGTTTGGATGATCTTATGAAGCCAAGACATTGACTGAGTAGAGAGATCAGGGTTCAAAACCCTCTTTACCTTTGAAGGGAGCCACACACTCTGCCTATAGACCGAGCCCCAAAATGATTATTTTTAAGTAACTTTTAGTTAATTGTAATCAATTACTTTTGGGGTAATGAGGATGCAATGAAGTCACATATTAAAATAACACAACAAATATGAGTGTCATTACATTACTGGAGTAACAAAAATAGCTTCCTGTAGCCTTCAAAAATTTTAAGAGTAATTTTGATAGGGCTTTTTCATGTTTTATCCCACCATCTTATCCATCCCATGCTTTACTTTTTAAAAATGTAATGGAAAATTAACTAGAAGTGCAACAAATAATCTAACAAGTTACCTTTTATCATTCTAATGACTAATAGCAACAGTTTACTTCTCAAACCATGTCACTATTAATAGGAATGAATTACCTCTACAAAGCAACTTTCAGAGCCCTGACTGTGTAGTACAGGGAGCTCCCTTTTGAAATGGTACAGAAATTCCAGCTGGGTCAAAATATGGCTGCATAGGATTTAATAAGGACCAGTCATTATGAACACATTATACCAGTCCTATCTTGGCTTAACTGTCTTCCAGTTTGTTTCCACACTAAATCAAATAGCTTTTGACCTATAAAACTCTACAGAGTTTGGGACCTCAGTATCTGATAGGGCACTTCTTTCTATATGTATTTACCTGTGTCTTTAAGTTACCATCAGATATTTAAAGTTCTTCAGCTGTCTCCTTAGTAAAACATCTGGAGGGTGGCCAAGACAGGAAATTAATTATTCCCCTGGGAAAGCCCAGCTGCTGCCTACATTTTTGTCACTTTTTGTAATAGTGCAAATTGAGTCCACTTTTAGGGTTAGGGAATCATGGGAACTGTATTTTATTGTGGCACCAGAGCTCTCTGACAGAGAAGGCTCAATGTCTCAGAAAAAAAAAAACAATTCCCATGATTCCTTAGCACTAATCCTAACCCTAAAAGTGGACTCAATTTGCACTATTTCTGGCAGTCTGCAACCCCCCTAAGTCAAGTCCTTCTTGACTTCCCAGACTTTTTAAAGTCAATGTTTTATTCCTAGTGGTTTGGTTTTAATTTGTGTTCCTGCTAACTATTTTAGCTTTTCTCTGAAGATGCCAGCCACAGATGCAGGTGACACATCAGGAATAAATTATTTTAGAACATGGCCTCATAGCCTGAAAAACTCACAAGAAACTATTTTAGCTTTTGTAACCTATGTTGCATTTTGTGGTATGATGCTGTTATGTGTAGATTAGATTTTTAATCTGCTCTAGTTTTTACCTGAGGGTTTTTAATTGTGTTTGTACAGTGCCTAGAAACACTTGAGGTGTAGCCACAGTGCAACATTAAAGCAGTTGGCACCACTTTAACAGCAATGATTCTATCCTACAAAATCCTGGGACTTGTATTTTAGTGAGGTATTCAGCCTGGTCTGTCAGACAGGTCTGGTGCTTCACTAAACTACAAATCCCAGGATTTTGTACAACAGAATCATAGCAGTGGTGTTAAACTGCTTTAATTCTGCAGTGTGGCCACATGCATATGAGGTATTTTAAAAATGTAAGATATAAATAAGCAGAGATGGATCCATCAGAACTACTTAAGATATGTGTCTCAACTATCAAATAGGGATAGTGATGAAATGTACCTGAGCCATGTTCAGGAAAGAATATAATGGACATGAAAAATATATCTCCAAGGAGAGTCCCCAGATCCTTTTCTGGCACAGATGAAACATTGGCTTCCCACCCGGACATTCTGAGTTGGTAGAAAACATGTTATTGCGTAAGGCAAAGGACAAATTGAAACTTACTTTGCATTCCATGTACAAAAGTTAGCTGGATTGACCATTGAATCTTTCTTCAACACTGCCAATGTGATCATGTTCTCCATCAAACCTGAAAGCAGCAGGCCAGCTTAAATGGCTGTGGTGGGTCGTGTGCACAGTTTTGTCCTCATTCCAGCACCTTGTTGTTGCTTCCCAGAATATGTTGCTTGGGACAGAGCTTGGAAAATGGCAGACTCCCATAGCAATTTGTGGCAGTTGTAGTCCCAAAAGTCATTCTCCCAAACTCTGGCTCCCAGGGTGGCCAACTCACTCCCCTTAATAGTAGAGCTAACCATGCTCTGCTTTTGTCTATCCACAGGATGTTTCCCCACTGGCTGCCATGCTTCCTTTTGGCTTTTAAAAATACATACAATCAAGAAGACAGAGGTTTTTTTCCAGCTTCCTTTTCTACTTTCTTTCTTTTCTCATACTTTGGAATACTGATGAACAGTGTGCTGAGTGACAGAATCTGGTGACTTAGGTTTGATGCAATTTTCCTAAAGATTTATGCAATTGAACTAGCATACTGGAAACAGTGTACTGGACCATTAGAGACGAGAGGGAGAGAAAAAAGCCCAATCCCTTCTCTTTCTTTTCTGCCAGTGTTTGCCCTATCTCTTACCTATCAGAAAAGAGGGCATTTATAGAGTGGAACAATAGTGAAATCTTTTGAGAACAGGTAAGGGGTAGAAACTTTTTAAAATTTCCCCAAGGCTGCATCTGCACTGCAGAAATAATGCAGTTAGACACCACTTTAAGTGCCATGGCTCAATGCTATGGAGTCCTGGAATTCATAGTTTCATGAATTAATTAGCTTTCTCTGTTAGAGAGCTCTGGTGCCACAATTAACAACAAATCCCAGGATTCCATAGTATTGACCCATGTTGTTAAAACGGTCTCAAACTGCATTATTTCTCCATTGCAACTGCAGCCTCAAATTAGCTCAGGAAAAAATAAATCATACTCTGCTCCAGAGAAAAATATGGGTCATAACTGAATCAAACTGAGATACATTTAGGAACACTCATCTATGCTCAATTGAAACACTGTGTTTTTTGTACACAGTATAGTTTCTCTCAAGTGGCACATCTTTTACCCCCATCCTTTTAGATTTGGAGATTGAAGAACAACAACAACTCAACAACACTTGGATTTTCCATGAAGATCATTGCAGACATCAGCTGTATGCTGATTTACAAAATGCATGCATTATAGTTTGGAGTTCAATGAGTGGTGCTTTATTTTATGACAGCTTTGCCTATTAGCAGGTCTAACATTATAGCATGTTATGTTTTGTTACTCTAAATTTTTTAGAAAGTGAACTGTGTTTCACATTTGCAGATCAAGAGGCAGTGTGAAAAAATAACAAGCCATGACTGACACAGTCCTTCAGGCAAGGCGGTTAAAAGCTACAGAAAATAAAAGGGCTGGCAAAGCCACATTCAGCACAAATATTAGTGCTCACATCTTCACATCACTAAGATTGTCAGAGGGCTAATTATCATCACAGTCCTTCGTATTCAGTGAGATCCCAAAGCTGATTTGTAAACTGAGACTGTTTCTGACCTGAATGAAGAAAAACTTGCCAAATAAATAAATAAATGAACTCCTGCTCATCACTGATTCCTAAATTGATTTCCTACATACATTATCCATACTCCTAAGAGGATCCATTGGCTACAAAGGGACATGGTCTCCCTGGTACCAGTTGCTAAGCTAGGCAAAGCAAAGAAAATTTAATTCAGTGGCTTGAGAAGCTCTTCATTTGGGTCAGAGCGGCCTGCTCCATCCTGTAGCTCTTCTTGCTGATGTATAGGAGGACTGTCTCATAAAGATTTCATTGAGATAGCAAACCTAAGAGTTTTGCTTAGTTACTATTAGAATCCCATTTTTCAGTTAAGTCAAAATGATTTTCAAGTGATGTGACAACAGTGGCAAGAATATTGTTTGCTCAGACTTGGAAATGGACTGAAGCACTGAAGTCAGAAGACTGGATTGTTCAAGGAGATTATCACACAAGCATAAAATCCTTTTTTACCTCTTCTGAATTCAAGTCTAATTTGGGTTGGAGCCAGGTTCTATCGCGTGGCTTTCCCCCAAAAAACTACCATCCAAGTACAGTGAGGCTCCAATGCGGCTCACTTAACTTGCTTTGTGGCCATTTTTCAAAAGTTGGAAGCTTCTGACTTCATAAAATAGCCACTGGAGCCAGTTAAGAGAGCTGCATTGGAGCCTGGCTGTACTCAGATGGCATTTTTTTTGGGGAAAGCCATGCGATAGGACCAGGCTCCAGCCCAAACTAGACTTGAATTCAAGAGAGGTAAACTGGGATTTTATGCTTATGTGATAATTTCCCAGATTGTTGAGTTAGCCCAAATGGCCAAATTAATATTTTTAAAAGATAAACCATTTGAAGATTTCTGAAAGACTGGAAAACATTCATGGATTTTTGAGCAATAGGAAATCTAACAATGTAATAATTTATTATTATGGGTTTTAATAATTTTAGTAAGGTTATCTAACTGGATTTGTAATGGTGCAATAATATTTTTTAAAATTATTTTTTATTATTTTATTTTCCTTTTCATTACAGCTAGGATGAAGGTGTGTGTGTGTGTGTGTGTCAAAATCCTGTTGTGTATTAGATATATGCCTTTTTTGTCTTTTGTCTTTTCTCTCTTTTTCATCTGTCTTTCCATTTCCTGAATGTATATTGCTTTGATTGTAAATTTGATTGTACATATTAAAAATTAATAAAAAGAAATATTTAAACAATGATTTTCAAGTGAAAAGAAAGCAAGTATAATGAGTTGGATTCCTAGGTAGTCTTATTTAGAATAGAACCACTGAAATCAGTGGGGCTTAATGTGAAGTTGAAGGCTTTCACAGCTGGCATCCATAGTTTTTTGTGGGCTTTTTGGGCTATGTAGCTGTGTTCTGAAAGAATTTATCCCTGATGTTTCACCTGCATCTGTGGCTGGCATCTTCAGAGATTGTTGGCATGGAAGTGAGTGGGCTTACTAACTTAAGTGGGGTTTAAGTTAGTCTTGAGGAAGTCTTGATCAAACTCAGTGTTTCTGAGTTATAGCACTTTGGTTTGCATATGATAAGCAGAACAATTGCTACTCCTACAGTTCTGCCAAAGACTTGATAGAAACGTTCTCTTGAAATATAAGCCAGAATATTCTATTATGGTCTATGTTACATAACTTTACATATACTTATCTATGTAGATGAGGCACTAAGAAACCATATTAGTGAATTGCAATGATGTGTAACAGGACACCAGGAAGAGAGTCTCAATGTGCCTTGGGCTCTACAAATGTTCATCAGCATTCCTTAGCTGGTGTCCCAATGAACAACAGTAACTTTGTGGATTCCCCTACATAACAACATAACATCGGCCCCTTATTGATATATATGTTATGGAGCTGTGTGTGTATGTGCCTTCAAGTCAACTATAAACTTATAGTGATCACATGAATTTCATAGGGTTTTGTATGAAAAAGGCATACAAGTAAAAACACGTGCATTTGAAATAAAGTGTGTAAACATGTTTTAGTCAATGAGGAGAGTGCATAAAATGTTTAGGGGAAAAATCATAGAAAAATATGGATGAATTCCCATGTGGGAAGACAGAAGAAAAGACTCACCATCTGATAGCAGAAATGGGATGAGATGAGAATGTTTGTGAAATTCTAGGAAACTCAGTGAAAATAATTAACCAGACTGTATTAATATCAGCATTGTGGCATGTTAAGATGTCTCCATTAACTTTATGCTATTCATTAGTTCAAGGCGTTACCCTAAAAGTGGGTGATTGGAAGTCCCCACCAGCAATGTCAGCATCTCCTTGAAATTTTATGGGAAATTATAGCTCAAAAGGAGGCCTGTGAGAGAAGAGTAACTTTGGAGATCTTTTTTCATATGTATACCAGTATTAACTACAGAGACTAGCAAGTAGCAAATACATTTCTATATTACTTATCAGTGCACTTAAGCATTCCCTAAGTGGTTTACAATTTGTAAGCCAATTGCCCCCAACAAGCTTGGTACTCATTTTAGTGACTTTGGAAAGATGCAAGGCTGAGTCAACCATGAGCCCCTGGCTGATATTGAACTCACAACCTTGTGGTTTGTGAGTGAGTGGCTGCAGTACAGGCATTTAACCACTCTGCCACCAGGGCTCCTACACCAGGTTTAAATAATAATGAGTTTTATTTAGTAATGTGCAAGTGTGCACACAAATATACAAATCTAACACAACTTTAAGAACCATACAAATCTATTAGAAAGAAAAGTGTGGAAATGTGGATAGGGAGGATAAAGAGAGTGATAATTACTAGTCCTAAAGAGGGGTCCACAGAAAATGGAGAGTGGCTCAGACAGCATCAAAGGGTTAGACTGAAGAAGTGGAATAATATGGGGGGGGGGTATTTTTAATCCCATTTCATACCCTCAAGGATGTTTGGTGCAATATTTGGTGTGCCAAAGGTCTTGATAACTTTCTGAGGGAATGGACAAAAGGAGTCTGGAATGGCTGATGGGTTTGCCACCAGAGTGACAAAACATTATTTAGATAAGAGACAATCCCAGGAAGGGTGAATCAGAACACACCATGAGGTGAGATGAAGGGTATAATCTCTGATTACTTTGCAATAGGGCTCCCTTTATCTCCATTGCAAGAGAAATACATTTTTAATGTAAGCTGCCTCGATGGCTTCAGCTAAAGGCGGGGTATAAATAAAATTATTATTATTATTATTATTATTATTATTATTATTATTATTAAATAGATATCTATTTCTGGATGGAATTTTAACTGTTATTGAGAGTGAGCAAGAATGTCATAATTCTATTCTAATTGGAGTTTAAAATAACGGATGCTTTCTATGGACTGTAAAATGCACTTGTCCCTCCATATTTGCTAGGGTTAGGGGCATAGGACCCTTCTGAATGTGGAAAACTGCAAATAACAACAATACAATGTTTTTACCTGAGACAACACCTCTCTAGGAATCTTTAGATCATCTAGTGTAACTCTGTGGTCAACATTTCCCAGACATTGACCATAGAATTGTGCTGGTGGAGTTACAAATGCCTAGTGGTGTGTTCTCTCTAGGAATCTTGAAGGGGTGTTGTAGACTGGCCTAAAGGGCCGGGCTGGGGGGTGGAGTTGGGGTGAGGCAGCTGCATGCCGGCTGCCCCAATCCCAGCCCAATGCGGTCCTGACACTGCGTGCCTGTATGCACTGCGCATGGCATCAGGACACTCTCCTGGCACAGCATGTAGACACACTGTGTCAAAAGGGTGTGGAAGACCCGTGGCACCGGCTCTTAGGGTGGCCTTTTGCTGCCCCTAAAAGGAGCGGCATTTTGCCACTCTTTTAGGGGTGGCAAAAGGGAGGATCAGGAGTGCAGTTGCCATGGCCCCGATCTACAGCTAGCAGGGGTGGCTCAGAGCCACCTGTTTGCATAGCCCCGAAGTCCTTCCCTGAAACTTTTGGTTAAAGTTGACCATAGAGTTGTGCTGGAGGACCTAGATATTCCTAGAGAGAACATATTAATAAAATCAGTGAATAATCAAATCAGCAAAAGTCAAAGCCACAAATATGGAGGCCTGAGTGTACTGGTTTAAATGGAGCTGCATGGCTGGATTTTGTGGTGGACCCACGTCAGTGGAATGTGAATTGATTCTGGGTTGTATTCAGAACTTTGAAGGAGCTATCCAAGGTGCTGAAATGTATTCCTAAAACAGAAATGTATTCTTAAAATTTGGAATGGATTCAGTGCTCTGGGGACATGGAAGCCAACAGTGACATGGGTCAGTGGAACCCAGCCAGTGAAAATTCTGTATGTACATATGTGTTGGACTAAGTCACTGAGAGATCTGGGTTCAATTCCTCATTCCACCATGGAAACCCACTGGGTGACCTTGGGAAATCACACTTTCTCACTCTCATAGGGAGGCAAAGGCAAACCCCCTCTGAACAAATTCTGCCAAGAAAACTCCATGATCGGCTTGCCTTAGGGTCATCATAAGTCAGAAATGACTAGAAGGTACACAGCAACAACAAATGCATGCATGCATGTGCTTTTAAAAAGGATGGCATGTTGGATCACTTGCTGGGAGAAAAGTGGGACATAAACAAATAATGTAAATAATAATAAAGGTATGCATGTATCTTCCCACCTTTCTGCCAAAGGGAACACAATATGGCTTACACATCAATCAAAACAAGGTACATAAACATTAGTAATAAAATATTTAAAAACACACATATAGTTAAGCTACCATATTCAAACATCAATACTTGAAAAATATAAAATCATTTAAAACCATGACAAGAAAAATGAAAAAACGCAGCACACACACACCCCATTAAAGATCTTTCCATATAGCTACTTAATCACCAAATGTTTGTCTAAATAAAATACTGGTGGAAGGACAGCAGGAAAGAGACCAGCCTAGTCTCTCATGGCAGACAGTTCCACAGCCTGGGAGCAGCCGCTGAGAAGGCTGTCTCTTGTCTTCTTGATAGCCATAAAAATATGGTGCAGTACTCTGTTGATCTTCCACATGGAGCCTTCAATCAAGCAGACAGGGAAAACAAAAGAGGTAGTTATCTAAAATTTGCCAAGAAACCCAATTCAAATGCCCAGAGACTCTGCCAGTCACCTTGTTCAGAGTGCATCCTCATCAAATATACTTGTGAAGATGGTGGGAAGAAAAGAAAACTTTCCTCCATGGATCTTAAAACTCAGCCACATGTTTGGCTCAGAAAGTTAAGTTCTTTGGGTTTAGTATTGTAAAGTGGTAGTGGAAAACAAGTGGTGATCTTGCTGAATGCCGATACCTGTCAGTCCTAGCCAGCCTTGCCAATAATAAGGGATAATGGAAGATGTGTTCCAATAACACCTGGAGGGCCACAGTTTCCCCATTCCTGTTGCCACAGGTCTGAAATCTTACTCTCAGCAGAAGATGGAATGAAGAAACAGTCTGTAATGTGCCTAGAAAGGCACAGTTGTCATCATCTTAATTGGTGCATTCAGGTTTTTGTGCTGAAGTGTTTTCTTCATGGGAAAATATTGCTGAGTTTGTGAATGTAGAAGGGATTTTTGTTCTACTGTGCTGTGGAGGTGAACAGTTCACAGCAGCTTTGATGTTTGCCCAAACCCACCCACATGTTATTACATGGGGAGATTACATGTTGCAAGAAGCTGTCCTTTTTAAAAAAAACTTTGTCTATGCAACCTTTGCATTGACGTCCCTCTGTAAATCCAAGACAAGAAGAATAAGCAATGTTCTGTTTGAAAATTCAACAAATCCTTTCAGAGCTAGAAAGACCAGAATAAGCACTCAACCAATTTTCACAGCAGACTGGAAAACTGAAAAGAAACAAAATTACTTTTTTTTTTTTGAGAAAAAAACTTCTTTGTAGATGATAAATTTGAGAAAAGTTGAGTCTTTTTGTTATGGTTTTATGGTTCAGTAAGTGATCACAGTTGAGAATCAAACAAAACAATCATTCAAAACTGGCATTGCTCTTCAACTCCCCCCCTTTCTTTGCACCATTGAGTTGAAGATTAACATTCACACTTTTAAATAGTTCTTTGGGAAGGATTAGTGCCCACTTGAGCAAATCCAGAATAACTGCTTTAAGTAAACTTTGATGGGAATGTATATTTTTAAAAAATAGATATTGCAACTATATCCTAAATATGTTTACTTGGAAATAAGCCATAATCCACTGAGTCTCCTTGTGACTACACTTAATATTGCAGCCTAGGTTTTAAATTAACCTAGCATGGCAGCCTAATCATTTGTTCAGGAAACTGTTTATTGTGAATTCCTCCACCCCACTTTTGCTGCAATCAGGACATAGCACATGTTTTCTGGCCTCAAAGTGATAAAGGAAAGAGCTAAAGACTCCAACAGCCCCTTCGGACTGGGCATAGGGCAATGAAATCTATCTGTGTGGCACCTGTTAGTTACGCACAGCAGGGCTGCCCATCATCCTTTGTAGCATGTCTCCATTTCCATAGCAAACCGCAGAGCATAGAGAGGCAAAATTACTCTCCAACTAAAAGGCAGTGAATGACAAAATATTGACAATGTTTATGCTGTCAGACCACCATCCGGGATGCATTACATCAGCTGGATTGGGGGAAGGGAATACAGTCAAGTCGTGGACAGCTGTCAAAGCTTGCTCCTAAAAATAAGCTCAGAAAGATTTATTGGTTGGTTGTGCCATTTACCAGCTGATTAGTAACAGGGCTAGAAAAGACAGATAGAACAGAGTGAGACAAAATAGAATGAATAAGTAGGAGTGGGTCTGTTTATAATGTAAATAAAGGGAATGCCTCACCCCCTAAAGGTCCCTGAGAATAAATGAAATGGGATAGCAGTCTGTGTATAAAAGTCATAGTATCAACACCTAACACCAGTGTACAAGCAGGAAGAGAAGAATTGCACTAGTGTATGTTCCCTGTTGCTTAGTACTAGAGCATATAAAGATAGTTAACTGCAGTTTTTCCAAGCAGATTAGTTCTCTGGTGCAGACAGGACAATGCAAGCCTTGTAATGCTGTAGTTGATGCAGTAGAAAATGATTTTTTCAGTTATATCATTGCTTGTGGGGTAGTCATTGGGAGGTTTTCTGGAAAATATCTCTCTGGCTTTACAGGCAGAAAGAGCATGGAAGTAGCTAGTTACAAATACTAATTATTTACTGGCTACTTGTAGTTCACTCCTTGATCTGAGATTATTGCCATTTTAAAATACTGAGCCCATTTGCAAGATTGGGCTCATTTTGCATAATTTTGTTTTGAAGGGCTCACAATTTGATATCATTTTTGCTAGTCTGGGAACAGTGGCAATAAGCTATGCAGAGAAATGAGGCCACATTCTCAGCTACTGGAAATCGTAGTCACACACAGCTTCTGAGAGATGTTGGCAGGTGTTGCCCATATGTTTTCAAGCATATCTTTGCAGCCATAAGGGTTAGAAACTTTGCTTGCAAAGAGGGATCTCATGATCTAGTTGACCTGTATTGAAGTCTTTACAAATAAGTTCAACACAATGAGGGGGAAATCCACTGTTTGGAGGGGGAATACACTTTCAAAATCTGCCCTTGAATGACTCTCAAAAGAATCAGTGAAAATCCCTTTATGGGGGAGAGCAAAATTCTACAATAGCAAACTTACATGCAAAAAATAAATAAATAAAATAAAATAAAATAAAAATCTTTCTGATATGTTGTACCAATAAGAAGGAAAAATGTGGAAAATAAAATGAAGCAAATAGGTCAGCATTGGCATTATCTACAAGAGAAGTTGAGTTGATTGCTGAAAAATACATAGGCTTCATCTGCATTGCAGAAATAACACAATTAAATCCTGCTTTAACTGCTATGGCTGCATCCTATGGAATCCTGGTACTTGTAGTTTCTTGTGGCACCAGAGCTCTCTGACAGAAAAGTTTCAATATTTTACAAAATTATAAATCTCAGAATTCCATAGCATGGAGCTATGATAGCTAAAGTTGTGTCAAAATGCCTTATTTTTTCAGTGCAGATGCAGCCATACAAAGGACAAAATATTCTGACTTAAAAACAGTTTGATATAGAAAGGTTTTGACCTATATAAGTATCCATTTATGATTTTGTAACTAAAAATATTTCATATTGTAAGAATATTGTTGACTCAATCCGGTGTTTTTGATGCCCACATAGAGCTCCTATATCTCCAAGAGATTATTTATTTATTTCAATGCAAAAAGGAAGTTTCATACACATATGTGCATCACCTCCACCTTTGGCTTCATAAAGATGTCCTTTCCTTATGCTTGTATGGGGAAGTCAGAACTTAATGGACTTTTTTGTGATCTCTGGAGCATTTATGGAATTTCAGATTGAAAGGTCTGCTTGTTTGTTATTTCCAATAATATTTTCCCCAAATTGTTAAATGAAGCACTGCAACAGCTTTTCTTTTTACAGAAGAGAATCACAGTCACAGTTTTAATGTTATACCATTAGCTACACAAATGGGCAATTTTTCAACCCATGCTGAATGCAACCAAATGTCAGGTTATTTCAACATCCGTCTATCAAAAATACTGGTTTCCAGTTGCAACACATGCTAGAGGGAGGAAGATGGAATAGGGGACAAAAAGAATAAACCATTCTCAGTCTTACAAAGAATGAAATTCACTCTCTTAAATTTTAAAAAAGCAAATAAATGTAAACTTTTGCAATGGATTTTCTTGTGATAAATACAATGACTTTTGGACAGTCTGATTTATAACAAGTTTTCCAATTGTGATTCAATGTAAACTGATATCTTGGTTTCCAAAAACCTACTTTGACATGAGCATAGTTAATTAAGAGACTGATTGGACATGAACAAACCACTAAAAGAATGGTCCCCAGCCTTTTCTGTGCCACACACCCCTAGGAAATGTTTGATTAATATTCACACCTCCTAAAAAAGTAGTATCACATTTGAAGTTGACGTAGTGTAATTTCTAATTTTTGAACCACATATAATACTGCAGATGAACAAATTGGACTTAAAAATAAGCTTTTAACTCAGTATATAAAATGCCAATCAAAATTTAGCAATTAGATTCTAATTTATTCAGAAAAAATTGAGTGATGATTTGTGACTTGTCACTCAGGGACACAAGTCACTCTTTCTCACACACTGCTGAAATTCCATCTTGCACTCCCAGGGAGTGTGGGCACCCCAGGCTGAGAACCCCTGCACTAAAAATAAAAATAAAAAAATAAACTCAGCTGTGTGGAATTATCAATTACTCATGGCATCAAACATTCCTGATATGCTGGTGAATAAATTGTCCTGAGTTAATGGGAAACTGGTGATAGAATCTTTGGTGATGAATAAATTGTCCCGAGCTAATGGGAAATCCTTACAGAGACTTTGATCAAGGTTCTGGAATCTAAAAGGTGGTAGCAATTAAATACTGTGGGGAATGCACAGTTAAACTTTGCTTTTTTTGTTTTGTTTTTGTTTAGTTTGCCTCAAAGCTGGCAAACTTTGCCTCAAAGCTGGCAAAAAAGATGGATGCTGGAATTTACCATGGGACCTACATCTTTGTAAGTGAACTTATGTGTGTGGGAAATAGAATTGAGTAGTTCAACAAAGCACATACTTATTAAGGCACTCCTGTGATGTTACAATATGTGGGTGTGCATTGCAGAATGGTAGCCATTGAAGTGACTGTTGCACCACAGTTCCAATGTGCAATGGACACCATGTTAGGTGTGATAACGCAGTACGTGGAAACCAAGTAACGTGAAGCACCAGGATCCAGACTTCTCCGATGAAGCAGGCTGCTTGTCAGCTGGAGAAACTCCTCTCCCCTTCCAGATAGAGCACAGAGACTCCACAGCCAGACGTCTCACGAATGAGACTTTAATCTTTGTTGCTCTATATACAGATATGTACAGCATACACCAATGCAACTCCAACAGCAAAACAGCACTCCACCATCCAACAACTCTACAACCCATATGTGTGTCCAGAGGCTTGTGCCTTATATAGCCTGTGCTCCACATGGCTTTCTGGCCTTGCCTCTTCCTGCTGGACACCTGTTACTCACCTGAGTGACACTGCAGTTTTACAGCACTTTTGCAGCAGTTTCTATGCTTTCTAGCACCAGGTGACTATCCCCATGATGTCATGTCCTGTTACATCAGCATGAGGCTGCATGACTCAGCTGTGGCCGAATGCTGTGTCATCATGGCTGCTGCACTTTCCCACAATGTACATTTCCCCTTGGGACTCAATCCTAACACACCAATGGGACACTGGTGATGCACATCTGGACACTGGCTAGGAAGTGCCAGAATGCAACAGAAGTGCTCAATGTGCACGTGTATGAGAAGTGCCCTCAGAAGAACCTAATGTGCATCAGAAGAACCCAATGCTCATTGGAATGCTCTTGTAGGTGCCCATATGGGCATCTTTGGAATTCACTGTTCAGTTGCATTTCTGCAATGTAGACTGTGATGTAGGATTTTGTTTGCATGAAGAAAGTTCACTAACTGTGATTCAATGTGTCAGAGAAGGAACATGTTTTAACCTAAATAAACTACTACAAAAAGGTCCTGTCAATACAATTTGCAATATGTTTTCTATATGGGAATTGTAAAATTGGCTAAAATAAGCCATATTGATGTGTGGTATGTATGTGTGCTGCTTATCACCAATGCAAGAGGCATCATTTGTTTTATCGTATATTTCCCATAATGAAATTATTGCTTAATTGCATTGGATTGATTTTATTGTCCTAGGTTGCATAAGGCACCAAGGGCAGGCCTGATGGACTGATCTCTATCACTCTCAACAGTCTGTTTCTAAAACACTCCCTTAGCTCAGCTTGGACAGCCAGATGTAGCTCGCTTACAACTCAATTAGATGTTATAGCTAATCTAAATACAAAAACAAGTTATCATCTGCGACTAATGGGAGAACACACACACACCAAGAATATTACATTATTTGACACAAATTAATGCAGCCACAGCCACACAAAGAGCTTGGAAAGTTATTTTTTTTTTAGGAGCACAACTGTCAGAATCCACTTGCCTGGCTTTGCACAAACCTATGCTCATTTTACTGAGTTTGAAAAATCAGATAAGAAAAATTAATTATACCTCTTTAGATGTGCACTTTAAATGGGTCACAATCTGCCTTCAGCTATTTTAGTGACATTGAACTGACTACATTGGAGCTATCATATTTTCACTTCTTTGCCTGAGTGAGGTCATTCTCTCCTTGTGCTACAATTCTTGCTATTTGAAAGATTGCTTTAGCAGTAAGAGTCTGCAAAATGCTGTGTAGAATATGGGAACATCTTGGCTTATGTACCATGAGCTTTCATTCATCCACTGTTAATATCATCATTATTCACTTCTTTAGTGCCCAGAGAACCAAAGAGCTGGATCAAATATAGCTTAAAAACAAAGAATACAAATTTCATGTTAATAAAATAGAGATAGAAAATATTAATCTACAATAGAAGAAATAAGATTTAAAAGCTGAATTAGAGTTCCAGTTCCTGGAATCTTGCATTGTTTTCCAAACATTTGGTGCCTGCTCTATACATTAGTGATTCAGGCTTTGTGATAGAAAGAAACTGGCTGACCACATACAGTATGATGGAAAATTGTTCCTTGTTCTACATGTAAGGTATATAACACTCCTATGCCATTCAACACCATGAAGAATTAGATCATGACTAGCAAAAGTTCCTGACTTCCCATGAGTTACAATACACATTATACATGAAAAGTTTCCACCAGCATTATCGAGATACCAACCAAGATACATTGTGTCTGTCCAATTTGAGTAAATCTCTGACCTGTGGAACCTGAAGGCATGCCTCCTGTCTAATTTGGGGGTGTTTTGGGATGTGTAGCCATTCATTTAAGGCAATTGAACTTTGTCCTGCCAAGGTTCTCATGGTTATCTGATTGCATGGCAGAAGCTGATATTGAGTCAATAGTAATTAATAAACCAGAACATAATCCAAGATGTTTCCATCTTATTTTGTATATTTGCTGTTTTGTTGTTGCTTTCTTTCTTATAGCTTTCTCCTCTGGAGTATCTGCTGCTCTGGAGTCTTTTCCATAGTGTTTGCTTCTCATTTTTCAAGCTGCTTTTCTTGAATCTCACTTGTTTGGGATGCAACCTTCTGTTTGTTTCCAATCATGATGTTCCTGTGCCAGAGTTTCAACTGCCTTCAATGCAGCCTTTCTACTTTCTCTATTGCTCTTTGGTTCCCATTACTCTTTCTGCAGTTTTGCTAGCCTCTTTTTTGTGTGTTTTGACAAGCTAGATTTTTTATAGAATTCTTTCTTTTAATTAGAGCTAATGTCCTGAATAACAGCTATATCTTGATTAGAGAAACCTGCCATCTAGTGAATGAAAATGGTATCATAGGTTGCGGATATATTTAGATTAATTGTTTAACCACTTACTGGCTTAAAGTGATATTGCAAGCTACAGACTGATTTAAAATAATTGAAATTAATTGACGTGTTTAAAAATTGTGAGATGCACATACCCTGAGGTGTACATTCTCCTTAATATCCATACATAGTTATGTTGCATATATATACCCAGACTCACTGTTATATAGGTAAGGAAATGAGATTTATGTAGCATGCCCAGTAATATCTAATGAGTAAATGAATGTGTAAAGATTTGCAAGTAAAAGGCCCGGTATGTCCTATACTCCAGTCAGCAAGTGACCCATGAGTTAGATGGCTGTAAGGCAAGAGCTGTTGGGTGGTTCATCCAGTCCAGATCAGTCAAAAGTTATCCAGCAAGATGAAAGTAGAAACAACAGGGAAGTTGTTAGATGGTACAGAAGTCATTACAGCAAGTGAGTAATCCAAATAAACAAAACCAGCAAGAAATAAAACCAATCCAGGATCAAGAGAATGCAAACATTGAGAGTACTTCCAGTCACCAAGGTGAATGGTTGCAAGTAACAAAGACACAAGGGAGTGGCTGGAAAATTTACAGGCAGCTGTCTCAGGACACCAGGTGCTTAATGAGTCAGCATTTCCTAGTTAACAGACACTGGAATCTAGGTAGCCTCTCCTTGTGTCTTCAGCATCTGCCACCTCTTGTTAAGGAGCAGGCCTTCCAACTGCCTCATCCTCCAGCTCCTCAGATTTAGAGAGGCCACTGTTATCTGGAGCCATAAATTTCTGGCAATATGACTTCTCTGTGTTTGAGTCTTCTAATTCCAGAGGGTGAGTTGTGGCACGGTACAAACTCCAGCAATGTATTCATATTGTTTCCTCTGACTAACATATAATTGGACACCATCAGGACTAGCCCAGAATATTTGTTGCCAGAAGCAAAAGACAAGATAGTGTCAAGATCCTGGAGTGTAAAGACAAGATAGTGTGCTACTGTGCCATATACTGAAGCTGTCTGAACACTGACAATGAGACAATATCTTTCTGTGCACCCATGGTCAGTTGTCTAGCTTAGCAGGCACAGAGCCACTTACCACATAAGATGGCTACATCACTCTGGATAATGTTGAGTGGCCCATGCGATGTATCTCAAACCAGTAATAGTCAAATTCCCCTGGAAAGTCAAGCATATCGAGCCTTTTAACTGCTAGTTTTTAACAATCTCTTAGCAGCTGCCCCCAAAGTGTACAACAGACAGTAAGCTGCCTGCTCAAGTGATCTTGGAAATCAATGATTATTCAACAGGTGCCATGCTTTGAATCTACTCCTGCTCTTTGATCAGAGCAACCTGTCTCTTTAGGGTGGATTAATGTGCTACTTGATTATGTCCCTGCAATATATTTTTCTTCCTGAATTGCCCCTTTCTATCCTTGTCCTGCCTTGTCCTGGGCATAGGCAACCTATCTTTGTCACTTAGCTTGCTTTCATGACTTTTCCTTTGATAATGATTTTTTCCAGATTTGAGTTGTCATTAACAAATGAAAAATATCAATAATTTTACTTTGTAGGAACACTTGGAGTTGTTATGTCTGTTCTGCAGTCATTTGGAAAAGTAAGTGCCTTGAGAAAAAATGGTTCTTTTTTACCTTGTTCCAAAGCACCATAATTCTATATCAAGTCCTTATTTTCAAATATGGGATGGGATTTATTCATAAAGATATCTGCTAATAACATATTTCTCCCACTTGTTTTACTGATGTAGAAAAGAATACTGTCTCTTACTGAATTCAAGCTTATGTTCCCACAGATGTTGTGAAAGCAGCCTTTGGGTATGTGTATTTAAGTACTGAGATCTCATATCAAAAGAAGAGAGAGACCGCTTGGGATTTGAAGCCTATAAATCCTACATTACCCCTCTCTCCGTAGGTAGCACAATGTTCTATTTGCTTGTCTTGAAGTTACTAGAGGTTTTTCTTGTCCATATGTTTTCTTCTTCCCAGTTTCACTGGCAGCGTTTTGAAAGAGCTAGAAATTAAAGTTGGAATTGGAAGGGTAGCTATGAAGAAACTAGACAAGAACCTGGAGTGTAAAGGTATATCATTAACTACTAAAGTTTGGATTGTCCATACCATCTTATTTTCCATTTCTATGTACAGTTGTGAAAGCTGGGCCATGAAGAAAACTGATAGGAAGAAAACCAACCCATTAGAAATGTGGTGCTGGAGGAGAGTTTTACAGATACTGTGGACTGCTAAAAAGATCAAATCAAGCCTGAACTGTCCCCAGAAGCCAAGATAACCAATGGCTGATACAGATGGCTCATTTGGGGTGGCTCTAGGTCGCCACTGGGAGCGGTGGATCAGGGTCATGGCAATCGCATGCCACAGCCATGATCCTCCTTTTTGTCACTGCCAAAAGAGTGGCAAAACACCACCCTTTCAGCAATGGCGCTGGCATTTTTGCACCCTTTTGGCACAGCGTGTGTGCATGCTGTGTCAAGAGGGCATCCTGATGCTATGTGCCACGTGGACAGGCACATGCCATGAAGATGGCATCAGGGTGAAGTCAAGGCAGCCGGCATGTGGATGCCCCGCCCCAACTCCACCCCTAGGCCAGCCCTCTGTGCCGGTCTGAATCTCTCCTTAACTGAGATTGTTGTACTTTGGGCATATCTTGAGAAGACATGACTTAATATAAAAGACAATATAATCCTTGATAAAGTAAAGGGCAGCAGAAAAAGAGGAAGATCACATTTGAGATGGATAGACTCAGTCAAGGAATCAAGGCCCTGGGTCTGCAAGACCTGAGCAGATCTCTCATTCATTGGGTTAGAGTGACTTGGAGGTCTCTCATTCATTAGGTTGTCATAAGTCAGTCTACTTGATGGCAATTAACAACAACAGCAATAAGAGACTGATAGTCTTGTAGTATCCTCCTCCTTCCTGAACTTCACATCTTGCTGTATCTAGTTCGCTGCTCAGAGACAGAAATAAAGCCATCTTCTCCAGACTTTATTTGTGCAAGGAAATTAAGGGAAGCATTTCAATAAATAGGGCCTAACCCAATTAGCTATTCCTTCATTATCCATCCTCATTGAAAAGGCATGAAAGATGGTCTCCTTAGAGGTAGTGATCCATCCATAAATATTACCATAGTTCAGGAAAATCAAAAGACACTTGAGATACCCTTTGTTCTATACATGATAGCTTTAATTAAATTACATAGAACAGTAAGGAGGTTGCTAAATTGTTATGGGAATTGCTGTCATTAAATAAGGTCCAGGGAAAGGAAAGCTGCATTAAGCCCTTACAGCTCTTTCAGGTCTTTTCTCAATCCTTGGTTATTCATAGAATTCTAGAAAAAAAAATTACATTGCACTACTTTAGGACAGGTTTCTAGGCTTGTCAGACTTGAGAAAACAATTTGCAATGATTCATTTAATAATGGCATGTTCCCCTTTCAGAACTGCACAAAATTAGAAAGATGCTTACAGCTTTCTGAAATGCCACTGGTAATTTCTTAAAAATTGGTTCAGCTGACTAATATTGGCGGGGGGGGGGGGGGAGTTTTAATCTGGCATCTCCTCATTATAGCCTATACATTCATATTCAGGTTTAGAATGCCCAAGTCATATGGCATACAACTTGTTTGAAATGAAAATTTACCGTATGTGAGGCTTTTCGCGATTACTGCTCACAGTACACCATTCCCAAGAACATTCCATCCAAAAAATTATTTACTAGAATATTTTCAGAAAGTGAACATGAAAGGGATGTGTACATTTTCAAAGCAAATCTGTTTCAAAATAAAGATGAGTAGCAATATTTTTTCATGTATTTGCTTTGCTATAATCTTTATGCAAACAGTTTTAACTTCTTATTAACACATCCCATTGGGAACAGTTGTTCTGATATTTTAATAATGTATTGGGCCCAACTGTATTCTCACATATATTGATGTAAAACTGAAGTTGCTGCTGCTGAAGATAATAATAATGTTAAAATGTAAAATTTAAAGGACTGAAGGTAAATCCTCTATTTTTATCTAGTGACCCCAATCCAGATTCTGTACAAAGGCCAATATTTGTTTGTGTGAAATAAAACAAGAGAAAGAAAGCAATTTTACATGTAGATGGGCACACTGCAGAAATAATCTAGCTTGAGAGTGCTTTCACTGTCCTGGTTCAGTGCTAGGGAATCCTGGGATTTGTGGCTCCAGAGCTCTTTGACAGAGGTTAAATGTTTCACAAAACTACAGTTCCCAGAATTCCCTACCAATGAGCCCAGGCAGTTAAAGTGGTCTCAAAGTGGATTATTTCAGCAGTATGCTTTGGACCTACTTCATCGAACTACAATCACAGGATACTGGAGGAAGGAAACATGATAATTAAAATGGTACCAGATGAGTACAGCTGTGCAGCATAAATATTTTTGTTGTTGTTGTTAACCGATTTCAAGTCTACTTATGGTGACCCTATGAAAGAGAGACTTCCAAGTCATGCTATCATCAAGAGTCCTGCTCAGGACTTGCAGACTCAGGAGAGCTGTGAAAAGAAACATGAATGTTAACAATTTTCAGTTTTATACATTATATAGTTATTGGTGCTTTAAAACCAATACTGTGCTAGAAACCAGTTACTAGTACAATGGGATTTTCTTCCCTCCCCCTCCTGTCACATCCCTCTTCATTGCCTGAAAAACTGATTTAAAGGGTTTACTAATAATCTGGTGCAGGTTTTGAGAATATGGGGTGGGTGGGACTGCAGGACAAGAGGGATCCTATAGGAGGGTGGTACATTTTGATTTCACCAACAAGGCTTCCTCTGTCAGTAGAACAATTATATTGGATTCTGGTCATAGTACACACTTTATGAGAGTAAAGCACATATTTCTTGCTCCTGTGACCTCATATAGGGCCTTTGCAGACTGCCAGAAATAGTGCACATTAAATTGAGGCACTGCCCTGGCTCAGTGCTAGGGAATCATGGGAATTGTATTTTTTTTCTGGGACATTGAGCCTTCTCTGTCAGAGAGCTCTGGTGCCACAATAAATTACAGTTCCCATGATTCCCTAGCACTGAGCCAGGGCAGTGACTCACTTTAATGTGCACTATTTCTGGCAGTCTGCAAAGGCCCATAATCTGCACCACAATGTTGGTATATATATATATATATATATATATATATATATATATATGCCTGGAAGGAATTATCTTTATTTGCAATTACATTATTGTTTTGTACTAATTTCACATTCTGAATGAGAGCATTTGGAATTCTACCAGGTGCAAAATGAAAATAAGAAAGAAAAAAAAGATGAAAAAGAGAAAAGAAAATAGAAAAAGGAAAGAAAACTTTATAAAGATGCTTTTGATTTTTGACCCCATTTAGAACAGCAAGAAGCAAAACATGCTATTGAAAAATTAATATCAAACCATGGCTAATACTAGCACAGTTTGCTAGAAGTTGTATTGATTATTCTTTTTTTCCCCAGTTGTTGTATGTCCAACATGTGGTAGTAGTTTGAACATTGGACTGCAGTGCTGGAGTCCAGCGTTTGAATCCTACTCAGCCACTGAAACTCATTGGGTGACTTTAGACAAGTCACAATCTCTCAGCCTCAGAAGAAGGCAAAGGCAGAAACCTCCTCTGCAGAAATCATGCCAAGAAAACCTTGTGATAGGTTCACCTTAGTCATCATAAGTCAGAAATAATTTGAAGGCAGAGAACAACAGCAGTATAATATGAATAACATGATAGAAAGGAAAGATGTAAGCTAATGAAAAAGTCTTTGTGAAAAAGATAAGACAGCTTTGCCATCTTCATTTCTGGGAAGGAAGCAGCTAAAAGCTGATGTTTTATAATTTGCTTGTCACCCCTTTCCCTGCATTGTTAGTTAAGTATTTTGATTCTCTTGCTACAGCATCCATCTGGTAGCCTGGAGCTACCTTGATGTAAGACACTCTTTATTTTCATAACCACTACAGTACTCACCCACCCAGTTTCCTAAACACACAGAGAGAGTTCACAACACAATAGTTTTGCGTACAGGATGCTCTGCAGCAAAAGGGTAGGTCACATCAGGAAGGCCCTGGCTGAACTCAGCATAGTAGTAAGTTAGGTGCTATCAGTCAAAATCAGCATCCTGGAGAAGGAAGCTGAGGTCTGGAGTTCAGCATCAGGAAGGAATCTCCCTTCCTGAGGAAGAATGATTAGGTTCAATCTGCGTTCAAATGTACAGGAATAACTCCTTGAACTACAATGCACAAAAAGCTCCAAATTTAGTACTGTCACAGGATAAGGCTATCGGTCTTAATAAGACTCACATTCATTATTGTTAAATATGTCTAATATTAGCTGCAGCTATTTTACATCAAGCACAGCCATGCACAAATATAATAGACTTAATCTGAATAATAAAGGTCATACTTGCTTAAGCTCTTTCAGATATACCGCAGTGACAATCTGTAATTAACTGCGATAGTGTCCTGTATTGAAGGAGCAGAGAAACTTGAAAGTGTGGCTAATATCTTTATTTATAGTCCATTTTCTTTCTCTCCATTTTATGTGCTGCCATCATCACGGTTCTCTAACAATGAACAGTAAAACACAAATTTTGGCTATAATATGCATAGCTCTGGGGTTGGCCTATGGGCAGAGTCTAATTCTACTTAGTAGAGAACAGAGAGAAATGCAATAGTTTTAAATCTCATTAGAAACCTTGGGTCAACTTGCTATGTTTTTCCCCTAAAAAACAAAAAAAATGTATCCCTTTATAAATCTGAAACACGTGGTGCTTATGTACCAGGGAGGATGTCTTCTGTCATAGAAGCGATCAGCCCAAATTCCAGATGAATAGAGTCTGGCTCCGAGCACTTCTTGACAAGGGAAGGATGCAGTGCATGTTGCTGCTGCTGTTATTAATTCACTGTTGTTGTGTGCCTTCAAGTCATTTCAGATTTATGGTGATCTTTAGACAAAAGTATTATGGGGCTTTCTTGGCAAGATTTGATCAGAGGAGAGTTTGCCTTTGCTTTCTTCTGACACTGAGAGGATGTGATTTGCCCAAGGTCACCCGGTGGGTTTCCATTTCTGAGTGGTGATTCAAACCCTGGTCTCCACCATCACAGTACAAAATTCAAACCATTATACCTATGCCACCTTTCCCCAAAAGTCAGAAACTCAATGTGGCTTGCAAAAGTAACAAATACAGATAAAAGTGCATAGATGTATAAGTATTTTTTTTGTTAAAACACAATGAAACTTTCAAGAAGGACAAACAAGAAGGAAGGGCCCATTGAAAGGGAATTTCATTGTCTGAGAGCAGCCACTGAGAAGGCCCTGCCTCATATTCCCACTAGACATGCCTATGGAGGTGGTGGGAAGGAGAGAAGGCTCTCTTTCAAAGATCTCATAGTGTCACCAGGCTCATATAGGGACATATAATACTTCAGATAATCTGGAACCATGTGACCAAAGGTACTTTTAGTTTGCAGTTCTACACACAATTGCATGGAAGTTAGTCCCTCTGAACTCAGTGAGACTGGTGGTGGACATATGGCGCACTGATTTGTTACTCTGTGTGATAGATAGAAAGAAAGTTACCTCACTTTACCCTGGAACACTCCTACTTGATACTTTGTGTTTTCAAAATTCTGTTACTTCTTCTCTGTGCAACAGACTCATACACCATCAGTCTTCCATTGTCAATGATGACTCAGTGTTCATAGCCATTTTCTTTAATGGCAATAATGTTACATATTCTACATCTGACATTGAAACTGACCTTTTTGAGACTTCTTTAGGTGAAATGCAGTTAAGACAATAGATGGTACAAAAGTTTTATTGAAAAAAATAAATAATCATGTTAAAATACTTTAAAATGTTAAAATACTTTAAATAATCATGTTAAAATACTTTAAAATGTTTTAAAATATATTTAAAATAGAATATAAAAGTGTAGAATACACAATTAAAAATGACCTTCTGCCACACCCAGTTAAAGATAGGTCTGTTTAAATATCAAAGTCATTGCTGGTGAAAAGAGATGGAGGGAATCAAGCAAAAAGGATGGGAGCCCTAGTAAACCACAAGCTGAACATGAGTCAACAGTGTGAAGGAGTAACTAAAAAAGCCAATATGATCCTAGCCTGCATCAATAAGAGTGTAGTGTCTAGAGCAGGGGTCGGCAACCTATGGCCTGCGGGCCGTCAGCCCCCCGCCCCCACCGTGCCGCTGCCGCTGCCACGCGTGGCGTGGCTGGCATTTTGTTTGCCAAACTGGCAGCCGTGACTGGTTTGCGCAAACAAAATGGCGTCCGTGACTTGTTTGTGCATGCGCAGGAGTACTGCGCATGTGCAAACGAGTTGCGGATGCCATTTTGGCAAAGAAAATGGCAGCTGCGATGTGTGCGTGGCAGTGGCAGGGGTTGGCAGTGGCGGTGCGGGGGTTGGCGGTGGTCGTGCGCGCACGCACCACCATTTCCCCCCCTCTGGCCTGACGGAAGACCTGGGGACCAGCGACCGGCCCCAGGTAAAAAAATCCTTGCCGACCCCTGGTCTAGAGTGAGGAAGTAGTAGTCCCACTTAATTTCGCTGTGGTCAGACATGATCTGGAATAATGTGTCCAGTTCTGGGCACCACAATTCAAGAAAGATGTTGATAAGTTGGAGCACATCCAGAGGACAGTGACTATAATGGTGAAAGATCTGGAAATCATGCCCTATGAGATCTGGCTTAGGGAACTGGGTATGTTTAGCTTGGAGAAGAGAAGGTGACATGATAGCCATGTTTATATATTTGAAGGGATATCATATGGAGGATGGAGCAAGCTTGTTTTCTGCTGCTCCAGATATGAGGGGGTGGAACAGACAAACAGGAAAGAGCTGCCAGAGGCTGTTCCCACCCGGAGCACCACAGGACAGTGGCAACCACATGCTATGGTCTCAATGACAGCCCCTGCCACAGTTGCAAATGGACCGCAGCAAGGAGCAGAAAAGATCCACTCGTTTTGTGGTCGGGTTTGGGCCACCTTAAGTGGCCCAGAAGCAACCCCAGTGCAGATTCCATGTGGGCTGGGGAGTGTATCACCTGAACACCATGCCCCCAAGCCAAATGGAAGCTGGCCTTTTACGCCTATCTGTTTCGGGCCTAGGGCATAGAGCAATGGATTCAAACTACAGGTAAAGGGATTCCACCTAAACATTAGGAAGAACTTTCTGGTGATAAGAGGTTGTGACAGTGGAATACATTGCCTCATAATGTGGTGGAGTTTCCTTCTTTGGAGGTTTTTTTTTTTTTTTTTAACAGAGGCTGGATGGTCATCTGCTGGGAATGCTTTGATTGTGTATTCATGTGTGGAAGATGTTTGGACTGGATGGTCCTTCTGGTCTCTTCCACCTCTATGATTCTGTGATTCAAGCCTCCTATGGTTAAGGCCTGGAACACACAGGCAAAATAAGGCAGCTCCTGGTTGCTTTGGGGTGTGTGGCATTCAAATCACATATGCCCCCAAAGTGGCTGGTAGCCACTCCTGTGCTATCAGAAGGAGTCTGGGGCCACCACAAAAGGAGTGGAAATAATCCTGCTCCTGATGACACTGGCTTGGGAGCACAGTGGCAGCCCATCTGTGTGGGCACCACAGTCCTGGTGTAGTCATGGCCAGAGTGGCTGGATGCCACTTCTCCAGGTCCGTCTGCTTCACTCCTAACAGAAACTTAAGTACATCATCTCTCTCTGCCAGTCATTCCAGGAAATTTGAGCAGCACTGTGACATGCTCTCTGAACTGGCTGCAGAGCATCATGTTGCTCAGAACAGTGTTGTGGATTTTAGAAAAAGTAACAGATGGGGTCCAGCACTCTCAGATCTTCAAGGGAAAAAATCAAATGAAGTTTTGGAGGGAAAGAAGATAACCATGATCACCTGAAACTCAAGCTGTTGTCCTATACTGATGTTCAGGCTCCAAAGCCAATAGATCAGAGAATCTACACTGGGTTTTAGTCCAAACTTTAAGGGAGCTGCCCATACTACTGGATCTATTGATGGAATAGCATTTAACACCTTGAAGAGCTAATTCATATTTCAAAACAAAACACAGAACAGATTCGCTGACGTGGGATCCATCACCTTCAACTATCTCTGCTTGCTTGCCTAGCTATAAAGGCAAAAACAAAAAACAAAACAAAACAAAACAAAACAAAATAGTTTCTCCTATACAACCCCTATGTCTATCTGCGTACATGAGCCCCTTTTGTTTTCAATGGAGAATAGTAATTCATTGGCAGCCTAACCACATGCAGGTAGACTCTTTCTAGTAAAATTGAAAAAGAATCCATGGGGTGGAGGGAAGGGGGAAGAGAGCTTGGCTTGTGTAGTGTACCATGTACGGCTTGTATATGGGGAAGAGCAGTAAGGCAGTAATCTCATAAACAGTGACGCTTGTCTGGGAGTTATGGGAGTTTCACATTTTATTCAATGAATGTTACTACCAAATAGTCAAATAGAGCTCAGCAGACTAAAATTCTAATCCCTGCTCTGCCATGAAAACTGGCTGGTTGGCCTAGGCCAAGTCATACTCTCTCAGCCTCAGAAGGCAGCAATGTCAAATACCCTCTGAACAAACCTTGCCAAGAAAACCCCATGATAGGTTTGCCTTAGGGTCACAAGAAGTCAGAAATGATGTGATGGTACATAACAAACAGCAAAGGACTATACTGTGAAACAAGTTTTTGAGACACTCATCTTTGAAAATTCCTGGAGAAGAGGAGAAGTCCCAGCAGACTGGAGGAAGGCAAATGTTATCTCCATGTTCAAAAAGGGGGAAAAAGAGGACCCAAACAATTACCACCTGGTTAGCCTGACATCAATACCAGGAAAGATTATAGAACACATTATTAAATAGAAAGTCTGTAAGCATTTAGAAAGGAATGCCACAATCGCAAAAAGTTAGCATGGGTTTCTCAAAAACAAGTCATGCCAGATTAATCTTCTCTCTCTCTCTCTTTTCTTTTCTTTTCTTATCGATAAAATCACCAGCTTGGTAGATGAAGGGAATGCTGTGGATGTAGCATATCTTGATTTTAGTAAGGCCTTTGACAAGGTCCCCCATGATATTCTTGAAAATAAGCTAGTAAAATCTGGGCTAGACAATACAACTGTTACATGGATTTGTAATTTGTTAACTGGCCGAACCCAAAGGGTGCTCAGCAATGGCTCCTCTTTATCCTGGAGAGAAGTGATCAGTGTGTCTGTCCTGGGCCCAGTAGTATTCAAGATGACTTGGATGAAGGAACAGAGATCATGCTTTTCAAATCTGAAGATGACACCAAATTTGGAGGAGTAGCTAATACCCCAGAGGACAGGATCAAAATTCAAAATGACCTTAAAAGATTAGAAAGCTGGTCCAAAACTAACAAAATGAATTTCAACATAGAGAAATGTAAGGTACTACACTTAGGACAAAAGATAATAATGAAATGCATAGATATAGGATGGCGGACACTTGACTTGACAACAGTACATGTGAAAGGGATCTAGGAGTACTAGTAGACCACAAGTTGAACATGAGTCAACAGTGTAATGTGTGCAGCTAAAAAGGCCAATGTGATTCTCGGCTACATCAATAGAAGTATAGTATCTAGATCAAGGGAAGTTATTTTACCACTCTATTCTGCTTTGGTCAGGCTTATCTGGAATACTGTGTCAAGTTCTGGGCACCACAATTCAAAAAGGAGTTGACAAGCTGGAGCGTGTCCAGAGGAGGGCGACCAAAATGGTGAAGGGTCTGGAAACTATGCCTTAAGAGGAGAGACTTAGGGAGCTGGATATGTTTAGCTTGGGGAAGAGAATATTAAGAAGTTATATGATACCCTTATTTAAATATTTGAAGGGATGTCATATTTAGGATGGAGCAAGCTTGTTTTCTGCTGCTCCAGAGACTAGGGTTAGGGTTCAACAGCAACCCAGTGGGTGACCTTGGGCAACTCAACCTCTTTCAGCCTTAGAGGAAGGCAATGGCAAACCTCCTCTCTATAAATTCTGCCAAAAGAAAAAGCCTATGAGAGGGTCATCAGAGTCTGCTTGAAGGCACATATACCACCACCAGCAGCAACAGCAACAGCAACAGCAGTAACAAAAATATAATATAGTTAATATTTGAGCTAGTATACAACCACCAAATTCTTTCTTGTTCATCATATTCAAAGGTCTTTTTGAAGATTTTTCATTCTCTACTGTTCCTCCTGCCTAACTAAAGGATGTTCAATTAAATAATTTTTTTGGGGGGGGGGGCTGGGGTTGGAGGGGAAAGGCATTTACCTACTGCTGGTAAAAAAAAGGCAGCAGCTATTACCATGGCCTGATTAAAGAAGCCAGTCTGATAAATGACTCAGAGGCTGAGATAAAGCAAAACACTTCAGTGAAATCTTTCATGTCATGGGAGAGGAAGCAAGCCTTTCCATAGTTGATAGTGGACATAAAGCTTCACTGTAGCTTGCTATTTATAACTTTGTTACACAGGAAGCTAATTACCTGTTTTTCATCTTCATCCATTCAATAAGTTGAATTGTCTGGATCTAATCAGTAAAATGTGCAGAATGGTTTCAAACAATATATTGTTTGGATAATATGCTGCAGTAAGTGGAGGTAATACATATGCTACCTTCAATGTATGGAATCAGCAATATACCCACACGAACCCACCCACACCTAACTGAATTTAATATGCCCATGCTACACAAATACTTTTGTAAATCAGTAACATATCAGTTTTCGTACTATTTTCTTTAGTATTTACATTACAAAAATGTGCCATGGATTTCAAGATACCCTAGACTTCTAAGTCACAAACAAACAAAGTCCACTAGTGAACAATTACACCATCTGTGGGAAAATAATCACACTGGAGATAATATGGAAAAAATAATCTCTTCAAAATATAAAACAAGAAATCCAAATAAAAGCTAGACTGGATCAAAAGTGCTTTAGCAAGATGGATAAGGAAAGGAATAGGAGGCTTAGCAAGAAGAATATTACTCAACACAATTTCATGCATGAAAATTCTTTGCCAAGTACAATTGGCACAAAATAAAATATTTCTGTGCCTGTAGCATCTATTCTTGCTCATGTACAATTTTGTATAAATATGAGAAGTTTGCTTTTTCTGCCAATTGTCCTTTGAGAGTTATATACACATGAGTACACAGTTAAATAAATATATGCTACAGTCCTGCAGGTAATTTCTCATGCAGGTGGTAGGAGGAGGATTCTTCATGTACAAATGATAGCAGGATTTCATTCACAGAATAAAATGTCCATGATTTCTAGCAGCCTGAATGGAACATGGGAGTATTCTGTATCACACTGTAGGGATGTAGTTAGACATTTTTTTCCCTAATATAGGGAAGTCTTCAAAAACTGGGCAGTTTTTGAAAACTATTCACAGTTCAGAACTTTTTCTGGTGCAAAATTCTGCATTTTCTGTGTGGGAAGAAGGCCTTTCTGCACAGAAGTTAAAATGTATGTGCAGAAATATTAGTTTATGTGCAAAACTGCTGTTTCCCGAACAGAAAATGATGTTTTCTGTGCTATATATATATGCACAAATGTTGGAGAGAATGAGTTCTGAACTTCACAGATTCCTATAATCCAGGTTTCTCTTTATCAGGATTTTTCCAGTGCTCGGAACACACATTTTTATTGTGTTTTTACAAAATGTGCTAAAATGTTCTTTCCATCCCTTTCACGAGGAAGAAGCAAATCCTGTTCTTCAGTGATGCACTCACTGTCCATATCCTATACAGGCTTTGCTGGCAAACTTGGTTGTCATATGTATGTGAAAAGGGACTTATGGATACAGATGCAAGTATCCAGGACTCCTTCAAGTGAACAGGATCCCTAGCCAATTAGAGCACAGGAGCAGGATTATCACTTATGTCCTGCCTTTCCCCCAAAATTGGGACTCAAGGAGGTTTGTTAAAACAAATAAAGCAGGCACAGATAAAAAGAAATGATAAAACAGTTTTTGGTAAAATGAAATTTAACTTTTTTCTAATTTTAGAAAGAAAAGCATTTAGAGTAAATGTATTAACAAGCCTCCAAAACATAAAAATAAATAGAACAGTGCCATCATCTCCTGTCAAAATAGATGTTTTCAGCTGGTGATGGATGGAAAACAAGGAGAGAGTCATCCTGGCCTCCCTCTAGAGGGAATTTCAAATCCTGGGAGTATCATGATCCCATCCCATCCTTACTGCTTTTGCTATATACATGAAATCAAATATGCATACCTTGGATTAAGATGTCACAAATGCCCATTCTAAAAATCCAGGTGCTACATGGAGTGGTAGGACTAAGCATGATTTACTGTCCAGATTCAAAGCTTACTAACTGAATGCTTTCCGAAAAAGCAAACTAGTGAGCTCTCTTGAGTAAACAGACCCTCTGCCCCTGAAGTCACATCTGCTTTGTAGCCCTGGAAACATGATGGTAAACAAATAGTTTAGGAAGCCAGAAGCATTAAATCATGTTTTGCAAGGGACATATGGATGACTAAAGTTAAGATGTCAAATAGGTCCAGCAAATGGAAGAAAGTGCTGCATCAAGTGTATTCAATATCAAATTATTTTAGGAGAAAAATAATATAAAATAATTCCCCTGAGTCACATGAGAAGTTGTGGGAGGGGTGAAGTAGCCCCCTGGCAAAGCAGAGTTCAGTTGAAGCTTACAAAGTATTGGAATCTCACTCTGCCATTATTTGGGAACAATTCTAAAGACTTTCTCACTCCCAGAAGCTTTTTATTATTCACAAGTCAAGGAAAGCTTGTCAGATATACCCTAGGTTCTACCACCAGTAGTTCCTACTGCAATATGTGATTTTTCAGACCAACTAGGTATTTAGAGATTCCTGGAGTTCTTAAAATACACTGATAGCTGTAGATCTATTTAAACCATGGGTGGACAATTGCAAACAAGGCAGGGACCATTTTTCTTTCCTGTGCTCACCCAGTCAGCAGCAACAGTACATTTCAATGCATCCAAAGTGAAATAAGTCATTCTAGCCATTTTTTATGATTTATTTGGTCTGCTTTGGAGAGGGATTATGGCAGCAAATGGTTGTTTTTTTAATGCAATTTTGGGAGATTTAGAGTGGTTTGGGGACAAAAAAAATAATTCCAAATTCAGCCTGATTTTTTTTTTAAAAAAAGCCTGAGTGCTGCATGATGGAGTGAGCTCCTGTCACTAGTCCAAGCTTCTGTCAACCTAGCAGTCTGAAAGCATGCAAATGCAAGTAGATACATAGGTATCACTTAAGTGGGAAGGTAACAGCATTCGGTGTAGTCATGCTGGCTCCATGACCACCAAAGCAGTCCTTGGACAATGCTGGCTCTTTGGCTTAGGAATGGAGATGAGCACCGCCCCCTACAGTTGGTTACAACTAGACATTCATGTCAAGTGACTACCTTTATCTTTACCTTCATGCATTGAAATATTTTTCAGACCTTGGAAATTTTTAAATTTTTAATGACAATTCCCAAACTTGGCTGGCTGGTTAGTGTATAGTCTGCATAGTGTTGTATGGGAGGAGGTCAGAAGGATAAACACCACGAGTCACTTCAGCAAGTGGCAGCAAGCCTAATGATGCCACTGCCACTCCCTGGTCATTTAGGACATATATATTTTAGGTCAAAAATGAGTCAAAAATGACTTCTGTTTTTCCCCTGTTAACATTACATAATGCCACTCCCCAGGGGGATCACCGTGTGTGTGTGTAGGGGGTGAGGGCTGCACCAGGTGATATCCTAAGTGGGGGTGACATCACCTCTCCCCAAACATTTGCCTTTCAGTGGAAACAAGCTGTGGCATTCATCTGCATCCCTTTAAAACACTAAAGAGTTGGTGTGAGTGGGATAAAGCAGGAGCAAAAAGAAGAGACCACATTTTTTTTACATTTTTTTAAAATTAATTTTTTAGATTTTTTATTTTTTTTTCTTTAAAAGCATAACATTTAACCAGATTTTCGCTTTAACTGCATGAAACTATATACATATAAATACATTTAGGCTGTATGTATGATATTTTAATTTAAAGGTATAATTTTAGTTTTGCTAATTGTTTATGTCTCAGCCATTGTCATTACATGCCATGAAATATAGGAATTATGAGTTATAAGTAACATTAATATATATATATATAAATTACTAAGGATTCTGTATAGTGTGGTATGGGAGGATGGATTGACACCATGAGTCATTTCACCAAGTGACGGCAACCCTAATGATGCCATTGCCACTCCCTGGTCATTTAGGACATATGTATTTTAGGCCACTACTATATGCTTGATAAATATTTTGTTTTGCAGTCTATTTGTGGCTTGAACAATCTAACATCTCTTTATAAGTTTAGAAAAGATGGCACAGATTTGGACACTAGTTAGTTTTGCTGGAGATGGAAAGCTGTTTTTCTACAAGAAAGGGAATGGAAGGGTAGAAACATTTCCCACCTTAATAGACTGCCAAGTCTCATTGAAACAGATGTTGCTAATTTCCCCTTTTGCCTGAATGGGGATGAGCACACTACAGCACCTTCTGAGCTGGATTATATCTAATGGATGAAAGGTTGCTGACTGATCTGTTTGATAATTTTTGGAAAGTAAGAAGCCAGAACTGAAGCTAGGATGTGTTTGTGTCAGAAAAGCTAGCCAGTTAAAACTCTGGCAGCATCTAACAATGGAGATTTCAAACACCTATTTACATTCAGGATTGCTGCTTTGTTGTCTTTCCTTAGACCTGTAACCAGAATAGGCCCTGATCACATAATTTGGCTCAAAATTTAACATATTTGTGTTTGCCTCAGTGAACTTTTAATGCCGTTAGAGGTTTCAAATGAGAAGAGCCGTTCAATAAATTAGAACAGCAAAACAATTCAAACAAAAACATTTTGGTTAAAAATGTTATTGCTTTGAGGAGAGCCTACTGAGTCCCCTCCACCCTTCCATTTTGGCTAATGTGGTATTTTATCTATTTGGCTCTTTAAAACCTTTATCAAGTTTTTAAAACTAAGCACTATCTTCATTTTCAATGGAGTATAAAAATGAGCCACTATAGCAAATTCCCAACAATTAATTCTTTTCTTTTTCTTCTTTTTCTTCTTTCCTTTTCCTTTTCCTTTTCCTTTCCCTCTTCTTTTCTCTTTTTGTTTGTGTCTATGTGCCTTCAGTTTAGCTGTTGACTTATGGCAACCCCATGCATGTCATAGGGTTTTCTTAGGCAAGGAATATTCAGAGGAGGTTTTGCTAGTTCTCTTCTTTTATACATTTGTAATGACAACATAAACCAGCTGCAAAATTTCAGTCCAAAACAAATTGCAGAAATAATCCAGTTTGAGACTGACTGCCCTGGTTTAGTTCTAGGAAATTCTGGGAACTGTAGTTTTGGGAGACAGCCTTCTTTGTCAGAGAGCTCTGGTGCCACAATAAACTGCAATTCTCAGGATTCCCTAGCACTGAGCCAGGGCAGTTAAAGCAATCTCAAAGTGGATTATCTCTGCAGCATGTTTTTGACCTTAATTTGCAGAACTGGTTGAGTGTCAGTGTAGATAGAATATGAAGCATGTAGTATGGTGATACATGCTTTCTTTTAAAACTTAAGAAGCTATACAACAGATGTGATCAGGTTTGGGAACAACCTGTTCCTTGTATCCCATATCTGAGAACCATGCTGCCACCACACCAAACCTCCAATATTTGGTATATATAGAGTGATCAGGTCTTACATATCAAATGTCAGAAGTCCATCTGCTGGGACTATGTCTGGCATGCTAATCTCTTATTTCTTTCTGTCCAGATAGGCTATGAAAAACAGTAAAGTTCTAAACTTTCAATTGCTGGTCTTCCATCATAAGATATACATGGATTTTAACTATGAAACAACATGGAAAAAATAAATATGAAACTGATGAAATGGAATAACCTTCACATCTCTTTCTTGGGACGAATCTCAGTAGTAAAGATGTTCGTCTTAGCAAAAATGATGTTTTTCTTCCAAACGATTCCAATAATCACAAATGATATTCCGTTCAAAAAATGGCAAAGGGATATAAACAAATTCTTATGGGCTGGAAGAAAACCCAGGGTCAAACTAAAAATCTTGCAAGACTCTGTCAAAAGAGGTGGATTAGGCCTGCCAAACTTAAAGCTATATTATCACGCTTGTGCTCTAGATTGGCTGAAGGAATGGTTAAGACTCAGTGATAGGAGACTATTATATTTGGAAGGAGTAGACAACATGTTTGGATTTCATGCCTATCTAGATTTTGACAAACTAAGGACAAATAAAGAATTCCTAAACCATTATGTTAGAAAATCACCATGGAAAGTTTGGGAAAAATATAAATTAAGGATAAATTAAGAAATCCCTTTGAATGCATCCCCAAACGAGGCTCTACACAGAAATGATGAAATGGTTGAAAACAAATGGTTAACGTATGAAGATCTATTAATAAAGGAAAATAGAAAATGGAGATTATTAACTATTAACAAACTTAAAACAAAAGGTATAAAAAGTAACTGTTTTTTACACAGTCAACTTAACGAAAGACTAATAACTGATCAGAAGACTTATAAAATTCAGAGATACTACTGAAAGGAACCAATCACCTGATATCGAAAATATGTAAGATCTTACTCCAATGGGAGACAGAGGAAGAGCAAGGAAAGGAGTGTATGATATGCTGGGCACAAGATTTGGGCACACCAATATAGATGGAGGAGTGGGAAAAATATGGAAATCTAAAATAAAGTACACACTCAATTACAATATGAAAGAAAGCTTCTAGAAACGCCAATACAGATGGTATTTTACACCGGTAAAATTAGCAAAATTTAAAAATGATAACAAAAACAAATGTTGGAAATGTTAGAAATACAATGGTACATTCTTCCACATTTGGAGGCGATGCCCGGTAGCAAAAAGATGTTGGGAGACAATTCATAATGAAATCCAGGATATCCTTCAAATAAAAGTTGAAAAAGATCCAAAACCATATCTATTGGGCATAACAGAAGAAACAATAGAAAAGAAATATGGGAAAGTTATTTTCTACATGCTGACAGCAGCGAGAATAACATATTCTTCCACTTGGAAAGACAACAAGCTGCCAAAGACAATAGAATGGTTTTGGAGACTTTTAGATCTCATGAAATGGACAAATTAACCCATTTGCTTAAAAATAAACCCAACGACAAATTCAAAAATGAATAGACAATTGTAATAAAAAAGGTTTACAAGAAGATACAAAATTTGACAAAATCAGTATAAAACATGCTGGTATTTTACTTAAAACAACAACAACATAGAGAACTAATAGCAAGTACAAATATTAAATATATCTACTCATATATACATATACAAAATATATACAAATACCGTTATTATTGATATTGTATATATATATATATATATATATATGTAAAACAAAGGGTCAAAACTCAACTCAGTAGACTAACATGGAAACAGAAAGGTAAAGGCACACATCAAATATCTTGGAAATAGGCAAGGAGAAGCTTTTTTTATAAGATATGAAGATAGAATGAATTTATGTATGAATCTAAGAAAGTAAGGAGATGTGAGATGTGTGGTGTATAGATGTAAACTAAGTAAGGTAAGAGTGAAAGGGGATGAAAAGAATTGTAAGGTTTGATGAAGTAGTATGTGATGTACTTCTTTTTTTTAATTTGTTATTCAAAACTATTTAAAAAAACAAGATATACATGGATTTTGGAGTTCTTATGAGATCTGATGTCTTGTGAGACCCCTGAGAACTCATGAGAAACTGTTCTCCTGAGTGGCCTGAGACTGGCTTATGTAAGCCTACCTTTTGCATCCCATATCACTCTGCAGAAAATGTAAAAAAAAAAAACCTTGTTAACTTTCCCTCCTTAAGATACTGATGAAAATGATTACCTGAAGCTGCTAATTGACACAGTAGTAAAGAAACCACTGCTCTGTCCTTTCATGGCTTCAAGCTTGGCCTAAGATAATTTGGTGTCTGAGACAAAGGACAAAATGATGCCCCTTTTCATTCCCTGTACAGATGCTGACAGATAAATCTTATTCCAGCACTGGAAACAATATTCAAGTAGGGAGGCATGTCACCACAACTGAGCATGGAAAGCTAGTTTAAAGCATGCATGACAAAATGTGTGGCTCTCACAACTGTGCCTTTCAAGAAAGACAGTGAATGGCTGGACAAGGGCTCAGCAGGAATAGAACCTCTGAGAAGACACAACTGCTTGCATAACTATTTTATGCTAGCCTATTGTACCAACAGGATTCTGGTCATAAAGTTTGTTTTGTGTGATAAATGTATGGTAATTAGACCATTGCTAACAGAGACCTAAAAATCTAAGCAATCTTGTGTAGCATGCAACAGATACTTACTTGCTTCTGCCCACAGTTCGAAGAATCCTGTACATTCTGAAACTTTTCATTCCTTTATGAGTATTGCTGAAGTGGCAACAGGCAAGAGGCAATATACTGAATTTGCTGTTTTATGTCCACATGCTAACACTGAATTTATATGCTATACTATCTTTTACTGTGACTGAGCATAAGTGATTACAAATATTAAGTAACCTGTAAGCAATTCCTTTTTTGACAAAGAAGGCATAAGTATTTTACATTACTGTTGCAACTTAATGAAGGATACCTTCACTATTTTGATGGTAGAATTCAAAATCATAGCCATGTTAGTCTGGACTATCAGTATGGAAAAGAATCATGTAGCATCTTTGAGACTAACTGAAAGAAAGGCATTGTAGCACAAGCATGGAGTGAACTAGTGCCTAGGAAGAATATTTATAATCAGACTGTATGAATAGCCATAGAAATGGGGGGGGGGGGGGAACTTGTGGATATGGTGGTGAGATGACAAATTCAGTTTTAACTGTGGTTTTTGAGGGACAAAGGCAGGAGGAAAGATGTTGCCTAAGGCCAGGGTGGGTAGATGACTATATGAAGGCCTAGGAAGAATGAAGTATTTTGCAACAATTTTTATGTATTAAAGGTAAATGTAAAGGTAGTAACTTGACATGGAATGTCTAGTCATAAGGAGGTGATGCTCATCTTTGTTACTAAGCCGAAGAGACAGTGTTGTCCGAGGACTGCTCTGGTGGTCATGACTGCACTGAACATTGTTACCCTCCCACTGAGAAGTGGTGCCTATCTATCTACTTGCATTTGCATGCTTTTGAACTGCTAGGTTGGCAGAAGCTGGGACTAGTGACAGGAGCTCATCCCATCATGCGGTACCTGGGCCTCAAACTGCCAACCTTGTGATCCTCTGATCATCAGAACTGGCATCTTAACCACTAAGCCACCACATCCCTTTATCTGATTTATGTCCATTTATCCTCTGTCACAGAGACTGTTACTTGTTTGTCCAATGTAGAGTGCTGAAGGGCACTGTTGACAGAGGATGACATATATCATATTAGAGAATATACAAGTGAAAGTGCCTCTAATATTGTGGGTTATGCAATTAGGTCCTGTGATGACATTTCCTAAGTAGATGTCTGGGCAGAATTGGGTACCTACAGGTTTTGCATTTCTATGACTATTCATAAGGTCTGATTATAAAGGTCCTTTCTGGACACCAATTCACTTTGTGCAACTGAGGAACTAGACCAAGTCTACAAAAAATAAAAATAAAAAATAAAATAAAATAAAATAAAATGTTGCAACTTCTTTCACACATCTCAGAGATGCTACAAGATCCCTTTCCATGCTAATATTTTGGTGATGTATTATTTTAGTTGTGTGTCTGTTGTGTGCCTTTAAGTTGTTTCCAACTTATGGGGTTTTCTTGGTTTTCTTGGCAAGAGTTGTTCAGAGCAGGTTTACCATTGCCTTCCCCAGCGGCTGAGTTAGGGCCTCTGCAGACCGGCCCAAAGGGCTGGCCTGGAGGCAGAGGTGGGGTGGGGCAGCTGCATGCTGGCCACCCCAACTCCATGGTGATGCCATCCTGACACCACATGCCGTTATGCATGGTGCATGGCATCAGGATGCCCTCTTGGCGCAGCGTTCTGACATGCTGCACTGGAAAGGGTGAAGAAGAGCCACATGCCATCTCTTAGGGTGTCCTTTTGCTTCCCCTAAAAGGAGTGGCATTTTGCCACTCTTTTTGGGGCAGCAAAAGGGAGGATTGGGGCCACAGTGTGGGGTAGCTGTGGCCCCAAACCGCCACTTCCTGGGGCAGTCCGGAGCTGCCCGTCTGCACCCCACCTTAGTGTGACTTGCCCTAGGTAGGTTTCATGGCTAAGTAGGAATCAAATCCTGGTCTCCAGAGTCATAGTTCAATGTTCAAACCACTACACCATTTAAAGCCTCGGCAGACGACTCAATTGAGCCGTCTCCGAGGCCAGGAAGAGGAGGGGCCACCACACGCGCGGCGGCCCTTCCTCTTCCTGAGGTCGCCCTGAACGCTTCCGGGTCACCGCACGCCGGACGCGTTCAGGGCAACCTCCCTCCACAGCGTCCGGACGCGCTGTGGAGGATAAGTCGCAAAAAGGGCGCCCGCCGCTTTTAGGGCGCTCTTTTTGCGACTTATGAAAGGAGTGCCTTTTTGGCGCTCCTTTCAGGGTCGCCGGGGAGGCGCCGCGGTGAGGCTGCCATAGCCCCGCGGTGCTCCAGACCAGGGCGCTCCAAACGCCCTGGTCTGCATCCCCCCTTAGTTACTTCCATAGTAACTGCACTTATAGAAGTGCAATTTCACTATATAATGGAGGAGGAACATCACATGGTTGAAGTGGGCTTTATCACATTACACAATTATAGCACTATGATCCCACTTTAATTGTCATGGCTGTATTCCATTGAATCCTGGGGTTTGTAGTTTTGTGAGAAGCTAGAGCTCTCTGGCTGAAAAAGCCAATTACCTGTCCCTAAATTGCAAATCCCAGGATTTGCAATTTAGTGGAATCACAGTGCTATATTTGTGTAGCAAATGACTTGATGGCCAAGAGGATAGTGATTTTAATTGGGACTATGCTGGAGGAGAAGGCAGTGCACTGTATACCTAATTTTGATCATGTTTCTTAGTAGTTAATGTTTAATTTTTTTATTTAAATAATTTATGCAACTTCAAATGATGGTTTTAGCACTATCTGCAATTAGAGCCTAAATCTTTTGCCATGGTAAAGTGGCCAGTCCTTTATTATTGACAGAATCTGACCTATTTTAGGCCTTTACAAATGGAAAGGGTTGGCTCTGGAGAAATTTCTATTGGCAACAGTCAAAATATGGCATGAACTGTTTCAAAGGCTAGTGGAAATTCTGATCTGCAGCATCCTGTAACTCTAAGAATATCTTTCACTCAATTAAAAAGCAAACAAAACCCCTCACTTTGCTTTCTCTCTCTGATAAAGAAAAGATTTTAAGTTGCTAAGGTAAAAAGAACTATATGATGCCTTCCAAATCATAGATAAGCACCAGCTAATAATAATAATGATGATAAAATTTATTTATATACTGCCCCTTTGAGATCAATTGGGGTGGCTAACAGCAATAAAATATAACACACAGCAACAAAATCTTGTCCCCCCCCCCTAAAAAGTTATTAAATCAATTACATGTTAAAAGCAACAATTTAAAATACAACAATAATATTAAAGACAATTCCACAGTACGGCAGCAGTTCTCAATTACATATTTAAGGAGGAACCTGGAGACCCTCTTAAGGGAGGGGTTCCTGAGGCACAATTAAATACAATGCAATACCACAATCTAATTCCCTCCCCCCCCCTAAAAATTATTAAATCAATTACAAATTAAAACACCAATTAAATTTAAGACAACAATTAAAAATAACAGTAATGTTAAAACAACGAAATGGAACTACAGCAACAGTTCTCATTAGATTTTCCAGAAGGAACTTGAGGACCCTCCGGAGGGAAGGGTTCCTGAGGCTGGGATTATCTATCCCAGAAAGGCCTGTCGGAAGAGATCCATCTTGACAGCTTTTTAAAAGCTGTCCAGAGATGTCAATTGACGGATCTCATCCAGCAGGCCGTTCCATAATCTGGGGGCGACAACCGAAAAGGCCCTCTGGGAGGTAGCCGAAAGCCTAGATTTTTGAGGCTGCAGCAAATTCCTCCCAGAGGACTGGAATGCATAGGGAGGATTACAGGGGAGAAGGCGGTCCCTGAGATAGTTTGGACCCAAGCCATTTAGGGCTTTAAAGATGATAACCAACACCTTGTACTGGGCCCGGTAGCTACCTCTGATCAACTAAATTGTCTGCTAAGTAATGACCCATTATGTGCATTGTTTTCTGCATGCCAAAAACAAGAGAGAGTCAACCTTATCCATGGGATCTTGTTACATTTAGATATTCCCTTAAGTCTTAGAGAGACACTGTGGGGTTAGTGCGTTCACAAATGAAGAAGAGAAACCATATTTCTTCTTAATATAGATTTGTAGAAAGAAAAATCCACCAAACAGTGATACCTTTATTGGCCAACCAAAATGCACAATATACTTGCTGCAAGCTTTCAAAGCTCCACTGGCTTCTTCATCAGGCAGGATGTTACAAACCAAACCGGAGGGGAAAAAATGGAGATGTTAGTCAGATGCCTGCATTTTGATGTTTCTGTCCTTTGTTAAGACTTTAAGTGGAGGGTCTTTTGCAGGGTGGCCCCTCCTCCTGTCTATGTGGCAATTGCTAAATGGCCAACACAGCTGCCCCTGCATAATTCGTAGAAAGACTTAGTCCTCTAGAAATTATTTGAATATTATGTGAATTAAGAAAATATGCCCCTAGTGCTCCAGTTCCTGGCAATTATGAAACTGCTGAAGGGGGGAAAAGCACATAATAATTACTGTGTAGAGTCTACAGCAGATCTGGGGCCTGAAGGACAGCAAGGGACAATTAGCCTGTGAAGCACTATAAAGTTATGGTTGCAGTAAAATCATCATCATCATCATCATCATCCAGCACTGCAACACAGATAAATGTAAACATTACAAGGATTGGAAATTAAAGGTATATTTAGAACCAGACATGTAGTACTAGTAGTAGTAGTAGTAGTAGACCATAGAACCATACACTCTCAAAAAGATATGGGAAGATCAATTTTTTTTTTCCTAATAAAAATTAAAAACGCTCCAGAATGTACCAGAAAGTCCACTTTACATGAGGAGTGTTATGTAAACTCAGAAGGCAACTTAAAGGAAGTAGCTTTAAAAATCTATAGTATCATAATCACATACCAATATGAAGAGAATACAGGATTAAAGTTAATCTGGGAAAAGAGCATAGAAGACAAAATAAAAGACTCAAATTGGAATGCCTTGGGGTCTTATTTTAAATTAGTTAGCTAAACATAAGGAAATGCTCTTAAAAGCCTATATAGGTGGCATCTAACAACAATTACAGTGTCTATAATGCCAGGCAAAACACCAAAAACATGTTGGAGAGGGTATGTTCAGCTAGACTTATATATGTACATTTGGACCAAGTGCTCAAATGTTTAAAACAATTAAATACTTAACTATGGGCCTCGGCAGACGGCTAATTGCGCCGTCTCCGAGGCCCGGAAGAGGAGGAGCCGCCGCACGTTCAGCGGCTCTTCCTCTTCCTGAGGGCGCACCCGGAAGCGCCGGCCGTCCGCACGGCCGGCGACTGCGGGTTGCCCTCACGCCGCGGCAGCCGAACGCGCCGCGGCGTTTGAGCCGCCGAAAGTGCGCCCGCCGCTGTTAGGGCGCACTTTCGGCAGAATCTAAAAGGATCGCTATTTTGGCGGTCCTTTTAGATGCGCCGGGGATGCGCCGCCGTCCGGAGGCTGAACTCCGGCGGCGGTCCGGACCAGGGCGTCTCCGACGCCCTCGTCTGCATCCCTCCTATAAGGGGTTGCAGACTGACAGAAATAGTGCAAATTGAGTCCACTTTAAGGGTTAGGGTTAGGGTTAGGGAATCATGGGAACTGTATTTTATTGTGGCACCAGAGCTCTCTGACAGAGAAGGCTCAATGTCTCAGAAAAAACCCCAATTCCCATGATTCCCTAGCACTAACCCTAACCCTAAAAGTGGACTCAATTTGCACTATTTCTGGCAGTCTGCAACCCCCCTATATAAGTGAATATTTAAGCAAACACACACAACCACTGCTATTTTCAATATTTATAGTTCAAATAGATTTTATTCAATAGAGACCTAATATCATTTTTGCTGTTGGTGGCTAAATTCGAAATTGCAATAAAATAGAAAGATCTAAATGGACTTTGCATAAACTCATGGATTGACTAAGTTTGGAGTAAAGCTTTATCGGGAAAACTAACATCAAAATTTAGATCAATTACAGGAATAAAATCATGTGTCTTCAAGTCATTTCTGACTTATGGTGATACTTATGGTCAAATCTATCATGAGATTTTCTGGGGCTGAGAGTGCATATCTCAACCAAGGTCATTCACTGGATTTCCATGTCCATGTCGCCTGTTAGCAAAAGGAAGGGCACTTAAGCACCCTAGCAAATTAGACATTTTATTTCAGAAATGGTAATCTTGGATATAGAGCTGGTGATAGGAACTGCTGTCAGGGAAGAGAACAATTTTCATCCCTACACTCATGCAGCAATGCACATTTTGTGCATTTTGACTGCAAGTTGGCTGAATATGTCACAAAGAAGTGAAGAGAAGTTGCTTCCAGCTTCTACTGCCAGAGATTTTCTTGGAATGGTTTTCTTTTTTTTTTTTAATAATTTTTTTTATTAAAGACATCACATATCTATACAAAATACATATACAATTTAACAAACAAACAAACAAACGAGACAAACTAATACAAAAATACCTACACAATAATTACTAGGAAAAGAAACACACCCATTTTCTATCTTACACTTATTTCTTTTCTGCCTTTCATTCACTCTTTCTCATTTCTCACACAATACCATCATAATCATTCTCCTCTTCCATCACCTTCTTGTATATCCTTCAAACACTCTTCCATCCTTCTTATCTACATTTCCCTCCTTACTTACTTTCTTTCCTTACATACTCATACCTTCATCTACATCCTTAAACATTCTTGCTATTTCTTTCTCTAAATCTAATTTCTAATTTCTTTCCCACCTACTTTCTTAAGTCTAAAACATCCTACTTCATACATTTAAATCTTCTATCTTCCCAAGCATACCGACTTCTCACTTACTTCATGGATTATATTTTGTATGTAGCGTCCTTCCTTGTTTACCTATTCTATCTTGACCATTTTTATGAAGCTTTTTGACTCTCTATATTGTTGATCTGCTTGTGTAATTTTTTTTATTATATTAGTTTTGTACTACTTAGGTGAGTGTTGTCCTAGTAAATTATATGAGTAAATTGAGATTTTCCTAAGCTGTTTGTTGTTGTTATTTTTTGTGAAATCCATTTTACACCCTTCTTTCATCTAATATATAATTTTTCAATTGTTAATAATTAATCTCAAACTTTATTTGTATGGTGTTTTTTTTTTTTGTTTCGTGATTTTAAATTTGTGTTCTAATTTAGTTCTATTAGAAACTAATCGTTGCTAACCTTCCCCATTTCCTTCTAAGATAATTAGTAATTGGGGCCCATTCATCTAATACTTCCTCCATAAATTTGTCTCTTAAATAATATGATAATATATCCATTTCTATTACCTCGTATAGTTTTATTAGCCATTCATCTAGGCTTGGCACTGATTTAATTTTCCATTTTTGCATTAAAATTATCCGGGCTGAGGAGATCAAATAGAACATCAATTTCCCAGTTTTGGTATCTATGTTTTTGTCCCACATATTTAGGAGATATATTTCTGGACGTAATTTAATGTTTATTCCTAAAATATCATTAATCGTTTCATTTATTTTCTTCCAATAATTATTCACTATTTTGCAAGTCCACACACAGTGATATAAAGTGCCAATTTCCTCTCCACATTTCCAACATTTATTATTACTTCCTTTGTAAATTTTGGCTAATTTTTCTGGGGTCATATACCAGCGAAAGAACATTTTGTAGAAGTTTTCTTTAAGTTTTTGTGACATTGTATATTTTAATCTTACTGTCCCTACCTGTTCCCATTTATCCAAATCTATGGTGTATCCAAAGTTTCTTGCCCATAATATCATATTTTCTTTTATTATCTCTTCCTCTAGGTCCCATTTAAGTAATATTTTATATATTTTACCTATTCCTTTTACCTCGTCACCCATCCAGATCTCGTCGAATTCATTAGAGATCAAATCAATTCCTCGGTTTCTTATATCTAATTTAAAGCAGCTGATTATCTGATTATATTTGAACCAGTCTATATTAAAGCCCTCTGCCTTTAATTCCTCTAATGATTTTGTAGTATATATACCTTTTAAATCTTTTTTTCAACAATTTTTTATAAGTTATCCAATTGTAGTTTTGCCACATTTCCCTTCTATGTACTGCTTCATGGGGAGAGAACCAAGCTGGAAACTTTGGCATTATTCTTGATTTGTATTTTTCCCATACTCTAAACAAGGATCTTCTGATACAATTATTATTAAAGTCTTTATTTGCCTTAATCTTATTATAACCTAGATAGGCATGCCAACCAAAGCATAAACCATCACTTTCTAGCTCTAACAAATCTTCTGTTTCTAATCTAATCCATTCCCTCATCCAATATAGACAGCATGCCTCAAAATATAATTTAAAATTTGGTAATCCTAATCCCCCTCTTTCTTTTGAATCTTGTAAAATTTTTAATCTTATTCTAGGTCTTTTGTTTTGCCAAATAAATTTGCTTAGGTCTTTGTTCCAATTTTTAAACACATTCTCTTTAATTATTATCGGAATTGTCTGGAATAAAAATAAAACTTTGGGTAGTATTACCATTTTAATTGCTGAAATTCTACCTAGTAAAGATAATTGTTTTTTGGTCCACCAATTTAAATCTTTTTTAATTTCCTTCCATTTTTTTGTATAGTTTTCTTCAAATAAATCAGTTGTTTTTTTTAGTAATTGTTATACCAAGATATTTTGTTTTTTCTTTTATTTGGATTCCTACTTTCTTCTCTAAGTCTAGTTCTTTTTCGCTCGTTATATTTTTTGTAACAATTGCTGATTTTTCTTTGTTGAGCTTACATCCTGTTATTCTCCCAAAAACTTCTAGAACCTCATTTAAATAATTTACAGAAGTGGTAGGGTTTTCTAAAAATACAACCAGATCGTCGGCGAATGCTCTTATTTTATAAATATGGCTTTTAATTTTTGTCCCTCTGATTTGTTTGTGATTATTGATGTCTTTTATTAATCTTTCGATTACTACCAAAAACAACAGTGGTGAGAGAGGACAGCCTTGTCTCGTTCCTCTCTCAATACTAATATCCCTGGTTTTTTCACCATTTATTCTTAACTTGGCTCTTTGATTTTTATATATTTCCAATATCCATTTTGAAAATTTGGGGCCTAATTCCATTTTATTTATAATTTCAAATAAAGTCTGCCAATTAACGGTGTCAAAGGCTTTTTCAAGATCCAGAAAAAACATCCCTAAACTTTTATCATTGTGTTTTTCATAGTATTCCAAAATATTAATTACAATTCTAAGATTGTCTCTCAACTGTCTCTTTGGTAAAAAACCTCTTTGGTTCTTATCTATAATTTTAGATAGGTATGTCTTAAATCTGGCTGCTAGAATATTGGAAAAAAATTTGTAGTCAATGTTTAATAATGATATGGGTCTATAATTTTCCAATTGTTGTTTTGCTTTACCTTCTTTTGGGATTAATACTATTTCAGCCTCTTGCCAAGATTTTGGCAGTCCTTCTACTAATATTGAATTTATTGTTTTTTGTAATGGTGAGGACAATTCCTCTATAAATGTTTTGTAAAAGATGGAAGTGAATCCATCAGGTCCTGGTGCTTTCCCTTCCTTACAATTTTTTATTGCATTTCTAACTTCTGCTAGTGTAATAGGTTTGTTTAATTCTTCTAATTGTTCGTGATTAGGGATTTGAAAATCTTGTTTATTCAAATATTCTTTAATTTTCTCTAAATCAATTGGTTTTTCTTGATATAAAATAGAAAAAAAGTTGTGGAAAGCTTCTTTTATGTCATCTTGTTTAGTTAATTTTATTCCATCCTTATATATTTCCGTTATTAGATTCTTGTCTTTTTCCTTTTTTAGTTGTGATGACAGCCATCTCCCTATTTTATCTGCTGATTCAAATTGTTTTTGTTTAAGTCTTTTCAGTTTTTTGCCAATTTCTAATGTATTTTTCCTAGCTTCTTGTTTTTTCAATATTTTGATTTCATCCAAGATTTTTGCATCACCTAATTTTGTTTCTAATTCTTTTTCTTTAATCTGTTCTTGAATTTCAGATTCCTTCTGTTTCCTCTTTTTTGTTAAGTATGCTTCCTGGTTTATGAGAAAGCCTCTAAACACCGATTTACTTGCATCCCATATTGTTGTCATCTTAGTGTCTTCAATTGTTTTCCTTAAAGTAATGTTTAATAGTTTCTCTAGTTTTCTTCACTATCTCTTTATCAAATAGCATATCATCTTTTAGTTTCCAATAATATTGTTTCTTATAGTCTTTTAGAATTAGCAATAGGCCATTATGATCAGAAATATCTCTAGATAAAATTTCTAGTGATTTCGTTAAGCCAATCATTGAATTTGGTAGCCAACACATATCAATTCTAGATAGAGAACAATGGCGATGTGAATAAAATGTGAAACCATCTGTATTTTTATACAGATGTCTCCATACATCTGAGACTTTGATATCCTCAATTAATTCGAAAAAGGATTTGGGAAGCTTCCCTTGATTATCTTTGCCTGGGTTTTTGGTTTTTCTATCGACATTTGGGTCTACAACCCCATTAAAGTCGCCTATTAAGAAAACCTTCTCATATTCTGTATCTACAATTTCTCTATGTAATTTTTGGTAGAAAACTCCTTTGTTTGTTTGACATCCATATACCCCCACTAACAATATTTTCTCTTCTTTCCATTTAAATTCTACTGCTATATATTGTCCTTTCGAGTCATTAATATTTCTTTTGCTTGGATCTCTTTTGAAATATATATTGCTACCCCATTTTTCTTGTTTTTATTTGCTGAAATAAATACTGTTCCCAATTTTCTATTTGTGAGTAATTTTTTATCAGTTTTCTTTATATGCGTCTCCTGGAGACAAATTATGCTACCACCTTGTTTTTCTAAAAGATGAAAGGCTCTTTTTCTTTTCCATTTATTATTTAGACCTTTAATATTCAAGCTCAAAATTTTCATGAATATATAACTATAACACTTTCTTAATCTCCTAAATAATTTTTACAGGTCACTAATTTCCTTATTTTGCTTTAAGGTTATTCTATGTTTCCTTCCTCATCTTCTAAGCTTTCCATCCCCTTTAATTTAAGAAGTTCTTCTCTGCTTTCTTCATCATCTTTAGTAGAAGTTTCATCTTCCTCATCTGTTATATTCTCTTTTGAATCTTTGATTTGCAAATTTTTTTTCCTCATCTTCGCTATTATTCCCTTCTGCAATTTTTGTTCTTCTTATTTCTTTAGAATGCTCTTCTTCTTCCTCTCCTTGTGTTCTTCTATTATTTCTTTTTGATTGTCCTTTGATTTCTTTCCTATGCTCTTTCCAGAAATTTGCTGCTTTGTCGATTGTATTTAGTCTATATCTTCTTTGATTCCAAGTAAGAGAGAGGCCCTCTATTTCTTCCCATCTAAATGGGATCCTATGAAATTTTAGTTGTTCAGTTAAGAAATTATAATCTTTTCGTTTTCTCAGAATTTGAGCCGGGACATCTTTGAAAATCTGGATCTCATTACCTCGGATTACAAGTCTCGTTCTGTAGCTCTTTTGGAGAAATTCATCTTTCGTCTGCTTTCTCACCCAGTATATCACGATGTCCCTAGGTAGTCTTTTGTTTCTTGCCACCATTGAATTAATCTGGTAGATTCTGTCTATCTCGCCTTGCATTTCTTGGAGAGACTTATTAAGGTATTTGGCTAGATAAGATGTCAAAAATTCTTGCAAGTTTTCATTCGGTTGCTCAGGCAGACCTCGAAATTTCAGGCATTTTTCTCTCTGTTTGACCTCGAGTTTTAAAATTGTTTCTTGATCTACATGTTGTTGTTTTGTTAAATCATCCACTTTGTTTTCCACTAGTTTTGTTCTAAATTCTAGTTTTTCCATTTTTGCCGTTATTTTTTCTATGTCCTTATTTATTTTGTCCAGGTCTTGTCTTATAAGTTTTGCTTCAAATTTTAATTCTTTCTTCGTTTCCTCTCTAGATTCTCTGATTTCTTTGTTAGTTTCTTCCCTCGAATCACGTATTTCTCTTCTCAATTCCAAGTGCATTCTTTTTATTTCGTCCATAAAGTTGCTACTCTGTTCTTGGCCTTTGGCTGCTATTTCAAGCGAAGGTCTTCTTTGTATTTGGGCTGTTGTCGCTGTTGCCAGGCCTTGTTTTTCCTTTTCTCTTCTTGATTGCATTTTTAATATAAATTGCTTTACACAAAAGATTTCTCCTTCAAAGATACTTTAACAATAAGTCTTACTATATTACAATCAGTTATTGTTCTATCCTCTGCATATATTCTATACAGAGATTTGTTAGAACCACCAACACTATCTTTAATCTTATTGCAATTTAGTAGTTACTGCTTTTGTTATAATTTTGTTAGAAATTTTTTTTTAAAAAAGAAATTCCTTCAAGTTACAGTAACATTAACTCTAATTAAACAACATCCAATTAATTAGTCAGCAATGTTTAGAGAGGTAAAAAAGTCCTAATTTCCATACACTGTCTGTGCAAACCATCAATTTTCTAAATCTAATTTGATACCCACTTATAAAGAGAAGAAATAAAAGATACAGATCCAAACCACTCTTATTTCTCTAAACAACAATTAAGGAAGCAGAATATACTTAACCTCAGCAATATCAATCATAATATTAAAGTTGTCAATTTTCAGCTTCTTATATAAAGCTCTGTCAGTAGCAATAAGTAGCAATAGATAAATCTCAAAACAAGTTCTCCATTTAAATCTACTTTGTTTCACAAATCTAGCTAATGTAGCATAATAATATTTCCTTTTCTATCTAACTTTCTATAATTATCTTGAGCTTAATTACTCTCTATTCTGTTGCAAGAAATATTTCTACAGTCTTGTCCAGCAATATATTACAAATTTTAGTTTTCCAGAACTATATAGAAATTACCAAAATTGATGATATCGAATATTACAGTAAATTACTATAAGAATCTTAGATTCAACAAGCACAATTTCCCCAAACAAACATTTCCCCAGTCAAGGTATTACTTTGCTTATTGATTTTTTACATCTACTAAAAGTATTTATATTGTATGTTTGCTATTTGTAGGACTGGACTTCCAGTGGCATGGCAGCTCGTTAATCACTCAAAGCCAAGCTGGCTCTGAGGAGATTGCTGATTGCAAGCTCAAGACCTCCCAGGCGCTTTTGCCGGGAGGTGAAAATGTTCTCCCCAGAGAGGGGTGAATCAGAGAGGCTCAGCAAAGACCAGCAATATCCCTGAGTGAATGCAATTAAAGAGCAAGATCAAGCAGTCTGAGGGGGACCTAGGAAGACCAGAGAAGGAGATCAGAGATATGGAGGTCTGAGCAAACCACGACTGTGATCAGCAGCCGCTTCAGCGGCACAAGCGCTGCCGCCACTGCCAGCAAGCTTACAAGTAAGCTACATATATATGAAACACTTACTTTAATTGGAGGTTAACCTCCTGCTATAAATTCTGCTTGTGTCTCTTAACAACTTTTACACCAGCGGGACAATAAATCTCCACCTTTGGACTAAAGTGCTGGAACTCACAAATCAAAAGGAAGGAAAAAGGGAGGAAAGAAGCTTCAAAGAAAGTGAAAGTAGATTGCAAAGTTGAACTTGAGTGAACAAAGAAACAACTTACATACAGCAAAACCTTCTCTTTCTTTTGGCAATTACAAATTAAATTCGGGGAAGACAACAACTAAAAGAGGACTTTTTTCAAGTGCATTAATATGGCGTCTAGACATCTGGGTGCCTTTCACTGACTTTCACTGATTTCTCTCCTATTTTTGACTAAAGGCAGATCCAGTTTTGAATGCTTCAGAGACTGAGTTAAGGAAAGTGGAAAATAAAAACCTTATAGGAAAACAGTAACCACTAGAATACAATAAGATTAAAGACAGCGTGGGTGTTTTCAGTAAGCAGTGAAAGCGTGAGATAACGAAAATAACGGCCAAGAAGACGCTGTGATTAGTATTGGTTCAGGATCTCTAAAAGTAAGAGAAAATAAGTCTAGGTATTCCCCTTTCCAAATCCTTTCTTTAGTAGCAAGGGGAAGATGAGAGCCCAGGGGAGTAGACATCCCAGCATATGGGGTACATTCCCCTACTCTGTCCACTGTTGAACCAACTAAGCCAATAGAAGGCGCTCTTGAAGTATCACCAGCCATGTTAACCACTGGCTGAGCCACTTGCATCCTCGAGTTAGCCACCTGGGAAAACTCAGGTATCATCGAGGGTGCTCCCAACAATGCAGAGTTGGGGCGTTCAACCCCCACACTCTGCCCAACCTGACCACCTGGAGCCCATACCGAGGTGGGCCATGACACCTGTGCAGGTGAAGAAGGAGACACACCTGGTGCAGAAACATGCTGGGAAGCATCACCAGCCGACTGTGTAGATCCCCCGAAGTGTGGCCCTGCAACAGCTAGGGTGTCATGTTGAGATGCAGTGGCACCAGCCTGATCTGCTCTCACCACATCGGTGGTCTGCTCCATCACGCCTCCACCTGCAAAAACTGCTCCGCACAGGAGATTGTATAAATCTGCAAAGTAGGCTCAACAGACACAGGGGCAGCGGCACCCTGCTGCCCCACACCTGGAACCCTTTGCAGGAGTTCCCACACATCGGCTATGGTAGGTTGCCCAACCTCCATAGCCATATCCACCACAGGACCACATGCTGTGTCCACCACCTGACCTTCAGGTGAGGGTTGAGGGGGCAGCACTTCTGTGTGTTGAGGAGCAGGAGTGCTGGCAGAGGGATTGTTGGCTGTAGCCTGAAGCCCTTTCTGTGCAAGTTGGTTACAAACTGCCACACAAGCTTGCACGGTCTTGCTCAGCTGTGTAAGCTGGGAGACTATTTCATCATCCCTGCTTGCCACATGAGAGGGCCTCTTTGGAGCCGAGTGTACAGCACCTGACACAGCAGGAGCTGTTCACTTTTTGGATTGGGCCTTACTGCGGGGCATTATGGAGTATAAATACACGCTCAGCAAACAAACACATGGGTCCACCAAACATGCCACCCACTTAGGATGACTACACTGGGCCAAAGGCCTCACACCAGGCTACGAAGCCACCCTTCCCAAGTCTCAATTGAGACACCACTAGCCAAGAAGCTTCACTGGCAAACTCAGGGAAGGTGTCCCACGGGTCCACAAAGGCACCCTGTCTAAATAACAGACTTATCAGGGGAATACGCCAGGCCCGTGAAGGTGGGATGTGTCCTACCCCCTCCCTGGATGAGTGTAGTCTACCTTAACAGTCCAGGAGTCACCAGGGGCACCGCTAGGCCTACAAACAGCTGACACGGACCACCAGCCTGGTGGACAACCACCTACTGCGGCACCCACTCGACTTGGTAACCACCCGAGCCAAGTGTATCAAGATGCCGCAGGCCTCTTCGGACAGGCCCAGGGTGACTGGCCCGAAGGCCCCCGCCCGGCCTTGCTGACAGATACCAGCCACCAAAGATCTCTTCCTTGCAGTGCTCCAATAAGTAATCCAAAAAGAATCAGTAGGAAAGTTGGGTCTAGGGTTTGCTAGACCCAAAGCCTCACAAAGACCACAAAAGAAAGCAGTAGAGCGATGTTACTCGCTTAGCTGCTTCTCTAAAATGGTTTCCGCCACGTGGCAGTGCAGGGCTATATAGCCCCAAGATCCCGCAGGAAATCTCGCAATGCTTGCTGTACCATGAGATTTCCCAGCGTGCTTTCTTACCAAATTAGTAAAGCTGATTGGCTAGGTGTGCAGGAAGAGAGTGTGACTTGCCCAAGTTCACCCAGTGGGTTTCAATGGTCAAGTGGGGATTCAAACCTTGGTCTCCAGAGTTGTAGTCCAATGCTCAAACCACTACACAATGCTGGCTCTTGATGTCACTTTACCTGATGCATTAAAGGATTAAGTGCAAATTTAGACTGCTGCTCTATTCTTTTCATCTCCATGCACCAGGATGACAGAGAAAGCAAATATCTTACAGTTTTCAGAAATCTGGATGGTGTCAACATTAATTTTATGACATATTGAATCTTACTCTAGGTTAGATAAACTGCATAAGATAAACTTCTTCCTTACTGAGCTCATTTTAAAGGATTTAATTCAGAGTATCTTTCCTGCTAATTTCTTTACCGCAAAAAAGTTGCAAGTTTAACACTGCTCCTGCTATCTCTTTTGTGCTGTGCAAAGTAAAATGTGTTTCATTTTTCAAAATAAGCCCTTTAAAAAACAACAACACACCATATAGTCATTTCTAAGCACTTTTACTCTACTGTTTTCAATGTCACCAAATGAAATATGCTTTACTGGCAAGCAACCAGATTATTATTATTTAAATGCAAACAATAATTTATTTTCATTTTGAAACTGCAAACAATTATTTTGATAACTGGTGTTGAAAGCAAGTAAATTTCCAGCCCAACAGTTGTTGCTTCTACCTGAGCAGAAAACACAAGCAATTTGGATAATGCATTATGTGCTGACTGAAGTAATCCCCCTGTTTCTGCCTTTCACTGCGGATTTGGAATTAAATCACTTTGAAGGAAAGTATTAGGGTGGAGAAAAAGGAAACACATTTGTATAGGACCAGTGTGAATGCCACTCTGCATGTCCCCTATGGTAATAAAAGCCAGAGCTGAAAATAATACTGGGAAAGATAGTGAGTAAGCTTCTTTGAATCTCTTTTCATAGACATTGGAGCAAACAACACACAGTGGTTGGGTTTAGACTTCTGGGTAGCTTGAGTAAACCAGAATTTGCATGCATGGTATTTTCGAGGAAGCTGGAGATAATTTCTCACACCCCCCAGGTCTTCTTGACTTCTGCTCCTGAATTTTGCCCTTCAGTTGTCTCTGTATTTCCATTTCAGGATTCTAGGTGCTATTGGTGATCTTCAGATATCCTGTGATTCATCCAGCCCAATTACTTCCACAAATATGGGACTGTCTAAAGAAACCACACACCTTAGGGTTGCTGTAAGTCAGAAATGACTTGAAGGCACACCACCACCACAGCAGCAGTTGCAACAACAGAGAAACCACAGACCTTCTGCTCACAGTGTGCTCACCATGTTGTCTGAAGCTAGCACTTTGGCTTGTCCCTTCACTGAAAAACCAGAGAAATACCTCATGGTTTGTCTTTGGCTTATTTCTCTGGCTTGGTAGTGCAAAGACAAATGAGATACCTAGATTTAGATATTATGATAAACAGAAAGGTTAGTTTTGTGCTTCACAATAGAAATATTACAACATGATCCTTTAAGAGATCCCATCTTCCCTGAAATATTGTTATTCTATTCTCTAAAATCACCTAGCAGCTCCAATGTTGTCATATACAAACATCTAGGTCTGTAATGAAGGCCCTGCCTCAGAGCCCACAAATTAAGGGTGAGGCAATCAAACCCTAAACCTTCTCCTGTGTGGAATGTTGAACTGTAAATTAATCATTTCGAAAACCCGAGTCTGAAAGATCAATGGGAAATTGTCCTCATTATATATAATCCAATCATTTAGAAAATGGTTGGGAAAACAATATCGAATTTTCTCTTCAGCTTGATCAATAAGAACCACAAAGTAAGGCTGAATGTAAGATATTATTGAAAAGAATGAAACATTTTATGAGACAAGAAATGGTTCATTAAGGCCCCAATTAAAAACAACAACAAACCTCTCACACAAGAAAGGATTGGTGCTCCTGATCTGAGACCTATTGAGGTGAGGAAGACAATGCCTTCATGTAGTCTTTCCAATTTCAATAGGTGATTAGTGTTGCCAGCTCCCATATCAACGGGACAGTGAATCTAGTCTGGGGTTCAGTTTGAACTTTACAAGAGTTGGAGAATAATTTTAAAAGTGATGAAATTATTTGCTGGATAGGTACCAGCAACTTGGGGGGGTTGCAGACTGCCAGAAATAGTGTGAATTCAGTCCACTTTTAGGGTTAGGGTTAGAGTTAGGGAACCATGGGAACTGTATTTTATTGTGGCATCAGAGTTGTCTGACAGAGAAGGCTCAATGTCTCAGAAAAATAACAGTTCCCATGATTCCCTAGCACTAACCCTAACCCTAAAAGTGGACTGAATTCACACTATTTCTGGCAGTCTGCAACCCCCCTTGGACAGCTTCTTTAAAGTGTGGACTAAACCCACGTCCTGCTGCCATAGGAGTAGCCAGATGCCATGACCACCATTCCAAAATAACACACAGCTCCAGTATTGGGGTGAATTTTCCCCATAGGGGAAAGACAGACCTGGAATACCTACTGCGGAAGATCAAAGAAGAAAGTGCAAAGACAGGCTTAATGTTGAACATAAAGAAAACAAAAATAATGACCACCGAGGACTTTCACAAGTTAAACCTAGACAATGAAGAAATAGAAATAATAAAAGAATTCCCATACCTGGGATCAAACATTGATAGAAATGGGGACTGCAGTCAGGAAATCAGAAGAAGACTAAGAATGGACAGGGTGGCTATGAAAGAACCAGAAAATATTCTAAAATGCAAAGATATACAACTCAGAACAAAAGTTAAAATCATACAAATTCTCTATTATGATGTATGAATGTGAGAGTTGGACAGTTAAGAAAGATGATAGGAAGAAAATGAATTCATTTGAGATGTGGTGCTGGAGAAGAATGCTGAGGATCCCATGTACAGCCAAAAGGACAAACAAATGGGCCCTAGAACAGATCAAACTAGAGATATCCCTAGAAGCCAAGATGACAACACTTAGACTGTCTTACTTTCGACACATCATGAGAAGGCATGAATTGTTGGAAAAGACAATGTTAGGAAAGATGGAGGGAAATAGAAAGAGGGGAGGGCCACATGCTAGATAGATGGACTCTATTAAGGAGGTCATAGATATGGGGTTGCATGAATTAAGCAGAGCAGTGGAGGACAGAGGATCCTGGAGATGTCTCATCCATAGGGTCACCATGAGTCGAGATTCACTCGAGGGCAGTTAACAACAAAACAACAATGTAGCAACCAACCTATTTCTGAACACTGATCACCTTTGATGGATCAGGGAATACAAGTTTTTTCTCTTTTCATCTTTCATTCCTCCCTCCCCCCACATACACATAATTAAATGGAAGGTTTTGGGAGGGAAATAGTCCAGAGGCTTATTAGAAATGAAATATTTTGAAACGCCACATGCTCCAGTTCTATAGGTTCTGTTTGATGTGCTTATTGAGGCTTGCCATTTATTGAGGGGAGAAGTGCAGAGAAAGAAAATGCTAAATAGTACAAAGGAAAAAGTAAAATGTTCATAACTCTATAGTACCAATGAGCTGGCTTTTTACCTTCATCATAACATGGCCCAAGGCCTGGGGTTCAGCTAGTTCCCCCCTCCCCTACATTCCCAAACTGAATAATGAACTTTTAAGTTGCACCAAAATAACGAATGTTATTAAAAATGGGTTTAAGCAGCCAATTTTTAGAAGAGGTCTGTATCAAAGAATGCAATATATGCATGTACAAAGGGTTACATCTGCTATTATTATATTTAAAAATGCAAAGTTGTGGTGTTAAATAGAACATATGGGTAAAGAGAGTACTCTTTCAGGCACATTGCTCCAACCTGGTTGTTGTGACTAACAGTAAAGCACTTCCAAACAAACAGATGGCGCTCGATGATTTAGACATTTTTATCTTGAGGAATGTGCTGTATTCAATTGGGATTCTTTTGCTGTACCTTGTGCACTTGTGTAGTCCTGTGTACTCTCCTTTGCTAATTTGTTAAAATGAATTTTTTCAGAATGCTATCTAATCCTATTGCCATAGCTACAACTAAGAAATCGAAAACTGCAGCACTGAGCTGAAAATAGCTGACTTGCTATATGGGAAAGGGACTCATTCGTATGCAAAGCTCTGTGCACAAATACAGTCTCTTATTCAAAGGACAATTAGAAGTTTGATCTTTGGAAGCATGACCTTCTAGTGCCTTTCTATTTGCCACTAGTCTGAGGCTGTAAAGAAGGGATTGAATGAAACTAGTTTTTTAAAAAAGGGGGAGGCGGGGAGTTGTAAAACTCTTTTTAGTATACATATTTTTCTGAATAACATTAAGAAGAATAAAAAGCTAATCACACATCCCTTCTTGAGAATCTTACAGTGATTCCTGTGATAGAATTCCAATCCAGAATTGTAGGAATGATTCAGATAAGTAAACTTACAGCAAGTTTTTGTGAAAATAGTTTTTTAATACATTCTCTGTAAGCAAGGAGTAGAGGAGAAAACTTTGTATAAAAAGTGGGCATTTATTTCGTCAGAAAGCAATGTGGCATAGTGAGTGCTTTGTGTGTTGGACTACAACACTGGTGACCAAGGTTCGAATTCCTGCGCGGCCATGGGAATGCACTGGGTGACCTTGGGCAAGTCACATTCTCTCAGTCTCAAAGGAAAGCAAACAAAGTCAAACATCCTCTGAATAAATCTTGCCAAGAAAACCCCATTATAGGTTTGTCTTAGGATCACCATCTGTCAGAAATTACTTGTAGGCACACAACAACAGTATCTTCTATAGGCCACAGTGGAAGCAAAATTTTGCTCTAAGAGTTGGAGTTTAATATCTGCAGATTATAGAAAGAAAGAGCAACAGAATGAAAAGAGAGATGGTAGGGATGGGAAAACTTAGAATTTTAATTTTTCTCTTGCATTTGAAAGGTCTCTTGCATTTGAAAGGTCATTTGTGAATTTTTGTAGATTCTTCAGAAATGACTCAAATTTGACCCACCTTTACTGGTAAAACTCATTAAATAAAGGTATTTTGGATCTGGAATCTCAGGATTAGCAATCAGAAGCAACATAGGCTCAAGGCATCAGGACTTTCTTGTATGAAGAATGATGATCTTATTCACCATACCCCTTGGATTTTCGAGTTCCCTCTGAGTTTAGCTGCAATCCTTATTGTTTTGAGCTTATGTTGTCATGCAAAGTATTTTAAGATCCCTTGGTCAAGACCAATTGGAGATCAAGGTCCATTGGTTTTACAAAAGATCTATTTTTGGTTAATCTAAAGAATTGCTAGAACCACTGATATAAATAAACACAGCTGCCTGTATTTTGGACTTTCCAAAAGACAAGTTGTGATTAGTATATGCACATAAAAGCTTGCAATTGAAAAACTGTGGTAATAATGGGATAGATAAATCAAACATCTGATGTAATATAAGAAAATGATTATAGAGCTTAATGCCAAAATGACTGAGAATGAGTTCATGGACATGTCCAATTATAGGAGTATTTTCTTCTCCTAATATGAGAGGGTATCATAAAGTTTTAATGATCACCTCTAATTTTTTTTGACAGAAAGTTTGTTTTAATTTGTAGTTGTTAACTTATCTCTATGTTGTCACCATCCAGATTTATACATTTTTCCAGTGTTTCTTGACCCTCCGAATACTGTTATTGTACAAGTCTGCAGATTGCACCTTAAACCACTCTTCCACTTCATGAATGATGTCATTTGTGTTGTCAAATCGATGACCAGCAATGGATTTTTCTTTCTGGGAACAAGAAAAAGTCACTTGGTGTGAGGTCAGGAGAATAAGGTGGATGCTTTGTTAATTGCAACTTGAAACGAGCGAGCTGGTACATTGTCAGCTTGGAGATGAATGCCTGTGGAGAGCATACCATAGCATTTCTTTTGCAGAGCATCTTGCAACTTGTCCAGAAGATTGCTGTAGTTTATGCCTGTGATGGTTTGTCCCTTTGCAAGGTAATCTGTGAGAATGACTCCATGACAGTCCCAAAAAATGGAGACCATGACCTTCCTTGCTTACTTTTGCACCTTTGCCTTTTTGCAGGGAGGGGAATCGGCATGCTTCCACTCCATGTTCATGGTTTTGGTCTCTGGATCATACTGATAGATCAAAGATTCATCCATGGTAATCAGATAACCAAAAAAAAAAAAAAAATCTTCTTCACCCTGTTCCAACAGCATCAACACCTGTCTTGAAAGGTCACACCATGTTTGTTTCTGGAAATGGGCTAGCAAATGTGGAACCCAGTGTGCAGATATGTTAGACATGTGCAGTTCATCATGAATAATTTCCCACACACTATCATAACTGAGACCAGTTCCATTCATGAGGATTTGGATGGTTGCTCATATTTCTTCCAGGATTAAACACTCCACTTTCTTCACAGTGACCACATCGTTATTCAATGATGGTCTTCCAGATCATGGTTCGTCTGTAAGGGACATGTGACCAGTTTGGAAATTCCTTTTCCACCTCACAATAGTGTCTTAAGATGGTTAATTGTTTCCATCATCTCATCATGAATTTGCCAGACACTATTACTCTTCAAATGCAGGAACTTTATCGTGCTGCAAGCCTCAATCTTATCCATCTTTAGTCACTTCTGACATAACCTGTAACAAAAATAAAGGACATAATGAGCTGATTTTCTCAATGTCATGCACTTAGGGACCAGTGATGACAATGACAAAATTTCATCAGTATACCATAATAACTTCCAGAAGATAATTATTACTTTACCATACCCCCTAATTTTCTCCAGGAAAGCCCAAAACTCAAGGTAGAACATACTTTGAATGTGTAAGCTCCCATGTTCATTTCGGTCTAATATCTCTCATTAAAGTATTTCAAGTTGCAGATAACTCTAGGAAGAACTAGTGATATCACTCACTGACACAAGCCTTGGATCACAAAAGGAGTCAGGGATTAGCAGTTATGAGCAGCATGCTGGTGTATACCACCCAGCCATTCTTCTCTGAGTGGAAGCAGTTTATCAAACTGTGGAGCTTTGCATGTTGTCTGAACATGGATGCAACCCCCTTGCTGCATTACCCAAAATGATGGGGGTCCTGGGAAGGTACCCACAAATTAATATGTTTCAGAGGAATTTTAATAGTGCAAATAAAAATACCTTGGCTGAGGCATTGTTCAGCCTGGAATCTTTTTCCTTTGTATATGAGTTCCAAATCACACAGAACTCCTGAGGCAATTCTAAATAGGTTTTAGAGTGTATTAACAAAGCAATCAACACACACACACACATGAACTAACAAAGCAAAGGTGTGAGAAGGTGAAAAGTGAAGGCCTTGCTAATGGTAATACTGTATTGATCTTGAAGCTTGGTTCCAATAAAGGGGTGTTCAGAATAGAGATGGTTCAATAGCCACCATGGCAAGTGGGGTGGCCATCTTATTGAAGAATCGAGAAGAAGCCAAACAGAGATTCTGTCCTGCTTCAGACTAGACTGAACGGTTGGTGCCTGGGTAGTGGTATATACACTTAAAATCATATCCTGGGAATGTGATTTTGGAAAGAATGGATTACCTCACTGATAAATGGCTTTCCTAAGACAGAAGAATGGTTGAGAGATTGAGGAACTGTTTGGACACTTGGCATGGATATCTCAGACAAAGGGAAACTTCTACTACTGGAGATGAGTCCTTTGTCTGTGTATGCAGAACAATCTTCTTCAGCCAAGATGTCATCATTGCTCTCTGTAGACAAAGGGATTATGCTGATGTTTTTGGGTGATCTCATTGTGGTGGATGTTCTTGCTTCCTCCCATGCTGCAGCCATCTGGATTTCCAAATTTGGTATGGCCAAGTCTCCACAGTGGGGATGCCTTTCCAGGTCACACACATCAGTGTCCCCTTTTGGTATTAAAATGATATCAAAATTGAGAGGGGTGATTGGGGGTCTGACAGCTGGTTTGTTTCTTCCCCAGCAAACCAAGGAAGGAATCCAGGGCTAGGTTTCCTTCTCAGATGCAGAGAGAGAGAATAAATCAGATAGGAGGCTGTGCCTGTGTTTGGATGACATGCTAAGCAAACCATGGACCAAAGGTTTAGCTGCCTCAGTGGCAAGTGGGAGTCATCAAGCAGTGTGCATTAGCTTTCTGTTCATAACTGAAAAACCTGCATTTGTGAAGATAAATTGGGGTTCCCACAGTTGCAGTGTGGGAAGGGTACAAGAGTAATCCAGTAGAGAAGTCTAAGTACCTCATAATGCTCCAATCCAGAATTCTGCAAGGCTGAGCTACAACAATTAAAGTGGTATCAATCTGCTATAACTAATGTAGCTATATCCTTACAGAGGGTATCCTCAAACAGCTTAGTCTTAATTGCAAATTGAACAGGATTCTAAATTGGTACTGTGGGAATTGCTCTCTGGACTTCATGAAACTTTTTACTGTCCACTCCTGAAACCTGTTACAATCAAGAAAGGAGTTTCCTTGGAAATTGACAGATGATGTCTCACCAGTGCATAACTGGAAGCATCCTCAGTTATCTTGGAGTTGAGGAAGCACTTCTGTGAACATTATTGTGGTTATTTGAGTCTTTGGGGAATGACTCTTCAGAACATGGATGGGAATCACGCTGCCTTCCATATTTTATTGGACTGCAACTCCCAGCATTCTTCAAATTGGCAATGTTGGTTTGGGCTGCTAGAAATTGCAGTGTAATAACATCTGGAGGGTTCTAAGATTTCCATCACTGCATCAGTAATGAAGGGGGACAGGAATATGGAAACCCCTGGAAGGCCTTGGGCTGATCATATTCTCTAAGCCTTAGAGGAAGACAATAGCTAACCTTCTCTCAATAAATTTTGACAGGAAAAACTTACAAGACAGTCACCCTAACTCAGATTCAGCTTGAACACATAGAACAACAGCAACAAGGAATAAAGATGAGAAAGCAGTAGCATACAAGGCCATTACAAACAATAAAAGTAGAGGATGGTGGTTCTGATCTCAATGGGGCACTAAATTCACTCTGCTCTTAGTAGGAACATTACAAGACTTATCTGAGGTGCTCAACCTATTTGGATAGTTTCATTAACATTTGGATTAAAACCCAGAGTAGATGCACCACTCGCAGCTAAATAGTAAGTGGTCTAGAATTTTGTTAGGATTTTGTTGTAAGAAAACTTACCTTAAAGAAAATACAATATGCAACAGTCATCTCAGTTGAGATTTACTTTTCTTTCATAGACATACTAAATTAGCAAAGTTTTATTTCCATTTTATGAACCCCACCAGCTAAAGTATGTATCCAACTATGTTTGGATCCAGGGCCCTCATATCCAAAACAGCAATGAGTTTTTTTGTGTCATTGGGTGTAGAATTGATCCACCTGGAATTTGAGCAGACTTTTATTTTGTGCTTTGGTCCTCTGGGGGGGGGGCATTTTTAACCACCTCACATCTGTTTGTTGAAGGTTGGTTCTCAGCACTCCCCTGACAGGTTTTTTTTCAGGGAAAAAGAGATGCCAGAGCTCAGGAGTGAAAGAACACTGCATATTCTGAAACATGCTGGCATCACATTTTTAAGAGACAACATCCAATATTTACGTGCTAGCCTAGTGGAAACTAAGTATCCCAAGGTGCCACCATCACATTTCAAGTAGCTTTGATAGCCAGACACTTGTTCTTTTTTCAGCTTTGCCAATGTCATATTCTTAAAAATACTTTAAAGCAGCTAGAAACAAATAAGTTCAAGAAAAATATGTTCAAGACACTGTAATTCAAGAAGAATACTGACAAGCTGGAACATGTTCAGAAGAGCTGAATCAACATGGCAAAAGGTCTGAGGAATTGCTGGAGAAGCAGGGTATGTTTAGTTCAGAGAAGAAAAGACTGAGTGGTAAAAAGGCAGTCATATTTAAATAGCTGAAGGGATTCATGTAGAAAATGAAGCAAAATTGTCTTCTGTTGCTCCAGAAACTAGAACACAAACCAATGAGTTCAAATTACAAGAAAAGAGTTTCCACCTAAATCTAAGGAAGAACTTGGCTGTAAGAGCTATTCAGGAGTAAGAGCCAGAAGGTGGTGGGCACCCCTTCTTTGAACATTTTCAAACATATGCTGGATAGGCATTTTTTTTGCAAATGCTTTAGTCATAGCAGAGATTGAACTAGACAACCCTTGCATTTCTTTTCAATTCTATGATTCTACATTTTCTCTGTTTGCTAGCCTCCCAATACTTCTTCTGTTCAGGCAGCATTTTTGACAATTGGCTAGTTGTAAAATCACAATAACAAAACTGGAGATACTTAGGAACTTATCACACGGGTTCCAAAGCAGACAGAATCCAAAAGAAATCCCGACCTAATACATATTATTTTTCCGTGTTTACACACGATGTCGCACAGAACCACACAGAACCCCGACAGAACCCCGAACAAATCCGAAACGAATTGAGATCTTTTGAATTTCGGTTTCTTTAGGAAGTACAATTGCGCAACCGGAATCATTAAGCATTTACTGTGGGTCCGAAATGCATATGAACAGGCAATACGTATTGTGAAGCATTTCCCCGTCATGACCCATGGTTCCCCGAGCTATTTCCCATGGATCTGTGAGGAAGCATCTTATGACGTGTACTTCCTGTTTTGATTGGGCAACAAATGGAACGGGTAAACATGGTCTTCTCTGTTCCAATGCGCGACCAGGGGTTGGTGGGAAAGCAATATTTCTGCGCATGTGCTAGAACATCATTGCTTGGTTATTTATGGGAATTTGTAACATTTGTGTGAACAGCTAATACGTATCCAGGATGCGCTTTCCGGGAAGCGTGATAAATGCACAATGACGGTAATTGCGTGTGATTGCCATTTATGTATTGCTGGGGCTCTTTCGGTTCATTTCGGTATAGTACTGGATTTATTCTTATTTCGGTTGCTTTTCACTTTGTGGCCAGCGTGTGATAAGGTCCTTAGTGTTAGCCTCTCATTTTATGCCATTGTCCAAAAACAGCCAAAGTTAAATTATCACTGATCATTTGATAAGTGGAATTTGCAAGTTCATGCATCCAGCTTACCCAATATTATATACATTTTGTAGGTAAAAATGTGGCATGTGAACTCACCTTGACTATGGTTTTGCAAGTTAAGGATTTTTTTTTCTTGGTCAGAGTCTGTATGTGGAATGCAATGGATGTTATGCATGGAGCTGTCAATGAAGGCCAAAAAATAAATAAATGAATGAAACTATTAAGAGGATGATCACTTCATCCAATGTATGAGTTAAACACTGACTACAGGCTCTTTCATTAAGTAAGAAATAAACTAAAAGCTTTAATTCCACAGACACTTACCTTTGTGTTGCTCTAGCAAACTCTAATATGGCATTCAGAGGATCTGTGGGAAAGAAATATTAACTGATTTTCTTTCCATTAGTTACAGTGCAAAATTATGAAACTAATATTTTCAAGTGCACAAGAAGGTTTATCAAATTATGTAGTTTGCATGTTTCTTCATGATAATTAAATTGTGCAGATATAAAAAATCTGGAGGAAGTGAGTAGGAAAGCTAAACAGATGTTTGGATATCCACGGGTGGTTGTGTAGGCTCTTCAAACACTGATGAATTTTTAGTATCACTTTGCATTGACTAACAGAACATATATGTACACTGAAAAGAGGTCTTGAAAGCAGCAATTTTCTCCACTTCAGAGTCCCTAGGCACTGCTAGAGAAGCATAAAGTGCCTTCAGTGTAAATGAGAGTTTGACCTCTTGACATCTATGCAAATAACCAGGAAAATAATACAACTTAGGTCTCACATTTCTGTAAATGGAACTCCGCTTATGGGATGCTCCCATATGTGGAAGCAGTGCCTGTTGATGGCTTCCTTGTCAACAAGACAGTGAATCCCTTCTGGGTTTTAATCTGAATTTTAAATAAGTTATCTAAGGAACTTATTTTATGGATCTGGATAAGCTGGAACTTATTTTATGGATACATTCAACACCTTAGACCAGTGGTCCCCAACCCCCAGTCTGTGGCCCGGTACCGGTCCGCAGAACAAATGGTACCGGGCCGCCCTGTTATTGAGTGACGTCCCTGACACTGTTCAGAGGAGCCGCAACCCCCCTCCCCCAGTGGGCCGTGGAAAAATTATCAAACATTGACCAGTCCATGGCAATAAAAAGGTTGGGGACCACTGCCTTAGACAACTCATTTAGAATCCAGAGTGTATTTACCATCTCAATGGCTACCAACGGCCAGGTGGTAGAAAAAGGAGGAGAAGGGCAATTCCTTTTCCCCTTACTCCTACATATCCCTGTGTTTCCAGACTTCTCTAGAGGGTTAGGGTACTCCTGCCAGAGACAATAGGAGATATGTTGCTGAGGGCTGCCCCTTCCTTTTTCTGGGAGAAAATTGCTCCCTTGTTAAACAGTATTTTTCAGTGGCCACATTCTTTCTTTCTTTCTTTCCATTCTTCCTTCCTCTCTGTGAGGTTGCAGAACCCCCCTCCCAAAAACAAAACAAAAAACAAAACACAATGATCATTAGTAATACTACTAATAATCACCAAATACTTGGGGAACAGATATGATCATGATGACAATGATGATGATGACCCAGAAGGGACTGAAAATCAAGAGGTCTATCCATGCATGTCTACTTTGACATACATTCTATTGAGTTTAACTTTTACATATTAAGAATATAACATGTTTCAATCATGGTTTCTTTTGGGGTGGAGAGGATCAAGGGAGAAAATGTTAGAGAGACATGAACAGAGAAAGAGAAGGAAGGAAGATGACAAATGTAGCCAAGAGAAATGGTGAGAGAAGAGAAACAAGGCATACCCTTCCTATCCAATTTGGTTTAAAAGAAAAATGCAGCTCCCCCCAAATACTGCGTATTCAATGGTATTCAAGCAACAGCAGAGGGCCTTTGGGTGCTGCAAAAGAGAGTGTGGAGCAACATGTGGCCTGCAGACTCTGTGTTGTCCGCCCTGGTCTCAATGTTACAGCCAGAGTTGAATTCCCACAGCACAGGGAAGCTAGTATTGGTGGCATGCTACTTATGAGCCCCATAAGTGTAGGTGAACAAATGAATGCATGTGTGTAGTGGGGACATGATTGAAAAACTAGAGATTATGACTATGGTGTATTCTACATAAATGTTTGAAGCATATGGCCTTGTTTTTTTCTATTAGAAGAACACATTCAATCTTTGTACTTTTAGAACAGAGGTAATCTCTATTTTAATATAAAGAATATGGTGACTGAAATGCATTTTTGTGACAATGAATGTCAAACTTTAAGACATTTCCCTTTTGCTGTGCCAGACAGCTATTGAGCTATCTGAAGCAGAAACTTTTAAATGTGAAAAGAGCTCAACTTAGACCTTTCCAAGTTTGCTAGACTTCCTAGCTCCCAGTGTAAAATGAATTATTATGACTAAGCCAAGCATGACTGAAATTTCATTTACACAAAAACTTTTCTATATAGTTTTGGCTGTGAGAAAAAGAAGGATGTTTATAATATGACCTTACCTATTACTAATAGTTTTATGTGTCTGAAGATGTGTAGATTCAGCTGGAGTCCTCTGATCTTGGGTATGTTTTCTTCTACAAGATATAAAATAGATTGAGTCAGATATGGCAGGTAAAGGCTTGAGACAAAAATGGGACATTGGGATGGAAAAAATAGGACAGGGTTATGTAATATTCCATATTCATGAAAAAGTAAAGATGATAACAAAAGTTTTTATTACATGAACATATTGAGCTAGCAATCATCCTTCAGTGACAGAACTCATAAAAAACCCCTAACATTACAGCAGAACAGATGCTACTGCATCTTCATACAGACCATGGTCATACATTGAACTATGACTCTGGAGAACAGGATTAAAATTCAAATTCAGCCATGTAAACCCACTGGGTGAATTTGGGCAAGTCACACTCTCTCAATCTCAGAGGAAGGCAATGTTAGGATGTGGGATCCTAGGGTAAATGTCCAGATGTGGGACAAAGGTAACAGGGTTACCAGAGGTCAATAAGCAGCTAAGATGAGTCAGCCTTTGGACCTAGCTGAGTCATATGGTCTGATGCAATCATGGCAGGATATGAAACCATCATGTGGCTGAAAATGCACAGTCTTACCACATGAGGGACATGTATAGATGGTACACACCAGGAAGAGGCTGGTCTAAATGTCCAGGGATGGCACATGTATATAAGGGGAGGAGCCTCAGTGTACAACGTGGGTAGTTGGTGATGTGTATATGGCTAGATACTCTGTCAGTGAGGAGCTCTGTAAACAGTGGAATGAAGACTCTGTGTCTTGTGAACTTAGCCTCGTATTTCAGTGTCCCATCAGGCATCTCCTTTTTTCATAGACCCAGTGACATCCGACCACTCTTTGGTCTGCTGGTCTATCTAACACTTCAAAAACCTTCCTGTTTACCAGCAACAAAAACTCTCTATCCATGGCTTCGTGCCATCTCTCCTGCTCAATTCTGGGATATGCCAGCATCTCCTTATAGCTCTCTGGATCATCTGCCACCACAAAGCAAGCCCTAGCTCCCTGGACCACAAACCTTTCAGGTGGCTTCCTTACTCTCTGAGTTCTTCTTGGAATGATCACCCTGGTCCAGCCACTCTCTTCCTCGCTGTCACTTCCACTGCTGGAACCTGCTCAAAACTCCTTGAAGTGATGGGTGTGGTATGAGTGTCAGTGTGATCCCCTGAAGTGTCTGGCTTCCTCTGAGGTGAAGCCACTGGCAATTCCACCCCTCCATTTCTAGTGTTTGAGTCCATCCTGCTTATTGTGGATCTTCTCCCACCCTGAGTGCTTCTCAAAGTTTTCACTCCTGGACAAGAGAATCCTGCCTTGTCCTAGGGAGAAGTGGTAACTATTCCCTTCACACTCCACAAATCTCAACCTTTTCTATTTGGGTTCCGCTTTCTTCTGAAAGGCTGCCTGGAATCAGCACACTGGCAAATTGCCCAAATATCCTGAGGTACTTAAGGTTGGGTGGCCTACCATATAACATGTAATATGGGGTTTGTTGGGCTGCAGAGTTCCATATTCTGTTCAACAAATGGCAAGCAGTAAGCACAGCCTCCTCCATAGGTTTGCTGGTGCATCTGTATCTAACATCATACAGTCCTTCATTTGCTTGAGTATCCCAATTATTCTCTCTGCTAGGCCATCCTCTTGGGGCATACCTGGATTAGTGTGTTATGGCGTATCCTCCTCTGCTTCATCTAATTTTGCAAAGTGTGGGATAAAAAATCACCACATCTATCTGTCATCAAGGCACCCACTTTATATTCAAATTCCTGTTCCACAGTATTTACCCACTGCTTGAACCTTTCTGCAGCCTCAATTTTCCTTTTTCAGTAAGGTTGCATACCCATACCTTGTATGCCTGTCAACTATTACCATCAGGTATTTGTTCCCCACAGTCTTTCAGAAAACAGACCTGAAAGATCTGTGTGCACCACCTAGAATGGTCACTGAGTGGCGCATTTACTCTCCTTTGCAACTGGATAAGCTTTCAGTTTCAAATAATTGCAGATAACTGCCACATGGGTTTAGTTTCAATTCTGGAAAACCCCCACTTAATTTACCCAAACTGGTAAAGCTAGCATGTCCCATCACCCTGTGGAGATAGTGTGCACAGTTAGAGTATAGAGGCTCATTGCAGACCGTGGCACACTCTACTTTGTCCATTCTACTTTGTCTACTTTGTCCACCATGTGGTAGAGCCTATGCTTTTTCTGGGCTCTATCACACACCCTCCCTGAGATTGTGCAGTCATGACTTTTGAAGTGCAACTCGTAACCATCTGAAGTCAGAGTTGACACACTCACCAAACAATTCTGCAGTTTTGTGACACATAAAAACTCATCAAAGCCCCTCACAAAACTGTGAAAATAAACAGTCCCTGTGACCTGTATTTGAGTGGAACCACTATCAGCCAAATCTACAGTGTCCACATATGAAGATTTCTTCTTAGTCAGGAGGGAGGAGTCATTAATCAAATGGTGAGTGGCCCCCAAATCTAAACACCATACCCCTGTCTGTTTGTTTGTCTGATGGGCAAAACAACCAGTGTCCTGAGCCAAAGAAGCAACCCCCCTTCTGTCCTAGGGCTTTCTCTGTTGCTTTTTGCTTGCAGACATCCCCTCCTTTGCTGCTGAAGGCTTTCTGCAGTCCTTCTGGATATGTCCAGCCTGTCCACAATTGTAGCAAAGCCTTGCTTTGAAGATCGCAGCAGTCTCTGTATGTAGAGCCAGGGAGTATCTGCGTGGTGTGTGTAGGCACTGGCTCGGTGTCCTTCCATCTCTGGAGCCCAGCCTCAAACTGCCATCTCTCATGCTCCTCCAGAATGTACACCAACACCAATTCCACAGAGAGATCTCTTGATGGCACACCTTGTAGGCTGTACATGATATGGTCATAGTGTCTTGGCAGGCTGCCCAGCAATAGATAAGCCATGTGCTCTCTTGGCATTTCAACTCCTCTGCTCTTGACCTGAGCAAACAAATCTCTTACTTCCTCTAAATGCTGGATGGGAGACTGACCTTCTCTCATTTTAAAGGTGTGCAGTCTTTTACCCCAAATCATTTTGGACAGTGCAGACATTGACTGGTGTATCTCTCTGAGTGTGTTCCATACCTCATGTGCTAATTGCTTGCCTCTGACATGGTTGAGCAGACTGGCCTCTAGAGTCAAAAACAGGGTTGCCCTAGCCCTTCTGTCCATCTCAACTTTTTCCTTTGTGGGAAATGATTCAACAACATCCCACACACTTTCCCAGATGAGGAGCGATTCAGCATACACACTCCATGAAGTATAATTACTGTCATTCAGCTTCAGAACCTTAGCTGACTCCATTGCCTCAGCTACCTCTCACCAAGGCCACGCTGATCCTTGGCAACCTCAAAAACTCAGCTGCTCACAGATAAAGAGCTGGCCAGCAGCACTGCACTTTAACTGTTTGCCTTCTGCACTCACAGACAGTCTGGACAAGACTTCTGACACACCTTCCACATAACAAAAATCTCATGTTGACCTCTTGGTGTTGACCACAGTGCAGTAGAAGTGTGCAGGGCTCATAACCCTTGTTGGAGCACTGGTGTGACCTGGAGTGCACTGCACTGAAACTGTGTACCTGGGTGAACACCCAATAAATCACACAGAGTTTGGTGCAGGCTGGAGAACTCCTCCCACTCACAGAAGCTGCAAAGCTGAAAATGTCCAGATGTGGGACAATGGTAACAGGGCTACCAAAGGTCAATAAGCAGCCATGATGAGTCAGCATTTGGACCTAGCTGAGTCATACAGTCTGATGCAATCATGGCAGGATATGAAGCCATCATGTGGCTGAAAGTGCACAGTCATGCCACATGAGGGAGATGTATAGATTGTACACACAAGGAAGAGGCTGGACTAAATGTATATAATGGGAGGAGCTTCAGTGTACAGCGTGGGTAGTTGGTGATGTTATGTGGCTAGAGACTGTGAGGGTGAAGACGAGCTCTGTAAACAGTGGAATCAAGAATAAAAGCCTCCTTGTGAAGAACTCAGTGTGCTATCATGTTTGCAGCTTCTGTGAGTGGGAGAAGGAGTTCTCTAGCTTGCCCCAAGCTCCGTGTGATTTCTTGGGTGTTCATCCAGTGCACTCCAGGTTGCACAAGTGCGCCAACAGGCAAAGGCCAGCCCCTTTTGAATAAATCTTGTAAACAATGCCTTGTGATAGGTTTGCTTTACGGTCACCCTAAGTCTCAAGACTGATATCTGGATAAGAAATCCTACTAAGTTTAAAATAATATAAGGATATTTGGGCAGTTTGCGACCCAAGCACCATGCAATAGAGTGAACTCCCATCACTAGTCCCAGCTTCTGCCAACCTACCAGTTCCAAGGCATGTAAAAGTAGAAGTAGAAAAATAGGTACCACTTTTGTGGGAAGGTAACAGTGTTCTGTGCACCTCAGGGTTTAGTCATGCTGACCACATGACCATGGAGTCATCTTTGACAATACTGGCTCTCTCGGCTTAGTACTGAAGATGAGCACTGCCCATTACAGTCAGAAGTAGAACAAAATTATTAATAAAAATGTCTGCAAGTGCTATAAAATAAAGGAAAGGGGATCTGAGGAGAGAGTGAATGGGATGCCTAGGCAAATTAATAAAATAATAATGCCCTCAGGTGAGGTGAAAGAATGATAAGAAATTAAGAATCATGGTGGTGTGTGCAGGGAGGGGGTAAAATAAAGTAAAGTTGATGTGTGTGCGGGGTGTGTGGCAGTGGAGAATGCCAGACAAATTATTACAGCAACAACAACAACATCTAAAGGTAAGGGAAATAAAAGAAAGGTGAATGGAGAGGGGCAATGCAGACTCCCATACAAATTAATTAAATAATAATGCAGCAAGAGAAGTAAAATAAAATGAGCTTTGGAAGGAAGGAAGACTTTCCCAGCCATGAAGTAAATTAAATCTAGAGAGACATCCAACTCCCACAAATCAAACTCAAATTTGTACTGGGAGAGTAGGAAGGAAATAACACCCTCTTCCTCAAGTCCCTCACCTGTTTTCCCAGTCTCCCATTCACATACCACCAAGGGGGGCAAAACAAAACACTAGCCAGAGAAGCAAGCCTGAAACAATGATTGTTGGGGGAGGGAAAGCAGAACTGGAAAGCAGTTGCTGCCATTGCCTGCCCACTCATGGAAGGAAAAGGATACATGAATGTGCTGGCCACCACTGCCTTGGGTTTCCACCTGGCTAAACCCAGAAGGAATCAGTGGAAGTGGTGGAGTGGTGGCGGCAGCTGCAACTTTGCCTTCCCTTCCCTCTCACTTCCCCAGAAGGCGTGGCATAGCATGGCAGGGTATGGCAGGGCAGGGCAGGGCAGGGAAGGGAAGGGAAGGGAAGGGCAGTGAGAGGGAAGGCAAAGTTGTGGCTACTCATAAAGGCATGGGGATGGCACCACCACTGCCACTGCCCCACTGACTCTTTCTGGGTTTGGCCAGGCAGGAAGGTGAGATGGTAGTGGTCAGCATGTTCACAAACTCTTTTCCTTCTAGGAAAAGAAGGAGTATGCATATGTGGCTACCACTACTGCCACCTCTCTTTCCTGCCAGCCAGCAGCCCCTCCAAACACAGAAGGAGCTGGGAGGACAGTTGCTGGGCAGTATGCCCCAACCAGGAAGCTTGACTCAACTAAGGGCCTTTACAGACTGCCAGAAATAGTGCAACTTGAGGCCACTTTGTCCTGGTTCAGTACTAGGGAATCATGGGAACTGTATTTTTTCTGGGATATTGAGCCTTCTCTGTCAGAGAGCTCTGGTGCCAGAATAAACTACAGTTCTCATGATTCCTTAGCACTGAGCCAGGACAATTAAAGTAGCCTCAAGCTGCACTATTTCTGGCAGTCTGTAAAGGCCCTTAGTTGAGTTTATTAAAAACAAGACAAAATGGTCATTTATGTTAAAACGATGGGACAGTAGGAACTTATTTAAACAACTTCTGTCCTGTTTAAAATGGTACATATTGTCAGCCTAGGTGGGTAGGATATAAAACTGTGGGAACTTTCCAATGAAATACAAGGGGGTATTGTAAAGTTTTAATTATTACCTTTAAAAAATTGAGAGAAAATTTGTTTTGGTTTGTAGTTGTTAATTTATCTCTATGTAGTCACCATCTAGATTTGCACATTTTCCTCAGCGTTTCTTGACTCTCCGAATACCGTTATTGTAGAAGTATGCAGATTGCACCTTAAACCACTCTTCCACTTCATGACTGACATCATCTGTGTTGTCAAATCTGTGTGTATTGGCTGAGGTGACACTGCTTAGCACAGGGGTAGGCAACCTGTCCCCTTTAAGGGCTGAGGCACTTCAGCTCCCAGAAGCCTCAGCCATGTTGGCCAATAGTCCCATGTTGGCCAATAGCTCCTGAGATTCTGGGAGCTGAAGTCCCTTGGCCCTTAAAGGGGACAGGTTGCCTACCCCTGGCTTAGCGTTTTAAGATAATGGACACCAGCCAGGACCAATTTGATCACAGCTTCTATGGGTTTGAGACATTAATTTTTAAAAGCTTCTTTACCATTAAAAAATCCCATGTCTGCAACAATATCACATCTGTCTACATTATATATATCAGGGTACTTTGCAGAGCAGTCAAAGACAGGGACTCATGGAGATGTTTCATCCACAGGGTCACCATGAGTCAAGGTCAACTTGAGGGCAGTTAACAGCAACAAACTTATACACCTACACCTTTCTTCCTTTGATTATCTGGCATTCATAACTCAATATGACCTCTCTTGTAAAGCATTTATTTATGTATTTATAAATTGTGATGGCCAACTGTGGTGTTCCTATTATTGTGGTACAACTGCCATCAGTTGTAATATGCATAATGAATGTTGCCCACTCCTGTTGTAGATGTATAGTCTATAGCTTTAGGAGAATGTGACCATCAAAAATTTAATACCAAAGTCCAATTCATGCTTTTCATTTGTTTGTAGAAAGCAAGCTGCTGACTCATAGAGACCTAGAGATTCAGGTCCATTGTGCTGTGAGAAATGAAGGCTCCTTTCGTCCATTGTTATTTGTCAGTGAGGTACATCATAGATGGTAGACATGCAGGTGTTCAGAAAACCTACTTAACTTAACATTTGAATGAAAACTGGGACCACATCTTGTCCACTCAAAATCTTTTCCATTATGCTGTGTATGTGATGTAGAACATGTCTTCTTCCCAGTTTTTGCATGTATAGCATAAATGTCTGCAGAAAGATGTCTACTTGTGTACAGCTGTTTGTGAGTATTTTGTTTTTATATTTATTTATATCCTGCCTTTTTCTCAGTTTTAGACTCAAGTTTGTTTACAACAGTTAAAAGCTATGTAATGTGGAGTTCCACCTTATGAATTTTCTGGGTCACAGGGAAGCCTACAAACATGCAACAGTATGCCATTAGGCTACCTTCCTTCTGAAGATATCTATGCTGCAAACGATGGCCAACAGATTTGAAGCAATTAATATACATCCCCATCCACAAAAAGGGAGACACAAGAGACTGCAGCAACTATAGGACCATAGCACTGATCTCCCATGTAAGCAAAATCATGCTCTAAATTCTACAACATAGGCTCGAACCATACATGGAAAGAGAGATCCCAGAGGTCCAAGCAGGGTTCAGGAAAGAAAGGAGCACTAGGGATCACATTGCAAACATACGATGGCTAATGGGGCACACCAGGAATTCGAAAAGAAAATCAGTAGGAGCTTTATAGACTATAGCAAGCCTTTGACTGCACAGACCATGAAAGGCTATGGAATGCCCTTAAAGACATGGGAGTGCCAGTACATCTGATAGTCCTGATGAGGAATCTGTGCTCAGGACAAGAGGGTACTGTCAGAAGAGAACATGGAGAAACAGAATGGTTCCCAATTGGCAAAGGGGTCAGACAAGATGGCATCCTTTCACCCTATCTGTTCAATGTGTACGCAGAACATATTATGAAAAAAACAGGCTTGGACACAGAAGAAGGAGGAGTGAAAATAGGAGGAAGGAATATCAACAATCTAAGATATGCAGATGATATCATAGCAATAGAAAACTTCAATGACCTGGAACACCTACTAAGGAAGATCAAAGAAGAAAGTGCAAAGGCAAGCTTAATGCTGAACATAAAGAAAACAAAAATAACTCCCACCAAGGACCTTCACAAGTTCAATCTAGACAATGAAGAAATAGAAATAGTAAAAGAATTCCCATACCTGGGTTGAAACATAGATAGAAACATAGATAGAAATAGGGATTGCAGTCAGGAAATCAGAAGAAGACGCAGGGGGGTTGCAGACTGCCAGAAATAGTGTGAATTCAGTCCACTTTTAGGGTTAGGGTTAGAGTTAGGGAACCATGGGAACTGTATTTTATTGTGGCATCAGAGTTGTCTGACAGAGAAGGCTCAATGTCTCAGAAAAATAACAGTTCCCATGATTCCCTAGCACTAACCCTAACCCTAAAAGTGGACTGAATTCACACTATTTCTTGCAGTCTGCAACCCCCCTAAGAATGGGGAGGGTGGCTATGAAAGAACTAGAAAAGATTCTAAAATGCAAAGATATACAACTCAGTACAAAAGTTAGAATCATACAAGCTATTATATTCCCTATTACCATGTATCGATGTGAGAGCTGGACAGTTAAGAAAGAGGATAGGAAGAAAATCAATGCATTTGAGATGTGGTGCTTGAGAAAAGTGCTATGGATCCCATGGACAGACAAAAGGACAAACAAGTGGGCCCTAGGGCAGATCAATCTAGAAACCTCAGTGGAAACCAAGATGACCAAACTGAGACTGTTATACTTTGGATACATCATGAGAAAAGATGAGTCTTTGGAAAAAACAATAATGCTGTAGGAAGGTGGAGGAAAGTAGGAAGAGAGGAAGAAGATTAAAAGGAGGTCATGGGTACGGGGTTGGAGGATTTAAGTCATACTCTTACAGCTTCATAGGAAGCTATAAGAGTATGCTTCCAGGAAACTGTAAGAGTAGGCAAACCCGCTCTGAAGGAACTTGCAAGAAAACCCCAGGAGTGGGCCACAATAAAAATCAGAAATGTCTTGAAGGCACATAAGAACAACAACAGAATAAATATGAAGAAGAAGAAGAAGAAGAAGAAGAAGAAGAAGAAGAAGAAGAAGAAGAAGAAGACAGTGGTGGTTTGCAAGCCTCCCCATGGGATTGTGCTTCATCCCCCCTGATCCCATTGGAAATAGGGGGAAATTTTGCTTTATCCTACCTGATCCCATTGGGCTTGAGTCGTGCAATGTCCTTGGGGAAATCATATTCTCTCAGCCTTAGAGGTCTTCCTCTCCCTCCCCTCTGCTCCTTCCCGAACCAGGCTTGGAAAAGAGGACCCAAACTTGACCCCTTTCCACCCCAACCCAAATGAAAGGGCCTTACCATTGGCAGCATGGTCACCTTCTTGGTGGTTCAAGGAGCCTCTGGCTTCCATCCATGCATTCATCCTTTGAAGCAGAGGAGGAGAAGGAGAAGGAGAAAGAGCCTGGTATGGGCCACTGAGGCTCGGCTCCCCATACCCCATGAAAAGAAGGGCTGGGGAGCAAGGCAAGCTTTAAGAATGGGAAGCTGCCACACCACAAAACCCCCACCATCATTCCTTTCCCCTGGCCACCTCCAGCTCAGCACTCAGGGCCAGCTTCAGCTGCTGGCAAAACTTCCCACTGCCTGGCACAGCTGCCTTGTTCCATGTGGCTTATGAAACTGTGGATACATGTTCAAACACTATCATTGTTAAGCCCTTCCCTGATGAAGAATTCATAGTGGGCTATCTATAAACACTCCAGATTTTTTATAGCCGTCATTGGTTACCAGCCTCATATCTCAATTCAGTTATGTTTAAATTGTACCTTAGGATACTTGAACAGTGTAAATTACTGCTGCATAGAGGCCATTATTGACATAATCACAAAAAAATTCTGTTTATTATTTGTCAATGGCTGGCTTGCATATCCAGTCAACAAATATCCTATCCTAATAAGGAGACTTCCAACTAGTTCATTGTCCCCTCTCACCTGCTTCCAGCCTTATCCCTAGGGATGCAAATCCTTGTGAATTTCATTTTTGCAGATGTAATGTTGCACCGGAACAAAAAATGACACCATACTCAGTATTATGGTTGAAAACACTTGGCCACAACTTTATTTGTACAGGGTCTTAAACCAATTCATTAACAATTAATTAAACTACATTTTATATTGTTCTATACACATGTATTCCTAATGTGTCACGAACATCAAAATCCTTTTAAACACTCAACCAAATAAACCATCTCCCCACGACCGGAAATGATGTCATAATTTAACTAATGACATAACTTGTCTATGACATTTGATGACGACATAGCAAAACCTTTGTTAACCATTGACGTATACTCTTTGTTCAAATCAACTTGAACCAATTTCTTAATTCCAATTAACTAAATTATCCCAAGGGGGAGGGTCCCTGCCCATCACAGGAGGGGGCCAGCCTAGCTTGGCATCCCCTCCCCCCCCAGGAGAGCTCATTCAATGTGACAAGTGATAGACTCCAAGTATACATCACAACCCTCAGGGGGGAGATGAACCCCATCGCCCCTGTACAAATGTGGTATACTGATCTGAATACCTTCATGATCAACAACACTAATCCCCAAACCCCCAAGCTTCTTAACCATAGATCTACTCAGCCAACGATGGGCCACATTGATCAAAGAGTCCTTTCTTGCTCCCACCCATGTGCGTTGTGGCAAAAACTTGGTCCACATCACCACTGTGTTCGGGAGTCTCCGCTTAATGTCTTGCATGTCATTCAGGATCCCCTTGGCTAACTTGAAACAAGGTACTTGAACAAGGTCATTTTCCCCCAAATGAACCTGTAGAATCTTAGGTGGTGTGAACATCGCAGATAACTCGATGATTTGTGGAATGAGAGCTCCCCATAGCATCCCTCTCCGATCGAACCATCGAACTGTCCAGACCTCTTGTATCCCCAGGTTCCAATCGCAAGACCATTGGTGCACATGATGTTCTGCCCAAAAGGCAAGACTGTGTCCGATTATCCAAACCTCTTCTGAATTCACATCTGCTTAAATAGAAAAAACAATTAAGTATAAATACCACCCCTCAACCAAATATCACCATTCCAATCAAGGCCTTACGGGCGAATGTAGGACCTGAAAGCTCTGGACTGCCAACGCCCAATCCATTGGATTGCAGCATCGCTTAAACCATGAGTAGCAGCAGCGGTCTCTGCCCCTATACAAAATGAATGTGATGAGAACTGGGCCGCTGGCAGACCTGCATGCCTCAAAGTCTCCCGCAGCACAGCTTGAAATTGAAACTATGTCAACGGAAGGCCTGAAACATGAAGGAAGAAATAGCTGGGCCAGTCGCACAAAGTTTAAGATGGTCCAACAAAGTTGAAACCGAATAAATTTGACCTACTGGGGCTCTAGACAAGGTTACTGTTTGTCCCTTAGCTAACTGGTCAGTTTCAGAGCACCTAAAACAGATCTGAACTCCCTGTTCTCTAATTTGGACATCAGATAAATAAAGCGCTCTGCCTGAATTATCCGAGTGGGAGCTAGGAACCAGCTCGCTAATCCTAGCGGCTGCAAAAAATGCCACAGAAAAAGCTGCCCTAAATAGAATCACTTCCTGAGATGAAGAACATACATTTGGAAGAGATTGCCAAATTTGGATGAGAATTGGTCCTGTTACCGGCAAGCGATTATCGCGTGCCGGAGGAAGCTTCCTTGTCCATCCTTCCAAGGCTCTATGGACTCAAAAGTCCACCATAGGGTCATTGAACCCCCCCCCCCCCCACTCTTGAATAAAAGGACAGAGCCACTAACCTTGTCCTAATAGTGACCGGGAATAAACCTGACTGCCTCAAATGAAACGCAAAACATAACACTGTGTCCACCCTCACGGGCCAAAACTCAACCTCCCCTTTCATGGACAGAAACAGCCTAAAAGCTCACATCGCAAGCTGATATGACTTGCGTGTCGATGAAGCGACAGACTGGAGAATTGCCCTGTCGATTTCTATTCTCCAAGGCTCCACAGATGTTCTGGTACCTCCAATGGTTGAGGTGCTGCCTCTGGGGTGAGTTGACAAAACCTGGAAAACTGGAAATGAGAAAGGGTGTCTGCCAATGGATTTAGTAATCTTGGTACATGGCGGACCTGAAACAACACATTGTATCTAAAACATTGAGTAACCATTGCTCTAACCAATGACATCAACCTTAAGGATTTGGAGGTTTGAGAGTTCACTACATAAACCACTGCTTGGTTGTCACACCAAAACCAAACAGTTTTATTTTCAAATTGAACTGGCTACAAATGAACTGCAACCATAATAGAGAAGAGTTCCAGAAAAGTAAGATCATGTGTCCAACCCTTATCCACCCGTGCTTGTGGCCATCTCCCAGCTGCCCACTGACCTTTCCAATAGAGACCAAAACCATATGTGCCAGAGGCATCAGAGTGTACCTGGAGGTCCGCCTTTAAAAGCATTTCGGACCTCCAAAAGAAAACTGCATTAAATTGATCGAAAAATGACTCCCAAACCTTCAAATCAGCTCTTATCCCGCTAGTAATCCTAATATGGTGATGTGGAATGGAAACCCCTTTAGTAGCATTGTATAAGCGAGCACAAAAGGCTTGTCCAGGAACAATAACTTTACAGGTGAAATTTAACAACCCAGTCAGGGATTTAAATTCTTGAAGTGTGGCCTTATTTCTACCGCTCATGATCCTTACCTGGTGTCTCATCACCTCTAGTTTTTCTACTGGGAGGCGAGAGATTCCCTCGACTGTGTCTAACTCAATACCTAAGAAGGTCAGATGGGTGCCAGGACCTTCCATCTTTTCCTCCACCAAAGGAACTCCCATCTCAGCCCTCAATACCTGAAATGCCAGCAAGGTAGTGCCACCTTGTAGTACCGTGAGCTCCAGCGAACAAGAAGTCATCCAAATAATGAGTAATAGCTAGATTACCTGACCTCTTGACCATGCACCAGTGCAAAAATGTGCTAAATTTTTCAAATGCAGAGCATGAGATAGAACACCCCATTGGCATAGCCTTGTCAAAATAGTACATCCCTTCAAATTGAAAACCTAACAAGTCAAAATAATCAGGATGTACTGGCAAAAGCCTGAAAGCCGATTTTATATCACACTTAGCCAATAGGGTACCCCTACCCAATGCCCGTACCATCTGCACTGCTGCGTCAAATGATGAATATTTCACCAATGCCAAAACTGGATCAATGGCATCATTGACAGATTCCCCTTTTGGGTATGACAAATTGTGAATTAGACGGAACTCACCCGGCACCTTCTTAGGAATGACGCCCAAAGGTTGTCACTTACCTTGTTGTCACTTACCTTGTTGACCAAGAGCTGCCTTAGTGTCAGCATTGGCAGATGTTGATGTGGCCCTGATATCCTACCAGCAGCCAACTCTTTAGCCAGCTTCTCCCTGACTACGTCTGGTGACTCCCTCACTGAATGTGCATTAGGCGTGAATCGGTGAACCCTCAAACCTGTATAAGGAATATGAAAACCATTTAAAAACCCGTCTAACAAATATTGAGCAGAATCCCTATTTGGGTAAATCTGCAACCAAGCAGCCAAAACATCCAGTTTAATTGGTGTTGGCACTTTTTCCTCCCTCTGCTGAAGGTTGCAAGGAGACTCCAGCCCCTGCCTTCCTTCCTCTGAAACAGGACGTCCCTGGGTGATTACCTCTGCAGATGTTGCATTTATGTTCGAACCTACAGGACTGCCTAGAGCACTTGTCAGAGTTGAAATCCCAGCATAAACCTGTAACCTTTTTCTCTCCTGTGCTAAGCCTTGCATACTGCCCTTTCGGCTGCGTGACCATGGGCACAAAGCCATTGTCACACCTGCTCGAAGGGGAGGCCCCTAGCATAACATCTGCCCAAAGTTCAGATTGGACGTGCTGCCAAGACAAAGAGGGATCCATAGCAGCTCTCCTCTTGAACTGTTCATCATACTGGAGCCATGCCGCTCCCCTCGAATTGAAATGACAATTCGTGTAAGCTTTGATCATAATTTCTTGGTGCTTAGAAAAATCAGGAGCCCTAGACGGGTCTTTTTGTTCAATCACACATCTGTATATGGTAAATCCCATTATCCAGTTCACAAAGTTCCTTTCCAAGTTAGGATACCTGTGAGCCTGGAATTCTTTGGGGAGACTGAACACAACCCCGTCCTTAACCATAATTCGTGGCTCAGGGTCACGAAAAGCCAATGAAAATAGGTCGATGTATTCACTTTTCCATATTCTCTCTTTAGTAGAGAGGGGAAGATGAAATCCTAAGGGAGTTGACATCCCAACATAGGGGTTTCACTCGACAGCCCTGTTTGCCCTGGCCAGTCCTAAAGCCCCCACCATGACCACTGGCCTTGTGTCACTTACCTTGTTGACCAAGAGCTGCTCAGCTTGCACCCTCGAGTCAGGCACGTCAGGTGCAACTGATAAAGTCGAAGGTGCTGCTACAGAAACATTTAAGGAACTTGTCCCACCAACATTGTTCCCAACTTGACCACCAGGGTATCACACTGAGGTGGGCCAAGGATTTGTAGCATTCAAAGGTGGGGACAAACCTGTATTAGCCAGTTGCTGAGCAGCCTCCCCAAATGTTTGTGACGCTCCCACCGAGTGGCCAACGCCTCCGCTCGGGTGCCGATCTTCGAAATGGAAGAAACACTTCCCCCATCCCTGTTAGCAATTTCACATGTTTCAGGTGCAGACACCCCAGCATGACCTGCAACCACAGCCCTCTGTACGAAACTATATAAGTCTGTCAGAGTAGGCCGCTCAATCAAAGGGGCAGCCGCTCCCTGTTGTGCCACACCTGGAACTCTTTTTAACAGTTCCATAACATCTGCTACGGCTGGCTGACCAACCTCCATAGCAGATGCAACTGGGGGACCACGTGTCACGTCCTCAGAAGCAATACCAGGTGAAGTAATTGGTTGCACCTGTGTAACCTGCTGCTCATAAACTTGGTCCCTACTTGAAACTGTGGTTGCTTGTGACCCTGGATTAGAACCCTGGCCCCTTTGTTGTGCTAGTTGTTTACAAACAGCGATGCAGGCCTGCATAGTGCATTCTAGTTGTGTCAACTGTGTCAACTGAGTGGCAATCTCATCATCCTTGGTCTGTGGCTCATTCATTCTCTTTGGTGCTGACCGCCCTGTAATGGGCCCGGCAGTAGCTGCATGCCACTTAGACTGTGGCTTACTATGCGGCATGACTGCCTAGTGATAAAGTACAAATAGTCTGTTAAGGGTTATATTGTTCAGTTAAATCTACAATCCTCAGGCGACAAGACTTAACACAGCCACCCTACAAGGATTATTAATGCTCAATGTTGAGAGGATAAAGGATCACCCAATTTTTGAATATCCTTTGATTTTTTTTTTAAATATTTCAATTATCCTCCCCTTCCTTTTAGGACAGAGTGCTAAATTGGACAATAAGCATGCCCCCCCCCCCAGAATACTTGTCCCAATAGGGACATAATTAATGGCCAAAAGGCCCACCACTTCCCTTTTTGGGACACCAAAGCCAAACCAGCATAAACTGGCTAGTGTAACACTACAACATAAGGCCACAGAGGCCTGCCACCTCCCCTTTAGGGACACAAGAGCCAAGCCAGAATCCACTGGCAAGTGAAATACTACCCAATAAGGCCAATTAGGCCTGCCCTTTCCCCTTTTGGGACACAGAAGCCAAGCCAGAATGCACTGGCAAGTGTGATATAAATTGTAATGCCAAACAGCCCAATGGGGCTACTGGCCTCCAGGCCTCCTTTTTTAAAAAACTTTTATTTATTTATTTATTTATTTATTTTTACTAAATGCTTTTTTTTTTTTTTTACAAAGACACTCAAGGCGTGTCTTTGCAGGGCTGTGCCTCAAACCTTGGCCGTCCAGGCCTCTTTGTTCCTGTTCTTCACTCCTGCCTGCCCTGCTCCGTCTGGAGTGAGAAGTGGCACTGCCGCCGAGGCCCCACTCCGCAGCAGGGAGGGGTCCAAACGCAGCTGCAGTGACCAACTGGAGAAGGTTGCAGCCACGATCCAAGGTGGGCCCAGCAACCCGGGCCTATGCCCACTCAGCCCCTCAACTGGAGCGGACCAGGCTGCGGCCTCTGCCGCTCCAAACGGCTGCAGCCAAATCAAGCCGCAGCCACAATCCAGGCAGACCCAGACAACCCGGGCCGACACCCAATCCTCTTTACTAAACCAGAGTGAACAAGGCAAAGGCCTTGCTCCAAGCCGCTCCGATCCTGCAAGAGATAAATACTGCAGACAAGCTCCTTGCTTGTCTGCAATTCTAAAATGGCTGCTCCCCCGTGGCAGCCAATGGGCTTTATAACCCTAAATTCTCGCTAGTAGTCTCACGATATGCGAGACCACCAGAGAGTGGGGATCCTAGTGGATCCCTTTCCTGATTGGCTGGGCGGAGGAGGAAGGGGTGGGACTTCCCCCCGCCCAGCCAATCATGCGTCTAGCGTTATTTAACTGGCCGGCACAACATAGAACCCCTCCCGATGGGTCGGGGGGGGGGGTCTTTACCATTTTTCTCCTTGCTGAGAAAAGAAATAACTGAAAGCTGCACAACATTTGGAGACTGCACATGCTGGCAATCTGAAGGCTGAACCTCTGCAATGCACTTTACATTGGGCTACCTCTGTCCCAAATTTGGAAACTTCAATTAGTTTGAAACATGGCCACTACACTGGTTACTACTACATCTAGGGATGAACTTATTACACCAATATTAAAATCATTCCATTGGCTGCCAATTATTTTCCAGTCTGCCAGTTAGTTTCCAGAAAACAGCATTTTCTGAGCAGCTGTTTTCTATACAGAAAACAAGACTCCTGTGCATAAATGTTATTTTCCATGCAAAAAGTCCATGTGCATGTTTCATAAACAAGCCTTAACTGAAAAGATTCTCATCCATTCAGGAGTCTCCTCATCAGGGCTTCCCAAGACTTGAGAAGTTGATGTGTCAACAATGTTTTGAATATTTGCAGATACAGTCCACCCCTCCATTTTCATGGACTTCATGTCTGCATCCCTTGCTTGTTCATGGGCAATGAACAGAGGAGGACAAAATGGGGTGTGTGCCTCTGCGGGTGGGTGCCTCCATTCAAGCCAATGGGGATTGAATATCCCCATTCTGGAACGGATCTCCCATGAGAATGGAGGGGTGACTGTATTCTTTCCACTCCCGAGCAGTCAATTATACACCCCCAAACCCTTTATATTCAATTGGCTTGTGTGAAGATGCATTACATTTCTAAATGTAGAAAATGTTTATAAAAATAATGTTGTTTTTTTATATAAAAAAAACAAGCAGCAGTTAGCAAGCAACCTGCATAATATGCCAATTCAGCTATCCACAGCAGGGACAATGCTGGAAAATGGCAACCCTGACTTATGGGAGCTGTTTCTCCATAATGTTTTCTTCTTCTAATTACAGTCTTTAGATAGTTTAGAAGCACAAATCTCATGAGCAGATGATCTGTCTTAGTTCTTTCAAACCTGATTATCACCCAGTGAACAAGTACTATTTGGAGTGAAAACCAGCAGCACCTCTGCCCGGATGTTTCTGATTCTGTGAGAAGTGATCTTAAAGCCATTGCATGAATTTACATTGGTATATTTTCCCATTCTGCAGTGGGACAGAATAATTTTCTGTCTCCACATTTTTCTCTTCAGCATGTATTATTTTGAAGACTCAGTTCTTTTGACTACTGGCACTGTTGATTTAATTTGTTTCCCCTTAATTATTTAACATAAAGGATGCTTGAGCTTTAAGCTAGAATGAAGATTGGGCAAAATATTTGCATAAAGTAATCAGCTCTGAATAGGCCATCTCTCTTCCTTCCGTTCTTTTCCCTGATTCCTGTAGCAATATCTGTGAGTACTTTTCTCACACTTAAAACAGAATTTGAATATTCTTTTCTTTGGTGGTGTTTTAAAAGAAATATTTTATTTTTCCCAAATTACTGCCCATTTTTCCAATGAAAGAACCATGATTTTCAGTTTTTTTTCTATCCTCCAATTCATACTCTCATAAATAATAGAACACTTTTTTTGAAGTTATGTCTGTCAGAGAAATACTACAGCAATGGCCTTTTTCTGTACTTGTACTATGATAATCTGTACCATGCAATGCAAAACTCTGGTCACTTTGCTTTGGCTTCTTTTTCTTTGCCCAGATATGCATTGTTAGAAAACCTGGTGGCCTCTAGAGGTTTGCATTACAACTCCCATAACTCCCAACCATTCCTTATGCTGACTGGGGTTGACAGGATGTGCAGCTCAAACCTTCAAGTGGGGTATAGGTTGCCTACTGTGCTGTAGGGCAGTGCTAACCAAAAAGGTAGTGTCTGGAGCAGTACCGGATTGCAAGCCCTTGGTTGCTGATCACTGGTGAGTTTCCAGGAAATAAAGAAACCATTATAAAAAATGTGGTATTGGTCTGTGGGACACTGAATTGAGACTGTCGTACTTTGTCAACATCATGAGAAAACATGACTCATTAGAAAATACAATAATGCTAGGAAAGGTAGTGAGCAGTAGAAAGAGAGGAAGAGCATATACCATATGGATAGACCCAGTGAAGGAGATCATGGCCCTGAGATTGAGGAGATCATAAACCTGAGCCAAAAAGAGCAGAGGGGCTTGGATGTGTCTCATTCACGAAGTTGCCATGAACTGAGGTTGACTCAAGGGCAGTTTCATAACAGTAGAAGGCTGCTGTCATTGTACTAAGTTGCGAAGCTGACAAAATCACTGTTATGCAATGGGACTGATGAACAATGAGATCATTGCACAACAGGACCACATCAGGCACCAATTGTACAACAGGCACCAATTCATAACAGGCACTCTTGCCAGTGTCCTTATATAAATCATCTCAACTCACTAACACGGTTTTATAGCACCTCTGCTACTTAACTAAGCATATGTAAAATTGTGTGTGTGTGTTGTGTGCCTTCAAGTCATTTCTGACTTATGGTGACCCTAAGCAGAATCTATCATGGGGTTTTCTTGGCAAGATTTGTTCACAGGAGGTTTGCCATTGCCTACCTCTGAGGCTGAGTTAGTGTGACTTTCCCAAGGTCACCCAGTGGGTTTGATGGCTGAGTGGGGATTGAACCCTGGTCTCCAGAGTTGTAGCCCAGCACTTAAACCACTAGATTACACTGACTTGCATACATAAAATTGCATTAAGTAGAAGGTGATATGGGATTCTTACAAATACTTTTTTTGACTGTCATGACAGGTATGCCTGCCTGTTCTCTATCTTGTAGCAGATAAAATGGAATACAAGGTTAGACGTGTTGTTATACTTATTACTCCAGTATTGCAGAATGAATATCCCATATTCAATAAAATGATTTGCATCCCTTCCTTATGCTTACTTAAAGAGCTTTGTCTCCACAGTTTGCCGAACCCTATAAAGACATTTGGACAGTAATGGTGCATTATCATTCTTACTCATTAAAGCTAATGGAAAGTTTCTGTTTATGCTGAAATGACATTGGTTGAGGGCTTAACTAGATGTTATATGCACTTAATAAGGAAAAGCAGCTTAGTGAGGCAGTGGTTTTAACAGAGAAGAGGCAGTTTTTTTCTATTTCAAATATGCTATCTCCTTCACCAAGCAGCTTGCCACCCTACATAAGTTTGTCTGGAAGTACTGGGGGTGGAGAAACACCATCTTCAGGGTATATGATTGGAAATGGAAAATAAGTCAGAAAAGGATTAAACACTATTTCCCCCGAAGAGTCTCTGCTTGAAATTACAGTCTTTGAAAGCACATTTCCTTATTAAAAGCAACCATCAGGGTATAAACAAACATAACTTTGAGACATGACCTGAATTCTTTAACATAAGAGTGGGAAGGAGTAGAGAAGGTCTACAGACCCGAGCAAAGGGATGGTGAAAAACAGAGGGTGGGAACCAGGAAAGATGAAGTAGTAGAAAGTGGAGTGGCATAGGGACCCTCTGCAAGTAATCAGTTTACACTAGTGACAATAGCCTGCTAGGCAGGAAGATAAATTAACACGAGGAAAGCAGAAAAAGACTGAAGGGGAGGGGGGGGGGACAAGGCTGCAGAAGCAGAGACAAGAGGTACCCACTTTTGGTTCCAGTCTCACCCACCAGAGGTACCAGATTTAATTATTTTTGACATATGGGTCACCTTACAGATTCCTTTTGAGGATATGAAGATTCCCCAGTACTACTTTAATATCTGGCTAAAAACATTGCACTATTAACAATTATTACATAAGAAAACCAGGCTTTATTTGAGGATAAGTAAAATCATATTGATGGTCTGTAAACTTCAGATAACCTGACCTAGCAGTTTCATACCAATAGTAAACAAAATAGGAAACTTGATAAAACCAAAAGACATTGGTTAAGCAGGAGTCTTCCAGAACAACTTTCTGAAAGCTAAGTGGTAGCAGTGGAAACATTGGCATTCTTTAGCATTGAGACCCCCAGCAGGAAACTGAATATGAGATCTTCGGCCATCTTGTCTATTTCATATCTATATGTATATAGATATAGATATATGGATTACTGAATGAGTTATTGAATCAATCAGCAAAACCACAATTTGTCTAGACTGAAGAGTCAGGTGAAAATAAAGATAACCCTCATAAATAAGACTTGATAGGTAGGACCATAAATATTGCTGAAACAGTATTTTACAAAGCAGTTTAGAAGATGATGGCTTTGAAGCTGCTTATATTTGCAATAAATATATTCCTGTTTTACTGCTGCATAGCACCCACACCGTAAATATGTGTTTACTGCTGTCATTATGGAATGTAAAGGTCATGCAAGACACTGTTTTTTTTAAAAAATCTTATTACTTCTGTCATAGAAATGCAGCATAGTAAAGCAAATTAAAAATATAGAACATGAGTTTATGAAAGGTATTCAGTGAAGTTGATTGATTAGGTGTAAACTGATGCAATGAGGCAGACACATTATAAACCTTTTGATAGTACAATTAATTTGACAGTATAGGGACATGGAATATGGACATGAATTCAGAATGTGGTGATGCTGAAGATGCAAAGAAGTTGTAATAGTTTCAGTGGAAATTGCATTAACTGAAAACCAAACTAAGTGCTTACCTGTGGTTCTGTGATTCTTTTTTCAGTGGAATTTTTAAAAAGAAAAACTATGTGAAGTTGGAAAGAACCAGCTGGAGAAATACGTTGCTTTACCCTTTGTCTGTCAGGTTGCCTTATCTTTACCTTTTGCCCATTCAACATTTCTCCTGAAACATCTTTCCCTTTTTCCTTCTGGCATAAAACCTTTTCACCCTAACAGTATGAAAAAAGGTCAGAAACAGATTCTGTGTGGACAAATACAACTTCTTCCCCCACCTCCAGATCTCCTATTCAAGATTCTACTTTTGCTTGGCCATGGATGCTTTTCTTTTTTTAAAAAAGAATCACAAAATGGTACATCAGCCACTGATGTTAAAAGGAATTTGCAATTCTGTAACTGGTGAACTTCATTGGGGACCTCTGCAGAAATTCTATAGAAATAAATATTCCTTTTGTTCTAGTCTTGTAGTTTTGCTACTTATTTCAACATCACATATTATGTGGCTGCTGAAGGTACAAATACAAGACAGAAGTAATAAACCAACAAGGATCTATATTTTGATCAACTCAGACTACTGTAATGTTCTCTACATGCTTTTGCATGGTGCCCAGACATTTTAGCTACAGCAAAACATGACGGCTAGACAGGCATATGTTTTACAGAAGACATAACAATGATCTTGAAACAGTTGCATTGGCTTCATCTTGTTTCTGAACCAAATTTGTGAATGACAAATTCACTATTTTGATACCTTTGTTGTTGTTGTGTCCCTTCCAGTTGTTTCTGACTTACTTATGGCAACTACAAGGTGAAACTATTTTGGGGTTTTCATGGTAAGATTTGTTCAGAGTTGGTGTGCCTTTGCCTTCTTCTGAGTCTGAGAGATTGTGATTCTCAGAACATTTCCATAGCCAATTGGGGATTCAAACTCTGGTCTCTAGAGTTGTAGTAATTGTACAGCTACACAATTTATATTTAACTAGCACATTATATCAAAACCCCACTAATGGTTGCACATACCTTCCATCCAGAACACACTATTAAGTATATTGTTCACAGCCAAGCCAAAATCTGATAGCATTCTCACCTTCCTGAACCTTCAGGTTTTGATCTACAAGTAGCTGTTCTAATTTTTTTTAAAAAATAAAACAGATTGCAAAGATAAACCACAAAAGTGGGATAGATTCACAAATTCTAATCCATTAGCAGAGATGTGAACAGAGACCATGGTTTCTTGGCACACTACATATACACTACATATACTACAATATGGATTTACATCAGTTACACATGTAACAAAGATTTCTCCACATACATTTTTCCTATTTCAAAGGAATAGACTTTCAAGTAAGCAGACTTTTGTTGTCTCTATACCTCAGGACCAAGAGACCAGCTTCTTGACAAATCTTACACAACTCTTTGAAAGTTTATGGCTAGTTTCACCATTTATTTGCTGCTGTATCTTTTTATATGCTATTCCACCCCATAACTACTTAACTGTGCTGAATCAGAAGTTATTTTTTAGCATTACTCAATTACTTGAAGTAGATTTAAGTCCATGAAAGCTCATTCTGAAATAAATCACTTATGACATTATCACACCAGTATTATGTCTTGTGGCAATTATGTTATGAAACGAAACAGGAATATACCACTTTGAAAGCATTTCTTATCACATCTCTCTTCTTTCGCATGATTGCACTGCTTTGAACTGCTCCTGGGTATTATAAGTCTCTTTTCTTTTATTATTTTATTTTATTGTTTTGCCATAAATACACAAACACAGCAAAGATAAAAATAAAAAAATTCCACTTTTTAGCCTTGTGTGGTAAAGTCCTTAGTCTTAAAGTTGCTGCCATATTCCCTCTCACTCCACTTTCCTAGCACAGCTATTTTTCTGGCGTGGTGGTAGGAGAGGATGGCAGTTCTTACCTATATAGACCTAAATGTCTTGGGCTCATGAAATTTGAAAGACTTCTTCCACTTGTACAAACTGAGATTTGTATTCATATCTGAAGTCTTGTAATGGAGGAGAAAGATTGTAATGTGGGGGCAAGGAAGCCTTGTAGATCTTGTATGTCTAGAAGAAGTCTGGCTTAGGCACCCTCCCCACTGAACCTGACCTTAGAACCTTCAGTTCTTCAATGATCATGCTTTTAATAATCATTTTGTAGTTAAAATTTCTTATATGAGAGCCAACTTAAAAGCTGTTATTGGAGTGGAATTCAAATAATGAAGTATCCAGTGAGTGGGATTACTCTGGAACATTTTCAATTGGTGAGTACTGTTGATGTGGACAAATTGCTGGGGCAAGTAATACAACTTGTTTTCTTGACCCCTGTCCTTGTTGGCTAGTCATCCACAGAGGAGATGCAATTAGATTTCAAATAAAATGTATCATTAATGCATCTCTCAGGGATGGAATCTTTCCATCTTGTTTACAAGAAGTGATGGTTAGACCACTGTAGAAAAGGTCCTCCCTGGATCCTCTGGCCTTTAATAATTACAGACCAATATCAAATCTCCCATTTCTGGGCAAGATGATCAAGAAAGCAATTGCCTTTCAGCTTCAGGTGGTCTTGGATGACACACACTTCCTCAACCCATTTCAAATCAGCTTCAGAGCAGGATATGGAGTTGAGACTGCTATGGTTGTTTTAGTGGATGATCTCCATCTTAACACCAGCTGGGAGAGTGTATCCCTGTTGGTACTCTTGGACCTTTCAGTGGCATTTGATACTATTGACCATGTTATCCTTCTGGAATACCTGAAGGCATTGGGAATCGGAGGCATTGTATTGCAGTGGTCCCAGTCCTACCTCTCAGGTAGGTTCCATATGGTGGTGCTTAGGGACAGCTGCTCCTCCAAAAAGGAGCTGTTATATGGTGTACCTCAAGGTGCCATCCTATCCCCAATGCTATATCTACATGAAACAGCTGGCAGAGATCAACTAGAGGCATGGGGGTGGGGATACTATCATTATGCTGATGACACCCAAATATACTTCTCCATGCTTTCAAAAACAGTATTAGCTAAAGATAGTAGTCTCCTCTGAATGAATGCTTGGATGAGGTAATGGGCTGGATGAAGAAAAACAAACTGAATCCAAACAAGACTATCAGGAGTCCCAATCTGGGGTTGGATGTGTGTCAACCAGTTCTGAATGGGGTCACAGTCCCCCTGAAAGATTATGTTTGCAGTTTGGGTGTGGTCCAGGATGTTTTTCTCCAAATATCAGCTCAGAAAGATGTGATGGTCAGGAGTGCCTTTTATCAGTTTCAGCTGATACACCAACTGTGCCCCTTCCTAGAACTGGAGGACCTAAAGATGGCAGTGCACATGTTAGTATGCTCAAGATTGGACTTCTGCCATGTCCTATACATTGGGCTACTTTTGTACCAAGTCTGGAAACTTCAACTGATTCAGAATATGGCAGCCAGAATGATCACAAGTAGATCCAAGAGGGATCATATTACACTTACATGGCACATTACTCTGCTCTTAAAACCACTCCACTGGCTTTCAGTTAGTTTCCAGGCAAACTACAAAGTCCAGGTTTGGGTCCAGGTTATCTACAGGACTGCCTTCCCCCTTACAATCTGCACTTGAAGCGGCCTCGATGAAGCGGCCTCGGCCGCAGGGTTTGGGCCCCGCCACTCCTGCTCGGCTCTTCCTTCTCGGAGGCGGCCTCTGGCCCAGCTATGGCTGCGGAAAGCAGCAAGCAGTTCTGGAAGCGGAGCGCCAAGCTGCCGGGCAGCATTCAGCCTTTCTATGGAGCTCAACACCCTCCGCTGGATCCCCGGCTCACTAAAAATTTTTTTATGAGGATACTTTACAACAAGAATATACTACTTACAACATTACAACAAGCCCTCCCTCCATTCCGTCCGATGTCACCTGGGGGAGAAACACTAGGCCCAGAACCATCAGGCCTGGAATAAGAAGAAGAGCCCTCCCTCCATTCCATCCGATGTCATCTGGGGGAGAGACACTAGGCCCAGCACCATCCGGCCTGGAATAAGAAGAACCCTTACTTCTTAAAGGACCGGTGGGATTTGGGATTTTTATGTTCTGTTTAGATTGTATTAATATATTTGTATGGAAATTTTAATGTTGTAAGCCACCCTGATTGCTCTGCAGAGGGGCAGGATATATTATTATTATTATTATTATTATTATTACTCTATACTCAGGTCCCCTGGGAAATGTTTGCTCCAACTGGCTGGGACTAGACTGTCAATGATTTCCCAGATGACTTTTTCATCTGCTGCCCCAAGACTGTAGAACAGGGGTAGGCAACCTTTCCCCTTTAAGGGCCGAGGGACTTCAGCTCCCAGAAGTCTCAGCCATGTTGGCCAATAGTCCCATGTTGGCCAATAGCTCCTGGGATTCTGGGAGCTGAAGTCCCTCAGCCCTTAAAGGAGAAAGGTTGCGTACCCCTGCTGTAGAATGACCTGCTGGAAGAGATATGACAGCTGAAAACACTGTCTGTATTTAAAACAGCATTAAAGACACATCTCTTCTGGCAGGCCTACTTTTAAACCATGCCTTTTTAAATTTGTATATTCTAAAGAATGTGCTAGTATGAGTGTATTTTAACGGTTTTATAGTATTGAATTTTAACTGTTGGTTTTATGTGTTTTAAATTGTGTTTTGTATTTTAATATGTTGTACCCTGCCTTGAGCCTTGAGGAAAGGCAGGAAAGAAATACTACAACAACAACAACAACAACAACAACAACAACAACTACTGCTACTACTAATTGTTGTCATGGGGAGGAATGGGAGTACACAATACAGGATAACTGGTGTAGTGTAACCTTTAATTGTGAACTGCTTCCCCAGGAATGTTAGGCAAGCCTCTTCTATAATGTATATTTTATATTGCTGGTGAAGACAACATTCTTCTATATTGAGCTTTTCACAGTTAATGCTGCTGTCTGTATTTCTCAGTAATTGCTGGTTTTATTATATTTTATGCATTTTATTCTTTTTATTTGTGAACACCTTGAGTGCTTGGTCGGCAGAGGGAATGATAAAAAAACCCTGAACAAACTGATTTCACAAAGGCCTTTTGCTTTCAAAAGAGAAGCTTCAACAAACTACTTTAACATGTTTTGAATGAAACCCCTCACTTGACAGAAGTAATCTCCACTAGAGGGTCAAGTGAATTTGTTTTTATTTCCCTCAGCCTGCTTACTGGGATATTATTAGTCTTGCTGACATTGGGAGTCTAGGATTTCTAATGTTTCCCAAAGTAACTTCTCCAAATTCTGGCAGGGTCAATATAATAGCCTAATTCAGTAATTCTGAAGCCCCTATTAAATGAGGAAGAATGGAGGCAAGCACACTGTCTCCTCTTCTCTTATTCACACCCCTCTCTAACTGGACCCAGAGAGTTTGGTCTCAACAGCCCTGTTCATTTGGTGGGGAAGTGGGTGTGTAGGGAAGCCCCTCTTCATGGATGTTTCTATGCATTGGGTGGCATCAGAAACCATTGCATATCAAGAGCGAAGCTATTACAAAAATACGCTCCCAGAGTGTATGCATGAAGTCATACTTGTTCTGAGTACATATGCCTTGTGCATTTTTCTGAATTTTGGTGTGTGTATGAATTCCACATAACCCCAGATGTACCCTGCAGTTGACCCCAAGGGCCACCTGGGTGATGACAGGCAGGTCATACCAAGGTCACTTGGAAGACTGACAAAAACCATCTCAAGGACAGGCAGTTAGTGTGGAATGGACCATCATCACCTCCATAATCAGAAAGAATGGGTGATAATTGCCTAGATGTCTCACCTGATGGGCCAGCTAAAATTTAATCCTTTTCCCATTCACCTTGAATATTGCCAGACCAGATTACCTCACCCATACAATCTCATACCTTTGCCCTGCAGCTTGTTTTATCCCTCAAAAACCCCTGGATTTCCCCCCTCAGTGTTGCAAGTTTGAAGTTCATGGGGACACTCCATCAATGTGACCTCTAGTCTAGTTACTGGCACTTCCGTTCAAACCAACACTCTCAGAACAGTTGTGTCCTTTGCCACTTCACCCAGTTGGATCCCGGAGAAAGCCTCATCTGTAGTAAGTATCACTCATAGTTTTGCCTCAACATCTTTTCCAAGCTAACCCCTGAATTCCTGAGCCTTGAATGAGTGAGTGTATGTGTATGAATTTCTGTGTGATTTCCGCCTTTAATAAAATAATACTTTAATTGGAGAATTCTGTCTCTGCATCAATTCTTAGATCCACTAACCTCTTGATATACAAGTGGGAGACAGTCTCACAGGGTCCTTGTAGTAGACCCCTTCTCAGTTTGAGCTAAATAAAATTCCCCATAATAGACTTTTGGCTATAGCCTCTAAGGGATATTATGACTTTGGCAGTAGTTCATCTTGGGCAAACTGAAGTCAATAAGAGACCCCATACCCACACAGAGCTATCTAAAAAGGGAAATTCACTGAACACACAAGAATGGAAATATACACAATAATTGCATTGGGGAATAGCAAATATTATGGTAGGTATATACAAAACAGAAATAATTACCTAATAGAGCAGTTGCTTTAGGATGGGGAAATACAACTCAAACAAACAAAACTTGCAAGTCTGGATGATGGTGGTTTGGTTTTAAGCAGTTGAAAGTTTAGGGTTACTAGGATGAAAGAAGAGAAACATTTTAAAAAGTTGAGGAAATATAATACTTTTTTGTGATCCACATAGATACTAGGTGGGGTGGGGTGGAGGGGAGATTGGGAGTTAGAATGCAGGAAAACACTCCCTCAAATGTAGATGTTTGAGTTATAAAAGTTACCTTTCCTTGGTCTCATTGGACCTTCCTAGAGAGGAGCTGGGGACTGTTGTACTCTTGGCTGATGCAGGAAAATGAGAAGAGGACATGGTCCTCTTAAACAGACTGGGATGTACAGAAAGGAATTGAACTAATGAGAACTGGTTGAAATCCTGCATACTGGAAGGTCTGAGAGAGTAATTTCATCTGTCTTGGTCAGAGAGAGGCTGACACTTGCTCAAGAACAAACTACCATTTGATTTGGGCTCCTTTTGAAGGATATGAGGCAGCAAAAAGAAGCCTGAGGCCAAGATTTTTCTCTAGAAAAAAAGGACCCCCCTTTCTCTCACTTTAAAACAACTCTGACTTAATGGTGACTCTATCTAACAGTTTATGTGGTAAAATTTATTCAGAGGAGATTTGCCGTTCTCTAAGGTTGAGAAAGTTGATTTGTCCAAGATCACTCAGGGTGTTTCTGTGGCTGAGCAGGTCTCCTGGAGTCCTAGGGTTCATCTACACTGTAGAAATAATGCAGTTTCACACCACTTTAAGTGCTGTAGCTCTATCCTATGGAATCCTGGGATTTGTGATTTTACAAAGCCTTTTCTGCCGAATAGTGCTAGTGTCTCACAAAAGTATAAATCCTACGATTCTGTAGGATGGAGCCATGGCATTTAAAGTGGCATCAAACTGCATTATTTTTACAGTGCAGATGCACCCCTAGTCCAACAATCAAACTAATACACTTGCTAGCTCTTCATTAGCTGTACTTTGCTTTAGAAAAGCTTCTACTGAAGAGAGACATATGGGAAAATCACTTCCCTCTTGTTTGGGTTCAAGTATGGTGACATTAGTAAACAAAAGACAGGGATTTATTTAATGATATGCTAGTCGATGTCAGCATTCAAACTGAACAGTCAATTTGAATGCACCTAAGCAAACATTGTTCTGTTGTGTGCCTTCAAGTAGTTTCCGACTTATGGCAATCCTAAGGCGAACCTATCATGGGTTTCTTGGCAAGATCTGTTTAGAGGAGGTTAGCCATTGCCTCAAGGCTCGAGGTAGGATACAACATATTAAAAGGCTGAATTAGTGTGAATCAGTGAATCAGCATGATGTTCATTTCTTGAGTTGTGAACTTGTTGTGTCAATTTTTCCCCGAGAGCAAGAGACCGCAACTTCTCATACTAATCGTACATAAGTACGATTCTCACCATCATAGAATGCCCCATAACAACAAGAACAATAGCTCAGTGTATTGGGATATTTTTGTTTGTCTTTTCTGGGTGCCTTTTGTGCACCAAAAGAAAGAAGTACTGAAGGCTGAAATTTGGAGATATTATTTAATACTGTGTACTTGATTTTGTCTCAGAAAGACATGGGCTACCTCTATTTCCACAGAAATTATTTACAATGTGCACTAAGGTAAGATTTTGCCATACCACTGGCCATTAATGTAGTAAATGAGAAACACAAATTCAAATCCTTGTTCAGCCACAAAGCTCACAGTGTGGTTCAAAGCCACCACTTTTCAGTTGCTTAACTAATCTCAGTTTCTTGGGAGAATAAAATGAACAAAGACATGGTGCAACTGATGGTGAGAAACTGGGACAAATTGAGTCAATTAAATATGTAGGTATTCAAGAAATATTTTAGTTATGTTTTTCCACGAACTAAGTGAAAAGGAATGGTTCCTAATTAATGTAGAGAAGCCTGAAATTAATTTATGACTAAGGAATTTGAAAAACAAAAACAACAACTGGAGAACCTTGGACTGGTGTTGAAATTGTACAGATTTGCTGAAGCAATTAATGTAATAATGCAGACCATTATTGTTGCTGAATGCTACTTTTTAGCATTTCTGCTGGAGTGGAGGACCTTTTAGTTTTAAAACATACATGAAAGATGCCATAATTGTTCTCAGTGAGCAGAAATATGTGATTTGTATATTGTAGCAAATAATAATGTAGGTCTTGATCATAATTCATAGTGAGAGAGAATAGGAATGAACTGGAAACTATATGGAAATTCTTGTCACAAAGAATGAAAGGAACCAGCTTGCAGTTGAACAATATAAAGTTTATTAAACACATTAGCCTCCAGAAGCTGTTACTGCTGTTAAGAAATTAGGACTGCTATAAAATAGGGGCCTAAAATATGTCAGGGCCAGTTAAAGGACAATATGCAGTTTGAAGACATCCCCCCACATACCCATAATAAAGAGATGGAAATAAAGAATGGGGAAAAGGCAGGAGATCAATATAAAAGATTTATGTCATACAAAGTTCATTCAATCTGATAAATAAACTCTTTTAAAAAGATAGAAAATCTTGTAGACTGTCGCTGGGGTAAAACTGCAACCTTTCAACCTATGTATTGGTTTGAAATACTCAATGTAATGAATATAAAAAGGGGGGAAAGTTAGAATAAAATAATTTAATACAGTAAGTTACTACCACAGCAAAATATAGACAAGAAATGCAGATAAAAATGGGCATGCCAAAGGAATAATAATAATAATAATAATAATACATCTTGAATTTGTTTTGGCAGCTTTCTAGGGCAGGAATAGATAACATGCATGCCCAAATATTTTTGTGGCAGTGTCAGATGTTGATATGATGGTGACACTGTGATTTAAAAAGTGGCATTTTAACACTAAAACAAAGCTCACAGGGAAAGCACACCTCACTTTCAAATTAAAATGTCCTCTTCCAATAATGGTGTTGGGAAACAAAGACCTAATTTTGGGGAATTTATAATTAACTCAAATGTGAGAGGGAAGCACCCAACTTCGCTTCTGAGACCTTATTCAATTGTATACCAGAGATGTAAAAGTTCTGGCAAGGAATGACGCTGAAACGGACCAAACTCCAATTAAAATATTTATTAACAGAATAAGCAGACATCCAAATGTCACACACACACACACACACACACACACACGAAGAATAAGCAGGAAAGAGCGAGAGCGAGGGGGGGGGCAAAGAGGGAAACCAGGATAGAGGGAGATATACTCACACCCGAGAGACTTCTCTGGACTTCTGGCGGTGAATGAGGATGAGTTCCATGGAAGGGGCATGACCGGCAAGAGAGGGGGTCGTGGGAAGTATCTCAGAGTGCAGACTGACAGAGATTCAGCATGCACTTCCAAGGTAGAACAAGGTCTGCTAAAATCCAGGGGTTCTTATAGGGAATTTCTGCCTCCTGGCCATGAGTCAAACAATAGGTGGACAAAGGCTTGATGGGTTTACCATTGTTTACTTAAGTCTGGGCATAGTCTAAACAATGCATTTGGTTTCAAAACTATCAAGGAAAGGAAGCTAGAGAAAGGGGTGCAATCAAATCTGATCTCTGTCCCATTAAGTGTGAGACAGACAAACACCATTAGGTATCTTTTCCAGTATAATGGGATATTCCCCAGGGCAACTCCCAAAACCTGCCTGTCCAGGAAATCTTTAGTGGTCTTAAGCAATTTCAGCTTGCTTACCTGACCTCACATCTAGGGGATTATGGTTGCCATCTCCCAAGGGTCAGGCTGGGGTCATAGGGAACTCCACATGGCTAAAATATATGATAAAAATGGAGGACGTCCACTAACAATGGGGAGTAGGGAACAGACTGCTGATTGCTGTCATGCTGCCAAATTTAGGGAGCACTGGAATTCAGGAAGGTTGTCCCAATTCTACAGTTCATCATCTGAGTTTACTTGATTTTATTTTAAAACATTTTGTGCCCTGTACGTCAACCTAAAAGGCTTCATTATAGTCACTTAAAACAAATTAGTTCCTGCATTACAAGAGATTTATATAATTTAGGCTACATCCACACTGCCAAAATAATCCAGTTTGACATCACTTTAACTGCCATGGCTCAATGCTATGGAATTCTGGGATATGTAGCTTTATGAGACATTTAGCCTTCTCTGTTTCAGAGCTATGGTGCCACAGCAAACTACACTTCCCAAAATTCCATTGCATTGAGCCATGACAGTTAAAGTGGTGTCAAAAAGGATTATTTCTGCAGCCTCAGGGATGGGAAAGTGGAGCACATGGACTTCCTGTGGTTTTCTAACTCACCTGTTACAGCCTCTTGAGCCAACAGTATTACTTGAAGCCCTCTGAGACTCCCCTCAAAAGTGTGTGTGTGGGGGAACCAAGCCCCAACACTCAATATGATTTTTGGATTTCTGCCCCAAATCACCCAAAATTGCACTGAAATGCAGTGGTTTGACTTTAAGCATCTCTCAGAACCCATAGTTCACAATTTTTTTTTTTAAAAGCAGACTTTAGTTGAAAATTGCAACCAGAAATGATATAATGCCACTTTTGGGGCACTTGGCTATTCTAGTGTGCCCTGTGGGAGAGAACAGGGAGTCAAAAAGGGCCCCCTCCTCCTCTGTGTAGTTGCCTACCCCGATATAACTAGAATTTAGCAAATGTAATATTTACCTTGCTTCCCAAAGCTTTAAAAAGCAAAAGAGAATACCCCACATGAGGAGGGATAGCACATTATTCCTACCCTCTGCATCATCATTTCCATCATTGTGCTACATGTAGAGGTAGACAATTTGAAGAGAAGTGTGGCAACTTTTCATGGAGACTTTCTTCATGATTTGGACACTCTAATTTTTCCAGGATTCCCAGTCATGTGGACGGCTTCCTTGGATCAGAATGTCACACTACAAGGATGATGGAGAAATAAGGAGGGGGTAGGACTAACATGCTCCATCTCCTCATATGTTTATTCAGCATGCTTAAAGAATGACCGAATAGGGCTCCTAATATGGACTTCCCTTTCAACTATTTTATATCCCAGTGTTGGTCCGGGCGGAGTTTATGTATCCGCCTGCACTCTCCTGGCTTTCTGAGCTGGCTGCAGCTGTGTCTGAGGGGCCCAATGTTAATTTGGGCTACAGAGTCCTCTCAGCGGCTCAAACACACCCGCTGCTCATCATGTTGAGCTGCTCTTTTTTGTTTTGTGGTGTAGGAACGTATCCTTATTCTTTCCATGTTATTTCTGTCTCTAGTACCACATTTTCTGTCAAAGAAGTAATGTGAAGAACACATCTACTGCATTAACTGAAATATATCTGTAATAAGCTCATGCCAGAGTAAAATTAATTTGAACATAAAATCAAAATTGAAACCACCAATAGTTACATATTCTTTAATAGCCAAAATAGCAACGTTGAGGTGGAGGAAAGGAAAGTGAAATTTTCTCCCTCTTTTCCTAAGTTGTTCTTCTCTCATATACTTGCAAAGGACTGGTTAAAATCTAAGCCTTGACCTTGAAATCTGTCACTTCTGTTATGAAAACTGTGATAAACATCAAAGTTTGTTGAGGTGTGATATACCCAGATACCATGGATTTTGTGGCTCAGCAGTATGATCTGCAGCAATTTGTAACAATGGCAAACTCACAGACTGTGACAGTTTTAAGTCTGTGCAAAATCTGCTTTGAGCTGTATTTTAAAGTCTGTTGGTGAAAGAGGGGCATGATGTTTTTTAAATGAAGAAGTGTTCCATAGTATCAAAGCAGTTCTCTGGTCAGTCTCAGCCCCTCTATCACCTTCACTTATGAGTCCAAGAAAGCAAGGATACATACTTGTAATTTTGATACTGAAGAAGAAGAAGAAGAAGAAGAAGAAGAAGAAGAAGAAGAAGAAGGGTAGTGAACAGGATTATTTGGAAAGATAAAGATAATTAAAAATAAGGACTTCATAATTAGAGATTTAAAGTCTGTTGGTGAAAGAGGGGCATGATGTTTTTTAAATGAAGAAGTGTTCCATAGTATCAAATCCCATAATGGATTGGGAGGGGGAATGAGTAGGCTAGAATTAATCACATCTGTCTGAATAGAAGGAGAAGGTTACACTTTACCCACTGTGGGATAATACCACAGCAGATTTTATCAACTGGGACATTGGAAGATGCTTTATACTGAATCAGACCACTTGCTCCAACTAGTACAGGTTTGTAAGCTTTGGTAGGCAGCAGATTTCCAAGATTTCAGGCAGGATCTTTCCAGGCCTGTTTGAAGATCCTTGATATGCCTCCTGGTGGCCCCTAATATAGATCATACCAGGCCGGATTCTGCTCCAAAATTAGATGAGATCAGATATAACAAGGTGCCATGATGGTATTATAGATATTTTGCATATGATCAGAGCTAACTGAATATGTTTTGTTGCCTGTGGCAAAGAAGAAGATGGTAACTTCTACTTCAATGTTCAGAAATCAAATAGATGTTTCAATAAACATACCTTGAGACTGTGGGAGCAGGACAACATCCTCCACTAAATCTGAGGGCAGCAGGCTAGCTTATACGATCATGATGCCCACAGCTTTATCCTCCAATTTCTTGGACTTTTTCACACTATGCAATTATGCACTTTAACTAGCATGGGTTTATCCTATGGAATTGGGGGGGGGGGGTGTCATTCAGGGAGGGGCTGTATGTAATTCTTAGCCGGAAAGCTCCAGTGCCTCACCCACAAAAATCAGGATTCCATAGGATGCACAGCCAGGGCACCTTAAATGGAATCGCTGAATTATAACTGTGGTTGTGTAAAGCAACCTCATCACTATTCTGTGACCTCCTAGAATCTGATGACTGAGATGGCTGCTTCACTTTCTCTCATAATAGGCCTATTTATGATTATGATAGTTTTAAAGTTATTTTCCCATTTTTTGGGTAAAACTCCATAGGTTTAGGTAGTGATAGCTCTATAGATTTTCCTATGTGCAGTACAGACTTAAAGAATAGTATATATTTATTTTGAAGTTAGCACCATGGAATGAAATTATGCTTACTTCCTGGCATTTGGGATTGCAGCCTTACTGCACTGAGGGCTAAATGTTTAGCCCCAAATCTCAAGCCCTCTTTAAGTTCTGTAGGACTTAGTGAGACTTTCTTTAAAGTAAACATGCTTAGGATTGCACTGTAACTCACATTTTACAAAAAAGTTTCAATTTGCTGCTAAATCACCAATTGTTCTGCTTTGAAATGAAGCCACAATGATGACGTGATAGGCCATCCTGATGAACACAGATAACAGTTTGTAGAATCTTTTATTCTTTCCTTTATAGAATGTGGGCACTGTACATGATTTAAAATTGGAGTGACCATTATGTTTTTAACACAAAGAGGAACTTGATCTATAAATCAGTTAAATGGGAGGAAAAAACTTGGATTTGTCAATTGAGTCCCATAGATGCAAGATCAGTATTACTAGCACAATTATTCATTCTGGTTGAGAGCCACAAGCCATCCATCCAGCCTTATTGAAATCAATGAGACTGGTCTGAAGTGAGTGGACTGTTGTCGCTGACTTAAAACCTCAAAGGAGCAGATCTCCTGATAGAATGTCAATTTGTATGTGTGTGTGTGTGTGTGTGTGTGTGGGAGAATGAAGCATCCGCAGCCCTTTGAAAATTTAGGATGAGGGACTTGATTATATTCTATCCCACTCCCACAACTGTATAAATTTGCTTTATACCTGAGACCTTAATAGCACTTGGTCTATACCTGAGACCTTAATAGCACATCTAAAAAAGTAAGTTTATATCCAGGAAACTTGTGCTAAAATAAAAACCAGTTAATCTTAAAAGTGCTGCCAAATTTATTTTCACCCCTCATTCTTCCTCCTTTTCATTCTCCGTAATCATATCTAACCCTCTGATTTTGGACAGAACTAAGAATTGCATCCCATTGAATTGGTTTTTACTGAGAAGATCCTTGTTCAATATTTCTTTCTCACATATTTTTTCTATGAAATTACAATATTTAGTTGATTAATTGATTTATAATTGGCTTTAATATGTAGTCAAGAAGTAGAAAGTGTGGCTGTACTCCTATTCTTATTTTTTTTCCTTGCAAAACTACAGAAGTGATTGCATCCTCAAATAAGGCCTCATGAGAGCCAGCATGGTGTAGTAGCTTGATTGTAGGACTAGACTCTGGAGATCGGGGTTCAATTCCATGCTCAGTCATGGAATCCTCACACCCTCCCAGCCCCAGAAAACCCTGTGACAGGGTTGCCTTTGTCAGTGTGTGGATGATGGGTGTTGCAGTGATGCTCTTTGGCACCCAGCAGAATCTGCAGGACAAGCTGGCTGCTGTGATCCACAGCCACTTTGTATCCCTTACCAACAACTGGCTCAGCTTCCCTTCTTCAGGATCCTGTCTTCCTCAGTCAAGAAGGCACATTGTAAAGTCCAAAAGCATAGTTTATTAATGCATATAAAAGTAAAAATAAGATAACTAAGTAAAATCCATTGTGATGAACTTGTCCAGTTCAGCCATGAAAGGTTACATCTTTAACAATCCCAAAAGCTTAGGATCTCAAACTTGTTGCAGTTAAAACCACTGCCACACACACACGTGTGCACTCACATCTTGAACAATAAACATTCTCACACAAAGGCTTTTCTAGGCCCTTCCCATACTCCACCTTCTAGGTGTTAACCTTATGTTAATTGGATAATGCCTGTATGATGTATATTAACCCAGCCTCTTGCTGTCCTTCATCCACCACGTGACTATTTTCCCAAGCCTAACGATGTTTACATATTGTTATCAAGCCTTTCTCATAACAAAGTCTGTGTCCATGAGTTCTACCTTTGGGAAAGTACATGTTTATGTCTGTGTAGCCATCTGGTGTTAGATTCACTTCGTTTTTCTAGATGTTGTTCTCATGAGGAAATTTCCACACACACATCTCTACATTTCACCTTTGACTGTATAACCCATCCATATCCTAACAGCCTTAGGGTCACCAGAAGACAGAAATAACTTGAAGGCACACAAGAGCAACCATAGGGCCTCATATGCAAACAAACAAACAATCAATCAAACAAACAAACAAACAACCCCCCCCCCTCAAAACATTGCTCTGGCTTTTTCATGACAAATTTCTTCATATTGCTTCCAGGAAGGAGCCCACAACATCTCACCAGCTGTCTGAGAGCCTAACACAGGTATTACAGGAGATTCATTGTTACTACTGTAGAATCATAGAATCATAGAGTTGGAAGAGACCACAAGGGCCATCTAGTCCAACCCCCTTATATCCTCACTCATCTCCCACTGATACATAGTCAAACAATGACATGATGATCATGTGACATTATTGTGTTCAGCATTTCATTAAGCACCTTTCAAGTCAATTAGGGAGAGAAAAGACTAAAAATAATGGCCAGAATCTCTAATGCACAATATCGGCATTCTGTTTAAATTTGTGAAAGCAAGGATCTTTTCACATTAAAGAATTATAGCACCATGATTCTACTTTAACTGCCATGCTAACATCCTATGGAATCCTGGGGTTTGCAATTTAGAGAGATATACTTTGGATGCTCTACCAGGGAAATCTAATGCCTCACCAAATTACAAACCCAGTACTTCACAGGATATTGCCATGGCAGTTTAAGGAGAATCATAGTGCTATGATTGTGTAATGTAAAGGACCCCAGATTTGTACATGTAGGTGTATTGTTTGTTCATGTAATATACTCTGCATTGGATTGCAGATTAGCTCCTGCATTGGGTTGAACATTCTATTGCACATTCAGATGAGCATTAGGTCACACATTTGGTTACATAACATGGCAATTCAGTACAAAGACTCCATAGAATAGCCAATGTATAATACGACACTTGGAGATTTACACTGCATATTCCTGGTGTAGAATACTGGCCAATGAATTTACATTGCTTCATATATTTTTTAAAGGATGTAACCAGCAAGAAAAAAAATCAGGAAAAGTGCAGGTCAATGGCCAGGACTGGCCCTATCATTGAGAAGAGTGAGGTAGTCAGTTCAGTCAGCAGATTCTGATGTGATGAAAAAGGAGGAAATAGTGAATGAGTGATTATATATTTTCTGCCACTGAGAGAGGGGGGAGTTTCTTTTGAAATTTTCAGCCACAGATGGCAAAATGACTTGGCTGACCTTGGGCACTCTGCACTTTGACTACAGCAGAGGAAGAACACCATTCACTGCTCTTTTATAGACTTCAAAATATTTTCTGCCAGTCCCAGTTAGACACTCAGTCTTTAATAGTTTTTAACAAGAGTCAAGATGGGATCTGCTTTTGGTAAAAATATTCAAACAATTCTTATTTTGGGTAAACAAAACTAATAGACTTTATCACTGTATATTTAATGTTTTGAAGAGTTTGCACACATACAGGGTTGCATCAAATGGTATCCGTCTGCCAAAAGAATGCTCTCCTTCAGAAGAATTAAGTTCCTCCCCCCCCACCATCCCACTACTTCCTATGCTCCCCATATGCTTTGGAGAGTTCGGGGGAGGAGCAGTGGTGTAGATTTTTGGTCCATGGAATGCTGCAGATGGGGCGGGGGGCGGAGAAGAAGAGAAAGCTCAAATATCCAACCAGAATTCTGCCCACACAATTCTGGAATTAATCCAGAAACTTTTGTATAAGCAAGTGGATGAGATTTCCATTTGAACACAGAGCTCCTCAAGTTTGATTTTTAATTAGCTGCTTTTCCAGTTTCACTCCATTTTTGCTGAGTATTGAGAGAGAGATGAGATTGATTGAATGGATGGAGGTTTTCGTACTTTAAAATAAATTCTTTCTACTTTGCTTTCCTTTTAAGGCAGTGGAAAAGTGAACTCTACTTCTGCATCAAAATGCAGAGACATCTTTCTGTATATATCTGGAGAAAATATTCTATATTCTTTTTGATAAAGTATTTTGCAAAGCAGAATGTACTGTATAAACCAATGTCACAAATTATAGGGCACAGATATTCTTCATTATAGCATATTCTCCAATACACAGATGTTTTCCATGGGGTCTGGAACATGCTGTCAGTGGAAAGCATGGACTGTCAAATATGATAAAGACCCTCTGCTGCTGTATATAGAATCTACATATTCTTTTTATAAAAGAATATTTTCATACCGTTAAAACTGTTTTTTCTGAAAGTTTTGGAAGAGCTAAACTCATAGGAGAAATAAACCCCTGTTAGTGCTTATCAGAAATACATCCACTGCTTCTCTAAATATTTATAAAAATGACATAAAGAAGCAAATTGGCATTTTCTTTTAGAAATGTCCAAATGTTGTGAAGGCAGCTGCTTCCCACCCTTCCAAATTGTGAAAGTAAGGAAAGAGAGCTAGTAGGTGATGGTGGATGGGATGTAGCCAAGGAGGAGGAGAAATCAGGCAGGAGGATGAAAACTTTATTGAACTGCTTCATCCTTCCCAGCACTGTGGCTTCCAGATGTTCTGGACTACAATCCCTAACATTCTTGGCCAACATTGGCAAAAAAATCTGGAAGCACTATAGTGCAGAAGACTGAGGGCTTTTACAGACTGCCAGAAATAGTGCAACTTGAAACCACTTTAACTGCCCTGGTTCAGGGCTAAGGAATCATGGGAACTGTAGTTTATTGTTGCACCAGAGCTCTCTGACAGGGAAGGCTCAATGTCCCAGAAAAAAATACAGTTCCCATGATTCCCTAGCACTGAGCCAGGACAGTTAAATTGGCCTCAAGCTGCACTATTTGTGCAGTCTGTAAAGACCCTGAGTTTGGCCATTAGTGATAACTTTGAATAGTTTTGCCATCACTATATTTTACGTAATTGTCCTGAAGAGGGTATTAAACTTCAGGGCTTTCATCTCAGAAACAATGTTGCAGTCTCTCTCTGTGTGTGTGTGCTTGTGTGTGTGTGTGTGTCTGTTGAAAAGCAGGAGTTTATTAGGTTGAAGTTAGTAGCAGAATCACAAATTATTCAATGCTTTTTCTAAAAATGTGGTTCAAGCTTCTATTTTATTTTTCTTTGATGAAAATGCCACCATGTAGACCCTTGATCTGATGACATACTCCCATTCCCAGACTGGGCTCTGCCCCAAATTCCTGACTCCAATTTGTTGTAACCCACCCCGGTTGCCAAGCAGAGGGGTGGGCTAGAAATAAAACTTGTTGTTGTTGTTGTTGTTGTTGTTGTTATTGTTGTTATTGTTATTATTATTATTATTATTATTATTATTTTCTCCATGCCTCTTGGCTCCGAAGTTGCTGTTTGCTGAAAATAGAACCCTTTGAGAATAAATAGCAGTGGAACCTCTTAACATTTGGCTAAATAGATAGAGCTCCACCCATCACAAATATACACAGACACTGAAAATATTATATCCTTCTTTGGAGGTTTTTAATCAAAGACTGGATGGCCATCTGTCAGGGATGCTTTGATTGTGAGTTCCTGCATGGCAGGGGGGTTGGACTGAATGGCCCTTGTGGTTTCTTCCAACTCTATGATTCTATATCCATTACAGAATACAGATAACCTAACATGTGTTGAAAATTAATGTTCTCGCCTCCTTGCTATTTCCTTCTGTACTTGAGATGGGTCATCACTAAGAGTGCCACAGATTCTGGTGCCACGTTCTGGTCTTTCTTTAGCTGTCACTGACTTGCTGGCTTAGACACATTGGATCATACAAATATATCTGTTCACAAATAATTTTACATGACTGTCACTTTATGTAGTGATGTGCTTTTTAGAACCTCTGGGAACTAGTTATTGATGATTATCACCTTAATACACTATAGGCTATTCAACTACTCATATGGAGAAGAAAGTGTGCAGCCAGCCATAGAACACCTTATTGCTCAGAATGTTGTCTGTGCGATTTCTTGCCTCCGACCTGAAAGTTCCAAGGAAAAAAGTAAGGAGTATGCATTGACTCCCCCCCACATACCACATTGCCAGAAGTCAAGACCTGAGATAAGATGAAAGGATGTCAGAGCAACCTCTATGACCCAATGAAATTTTGGGAAATAGTAGTGTTGTGAGGCTGGAAACAGTCTTAATGTAATTCCATTTTAAAAGCCTTCTGGAAGAAAAACAAGATAGAAATCGATAACTTGCTCTTTCACTCATTCAGTCTTCTTTTCTTTCATCATGTTCAAATCATCATACATATAATGGGAGTCCCATCCTACCCATGAATAAAAAACAGATTGAAATTGTAATCTCACAAGCTGAACCTAAAGAATAAATATTACTGAGCAATGTGGATCTGTAACTCCCCTTAATTTTAGTCTGCACTGAAATTGCTAACAGACTGTAGCTCAGAGGTCAGAATATATTTTGCTTGCAGAAGGCTCCAGGTTCATTTCCTAGCATCATTAGGTAGGGCTGGGAAGTCCTCTATCTCAAATCCCACAATACCACTTTCAGCCATTGTAACACATGGGGAAACTGTTTCAACCTGGGCCCAAATTCCAATTTAGAATGACCATATTTCAGTAGTGGACCAGTTTAGAATGATCATATTTCAATAGTGGACTGGTTTAAAGAGACTGGGTAGACTTTCCAGTGATCAAACATTCAGGATGGGGAGGGAACCAAAATGTTGACTGCTGGAATGCCAAATTACTTTATTCTACTACCTGCCCATGTCAAGGCCTACATGTTTTCATTAGCATCAGATTTTTAGGGGTACAAACCATATGTTTTTTAAAGTCACCTTTAGTGTCATCTTATGCTGTATGATTATATATAGGTCTGTGCAAAGAGAGTAAAGTCAAACATATAGATTTTTAAAAAATGGATTTATCTGACTATTTACAAAATACTTTTGGATGGGGCTACAATGAATGGAGATTTATGTATTTATCTGAATACAGATATTATTCTATTAAGACATGTGTCTTAATTAGAGAGCTTATCGCACCACACTCTTAAAATGGGGCTAGGTCACTGTAAGGACTCTGACTGGCTCCTGTTGCATTTTGAGGTTTGTAGTTCAGTGAGGCTTAAAGGATCTCTGGCTGAATATTCTAAATGCCTTTTCCTGAACTACAAGTTCCAAAATGCAACAAGAGGCAGCCAGAGCAATTAAAATGACCTAGCCCCATTTTAAGAGTTTAAAGTGATAGTCTTGTAGGACTTATGTTTTACAGCCAGTAACCATCATTTCCTTTAGAATGACCCATTTTTAACATATGACATATTAGCTCCTTGGTGAGCCACCATGCATTTGATCATTAAAATCCAATAACTATTTTTAAAGTCTTAATTTAGTTATTATTAAAATTAAAACTGAGTAGTTGTACATGTCTGGCCTTTTGCATTTTTCATCTTTGATATTTCATAAACAAGGGATTCTCAGAGACTGAAGCTCTAACCTCAGAAACTTTCACAGCTGTCAGATATTCAATGTGCCAAATGGATCAAGGACAAGAATTGACTGTTTTCTGTATCATTGTATGTTGAAAGGACACTTTGAAGAATGACACTCTCAGTTTTCAACAATGTACTATGTACTAAAATAGGAAACTTTTATATTAAGGCTAGGAGATGTTTGGCATAAAGTCAAAGATATCCATTATCTGAAATTTAGCTGCACTGAGACTGTAGATAAGTTGAAAAGCTCTACTAATGTATAACAATTTTTTTTATTATGTCTTTGAAATATTTTTTGCAGTGACAATGATCCAAGACATTACAGCTGAAATTTACACATAGGTCAATAATCAGTTAGTCAAAAACCAAAGAGTTCTTGAGTTCAAAATGAACCAAGCAGAACGTACAATATGTAGAAAGATATATTAACAGCTGAAAATCTTGTGAAAAGGCCTAACAATTTCTTTTTGAAATGCCAGCTGATTACAGATCCTTTACCACTGATTGTTATATCTCCAATAACAATTTAAACCAGGGATTGCTTGTGGCCAGAAGTACTTCATCTTCCCTGAGTTATCTAGTAGTAAAGAACAATCTGAAAACAGGGTATTTTTCATCCATATTTAGTTATTTTCATCCATATTGAAATGTTGGCTGGTATTTAGTATTGCAGTTACAGATTGGTAACCTACAGTTATGAATCTGTAACTAGTTTGTGTTCAGAGGGACTGTCAAAGCTTTGGTCAATACCTGGAAACCAACCTCACAGAGGCTATCGACACAATCGCTACCAAGCGTTCTTTCCAACCCACTTCAAACTGAAAGCCATGGTATACAGAAGAGCTGAGGAAGATGAAGCAGATTGGACAATGACTGGAGTGCATCTGGTGGAAAACTTGACTCTCATCTGACAAGACTCATCATAGGAATTTTCTTCGTTCCTATAGAGAGGCAATATGTACAGCGCAGAAATCTTTCTACTCTGTACGTATTATGTCTGCAGAGTCCCGTCCAGCTGAGCTGTTTAGGGTGGTAGGGGAGCTGACTCAGGTTCCACCTGTGCAGAACCCTCTACTTAACCCAACACTGGCCTGCTGTGATGAGTTTAACAACTTTTTTGCAGATAAAATCTCTCAAATAAGAGCCGATTTAGATGCCAGTGTTGTATCAGAATCAACTGAGGAGATCACCAGCAACTCTGTTAATGAAATTATACTGGATTGATTTCAATCTGTAAGTACCAATGACATGGACAAGCTCCTTGGAAGTGTGAGGAAGACGACTTGCCCTCTCGATCTTTGCCCATTGTGGCTGCCCGTCCGGGGGCATGCATTGAGGCTATTCCTTAGGGATATTATTATTGCATCCCTCATGAAAGGCCTTATCCCATCTTATTTGAAAGAAGCGGTGGTTAGGCTGCTTCTGAAAAAGCCTTCCCTGGACCCCCTGGATATGAACATCTACAGGCCAGTCTCTTTGTTACTTTTCTTAAGCAAAGTGATTGAGAGGGCAGTGGCTCTTCAACTCCAAGCTGTCTTGCAGGAAACCGATTATCTAGACCCATTTCAAACTGGCTTTAGGACAGGATTTGGTGTTGAGACTGCCATGTTTGCCTTGGCTGATAATCTCCGACTGAGCATCGACAGGGGTAATGTGACCCTGCTGGTGCTCTTAAATCTCTCAGTGGCCTTTAACACAATAGACCACAACATCCTCTTGGATCGCCTGAGAGAGTTAGGAATTGGAGGCACTGCTTTGCAGTGGTTCCATTCCTTCCTCTCGGGCAGATTCCAGAGGGTGTTGCTCGGGGACAGCAACTCCACTAAAAAGGAGCTTAAGTGTGGCATCCCTCAAGGTGTCATCCTGTCCCCGATGTTGTTCAATATATATATATATATATATATATATATATATATATATATACACACACACACACACACATATATATATATATATATATATATATATATATGAAGCCTCTGGGAGAGATCATTTGGAGGCATGGGGCGGGGTGTTATCAGTATGCTGATGACACCTAGATATATTTGTTCATGCCTCAGTCATCAGCTATGACTTCAGATGGCATCTCTCCTCTTAATGACTGTCTTAGGGCAGTGATGGGCTGGATGAGGAAAAACAGATTGAGACTGAATCCAGATAAAATGGAGGTACTAACAGTAGCGGCCACAAAACCAGGTATTGGGATACAACCTCCAGTCCTGGACGGGGCACAGTCTCCATGAAGGACTGTGTTCACAGTCTGGGGGAACTCCTGGACCCGTCACTCCAGATGGTTAATCAGGTACATGCAACAGTCAAGAGTGCCTGCTATCAGCTTTGGCTGATTCACCAGCTGCACCCTTTCCTGGAAGTAAGAGATCTTGAAACTAGTACACGTGCTGGTAACCTCTCGCTTGGATTTCTGTAATGCGCTCTACATGGGACTATCCTCATGCTTAGTCTGGAAACTTCAGTTAGTTCAGAATATGGCAGCCAGGCTGGTCTCTGGTACATCTAGAAGAGACCATATTTCACCGGTTCTGAAAGGACTTCGCTGGCTGCCGATTAGTTTCCGGGCTCTGTACAAGGTGTTGGTTATCACGTTTAAATCCCTACATGGCTTGGATCCAACCTATATTTGGAATTGTCTCCTTCCATATAATCCCACCTGCACACTTCGGTTCTCTGGGAGGAATTTGCTTCAGCCTGTTAAAACAAGGCTGTCTACCAGCCTCCCAGAGGGCTTTTTCGGTAACCGCTCCCAGATTATGGAATGGCCTGCCAGACGAGATCCGTCAAATTACCAGCTTAGACAGCTTTAAAAAAGCTGTGAAGATGGATCTCTTCCGGTAGGCCTTTTCTGACTACTTTCCTGGTTAAGGAGTGAGTTTATTCTCTCCCCCACCTGCTGCCACATTCATTGCTGGTGGTCTGCCAGCCATATTGCCTTTCCTTTATTGTTTTATTGTTTATTATTTATTGTTAATTGTTAATTTTTGCTTTAATTGTTTTAATTTTTATCATGTTTAATACTATTTTAAGGGGTGGGTGGGTTTGAGATGGTACATTATTGATACTTTATTGATGTAAGCTGCCCCGATTGCTTTGGCAGAGGGGTGGGAAAGCAATAAATATTATTATTATTATTATTATTATTATTATTATTATTATTATTATTATTATTATTATTATTATTATGTAATCTTACTGGAAACTTACATAAATGCCACCCTAGTCCATCTTAAGAACCAGCATCTAGATTGGGCAAAGGAGATCTGTTCCATTTCTAATTGGAATGCATGAAAGACAACATCTCCACTCCCTCCTGCCAGTGAGCAAGCCTGTGACCACTGATATCACTAGTGGTGTGTATGTGTGCGTACCATACTGGGTGACAGCCCAGAATAGGGGTGGCACCTGGTTTGGCCCTGCTCCCACTGTAGGGGTGTGAGCAGTACTGCTGCCAGTGTCCACCCCTTCTTCTTCACTGCCACAGTTGTCTCTCTCTGAGGAGAAAGCCAAGGCAGTGGAAGAGGAGGAGGGGTGAATGCATCCCTCCTAGCTTTGCCTCTGCCTAGCTACCTCCTCATGAGGAAGCCACGTGAAAGAGAAGGGGTGAGCCCAGCCCTCTTGGTTTTGCCATTGTCCAGCTCTCTCCACACAAGGAAGCCATGTGGAGATGAAGGAGGGGTGAGCTCGGCCCTCCTGGCTTCACCTCTGCTGGGCTCCCTTCTCAAAAGGAAGCCACACAGAGAGCTAAAGGAGGGGTAAGCCTCCCTCCACTCCCCTGCCCAGCTGTCCCCAAAGCCCCCCTCCCCACACCAGGTGACACTAAAACTGGGGACATCACTGCCTGTGACAATCAGAAGCAGGACTCCTGTCACAAGTCCTTGTCACAGCATTGCTTGCTGATGGGACAGGGATGGAAACATTCTTCTTATGCCATGATTGGAAGCTGAACAGACCTCTTTCACCCAAAGTATTGGCTAGTTCTTATGGTGGGCTGAGGGAAGGTGCTTAGGCCAGGAGATGTTATTTAGTTAAGTAGCTAATCTAGGATTCTGGAGCTTGTTTTTATGTAGAATTTAAGAAAGATTGTGCTAGTGAAGATGAGCCCAGGAATATATCTATGCAGGGCAGAGGAAGAGAGAAAGAGATACAGAAAATCTCCTCCCCTAAATGAATTTTTAGCAGTGCAGAGAGTGAGATACAACAAATCATTCACACCTAGAACTCATATTTTTTATGTTCCCATTCCTTTGGTAATTTTTTTTTTTTTGCATATTTAAACATTGGTTGGCATCCTGTTCAGTATTTATGAGATTTTAAGCTGGAGTTCTGAAATAGTAACTTTTGGGATGCACAGTTACTATCATTAATAACCTCCCAAACCTACCACCTAATCCAGGCAGTTTCCCAATGAGAGAGATGTGATGAACCACTCCTGCCACCTTGACTATTTCTCTCTTTTAGAATTTTATGTGACTGACTTCATAGCCCTTGTCACCTACCGGTCCAATAACTATTAAAACACACAGGTAGTGTTTGTTCAAAATTCTCACACTGAGGCCAAAATAGGTTTTTATAAAATATAAGATGCTTTTATTGTGTTTCAAACATACAGGCAATGTTTCTTGGTTTTCAAACTTGGGAATAATATAACTTGGTTACAGTTTCAAGTGTAACGTAGCTATTTTAAATACAATCCTTCAGCTGGTTCTATGAGTACAATCTAACCACACAGATACTCTCTACTCTAGAGCTCTGTTGAACCACAAAGAGTTTTTTCCCCCTTTTGACTCTTATCTTTGTATCACTTATTTTTCTCAGGAACAATCCACAGCCTTTGACTTAAGGTACTGCCTCACTGTACCTCTGTCTAAGTCAGATTCAACTGACACTCTCAAAGGTTCCGAGACTTCTGTTCCACAGTTCCTAACTGCCTAACTCCCTAACTAATCTATCTCACTCACCACCTGAGCTATTTATCTTCTTCCAGCTGCTCTCTCATTGGCTAATTCCAGCTGTATCAGGATTGGTCAGCTGTCTTCTGGTCTTCACAACTCCCTGCTGTCTTTCTGTTCATCACAAGTTTCCAAAGGACAGAAAACTGGGGCATTGAGAATTGTTGGTTGTAATGCTCTCCTGGTCATGGGGCACATTCTGCTCTCTTGGTCATATGGCAGCACCCATGGGATCTCTAGACACCCACCTTAATGTGCCCCATGAGCAGGATATTGCAGTTGTCATTTATCCAATGCTTTGACCTGTAATTCCCCATAATTCCTTTGGTTGAGGTGCTGAATGGCTTAAGAGGTAGGGTTTGGGGTGTGTGTGATGTCAGTAGTACAACTACAATGACAGATTTCTGCTGTTTCTCTGCTTGTTTTATTATATCATTGTTGTTATGATTTGATTTTATAGCATATCATTTTAACTAAGATGTTTTAATAGTTTTGGTTTAATATTCTTTTAAGCAGTGGGTGGGTTTGGGGCTTTGGGGGATTTATATTGTATGTAATTTTAATTGTTGTTAGCCACCTCGATTGTTCTCAGAGGGGCAGGATACAAATAAATTTTATTTATTTATTTATTATAGCTATTTTTGATAATTCAGGATCTCATTCTCTATTTCTAAATACTCAATAGAAGTTTTAAGTTACTTCAATGATATACATTCAATTTCATTGAGGGGCAGAATTCTTATTTGGAGGGCAATGCTTTCATTTTCTGCCCCCGCTGATGAGTCCATGATGGACCACTTGATGAGTCCATGATGGACTTTCTCCAAACAGGTTAGGCAGTGGTCTGGAGCAGGGAGCAAGAGCAAGCAGCTAATACTCAGACAGTATGAGTGCACAAATACCTCAAAAACTGGAGTTAGGGCACACAAGTAGTCTGAATTGTATCCTTCAGAATCCTAAACAGGTCTGATAAATGACACTGTGCTAACAAAACTAGGACATATTTTGAGTTCACCTTGGCTACCATACTCTGGCTTCTCTTCTCCCTTGCTACATCATGGAAACTCTTAAATTGACAGTCTTCTGTTCTAAATTCTGGTGCTCTGTCACCTGTCTGCAGAGTCTTCTTGGGCACACTCTCCGTGATTATGCACTTAAGAGTGAAGATGCTAGCTCCTTAGAAGTGTCCAATGGTAACTGGAAATCCTGATTTGGATGTGATGAAGTCCCTAGTTATTATACCGAGGCTCAGTGCAGTGTTAAGTGCCCAAATTGTGAGTCCCTGGATTGTCCTATTTGGTCTACAGATTGAACTCCTCCTCCTAGTCAGTATTCAAGTTACTGTTGTAGTTTGAGTCATGACACATATAAAAAGGTTAATGATTAAAGAAAAGGCTTGATGTCACCAACATTGTTTAGCCATGAGTTTTCTTCTGTGACCAATATAACCAGCTCTAATGAAAGGTAACAAGAACACATTCTTGTATAAAAATGAGATTTAGGTATGGTAATGATTTTCTTGAAAAGTGGTTATCCTTTCTTACTTACTTAATTTAACTTTACAAAAACATGACACAGGAGACTGCTAAGGCTCAGTTCAATATTTATTTTGAGATATGAAAAGGAGAAATGACAATATGAAGTTGTAAGTGAATATTATCTGTAGTTTGGAGTGTAATGAAAAATGGGTCACTCATTAGTTTGACTTTTTTGTGATTAAAGCTAGCTTTTCATACTGAAACTTTTCACATTTTATGAACTAAATATGTTTTTAAGGTTCTAAGGTCTTGGGAGACTGGATGTATAATTGTTGGGTGTGGTTGGTGTTCAGAGGTGTTGAAATTACAACAATTACATTGCCTGCTGGAGTTGCCAGATCAGTAGCATCTCATTTCCTGCCATTTTAGAGCCAAAATCTTAGACCACAGGAGAGATCATTGTGATGTCATGAAAAGTGGTAGAAGGAAAGGCTGAAAAGCGTATCAGAATTGCTTCTGGAGTCAGTTTTTTGTTGTTGTTGCTGATATGGGCATGAGGGCTATCTAGGTAAATGGGCCCAGATCTAAACCCAACTAATGAAGTAATCTGGCAACCCAGAAATAGGGGTTGGGGAAAGCATTTTTAATAGCAGCAGATGTACCCAGTCGCAGCAGCAGTTGGTGCTATTTGCTCTAGGCTTGAATCCTGCATGGCCCCATCTGTGGCACACATGACACGTGGGAAAGTTCTATCACCTGTGTGTGTATGTGTTTTCAAATTGCCTGTCACTTTATGGTGACCCCATGATTTTCATATGGTTTACTTAGGTAAGGAATATTCAGAGGTGGCTTTACAGGTTCTTTCCTCTGAAAAATAATAATAATAATAATAATAATAATAATAATAATAATAATATTTATTTGTATACCGCTGTCATGAACCGAGGTTCTCTGTTGTTCTTTTGATCCAGAGAGAAATTTAGCCACCCTAGACTATAGGACTTTCAACAAAGACACATAGGAAACCAGATCTGGGTTTAGACACTTTGCATGTAACATTTATTGAAACACAGAAACAGAGACCCCTGAAACAATCATTTCTAATATCAGATACTCAATATAACAACCACCTTAAGTATCAAGAGCTCTTTTCATTCACTCACACATTCACACACATTCATACTCACGATCCTTCACTGGAAGTTGATCAAGCCTCCAAGAAGGGTGGATGGCCCTGTTGCCGCGGATCAAGGAACCATAAGGTAAAGTGGGAGAAGTACTGCCTTTTATACCCTTTTTTCTCTTCTTTCTTGAAATAAACATGTTCTGCTCACCATGGGTTCAGAACAGTCCAGTTCTTTGCACAAGTTTCAGTACATTCTGTGTGTGCCGGATCTCACTCGGCCATATCAACATCATTCATATTCGACAGATTGTATTGTCCTGGTTATGCTTGGTCAGCATCTCCACTTCCAAGGCCAAGTTTCTCCCATTCCTCGCTTCCACTGTCCAAGTTCCTCCTTCAATAGTGCTTTGCACGGCATCCATTTTATTTGGTTCTTTCAGGGCCTTGTCACTCCAGGAACCCATTCACCTTCCACATACTCAGCCATTCTCTCACACCGCCCTGTGGCGAACCAATCCGGGCGGTTGACAACAATAAAATATGACAAGATTAAAATATAACATTAAACATTATAATCCCTCCCCCCCCTTAAGAAAGTATTAAACAATATAACAAATTAAAAGCACAATATAAGAACATAAAACCATAATTAAAACCACCTAAAAACCCTGATGTCCCTCTGGAGATCCTCAACCATCACTAAAGATGGGGCCACGGGAAGAATGAGGGGATCAGGAAGCCTGGGCCGGGATGGTTAATCTGGAAAGGCCTGCCGGAAGAGATCCGTCTTGACAGCTTTTTTAAAGCTGTCTAATGATGTCAACTGACGGATCTCATCCGGCAGGTCGTTCCAGAGTTTGGGGGCGACAGCAGAGAACGCCCTCTGGGAGGTCGCTGCAAGCCTAGATTTTAAAGGCTGCAGTAAGTTCCTCCCAGAGGACCGGAGAGCGCAGGGAGGATTGTACGGGAGGAGGTGGTCCCTGATATAGCTTGGACCCAAGCCATTTAGGGCTTTAAAGGTAATAACCAACACCTTGTACTGGGCCCGGAAGCTGATAGGCAGCCAGTGGAGGGACCTCAGAACTGGAGTAATGTGGTCCCTCCTAGATGTACCAGAAACAAGCCTGGCTGCCATATTTTGTACCAACTGAAGCTTCCGAACCAAGCACAAGGGTAGCCCCAAGTAGACCACATTACAGAAGTCCAGGCGTGAGGTTACCAGTGCGTGCACAACAGTTTCGAGATCTCTTACTTCCAGAAAAGGGCGCAGCTGGCGTATCAGCCGAAGCTGATAGCAGGCACTCCTGACCGTCGCATTTACCTGATTTGTCATCAGGAGCGACGAGTCAAGGAGTACCCCCAGACTGCGAACACAGTCACTGGAGGAGAGTGTGACCCCATCCAGGACTGGAGGTTGCAACCCAATTCTTGGTTTCGGGGCCACTACCGTGAGCACCTCCGTCTTGTCTGGATTCAGTTTCAATCTGTTTTTCCTCATCCAGCCCATTACCGCCTGAAGACATTCATTGAGAGAAGAGATGCCATTGGAATTCAAGGCCAACGAACGAGACACGGAGAAATAGATTTGGGTGTCATCAGCGTACTGATAACACCCAGCACCATAACTCCGTATTATCTCACCCAGCGGCTTCATATAGATGTTAAATAACATCGGGGACAAAATAGCCCCCTGAGGAACCCCACAAGTGAGGTCCCTCTTACTGGAGCTACAGTCCCCAAGCAGCACCCTCTGGGACCGACCCAAGAGGAAGGACTGGAACCACTGCAAAATAGCCTACACCACTTGGTATTCATTGGAAGTCTTCTACCCAAATACTAACCAGGGCTGACACTGCTTGGTTTCCCAAATCAGATGGAATCTGGTATTGGAAATAAAATGAAAATGGAGGGCCAGGGCAAACCTAAGCTAATCATGCCTGCCATGTATTCAGCATCCACCCATCTACACTCACTGGATCTCTGAACTGGAATATTTGGATAAGGGATCTTTTGCAGCAAAAATAAAAGCAAGAACTACATCATGACTTGGCGTGACAAACTGATTATTCTGAGTGACAGAAATAATGGGATTTCAGTAAGAGTAAAACAGAATAGCAGCAATGTCATGGGAAAAGCTTTCCTGTTTGCCAGTAGGGATGTGATGAAAGCTCATTGCTATTCATTAAACACAGGTGATTTTTGAGGTTTCTCAATGCTCTGCTGAAATATTCAAGCTTTGAAATTTAGCTTGAGTGAGTGACCAACTCCAGAAGGAATTCTGATCCACTTTTCAACCTTTCCTTCTACCAGTTTGTATGACATCACAACGATCTCTCCCGTGGTCTAAAATTTTGGTTCTAAAATGGCAAGAAATGAGATGCTACTGATCTGGCAACTCCAGCAGGCATTTGAAAAAGAAGTAATGAGGCGGCCACTTAAGTGAGAAATTTGTTGTCCAGGATATGTGTGTGTGTTTCATTTTCAATTGTGTGAATTTCAGTGAGTCTACTCTGATAGAATCTGATAGAAGAAAATGAAAGAGGATTAGGTAAATTGCATTTAGTATGGTGTTTGTTTTAATTATTTAGTAATATCTATTTCTTTATTTTCTTTTACATTACGGTATTTATGTGTTGTTTTTGAAATCAGGATAAAATTTTCTTTTATGCTTTTATGGTAACACAATATATATTTTATTCTTTTGTTACAAAATGTTACAAACTTAATGGAGCTAATAGTTGGTTTAAGTTTATTATTTGGTGTGATTAGTCAATGTCAAATATTTTGGCTTTGCTCTAAGTTAGTACTGATAAGGACAGTTCTTAATTTTTTTTTTTTTTATAACCAAACTTTCAAATGAGGACAAATTTATGAACCCACATCAGGTGCTTGTATGCATAGCACCAAGGGTGAACTTGAGGTAAGGCTGTCTATGACCTTTTGAATGTCTGCAGAAAAGATTTAAGAGAGGCATCTGGGGAAAGACAAAAATAATTAAATGTTTGATCCAGCAATAAACTCAGCCAGACCATTTTTAAATAACATAAAGTTTTAATGAGATAGTTAGGTAAAGAACCAATAGGGTTCTGCAGAGGGAAAGTTCATGAGAAGTTGGGATATAAAAGTCGGGAATTTCTGGATGGGAGATTCCCTTCTCACTTTACCTTAGCCCCTTTCTTCTTCTTTTTTTGCTCCTTCCTTCTCTCTTCTATCTCCATTGGGATTTGAGATTTACAGACATCTCTTAAGCTGAGAGAAAGAAGCTAACAATAGTTGGGTTTTGGGCTGAAGCTAACTTCTCTCATTTCTCTTTAAAATAGAAAAGCATTTTCAGGTACTTTGAACCAAATTAAAAAAAAAAAAGGATTTTCTCTTTCATTCATATCTTTCTTCATATCCTTGTGTGAATTCTTCTTTCCTAATCCTTCCATCTTTGTGGCTGAATTTTATCAAGAGACACTACATTTCAAGACAGGTAAATATATAATTTACATGCTTGTTTATAAGTTTATTTTTGGTTTTCAAACTGTTTATGCTTGCCTTTGGCTAAGCCTATGCAGAACTGACTCTAAAATAACTGGGATATCTGGAATCCAATTAGACTGGGCAATTTCTGAAAGGATTGTTTTGTCAATTGCTTGTGCTTAGTTATAGAAATTGTTCCCTTTTGGTTTGATTTGTTCTTCTTGTTGTGTGCTTACAAGTAATCTCTGACTTATGGTGATTCTAAGGCAAACCTATCATGAGTTTTCTGGGACTGAGAATGTGTGATTCACCTAAGGTCACCCAGTGGATTTCCATGTCTGAGTGGGAATTGAACTCTGATCTCCAGAGTCTTACCAGCACTCAAATCACTAAACCATCCTGGTTCATATATTAAACCAGGGGTAGGCAACCTAAGGCCCAGGGGCCAGATGCAGCCCCCCAAGGACTTTGACAGGCCCCAGGCTGGTCCTGCCGCCGCCGCCACCGCCACTGCCACCCACCATGATGATATTGATTATTGTTGTTATTACTTGTTCTTGGGGTTTCCTTGGCAAAATCTCCACAGGGGTTTTGCCATGGTTTTTCTGAGGCTGAGAGAATGTGCACACATATTTTTTTAATTTTTTTTAATTTTAAATTTTAAATATTTATTATTTATTTATTTATTTTTGGTGCTTCGGCCCCCCAATTGTCTGAGGGACAGCAACCCGGCCCCCGGGGCATAAAAAGGTTGCCTACCCCTGTATTAAACATTTGGTTAAGATTTTTTTCTGGAGACTTTGCATTTATTCTTTAACAATGTGATAATCTTTATATTTTAAGCTTGGACTCTTGAAGTAGAAAGGCTGGTGGGTGTAACATTCTTATATCTATTTTACATTTGTCACATCAACAACATTAACATTTCTTCATATTATCTCTGCTGTCATAGTTTTAGTAGTTGTGTCTTAGTCAATACCTTGTATTACTTTCTTATCTTCATATTATAGGTGCTTAAATTGTTATGCTGTGACCATTGTCAACACTACTACATATTTTAAATTATTCACTGTTTTACAATTATATATTGCTTTTCCCCATCTTGTCTATCACTTCAATAAATGTTAAATTTGCTTTACTTTTGAGTGTGCTGTTGGTTGAGAGATTATTCTCCCTATCGTTGGAACTATATAACAAGAATGGTATAAAAAAAGAACACAGTATTTTCATGGGCTAGGACTCAGCTACAGAACTTGGTAAAGTTACTGTTTTGGACAGCAACTTCCAGAATCTCCCAGCCAGTATGACCACCAAAGAACCTTTTCCAAGTTTTCACAAATGTATATTAAAATATTAATATTAATGGTAAAATATTGATAATAACATATTAAAATAAATAAAATAAAAGATAAATAAAAGATAAATAGAAATTAAAGTTAGAAATTATCCATCTTTCTCTGTTGAAGTTTTCGGGGAGGGGGGGGGGAAGCAAGCTGACATCTGCCCTAGATGCTTCAGGAATAAGCATTTCTACAAAATGCAGTGTGGTGGGACCAGAGTATATACACTGGGTTTATGCCAGCTCTGTGGTTCTCTTAGACCAGGGGTCAGCAAACCTTCTGGGGGTGGGGCCGGTTCCGCTATCTTCTGATCTTCAGTGTGCCGAAGGGGGGAAAGGGCGGTGGGCACGAGCACGCACACGCATGCTCACTAACACCCGCCGTGGTAGCAGCATACGCGAGTGCAGGGCACCATTTGCTTTCCAAAATGGTGCCCACGCTCATGCACACATGCGCACGACGGCGGGTGCCATTTTGGAAGGCAAAATGGCACCGGTGTTGTGAGTGCATGTGCATGATGCCGGTGCCGTTTTGCCTTCCAAAATGGTGCCCGCTGTCATGCGCATGGGTGTGCGAGCGCACGGTGCCATTTTGGAAGGCAAAATGGTACCCATGCTCACACATGCATGTGCAACACAGCGGTCGCCATTTTGGAAGGCAAAATGGTGCTGCCGTCGTGCACATGCGCTTGTAACGCCGTGTTATTTTGCCTTCCGAAATGGTGCCCGCTGTTGTGCACATGCATGTGCAAGCGCGGGCGCCATTTTCGAAAGCAAAATGGCACCCCGTGCTCACGCGCATGCAGCAGCGGTCGCAACACCAGGACCGGCCACGGGCTAGTTAGAAGACGTCAGTGGGTCGGGTTCGGCCCGCGGGCCGTAGTTTGCCGACCGCTGTCTTAGACCCAGCTAACTCCATTTCTATTTATTCATTAATTGACTTGACCTCCCACCGTTTCATCAACAGTAGCACTCAAGGCCTTTCATCTGGCCTATACTATCCTGTGGCTGGATGGGCAACAACTCATTGCATGTGTCTTCCTTTGACAGAAGCCAGTCTATCTATTATTATTTTCAGGGACCACATCTTTGCAACACTTTCTTTCCAAGAGGGCATTATATGAAGTCTGAACATTCTATTTAACATGAGTGGACATTATGTATCTCAAAGGCATAAAATATGTTTATGGGAAATAATTTGAAAATTAGCCTGCACGCTAATGTTTAGTGCATCTGAATGCTAAACATTAAATTGTTCATTGCCCCAAAGTCTTTGATTTCTGTTTAGACCAGGGGTAGGCAACCTAAGGCCTGAGGGCTGGATGCACCCCCCCTCGAGGCCTTTGGACCGGCCCCAGGCCAATCCTGCCACTGCTGCCACCGCCGCTGCTCCCCATGATGATATTGATTATTATTGTTATTACTTGTTCTTGGGGTTTTCTTGGCAAAGTCTCCACAGGGGTTTTGCCATGGCTTTTCTGGGGCTGAGAGAGTTTGCATGCATACTTTTTAAATTTTTAATTTTTTTAAAAAAATTATTTTTAATTTTTATTTATTTATTTATTTATTTTTGTGCTTCAGCCCCCCAATTGTCTGAGGGACAGCAACCCGACCCCTGGCTCAAAAAGGTTGCCTACCCCTGGTTTAGACCATTGCTTTCTTTCCAGAAAGCTGTTATGTATTAGCACAGGCCAATAATCGCTGTTATTGTAAATGTTACATAATAAAGGTTTTACAGCTGGAGCCACAAAAGAGTTCAACCACCTTTTAGAAATGCTAGGCACATATATGAGGCTGTGATCTGATATAGTGCTGCACAACTTTATCGGTGGCCCTTGAGGGACAAACACAGATGCAGAAAATGTTGGGATAAAGATATAGCCTAATGGTGCCTCCAGCTAGGAAAGAGCTAGTTCAATGTATACCCAGTGAAAAGATTTTCTAGTGAAATACATCCTTTCTGTGAAGACTGAATTTCCCTCAGTTATGTTTTACCAGCAATTTCCTTTAGAGGCAATTTTAAAATACCTCATGCATGTAAATAATGTTGTGCATATTTAAATGAAGGATTTTCCTCATGAAATATTTTTGCACAACATATCTTAACCACCAACCTTCCTCCAAAACATTCTTTTCCAAGGAAACAGGAACCCTAATAATAATAATTTTATATTATTTGAGCTTGCTCAAAACTTGAGATTCTCAGATGAAGCTCTACTGTGTGTCCCATGTCCCTCACAAGACTAGGTTAGCAGGGACACATAGAAGGGCTTTCTTTGTAGAAGTACATTGACTGTGGCGCTCCTTCCCAAGGGAAGTCTGGCTGGGTCCATCTCTTTTAAGTTTTTGTATTATTTCACTTGTTTTTTAGCCCTTAAAACTAGAGGCACCAGCTCTGCCTGTTTTAACTGCATATAGTCCCAAATCTACTTTTAAGGAATTCTTTTAGGGCCTAAGCAGACTGCCAGAAATAGTGCACATTAAATTGAGGCACTGCCCTGGCTCAGTGCTAGGGAATCATGGGAACTGTAATTTATTGTGGCACCAGAGCTCTCTGACAGAGAAGGCTCAATGTCTCAGAAAAAAATACAGTTCCCATGATTCCCTAACACTGAGCCAGGGCAGTGCCTCAATTTAATGTGCACTATTTCTGGCAGTCTGCTTAGGCCCTTAGGGGGGAAGCAGACGAGGGCGTCCAGGACGCCCTGGGCCGGTGCGCCGCGGGGCCGCAGCCTCTGCACCTTGGCGCACCGGCGGCGTCCCTGGAAGGAGCGCTAAATCAGCACTCCTTCCTCAAGACAGCAAAAGTGCGCACTAAAAGCGGCGGGTGCACTTTCGCTGTCTTTTCCGCCGCGGCGCGTCCGGTCGCCGTGGCGTGAGGTCATCCCCGGAGCGCCGGCCGTGCGGAGGGCCAGCGACTCCGAGGGCGACCTCAGGGAGAGGAAGGGGCGCCGCTCGTGCGGCTGCCCCTCCTCTTCCCTGCCCAGAAGACGACTCTATTAGTCGTCTGCCGAGGCCCTTAGTCTGTTTTGACATCTTTTAATTTGTGTATTTAACATTTTAAATGTTTTTATCTGTTGTATAGTTAATGCTTTTAATAGCTTTTATTTCAGGCAGGCTGAGAAGTAATAAATATATGCTTTGGTACATAACAAATATTTTTTCATTAATATTCAAAAAGTCATTTATGATATGTAGGATAAGTAAAATGTCTAGAATAGAATACAAAGATCCATTCACATATAATAAATCTTTGAAATAACAGCAACAGCAGTGATGGCAGCAACCCCACAAACAACAACCAAGAGTAATTTGATAGTAATAATTAGAATTCTATATAACACATAGGGTTTCCAAGTCTCTGATCTGGCTTGGAGTCTCAGGGCCTAGAGCCTCTTCTGCAGTTCTCAGGGTGAGGGGAAGAATCTCAAGGTGAGAACACTACCTTGTCAGTATGTGTACATATTTCAAACTCATATATGAGGCTTGGTATCCATTTTTTAAATGACATACTCTGTTCATTTGTGGTTAGAATCATAGAGTTAGAAAACACCACAAGGACTGTCCAGTCCAACCCCCCTGCAATGCAGGAACACAGAATCAAAATAGCCCTGACAGATAGCCATCCAGCCTCAGTTTAAAAACCTCCAAAGAAGGAGACTTCACGCCTGTCTGAGGCAGCATGTTCCACTGTCAAACAGGTCTTACCATCAGGAAGTTCTTTCTAATGTTCAGGTGGAATCTCTTTTCTTGTAGCTTGAATCCATTGCTCCATATCCTGGATCAGCAGAAAACAAGCTTGCTCCATCCTCAACATGACATCCCTTCAAATATTTAAACATTGCTATCATGTCACCCCTTAATCTTCTCTTCTCCAGGCTGAACATACCCAGCTCCCTAAGCCACTCTTCATAATATATGGTTTCCAGACTTTTCATCATTTTCACCACATAATCAGACTTGAGCATCCATAGATTTTGGTATCCATGGGGTGTGAGTGTCTTGGAATCAAATCCCAGTGAGTACAAAGGGCCTACTGTATTTTGCCTGACTCTCAAAAGTCACCAAATGCATACTTTTTTTTTGGGGGGGGGGAATGAATGGACCCATAACAGTATCTGTGTAGGAGGGGATATTCAACTAAGGTTAATTTCAAACTGAGGACAAGACAGCTTCCTGCCAGGAAGTGCATATATATCTGCCGTGTCTGTCCATCTAACTACATTGTTGATGTTTAATATATCATACTCACTATCAATAACAGGGGTTGGGCTTTTTAATGTCACCCTTGTAATATCACCAGATCCTGCCTCATATGATATTCCTAGGACCTAGGTTTTGGCTTTGAGCACTCAGGGTCTGGCATATTAGTGATCTGATAACCCTAAACACAGATCAGTGCTACAACATCAATTATTTTAGTAATCCTTGCAGCATTCCTGGGTAGGTCATAGGTAGTAGGCAGGTGTCAAGGTGTCAGGAGCCAGTAATATCATCTGGGAGGTTCAGAGTGAGACCAGCAGGCTGCTGTCTGGAGCTTCTGGAATCTGTGTCATTGTACTCCTGACCTTTTCTCTGTAAAGTACTCTCCGGTCTGGACTGACTTCATTCCCACCCTTATACCCACCCCCTTACTGACTACTGGATCCTTCTGGAGAGATAGGAATATAAATGGCTTCCTGTTCCAGTTGAGCTTTACTAGATTGAGTATCTTCAGAGTGATATGGTGGTTTCAACTCAGTCATCTTCACTCAACATGAGTATACACCATGCTTTATAAAGTGGGCTTGAAAGGTCAGCATTCCTCCCACCGTATGTGCCATATTTGTGTCCATACATTTCTTTCTTTCTTTCTTGAAAACTCTACAGGGACCAGTAGCTGATGGTTTGTTTACTGGTCTCAGTCAATGGACTACCAGTTTGAGTAACACTATTCTAGAATACCATGGGATGTAACACAAAGGGCTGAAATAGAAAGATGGAACCAAGATATATTGGAGATCAGCCCTTGTACAATGAAAACAGTGTAACACTCACATGGTGAGTTCATTGTATCAAAGCCAGCATTTGAGCACAGCATTTGGGCACAGCAAGTCAGGAAATGCTGGGGGAAGCAGATGCATCATCCTGGATATTCCTCCTCAACCACCTTTCCATACTTTCCTTTCTCCTGGAGGACAGAGCTGGATAGGCCATACAAGATGTCCTCCAACCAATCCTTAAGGACGTTATCACACGGGGGAAATCTGTTGGTTAATCCACACAAATCCCAAACAAAAACTGAATTTGCGCCTCATGATTTCACATGACATCACACAGAAACTGGTCAGAAACTGGACAGAAACTGGCATTATCTGAGATCTTTTTAATTTTGGGAGTTTAGAGGAAATACTGTAATGTGAAGAGCAAATATGCACGGACAATTCTCTTTTAAAACCTGGAGGAGGGCCAAGAGGAGGAGGAGGAGGGGCCTCCAGGGAGGGAGAGTCCCGGGCTCCTGCCATGCAGGGAAGGGAAGGGAAGGGAAGGGAAGGGAAGGGAAGGGAAGGCAAGGCAAGGCAAGGCAAGGCAAGGCAAGGCAAGGAGAGGGAAGTCTGGGATGGAGGAGAAGTTTGGCATTTGGGATGGAGGGAAAGGGAGGGGAAAGAAGGCTTCCCTCGCTGCAGCTGTGGGTGGATGTGGGTGCAAGTGTGGGGTGTGCTTGTGGAGCAACTTGGAGATCCATCTCACCATGACATTCTGCCCTGCAGGTCGTACAAAGGGGAAAGGCTTATGGGGGAGGGCATGGGAGCTATCTCCAGTTTCCCCCTCTCCTGGGCATCATCCAAGGCTCTGGCTCTCCCCAGGGAACACCCAACCCTTCCCTCCTTCCTTCCTTCCTTCCTTCCTTCCTTCCTTCCTTCCTTCCTTCCTTCCTTCCCTTTCCTCCTCCTCCTCCTCCTCCTGTAGTCAAGAGTCCTTAGGGGAATTTTATTATTAGCTCAAATATTGCAAGAGGGGGCTGACTACAAGAGCCCACGAGGTCGCCCTCCCGATGTTTATACCAAGAGACCAGGGGGTTCCAAGGAATGAGGCTGAGGCAGATGTCGGTTAACCACTAGATGTCTAATTTATTGAAATGGGGGAAACACACTCACAGACCATGCACTCACACACACATTCAAGGCTCAGGAAAATCAGGGTTGGAGATTGGAACAGAAATGCAGGCGTTACTAAGGGTGATGCTTACCAAAATGTAGACCTCCTCTGGGAAGCGAATGGGATGCGAGATGATGGAAGACAAGTCTAGCTCCGCAGCCTGGGGTTTGAGCAGACTTGCCGGTAACTAACTTCAGAGGTCAGAGTGACGTGGAGTCGTTTAGACCAAGAAGTAGCACACTGACTGGCCAAAATCTGGGGCTTATATAGGGCCAAATGGGCCTTGAGGTGAAAGGTGATAATTGCAATGATGGCACCCGGCTGTATAGGGTTACATTGTCTTAATCCAAGGGGCCAATATCCTGGGGGAATGTGCAACTAGGTGACACAATGCACCTTCCGATGGGTGGGGGTGTGTGAGACTGGGTGGCACAATACAAACATTACAACTCTGATGGCTAAGGGTGCTTGTGACTGGGTGACACAATACACCTTTCGATGGGCTAGATGATCTCATCAGGGAAGATCCCATTCGCAACTCTCCTAGACTATCTGGGGCTATTGTGTGCATTAAGGATTAAGGGTGGTCTGCCCAAGCCATGGGCGCAAAGGACCTTTGCCTCCAATTCCACAGCCAGAGTTCATCTGGAGGTCATCATGGAATTTCTCATTTTTGATAGCAGAGGAACTATGGGTAGCATATAGGTTGTTCATATTTTTGGATATGAAGGGGATTATGGGCAACACTCCTCCTCCTCCTCCTCCCCTACCAGCTCTGCCTGTGATCCTACCCTCCTTGCTCATCTCCCCAGCAGCTGACAGCCTCCAATGCCAGAAAAGGAGAGAGAGAAAAGGGAGGCTGAGCCATCTCAATCCCTCCCTTGCCTCGGCTTGCCTTGCCTTGCCTTTCCAGCTGCCTCCTCCTCCTCCTCCTCCTCCTATGCTCTCTTGAGAGGTCCCAACCCCAACGGAAGGGGGTTAAGACCTGTGCAGGAGGACATGACCCCTAATGTAGGACAGTCTGACATTTCCTCCTGGGAAATGCAGGACCCGCCCTGGAAAAAGGAGGAGTCTGGTCATGAAACACACCCATTTCCAGTACATGTATGGGTTCTTTTCACTTGTGTATGAAAGTTAAAAATGTCTTTTTTTTGCTTTTAACTTAATTCCGTTATTACTGTAATTACGTGTGAAAAGCTTTTGCGCAATTAAGCTCTTTTTTCACTTTCTTTTTGGGATACTTCATTTCCACTTTATGATCTCTTTAACAACGAAACAGGCCCACGTGTGATAACATCCCAAGACAGGGAGTAAACTTCAGCAGGTTGAGGGTCCAATTTTCTGCCCTGGGAACCATCAAGAACTGCACATACTGCCAAAACTGCAAAAAAAAAAAAAAAAAAAAAAAAAAAAGGCAGAAGTAACTACTCATTTTGGGAAAAGAGGTAGAGTTTTCCCCATGCTAAATGGTGTGTGTGTGTCCATGCATGTGTGCATTTCAACATTCTGTTTAAAAGGTAAAAGGTTCACTTTTCCACATAAAAATTAAGGGAGGGGGACAAAATGAGGAAATAGCTCCCAAATAAGAATTATGCTCCTCCAAATGAAAATTTCTATTAATTCCAAAATTTCTAACATTGCAGAGAGAAAAAGAGAGAAAGGTGGTGGGTGGGGGTGGGGAAGAAAGAGAATTGTTCACACCTAAAACTCCTATATTTGCTGTGTTCACATTCTATTCCTACCAATGTCTACCTCTTGTCTTTGGATAGTTAATGGTATGATTGGCCCTCTGTACACATAGATTCAACCATCCATAACTTAATTTTAAAAAATACAAAAAACAAACCTTGATTTTGCTATTTTATACAAGGGACACCATTTTACTATGCCATGTATATAATGGGACTTGAGCATCCATGGATTTTGGTATCCGCGGGGAGTCCTGGAACCAAACCCCAATGGCCATCAAGGGCCAACTGTATTTCTAAATGTCCAACTAAAGTTTCAAGTTGCTGTAGTGCTAGAAATTAGAGGAATGAAGGACAATTTAACTGGGGGGGGAGTGTTAGAATATGGATGGGTTATACAGTCAAAGGTCAAATGTAGAGATGTGTGTGTGGAATTTTCCTCATGAGAACAACATCTAGAGAAACAAAGTGAATCTAACACCAGATGGCCAAGAAGTCATAAACATGAACTTTCTCAAAGGTACAACTTATGGACACAGATTTTGTTATGAGAAAAGCCTTGATAACAATACATAAACATTGTTAGGTCTTGAGAAAATAGTCACGTGGTGGATGATGGACAGCAAGAGGCTGGGTTAATATACATCATACAGGCATTATCCAACCAACATAAGTTTAACACCCAGAAGGTGGAGTATGGGAAGGGCCTAGAAAAGCCTTTGTTTAAGAATGTTTATAATTCAAGATGTGAGTGCACACGTGTGTGTGTGGCAGTGGTTTTAACCATGGAGTCAGGAGTTAGTTTTTAGTATGTTTATACTGCTTTTACAATGTAACTCCTAGATCTGGAAACATGGATCTGTAACTTCTTTTTAATGTTCAACTGCAACAAGTTGGGATCCTAAGCTTTTGGGATTGTTAAAGATGTAACCTTTCATGGCTGAACTGTACAAGTTCTGTTATGGATGATGAGAGTTGTAGCTCTTCACCTCTGGCTCTAACTCACCACCTTGTTATGCAGCAGAGCTGACCAGCTTTGATCAGTGGTTAATGCTTTTCTCCAAAGCAGCAGTTTCAGAGAATAGGCTGAAGACCCTGACAAACTCTCCAAGCCTTCTCACTCTTCTTCCCCAGATGTCTCCAAACTTTTCCAGGATTCTGCTGGCTCTTGTATCTTCACTCAAGACACCAGACAACTCAGTAGTCTTATGTAAAAGATCTACTTTATTCTACTATATACAAGTACTATATGCCCAACAAATCACAATCTCTACAAATCTCCTCAACTACCCACAATATCTCCAAAACTACTCCACACACATACATTGGCAAACATTGCAATTATTATAGCCATTGTTAATCACCACCCACTAGTTAGTTTCCACCCAGTGGGTGTGTATATTTATTTTGATTGGTTCACATAGTTCAACCCATATTTAAGACCAACCCAAGTATTTCATCATTTTACCTTGTACATTTAATGAATCTCAGGTGTTTCCAATATGCATTCTATAACTCTGTCCTTGGCTCTCAAGACTTCTAAATTACATTAGCTTTTGCACCTGTGTAGCTTCATAATTGCTCTTGCTTAGTCATTGTGACTTTCACATACATATTTTATTTCTATCACTGTATGTCCCATGTTGCATTTTCCTTAACAAGTTCATCACAATGGATTTTACTTAGTTATATTATTTTTCTTTTATATGCATTAATAAACTATGCTTTTGGACTTTACAATGTGTCTTCTTGACTAAGGAAGACAGGATCCTGAAGAAGAGAAGCTGAGCCAGTTGATGGTAAGAGATACAAAGTGGCTGTGGATCACAGCAGCCAGCTTGTCCTGGAGACTCTGCTGGGTGTCAAAGAGCATCACTGCAACACCCATCATCCACACACTGACAGAGAGAATTCCTATTTAGCATGATTGTGCCCTCATTTAGCCTCCTTCATCATAGCTACATCACTGAGGGGCAGTTTGACCTTTGCTCTAGCCAGCAAAATGTCTTGGACTGACTCTAACCAAAATCAGTGTCTTTTCAAATTATTCAAGGAAAAGCCTGCAAGATCTACATTTCCAAGTGGAGCATCTGAACATTTATCTATCAGAATGGCTCTTTGCAAATTTGAATTTTTGCAAGCCAGTTTGAAAATAGGAGATTGGGAATACATCACATATAAGATGCAGATAGTAAAGACTTTGCATCATTATGATTTGGAGAGGAAAGGTTCACTTTATTATTGGCAGCTTCCTGAAGAACATGCATGTTATATATGAAATATACTGTCTTTACAACCTGTTGCCAGGTCTCCTAGCCAGCCTCTTTAAAGCTTAAATGTGTTTCATAGTTTCACAGCAGATGCATTGTGCTCTAAACCTTTTACCAGCTGCCTTGATCTTCTTTGAATCCTCTCCATTTCCCTGTATCTAAAAGTGTTGAAAGCCACATTCTAAGACAGTTCTCCTGCTGAGATCTAATCAGTCCCAACTTCCTAGAATACAATATTTTTGTTGGTAACACCCTAAAACTGCATTTGCTTTCTGACTCAAGTTAACCTGTGATTCATTATAATACTCAGATCCTTCTTTTATTGTTACTGCCAAGCCACTAATCCCTCAATTTGTATCAGTGCTTTTGTTCTCTCACCTTCTCTTATTTAACATTGTGATACCAATCCTCATTTAATTCAACTGTAACCCATGTCTGGTATTTTTTTTGTACAATTTGCTTAATTAACCACTGTCCTTTTGAATTCCAGCCCTGTTTCCTATTTCATAGTCCCTGACTCATGTTATGTACTCAAACAGTACTTATTAGTTCACTACACCATTACACTTCTTAGCCTGAAGACCAGGGATAGTTTAGGGATCCTGTTGGTATACCGGCCACCCCGTTGCTTAACAGACTCCCTGACCGAGCTGACTGCCCTGGTTTCTGAGTTGCTGCTGGAATCGCCCAGACTTTTGGTTCTGGGTGATTTCATCATCCCACTCGAAACCAGTTTGCAAGATCTAACAGGCGCGGCTTGGGAGTTCATGGAGACCATGACTAACATGGGCCTATCCCAATTGGTCAACGGGCCCACGTATTGTGCTGGTCATACCCTCGATGCGGTCTTTAGTACGGAGCAGGAATATCCGTGGGCAGAGATCAAAAATACCTCTGCCCTGTCATGGACGGATCATTTCCTGATCAAGGCGGAACTAAAGGCTGTTACCCACCCTCCCGGGGGTGGTGGACCCATTAGAACGGTCCGCCCTCGAAGGCTCATGGAACCAATTGGTTTCCAGAAAGCCTTGGAGGGTCTAATGGTTGGCAATGCTGGTGATTCTGTCGAGGCCTTGGTGGACACTTGGAACATCGATCTCACCAGGGCTATTGACACACTCGCTCCCAAGCGTCCTTTCCAGCCCGCTTCGAATCATAAGCCCTGGTATACCGAGGAGCTTAGGAGGATGAAGCAAGCTGGACAACGACTAGAGTGCGAATGGCAGAAGACTTGTCTCTCATCCGACAGAACTCGCCTTAGGAAGCACCTTGATTCCTATAGGGAGGCTTTGCGTGCAGCGCGGAAATCTTTCTGTTCTGCACGCATTGCATCTGCAGAGTCCCGCCCGGCAGAGCTGTTTAGGGTGGTGGGGGAGTTGACGAAGGTTCCTCCTGCGCCGAATCCCCTACTTAACCAGACAACAGCCTGCTGTGAGGCCTTTAATATTCACTTTGCAGATAAAATCTCTCGGATAAGAGCCGACTTAAATGCCATTGTTTTGGCAGAATCCGTAGACGAGGTATCCAGGAACTCCGTTGATGGCACTTTATTGGATAAATTACAATCTGTGAGTATTGATGATGTGGACAAGCTGCTTGGAAGTGTGAGAAAGACAACTTGCCCCCTCGATCCTTGTCCATCATGGCTGGTTGTCCAGGGGGGGGGACGCGTTGAGGGTGTTCCTTCGGGACACAATCAATGCGTCATTCAGGGAAGGCAAGGTACCATCTTGTTTAAAGGAGGCGGCGGTTAAGCCACTCCTGAAAAAGCCTTCCCTGGATCCCCTGGATAGAAACAACTATAGACCAGTCTCCTTGCTCCCTTTTTTGAGCAAGGTGATCGAGAGGGCAGTTGCTTCCCAACTCCAAGCAGTCTTGGATGAAACCGATTATCTTGACCCATTTCAAACCGGCTTCAGGACAGGATACGGAGTGGAGACTGCCATGGTTGCTCTGACCGATGACCTCCGCGTGAGTATCGACAGGGGTAGTGTGACCCTGTTGGTGCTCTTGGATCTCTCCGCGGCCTTTGACACCATAGATCATGCCATCCTCTTAGATCGCCTGAGGGAGTTAGGAATTGGAGGCACTGCTTTGCAGTGGTTCCGTTCCTTCCTCTCGGGCAGATCTCAGAGGGTGAGGCTCTGGGACAGTTGCTCATCCAAAATTGAGCTTAATTGTGGTGTCCCTCAGGGTGCCATCCTGTCCCCGATGCTATTTAACATTTACATGAAGCCGCTGGGTGAGATCATTCGGAGGCATGGAGCATGGTGTCTTCAGTACGCTGATGACACCCAGATATACCTCTCCATGACCAGATCATCGACTCAGACTTCAGATGGCGCCTCTCCTCTTGATGACTGTCTTAGAGCGGTAATGGGTTGGATGACGAAAAACAGATTGAAGTTGAATCCAGACAAAACGGAGGTACTTGCAGTTACTGGCCCGAAACCAGATCTGGGAATACAGTCTCCAGTCCTGGATGGAGTCACACTCTCCTCTAAGGACTGTGTTCGCAGTCTGGGGGTGCTCCTAGATTCATCGCTTCACATGATCAGTCAGGTGAATGCGGTGGTCAGGAGCGCCTGTTATCAGCTTCGGCTGATACGCCAGCTGCGCCCTTATCTGGATAGAAGGGACCTGGAAGCTGTGGTACACGCCCTGGTAACCTCACGTCTGGACTTCTGCAATGCACTCTACATGGGGCTACCCTTGTGCCTAACCCTGAAACTTCAACTGGTACAGAATATGGCAGCCAGGCTGATTACGGGAACATCAAGGAGGAAGCACATAACACCAGTGCTTAAATCCCTCCACTGGCTGCCAATTAGTTTCCAGGCACAGTACAAGGTGTTGGTTTTGACCTTTAAAGCCCTACATGGCTTGGGTCCATCTTATCTTAGGGACCGCCTCTCCCCATACGACCCCCCCGCGCCCTGCGGTCCTCTGGGAGGAATCTGTTGCAGCCAATAAAAACGAGGCTGTCTCAGACCTCCCAGAGGGCCTTCTCGGCAACCGCTCCCAGACTCTGGAATGGCCTGCCGGATTGGTGTACCATTGGGCGGGATATAAATAAATTTTATTTATTTTTATTTATTTTACTACCATTCTTGCTGCTTTCAAGAAAGCAGTAAAGACGGATCTCTTTCGGCAGGCCTTCCCGGAATAACAGTCGGCCCAAAAGAGGGGCCACCATTTTGTCTGACTCCTTTGTAAAAATTTTGTTTTAATTTATTAATTTAATTAACACTGCATTTTAACTACTCTGCGGTTTAATCTTGTTTTAAGGGGATGGGGTGGGGGGAGGAAAGGATTAAAGGGAATAGGAATGTTTTAATGTTGTTCTGTTTTATATGCTGTTGTTCCCCACCCCGATTGCCTTGCAGAGGGGCGGGCTACAAATAAAAATTTATTATTATTATTATTATTATTATTATATACATCCATTTGATCCCACTTTACCTTCCAGTACTTAGATCCCATTTTAACAACCAATAGTTTTATGAGGTACTTAAGATTCTTGGTTAGAGAATTCTACTACCGCTGTCCAGCATTAGAGGTCTTAAGTAGAGAATATCTAAAAACCTCACTGAATTACAAATCTCAAGATTCCATATGATAGGGCCATGGCAATTTAAGTGGGATGAAACTGCTGTGACTGTGTAGTGTAGATGCACTCTTTGTTTTGTAAAACAAAACAAAACACAAATCATATTAGAATTCATTAAGACCTCTTCTAGAGGACCTTTCACACTACACAATTATAGCACTAACATTCCACTTTAATTGCCCTGTTCTACAAAATCCTGTGGTCTGTAATGTGGTGTGCTATCATATCCTACAACCCTATCACTGGATATGGGATTTCATAATTAATATCTAGCATTGGGCATGTTTTGAGAGGTCACAATGGCCTATGAAAGTCACTTGAGTAAGGAGTCATACTGACTTGAGGACATGTGTGAAACCTAGATACAAGGAAATAGTGAGCACTTAGCACTCCCTCAGACTCTTTGTATTTCCTCTTGTAATGGAGACAAAGGGAATCCAATCACAAAGCAATCAGAGACCATACCCTTTACCTCATCTCCATACCCTTTACCTCATCTCATCATGTGTTCCTATTCTTCCTTCCATCTAGGGGTTGTCTGAAATCAAATGATTGCATTTACACTCTTTTGCCAAAACTATCAAGACTTCCGGACCCTTTTTGTCCATTCCACTCGAAAACCATCAAAGCCTTTAACATCAAATGCCCTTCTAGAGTATGAAATGGGATACAAATATCCACCCCTAGCCACTTTGGTCATAGACCAAGGCTCTGTTCCACTCTCTCTGTGTAACCCTCAGACATTATTTGAGCCACCCTCCATTTTCTGTGAAACTCTCCTCAAGATTGGTTATTATTGCCCTCTTTAATTCCTGATTCTTCTCTATCCAACTATTCACACCTTTCTTTCTGATAGTCTTTTATGGTTCTTAAGCTTGCATTGATTTTTGTATGTTTGTGTGCACCCTTGCACATTGCTAAATAAAACGATTCTGTTCATTGAATAGAAGTTGGTACAGGTATACATAGTTGAAAAGATCCACAAACTTACCCTCCTCTCACAGGCCTCCTTTTGAGCTATAATTTCTCCACAGTTTCAAAGACATGATGGCACTGCTGGTGAGGACTCCTAACCCCCCCCCCCCCCACACACACCTTTTAGGGTAACAGGTGAGAAACTAGAGAAGTTGTTTGGCTAAGAATTCTAAATTGCAAATCCTAGGATTCCATAGGCTGTTGTCATGGCAGTTGAAGTGAAATTTATTGCTGTAATAGTGTAATGTGGAAGGTCTCTTAATTTGAACTGCTCACTTAATGCCTTATATTAGTATCTCTAGATATACACATCCGCTTTAGTCAAAATCCAAGTGCATAATAAGTTCAGAGTGATTTGGACTTTGAGGTGAAGCAGGGCTTCTTCAAAGTGGTTTGAAGCAAACAGGAGGTTTTTGATACCTTAAGTCTGCTTCAGAGATTAGGAAGACACACAGTTAGAGAGTTACATGAAAGAGTTACATTTCTCCTTTGAGATCTTCAGAAAACTCAAATGGCAAGGAAAGGGAAGGGAGTTGTTTTGTGATTGATAGCTAAAGTTTTCATGTTACCAAGCCTCTATTCTATATATGACTTTCTGCCCATGCCTACTGAGATTCCAAAGAGCTCTATTGTAACTTGTTAGTAAGTCACTTCTTATTAGAGAAACCCAGTGGGGGCTGGTGGCTCCCTCTTGATTGTAGACAGCATTTTAAATGGGCTATCCAAGTTGCATAATCAATTTCTGGGGCAGAGTGTCCAGCAACTCAGATAGCTCTTTGAAAATCTGAACTAAAAGTGAAAGAGGATTCACTGCGCCACTGATATAAAAACCACCAGCTGCAACTGAATACACAGTTTTGATAAACTCTTGTTGAAAAGTAGGGTAGAAATATTACAAATAAGCTTATGTACAAGGATGTTATCATTGGGTGCCTATAGAGCAGAAGCCAAACTCAAAGCCAAAGGCTCATCATACATTCAATAACATGTATGTATCTGTCTGAGATGCTACAGATTACCACTCAAAACTACTAATACTACCTACCTACTACTACTACTGTTGATGTGTGTCTTCAAGTCCTGTTTGACTTATGGCAACTGTAAGATGAACCTATCAAGAGGTTTCCTGTGGCTAAGAGTGTGTATCTTATCTATGGCCACCCATTGGGTTTCTATGGTTGAGTGGGGAACTGATCCCTGATTTCCAGAGTTGTAGCCCAATGCTCAAACTGCTACATCACCCTGGCTCTCACAACTAGTTAGTACTACTAACTTATTCTGCCTTCTTCCTAGTCCTGGAAACATGTATGCAATGCTGACATAAATTGTCTATAAATTAATAGGCAGGGAACCCCCCCTCCCCATTTTCTATCTCTTCCAAATGACAAATGACATGCAGATGCCATGCATGCCCACTCCCCCTTCAACTGAATGTTATTGTAAGTGCACCCTCTCCATTGTTAATCTGATCCTTCAAAGATTAATAACATTTTTAGATTGAATCTAGAAAAGCTTTAAACTGACAATGTGTCTGAATGGTATTTAGGAAGACCCCAAGGACACCCCAGATTCATATTTATGACCTCAGACTTACACACATGGCTACTTTAGCCTCCAGTTCTATGCCTGAACTTTAAGAGAATTTAAAAATAAACTGAAACTTGTATTGGAAAAGTAACACTTTGGCTTGATATGCTTTGACCTTGCTTTCTGCCAGACTGTAGAGAAAACAAAGATTGTTTGGGCTACATACCTTGCAACTGTTGATAAGGAGTCAGCAGAGAAGGTGAGGAGTGTGGCTCAGAGTCTCATTCAAACAATAATTGAGAAAAAAGTCTTGCTTCCTAGTATTGTGCTTGGTACCTGCATTGTTAAGAGGACTGAGAACACTCATCCTCAATATTCAATGGTTCTCAAAGCATAATAATACTACACACCTAACAGAGTTTTACTCCAAATAGTGACAGGAGGTGGCACATGTGGACAGATGTTCAAAGTTGATGTGCATGAAAATGAACTTTATATTCAGGTAATGTAATATATGAAAATAGGAAGAATAAGGATAGAATTTATGATCACAGTTACAAATGCATAATCCAGAGCTGCATGTTCACAACTGATTCGTATGCTAAGGGATATTGTAGCACCTTTGAGACTATCAGAGAGAAATAAGTTTCTATCATTAGCTTTTGTCGACTGAGGTCCAAAGTACACTGCAGAAATAATCCAGTTTGAGACTGCTTTAACTGCCCTGGCTTAATGCTAGGAAATTCTGGGAAATGTGGTTTTATGAGACATTTAGCCATCTCTGTCAGAGAGCTCTGGTGCCACAATAAACTACATTTCCCAGGATTCCCTAGCACTGAGCCAGGGCAGTTAAAGCAGTGTCAAACTGGATTATTTCTGCAGTTTGTTTTGGACCTCAATCTACTTTCATAGATTCACTCTGCATCTGATGAAGTAGACTCAGGCTACAAAAGCTTATGCCACAAACTTCTTTCAGTGCCCTCAAAGCTGCCACAATATCCCTTTGCATATTGATCCAGACTAGCATGGCTGTATGAATAACTGATTTATATTCATGATCCCAACTTATTCAATAGTGTAGGGAATAGTGTAGGGAATCCTGACTTATTGGGCAGCAGCCACTAGGAGATCTGTTCTCCTGTTGATTGAGATGCAACAGCCTGATGTTCCTACCCTGTTCCCTCCAGTAATTTCTGGTGCAAAGAGAAATTGTGACAGAGATCTTCCTTCTGGATGTCAGTCCATTCAAGACTTTTCCATATAAGCATTTAAGTTACCAAATATCTGTTCAAATAAAAAAGTGCTGTCCTACCAATTGCAGGAAAGCAGAGAGGGTGGCCAACCTAGTCACAGAATTCCATAGCCAGGGAAGAGCCAGTAAGAATGCTCTCTTCTGTTTTTTCAGTCTGTCCTCTCTTGTGTCCTCATCAAGCATATTTGATGTACATATTTTGTTTATCGTTCTGCAGCCTGCTTTTGTGATAAACTCTTCTTTCTTTCTTTCTTTCTTTCTTTCTTTCCCCTGTATACTTTCCCAACCTTGAAATATTTTCTATGATGTCTCTGTGGCTTCTCCTGGTGTACCTCTGTAGTTATCTCCAAGAATCCAAAGCAGGCAGATTGTAGCCACCCGGTCTCTTTTAGCAAACAATATGGAGCCTTCCAGTGTTAAAGAGATTCACTCTAAAAAGTTGTTAAAAGCTGCTGGTTGTTAGTATTGTGTACATTTTGAAATAAAGTGTTCAGCAGAGCCTAAATTTACTAAATTTGAACACTTAGCCATCTGGAGCATTAGATGCTTAATTACCACAGAAAGAGTTGTGAATTAACAATATGAGACAGCTTCCACTTTCCAGTGGAAGATTTTGATTAGGTTTGAGCCTTTTATTCCTTGCAAAAAGGAAATATGCAAGTAGGTCACGTCCTGCCTACGACTCCCTTTCAGATGCCTTTTCTTTTCACAGAACCTTATCTTTGTTAAAAGCTTTATCTTGAAGTGGTAAAAATCCTGCTTTTTAAAGTAAAGCATTGATGATGACAATTATATAGAGATGGGTTTAGGGAAACATAAGACCCAGAGGAGTATTTTATTTCTCAGCTATAATTATACTTTATATATATTTCTTGCAAAGGAGTTGACTTATAGGCCTTTCAGTGTTAACTGTTTGTCATCCTTGCATCTGATGAGCTTCTTGAAACAATGCATACTTGAATGGCATTCTGTGAATAAAATAAGAAAACCTTTGTCCACAATGCCCAAGGAAAGATAAAGTATAATACTCCCAGTCTGCTTTGCCAAGAGGCCTTCAGTCAACACTCTTAGCACTTCTGACAACTGAGACAACAGTTAGCCCTAAGGCATTCAAATGTGACATTTTAAATAGAAGGTGCATTGAGGTGTAAGAACCATGCAGTGGATTTTCCTGCAATACAAAGGTAAATTTACAGGCGGTTGCATTCCAGTGCTTTTCATTGCAGGTTCCTTCTATCTTCCACCCACACCCCCCATTTGTACTGCATTGAAGAAGAAAATGTACACGTTGCTTGAGACAGTAGCTTTTATTGCTTTTTTGAAAGGAGTAAAATTTACAAGTTGCTGATTAAGGGTTTTGGTAGAGCACACTATAGGCTTTCTAGAAAGTCAAATTTGCTGAACCTTTTAATGAGGCAACTTGTTTTGTGCTGCAGCAAGAGGTCCATGTCTGTGGATACTGGCCAAAATAGTCCAAAGAACATTCCTATTGTGTTCAGTAAACAAGAAAATTGTAGGATCACTTAATCATCAGTTGGTACAATTATGTTTCCTAAAGACAGTGCTACTACCAGATTACCATTCTTTCTCCAAATTGTATGATACTGGTCATTTGCAATCTGCTAAATATTATAACTTGCTTTACAAGCAACAATTGGTACATTGGGATATTGTTTAATCACTTAATATAGTGGTGTGTGACGGATTAAGGCCACCTGACCAACTACTTTTCTCTGATGGCAGCACAGTGGGTCTTTTTATCTCACCACTGCCACCAATTTGTCACGATGATAGCCACTATTTCCCCAATACTTCACTGTGAGACTTGAACTTGGGACTCTTTTAAGTGTTTCCTGTACTATAACTCTCTTTGGATGCCAGCCCACTGGGGAGATTTTCACATGGGAAAAAATGATGGGAGCATAGCAGAATACTCCTGTCATTACTGCACAATTGTGGGAAGATTATCAGATGATGTTGTATGATGTCATGATAATTGCATCATTATTCCATGAATAAAGAGAAACTCTCCTGTCACTCTTTATTCACAGGACTTTTCCATGAATAAAAAGGTGATGCAAGAATTCTTCTTTATTCATGGGATAATGATGCAATTATTGTGACGTCATGTGATTATTCTTGTGCAATTGTGTGATAGTGCTGGGAGCATCCCACTATGCTCTCATTACTTTTGGCCATGTGAAAATCTCCTTGGTTTCAAAATCCCCCCCCCCCAAGCTTGGTACCAACTATTCTTTGACAGCCACACACCCACTATCTTATGTGTCCCAAACCTAAAAGACTGTTCTGTTTGTTGGTAGAGGTTTTAATATATTTCTAAAATCACTTCAAACAGCTGCTTGTTGAAACACAATAAGAAATTCATTTACAAGTCAAGCTGAATACAGTATCTCTCTTAGTGGATGGTGTTCATGTTAGTGTGGCTACGTAGTGCTTGATGTACCACGTCAACGTTTGGCACCAGGTTCACCACCTTCTGGGATGCCGGCAGCAGCTTGTGAGCTGGAAAAGCACCTCTCCCCTTCTAGAATGAGAGAAGAGACACTGTAGACAGAAGTCTCACAGATAAGGCTTTTAATCTTAGTTCCACTATATACAAGGCTATCATACAACACCGTCGAACATATACAACAACCAACAACAACCCACAATCCACAATCCACCACTGTGATGTGAGGCACCTCCCTTATATAGCCAGGGCTCCATGTGGCCTTTTGGCCCTGACTCTTCCTCTTGAGTCACAATGACACCTGTAACTCAACCAGGGTGACTTTGTAGTTTTGCAGCCTTTTGCAGTGCTTACTGCACTTGGTGACCATCTTCCGATGCCACTTCCCATGACTCAGCACCAGGTGGAAAGATGCTTTGTCATCATGGCTGCCAGTGACCCTTTATTGCCCAGTCACTATTATATACCACATTGTACATTTTCCCTGGGACTCTGTCCCAACAGTTCATAATGGATACAGTGCATAAATATTTTATTAGTTACATAGTTTAACAGTTTCTTTAGCTTGTCTTTGTAATTGCTCCTTTATAGCTTAATATATGTTCCCTTACATGTTTTCACAGAACTTTTATTAATCTTTTGTATCTTACAACCCTTCTGGTTATGTGAGACACTAGTTGGACAACGACTAGAGTGCACCTGGCGGAAAACTCAACTCTTATCTGACAAGACTCATCATAGGAATTTTCTTTGTTCCTATTGAGAGGCAATATGTGCAGCAAAGAAATCTTTCTTTTCTGCATGTATTGTGTCTGCAGAGTCTCTCCCGGCAGAGCTGTTTAGGGTGGTGGGGGAACTGACACAGGTTCCACCTGTGCAGAACCCTCTACTTAACCCAACAACAGCCTGCTGTGATGCGTTTAACAACTACTTTGCAGATAAAATCTCTCAGATAAGAGCCTACTTGGACGCTTGGTTTATAACAGAACCGACTGATGAGGTGTCCAGCAAACCAGTTTTAGACATTAAACTGGATCGTTTTGAGGTGGTGAGTACTGATGATGTGGACAAGATCCTTGGAAAAGTGAAGAAGACGACATGCCCCCTTGATCCCTGCCCATCTTAGCTGGTCGTCCAGGGGGGTGATGCCTTGATGGCCTTTCTTAAAGAGACCATCAACGCATCCCTTAGGGAAGGAGTTGTTCCAGCTTGTTTAAAGGAAGCGGTGGTGAGACCACTCCTGAAGAAGCGTTCCCTGGACCCCCTGGACTAGAAAAACTATAGACCTGTTTCACAGCTCTCATTTTTGAGCAAATTGATCGAGCAGGCTGTTGCCTTTCAACTCCAAGTGATTTTGGATGAAACTGATTTTCTAGGGGGCCGGGTTGCTGTCCCTCAGACAATTGGGGGGCCGAAGCACCAAAAATAAATAAATAAATAAATAAATAAATAACTATAAAAATTAATTAAAAATATAAAAAAATATGCATGCACACTCTCTCAGCCCTAGAAAAGCCATGGCAAAAACCCTGTGGAGATTTTGCTAAGAAAACCCCAAGCACAAGTAATAACAACAATAATATCATCATGGCAGGTGATGGCGGTGGCAGGACTGGCCTGGGGCTGGTCCAAAGGCCTCGGGGGCCGCATCCAGCCCCTGGGCCTTAGGTTACCTACCCCTGGTGTAGTGGCTCTATTGTCCTCCTTAATAGCTGTTAGGCCGCTTCTGAAAAAACCTTCCCTGAACCCTCTGGACATGAATAACTATAGGCCAGTCTCTATGTTACTTTTCTAAGCAAGGTTATCGAGAGGGCAGTTGCTCTTCAGCTCCAAGCTGTCTTGGATGAAACCAATTATCTAGAACCATTTCAAACTGGCTTCAGGACAGGCTTTGGGGTTGAGACTGCCATGGTTGCCATGACCGACGATCTACATCTGAGCATTGACGGGTAGTGTGACCCTGTTGGTGATTTTAGACCTCTCAGCGGCTTTTGATACAATAGATCATAGCATCCTCTTGGATCGCCTGAGGGGGTTAGGAATTGGAGGTACTGCTTTGCAGTGGTTCCATTCCTTTCTCTCGGGTATGTCCCAGAGATGCTGCTCTGGGACAGTTGCTCTAGTAAGCTCACTTGTTGCATCCCTCAGGGTGCCATCCTGTCACCAATGTTATTTAACATCTATATGAAGCCGCTCGGTGAGATCATTCGGAGTTATGGGGCTGGGTCTTATCAGTATGCTGATACACCCAAATCTATTTCTCCATGTCTTGGTTGTCATCCGTGAATTCCAATGGCATCTCCTCTCTCAATGGATGTCTTCGGTCAGTAATGGGCTGGATGAGGAAAAACAGATTGAGACTGAATCCAGACAAAACAGAGGTGCTCATGGTAGCTGCCCTGAAACCAAGAATTGGGTTGCAACCTCCGGTCCTGGACGGGGTCACACTCTCCTTAAAGGACTGCGTTCGCAGTCTGGGGGTGCTCCTTGACTCATCACTCCTGATGACAAATCAGGTAAATGTGGCAGTCAGGAGTGCCTGTTTTCAGCTTTGGCTGATATGCCAGCTGCGGCCATTTCTGGAAGTAAGGGATCTTGAGACTGTTGTGCACGTTCTGGTAACCTTACGTCCAGATTTCTGTAATGCGCTCTACATGGGGCTAAGCTCATGCATGGTCTGGAAGCTACATTTAGCACAAAACATGGCAGCCAGAGTGGTTTCTGGAACATCTAGGAGGGACCATATAACTCTGGTTGTAAGGTCCTTCCTATTAGTTTTCGGGCCCAGTATAAGGTGTTGGTTATTACCTTTAAAGCCCTACATGGCTTGGGTCCATCCTATCTTCGGGACCATCTCCTTCTGTATAATCCCACCCGCACACTGTGGTCCTCTGGGAGGAATTTGCTCCAGTCACGAAAAGCCAGCTACCTCCCAGAGGACATTTTTCTATAGTCACCCCCAGATTGTGGAACAGCCTGCCAGATGAGATCCATCTTTAGACAGCTTTAAGAAGACTGTTAAGATGGATCTCTTCTAGTAGGCCTTTCCAGATTAGATTCCCAGCCTCTAGAATACTTATTTTGCCCTCCTCAAATTTATTACTGCTGCCACCGTATGTTGTTTTCCACTTTGTTTAGTTAATTTGAGCCATTTATTTTTATGTATTTAAATGTTTTAAATTGTCTCTAGTTTAATACATTTTTAAGGGGGTGGGTGGGTATTGTCTTAGGATTTTATATGATGTATTTTATTGTTGTTAGCCACCCCGATTGAGCTCAGAGGGGCGGGATATAAATTATTATTATTATTATTATTATTATTATTATTATTATTTGTTTTATTTGCTGATCTTCAGACTATTGCTGATTCGGGGGGGGGGGGGCAGAGTCTATGCTCTTTATGAATGCAGATAGTTGTGATAACTACATGTCTAAGTTCAAAATCCATTCTGCAGTAATAATATTATTAGGCCAACCAAAAATGTGGAAATATATTTGTTTAAGACATTTGAAACTAGTCTTCCTCATTAGCTCCTTTAAGGTTTCTTTATTAGCTTCCAGGCAAGAGTGATAAGTGAGAAAGAAAATATATTTCATAAGAACCATTCTAGCTCAGATTTAAACTCTAAAAGTCTGCTTAGTTCATCACTGTATTTCACAAACAGTTGTTTCTTTACATTTCTATGAGGTAGTGGCCTCCTCTAACCTGGAGAGGAGATGTGATAAAGAGAAGAACAAGCTAGATTGTGGGGAACATCAAAACCAACTGAAGAATAGAACTGATCCCCCCCCCCCCAAAAAAAACAAGGAAAAAGAAGAACCAAGATGATTTGTCCTATCTTCCGATGAGTTCCACTGGACTCAGAAAACATCTTAGCTTGAGTCCAGGCTGACCTCCTATGCACACATGTAGAGAGACAATCACAGTCAATTTTTCATACTATCAACCTGTTAATGTTGAGGCATACTGCAATGCTTGTAATCTTGTCCTGATGTTACTGCATCAAAATGAATGTGGGGAGCCAGGTTGATTTCTCCCATTCATGCAGTTAACAGTTTGATTCTCATTTTCCAGTAACTTACCAGAATAAGGAAATTATAACAAGGTAGGAGACAAAAAGGAGAGAGAAGAAGGTACAGCACAGTAGAATCCAGCTTTGTGACCTCATAAAGCTTAAGTTTAGCTGTACGTTAACAAAAAAATATTGTTTCTTTACCTATTTTGCAGGAATCTTGCTTTGATTAGATTTGAAACACCAACATTTCACTTCAAACCTTAGGTTTTTAAAGAGCAGCCTGTAATTAGCTCATGAAAAGTTTTCAGAATAATTGTCTGTGCTGAATAAGTTGTTCACTCTTTCTCTAAGGTGTTGTTCAAGTACTGTAAAAGTTCTGATGATGGGACAGAGGATAAAAACTGTCATTACTGAGGGTGAAAAATTTGTTTTTCATGCATTCAGTACAGCCACAGGTTAAAAAATGGGGGTTGCATGAAATTGCCTTGGGCCAAGTTAGTAAAAGGAATATACCTATGCAAATGGCAAAAAGTGCTGCAAACTGAGAGATCTCTCTTCCATCCTAATATTTCTTTAATTCAATTGGGTCACAGTTGGGGCAGGCTGTAGTTCTTGAAAACTCAACTTAAAATAACATAACATCATTGTTTTGTTTAATATACCAGCTGAATATTTAGATGGTGTATATCTTGGTTGCCTTGGAAATTAATGTTTTCACCTAGGGGTTGACTAACTGCATTGGCCCTCCATGGGACCTTGGACAGCCATATCCCTCGTTGTACCTCCACTTTTTAAGCAAAAACAAACAAAACCCCACTTTAAAAACATTGTTGTTGGGACAAAAATGACTCTCACTTTCCCACTACATTTTAAGAGTAGGGCTGGGCTTGAATGTTCTAATTATGATAGTGGCTACAATTATGTTTTCTACTATAACCCCAACTGCTTATATTTTAGCAGTGGAATGTGGTGTTAAATGCATTTCCATGAGATCACAGCATTGTTCCAAAATTGCAGAAAGCACAAAATAAATCCTTAATATTTTCAGTGATTCTTTTATAACAATACCTTGAGGAAACAAGAGTTACAGCTCAAGATGCTCAAAAGGTGGCTATTTTATTAGTAAGAAAACAGATATGTTTCTGCCTACATGTGCCCTTAAGGCATTCTTCAGGGACTATATAAAATCATAAAAGGACAATTTATAAATGCATACCATCACATTACATAAAATCACTGTAACATTGGTACATTGCTTACGGCTTCCACATAACTGGGTAGAATTAAATTTTAGACATTTCTGAAGCAGGAATTTTCAAACCACTTACTGGACAAGAGAAAACTCTTGATCAAAGCTGAAGATGTTTTAAAAACCTTTTATGTAGATGGTAGAAAATATATAGATAACATTCAAGGATGCAGAGATGTATCTGAGCTAAAAGTAAAGAGACCTTTAGAAAAGTCAGCAAGATTTTACAAGAGTGAGAGTAGGTCAAGATTCTGATTCAAGCCTCCAAGGATCAAAGATTTTAATTAATTCCTTGTTTCTTCTATAAATCCTACTGGACGTTGCTCTTTTGTAGCAATGCATCAGACATCCTTTTCTTCTCTATTATGGCCGTGACAAAAATTAGCTGAAGATGTATCTATTCCCTGCAGAAGGGAGGCTGTCATTAGTACAATTGCTTTCTTCCCACAAAGAATATTTATTAATATTTATTAAACTTTAGATATTTGTTCATCTGCAGTTCCCAGCATTCCTCCCCACTGACCATGCTGGCTAGGACTCATGGGAGATACAGTCCAACAAAACCTGGAGAGCTGCAAAATTCCCATCCTTGATTTAGGGGGGGAAATGTCTTTCTAGGTAACAACGCCACTCAGATTGACTTATGCTAGGATCTGTGGGCACCACAATATTAATAAAAACTGATGTTTTAATCAGAACAGGAACAAAGAGGTCACCCTAGCCCTGTGCAACCATAGTCTTGACTGAACAGCCTGTGGGTGATAGTTTAGAAAAAAAGTGTCATTAAATGCATCCACATATTTAATGTATCTCAGCTACGAGATATGTAATAATGTAGCTGAGCTCGTAGTTCAGCCTTTAGTATTTCAAGTGCCCCAGAAACAAGTATTTTATATTCCTGCAATAACTTTGCTTGTCAATTTTTTATGATGTTCTTGCTAAACTACTTCCTGTCACATTTCATACATTCCACAATAATACCTTTTTCTGCCAAAAGAGACCTGTCAGAAATTGTGAATATTTGGCCTACAATTCACTACTGTTCTATAGACATTATGGAATGACAGAAAGATGCATGTCTGAAATCATCTAAATATTTCATCATCTTTAGGACTATGTATGAAATATGTATGTGGTGAGATGTGTATGCATAAAGAGGAAAGTTCATATAGGTTTAAAACCATAAACTAAAACAATAATAATAAAATACAATTTTATAGTGAAAACTGGGCTTCTAGTCTCAGATGAAATTGGCCTGCTGTGGAAATACTGATAACAGAATTGTATTTTTGAGCTGTAATACTGTTGGAGTACAATGATGTTGTAAAAGTAGTTGCATAAGGGCTTATGCTTTCTCAATAAAGATCCATAGTGCACCCAGTGATCCCACAATTAACTTTCTACACATAGGCCCCTCTCTCACTTTTGACTTCATAGACAAGGAGTAAATCAAGTGTTTCACATAACAGATGAGCTCAAGGCATGACACCTATGGCCTAATAAGTTGTGGAACTGCAGATTCCAGTGTAACTCCACGGACACACACACACACTATGCTGAAGTACAGAGGATCTTGGTCACAGTCCTATATATATGTTCTAGCCATGGAGAGCCTGCATTGACAAAAGAGGCTCTCCTTCCGATGATGTGATATACAGACAATCGACCCCATTTAGTTAAAATCAGTGGTGACTGGTAGCTTCCACATCAGTGTGGAAATGCATCTGCTCTAAGTTACATTCCATAATTCAAAGGAGTTATCCAAGGTTCTGACCCTGTTTTGGTAGTATGGTTCAGCACCTCAGATCTCTCTTTGTTTAGACTAAAACCCACAGTGCAGTTGTTGTCCTACTGACATGGAAACTGCCAGTTACCATTGGTTCAAAAAGTCAATGTAAATGAAAATAGAAATAAAAGGGATTCTGTGAATAAATTCTTAATGCCAGTATAAAGAGGAAACCTGCATGCAGCTCTTGTCTGGGCCATTTCATTCTGGATAGGGAATGTAGACTCTCTTTGAAACCTAACAATTTTTCTAAAGAAGACTTGAGTCTGCTAACAGTATCTCCTTTCTTACAAATCCCCACCTCTGTATTTTCTATCCTTATGCACCCATGTTCATCTTCCATACTAGCCCTTAAATGTTTGATATCAGGTATCAGGAGAAGCAAGGACATAACATTTGATTTATATGCTGTATATGCTGATATGTTTTATCTAAAACAGAAAATGAACAAAAAGACCAGGCTTCAAAACATTGTGTGATTGTGTTATTGTTCAATGCTCCCTGTGGCTTTCCAGATTGGTAAGCACTGCTTTTGCTAAGCTGTTCTTCTCTCTGTGTCATTTGCTGGACACTGCCCAATAGAGTGAGTGGAAATCACAGGAGCAGCAGGAGAGGTTCAAGCTGCAATAGGATTACCAGAGTTTTGATGACAATTCTTGGAGGCTGTTGATTCTATTGTGTTCCAGTCGAAGACTAGATGACCTGCACAGGAGAAGCTGATGTCTGTCTCAGCTTCTCCCTAACAACATTGTCTTTTTGTCTCTCTGCATGACACAGATTGATTTGCTGTGCCTTTTCCCCCCAATAACTTTATTAGTACAATACCCATCTGTCTTTATTCCAGTTTTGTCTGACACACAGTTTGATATTCTGGATCATCCCCATTTTGTGTAGAAAAGCATTACAATGAGTTCAGTTATTTCACCACCTTCTGTTCAAGAGCATTTACTTCCATGTTTGCAAAATATAGGTGGAGGTTGATGTTGCAAAGAAAAGATTGGAAATAATTCATTAAAATAAAATTGTTTTCCTGAATTTGTTAATTTCAACAATGTTTAAAAAAATCACTATTTAAATCATCAGGTGCTAATGCTGTTGATGGATCACTAATCTTTCATTTTTTTGGGGAGGGGGAGGCAATTTTGGAGGCCACATTTAGTGATACTAATAAATTTAAAATTATTGCACTGTTAATGCATTTTTGTTAATTGTTAATTGTTGACAATTTATTGTAATGAAACAATGCAATGCTAATGAATTACCTTGTGAATGAATGTTCACCTCTCTCAGTTAAATATGTTTGTTTAAGAGCACTATATCTTATCTTATCTTCTTACCTTATCTATATTATATTATATTATCACATTTAACACATCCAGTGCCATTTGATTTGAGATGCTGAAAAGTGCTGAACCTGGTTAGAACTAGGATGGGAATAACAGCAGTCTCCTGATAGATTTAGGAAATAATCCTGCCTAAAATCATGGGGAGCAATTGCCGCGTGGAGTTGAGAGTACTAGCCCTGACTCACTATAAAGCAAGTTTCCTCATATCTCTAGGGCTCAGCAAGCTATTAGCTAATCTCAGCTCCAAAATCATAATACCCATTACATGTCATGTTAGCTGAACATGAAGCATTATGTTTGCTTATATAGCTCCGGTCAGGCATTTGCCTGAATACATGTAGGGCTGAAAATGGGGATGGAGATGTGACCAACTCCAATGCCTCTAAGCACCAGAAGTAATTTAGAACTTTGTGCAGTGGGCATGAAGGACTGTGATTGTGTTTGTCTGGTGAGATTTTCAGAGCTCTTATAAGTAGGGACTCTGATAAGGTTGCACAGGGTTACATTTCCTCTTTCAGTCTTTCATGTTAATGCATAAACAATGCAACATATCTGGGTTCCTGAGGGCATGGGATATGAAGTTAACCAAATCAGGGGCATTTCTAGGGGTAGCAGGACATGTGGACCACATATAGTGATATCTTGGAGGGGAGTGTCTGTCAGGAATGATGGGAGTTGTAGCTCTTCACCTCTGGCTCTAACTCACCACCTTGTTATGCAGCAGAGCTGACCAGCTTTGATCAGTGGTTGATGCTTCTTTCCCAAGCAGCAGAGTTTCAGAGAATAGGCTGAAGACCCTGACAAACTCTCCAAGCCTTCTCTCTCTTCTTCCTGAGATGTCTCCAAACTTCTCCAGGATTCTTCTGGTTCTTGTATCTTCCCTCAAGACACCAAACAACTCAGTAGTCTTATATAAAAGATCTACTTTATTCTACTAGATATAAATACTATATGCCCTACAAATCACAATCTCTACTCACCACTACTCCACAATATGCATTGGCAAACATTGCACTTATAGCCATTGTTAGTCACCACCCACTAGTCAGTTTCCACCCAGTGGGCGTGTACATTCATTTTGATTGGTTTACATAGATCATCCCATACTTAAGACCAACCCAAGTATTTCATCATTTTACCTTGACTACTTAATGAATCTCAGGTGTTTGCAATCTACAACAGGTGTTTTCAATATACACTCTATAACTTTGTCCTTGTCTCTCAAGGCTTCCAAATTATATTATCCTTTTCACCTGTGTAGCTTCATGATTGCTCCTGCTTAATCACTGTGACTTTCACATACACATTTTATTTCTATTACTGTAAGTCCCATGTTGCATTTTCCTTAACAGTGTCTCCTAGTCTGCTTGTGGGAAGGGACTGCCTTTGTGTATGTACTGCCATGCCTCTTCATGGATAGATTGGGATTCCTGGAGATTGCAGGCCCTGAGGAGGACCTAGTCCACCTGTCTGCTTCAAGGAGGCTATCTGGTATGCTGTCAGCATGCCACAGAGACAACCTGGAGGCCACTCCCTTTGCTGAATAGTGCCTGGACCCCTTTAGGAGTTGCAAACAAAGAAGGTTGACCAGAATGACCCAGAACACAGACACCCTTCCAGTACCCTGTTCAACCAGCTGTTTGCAGCAAATAGACGAGAGACTTTCCTTTTCACAGTGGCCTGATATACTCCTGGTGGTGACAGCATAAGTTACCACATGATTAACATCAACCCTAGTGACACCACTGCAAAGTCCTCATTCCCAGTTTGAGCCCTGTGTATACTCATGAGAATCTTCCCTTATCTAGTAATGTTTTAAGATGATAAGCATGTTAAAAAATAACACATTCCCAACAAGGCTCCACTCCCACCCACCCCAGTCCTGTATAGCATCCATTTCCTTAGAACCACAGGAAATCCCCAGATCTTCTATTTTCCTGGAACTCATAATGACCCCTTCAATTTGATATCTTTATGACCTAAATACATTAGGTACAAATAAAAGACACATAGCTTCCATGTTTCCTTTTTCTTCCATCTCAGCACTTCTTATTTTGTCTTCTGTATTTTGATGCCTTTCACATAATGTTTCTTAAAATGATATCAGCCTCAAAGGGTTTCTCAACACCTGAAGAAGGGTTCTTTTTTCTGAATAATTTTTATTTTATTCAATATTCACACACTTTACAACCATTTACATTAAAATATTCACTACTATATTAAAAAGAGTTGCATTCTTTTCTCTTCTCAACCCTCTTCCATTAAATTTTCCTTCCTTTCCCCCTCTTATCCTTATTTCCTTTCCACTATCCTTCCTATACAGCCCACACTCCTTTCCCTTTTTCAGTTCTCTCCTCTTCATCTCTCAATTTCTCTTACATCTTTTCCAACCCCTATCTTCTCATTTCAATGCCTTACCCCCACCTACAAATACCTTCCATTCCTACATACTCTTACCCTCATCTACATACATTACCCTCTTAATTTCCGCATTCTTAACTATCTGAATTCTATTTACTTCTACCTATCTATTATCATCCATTCTTTTATTTCAGTCTTCTTAACAAACACCCTCTCCATCCTCTCCTATCACACTTCCTCACTATCAATATAGCCTTATCTTTGTTATACTTATTGACTTTCTTTTTCTTCCTAAATGTAATTCCATATTACATTTATTTACATTTACATGTTATTATATTTTTCTACTATTTCCTCCATAACAGTTCCTATATTCCCATTAAACCCCTAATAGTTCAATTTTTAGATTTTCTCTCTATCGTATATATATATATATTATGTAACCTTACATCTAAAGCTTACATCAGACTTATAACTGCTGTTTTTCCCCATTGTTTCCTCAAAAATTCAATAACTTTAACCCAATCTTAGTTAAATTTATCTGGTGCATTGTCTCTCAAGTACTGTGTTAGTTTGTCTGCTTCAATCATGTCATATAGTTTTAACATCTAATTCTCTTTTTGAGGTATGTCTTTCTTTTTCCACATTTAGGCAAAGGTAATCCTAGTCATCATCAGATAGAATAAAATTTTCTCAAATTTGTTCTCTAGTTCAACTTCTAGCATTCCTAAAAGATGATATTCAGGTTTTAGCTCAATTTTTATGTCTAATATTTCATTAATTATTTCATTGATCATTTTCCAATTGCAAATCCACCAACCGTGGTAATAAGTAGCAGATGATTCAGTGCACTTCCAACATTTGTTATTCAGATTCTTATATTTTTCAGGGGTTAGGTGCCATGCATAGTATGTTTTGTACCAATTTTCTTTAAGGCTTTGGGAAACTGTATGTTTCAATACTTCATTCCATACTCTCTCCCACTGTATCATTTTAATAGGGTGTCCCACACTGATTGCCCATTTGATCATGGTGTCTTTAACTACTACTCCTTCTCTTCCAGTTTTCAACAGGGTTTTATATAACAGACTTATTGTTATCTCCACTTAATATCGCTTCTATCTCCATTTTATTGTCTGTTATTCCATATGTTTTAATGTCCATCAGTGCTCTTTCATAAATTTGTCTATATTGGAACCACCTCATCTTATATCCTTTTTCCTATAAAACTTCTAATTCATTTATCTTTATTCTCCCCTCTTGTTTCTTCACTATGTTTTATAGGTACACCAGTTTTTTCTTTGTACATTTCTTTTCTATAAAAAGCTTCTTGTGGTTATAACCACATGGGGATTTTATTGATTATTCTAGTTTTCTATTTTCCCATGTTTTCAATAGGGCACTGGGAGAAGCAGCTGTTAAAGCTAGCTCCCAACCTCCCCTCCAGAACACCAAAGCTTGAGCATCCCTGTAGCTGAGAGAGTGGAGCACTGGGAGAAGCAGCTGTTAAAGCTAGCTCCCAACCTCCCCTCTGGAACAACAAAGCTTCAGCGTCCCTGCAGCTGAGAGAGTGGAGCACTGGGAGAAGCAGCTGTTAAAGCTAGCTCCCAACCTTCCCTTCAGAACATCAAAACTTCAGCATCTCTGCAGCTGAGAGTGTAGAGAACTGGGAGAAGCAGCTGTTAAAACTAGCTTCCAACCTCCCCTCTGGATCATCCAAGCTTCAGCGGCCCTGTAGATAGGCTATAATGGGGAGAGATAGCTGAGGATGTACTGGGAGTGGCAATTGAGGTTGTGCGGGGCAGAGGAAGATACGGTGATAACAGAGCGAAACTTTGTTACAAAGGAAGGCAGGTTTGATCGATCCCACCTTCAGTTCACTTGGTTACCCAAAGTGGGATGGGGAGCTTACTAACCATGCCACAGAACCTTACCGTGCTCCTCTGTAATGCCAGGTCAGTCAAGAATAAAACTCACATCATCCACGATCTTCTTGTGGGTGAGAAAGCCAACCTGGCTTGTATCACAGAGACCTGGTTGTGAGACAACAGTGCCATTACATGCACTCAAGCTCTTCTAGGTAATGTCAATAAGCAGGTAAGGGAAAGTGGGCAAGGGGGCAGAATGGCTCTGGTTTATAGAGACAACCTCACCTTGAACAGGATACCTATCTGGAAAACAGACCACTTCGAGTGTATGTACCTGAGCCTGAAGACTAGGGATAATATAGGGATTCTGTTGGTATACCATCCACTCCATTGCTTAAAAGACTCAGAGCTGCTTTTTGAGTCACCCAGACTTTTAGTTTTGGGTGACTTCAACATCCCACTAAAGACCAGTTTGAGAGGTGCGGCTTGGGAGTTCATGGGATCCATGACAAGCATGGGCCTATCCCAATTAGTCACTGGGCCAACACACTGCACGGATCATACCCTCGATGAGGTCTTTAGTACTTAACAGGAATATCTGTGGGTGGAGGTAGTCAATACCACCGCATTGTCATGGAAGGATTATTTTCTGGTCAAGCTTGAACTGAGAGCCACTATTAGCTTCATTGAGGGTGGAGGACCCATTAAAATGGTCCACCCTCGAAGGCTAATGGAACCAATTGGTTTCCAGAAAGCTCTAGAGCGTTTAATGGTTAGTTATGCTCGAAGCTCTGGTTAATACCTGGAACACTGATCTCGCCAAGGCTATTGACACAATCACTCCCAAGCTTCCTTTCCAACCCACTTCTAATCATAAACCATGGTATACTGAAGATCTTCAGAAAATGAAGTGGGTTGGATAATGACTAGAGTGCATCTGGCAGAAAACTCAACTCTTATCTGACAAGACTTGTTATAGAAAATTCCTTCATTTCTATAGAGAGGCAATACGTGCAGCAAAGAAATCTTTCTCCTCTGCATGTATTGCATCTGCAGAGTCTCACCCAGCAGAGCTGTTTAGGGTGGTAATGGGACTGACACAGGTTCCACTTGTGCAGAGCCCCTTACTTAACCCAACAATAGCCTGCTGTGACAATTTTAACAACTACTTTGCAGATAAAATCTCTCAGATAAGAGCCGACTTAGATGCTGGACTTATAGCAGAATTGACAGATGAAGTGTCCAGTAACCCCGTTATTGAGATTAAAGTGGATAAGTCTGAGTTGGTGACTACCAATGATGTGGACAAGATCCTTGGAAACATGAAGAAGATGACATGCTCTCTTGATCCCTGCCCATCATGGCTGGCTGTCCAGGGGGGAGACACCTTGATGACATTTCTTAGAGATGACATCAATGCTTCCCTTAAGGAAGGTTGTGTTCCAAATTGTTTAAAGGAAGCAGTTGTTAGATCACTCCTGAAAAAGCCTTCCCTGGACCTCCTGGATATGAAAAAAAAAAAAAAAAAAAAAAGGCTTGTATCTCATCTACCATTTTTGAGCAAGGTAATCAAGAGAGCTGTTGCCCTTCAACTCCAAGTCATCTTCAATGAAACCAATTACCTAGATCCATTTCAAACTGGCTTCAGGACAGGATATGGGGTTGAGACTGCCATGGTTGCTCTGGCTGATGACTTCCATCGGCTGATACGCCAGCTGCACCCTTTACTGGAAGTAAGGGATCTAGAAACTGTAGTACATGCACTGGTAACCTTACAACTCGATTTCTGCAACATGTTCTACATGGGGCTACCCTTGTGCTTAGTCTGGAAACTCCAATTAGTACAAAACATGGCAGCCAGGTTGGTTACTGGAAAATCTAGGAGTGACCATATAACACCTATTTTGAAATCACTTACTGGCTGCCTATTAGTTTCTGGGCACAGTACAAGGTGTTGGTTATCACCTTTAAAGCCCTACATGGCTTGGGTCCAACCTACTTAAGGGATTGCCTACTTCCATATAATCCACCCTGCACCATGAGGTCTTCTGGGAGGAATCTATTGCAGCCTAGAAAGACCAGATTAACTGCAACCTCCCAGAGGACCTTTTCTGCTACCGCTCCCAGACTGTGGAATGGCTTGCTGGAAGAGATCCATCAATTTACCAACTTATAGCTTCCAAAAAGCTGTCAAGACAGATCTCTTCCAGCAGGCCTTTCCTGAATAAAATTCCTCAGCTATAAACAAACCCCCTTACACTTGTATTATGCTGCCTTTCCGCCCAGTAGACCATTTGCTATTAATAGATTTTAACAGACTATTTTTTTTTTAAACTGTGCTAAGATTAATTCTTTTTTAAGGGGGGTAAGATATATGATCATGTACTGTTATTATGTATTGTATTGGTTTATTTTAACATGTAAGCTGCTCTGATTGCTATTATTGTAGAAAAGTAGGATACAAATAAAAGTTTTATTTTATTTTATTTATTATTTATACAATGGTTGTTAAAAATTTGGTTTGTTTTTTCTTTATCATATACCAGATAGGCATGTAGCCCAAATTTCAATCCTTCCCCGTCCAGTTCCAGCATCCTTTTATCTTTCAATTTTAGCCAATCCTTTATCCAATCTAGACAACATGCCCTCAAAATATATAATTAAATCTGGTACTGCTAAACCACCCCTCTCTCGGGCATCTTGCAAAAGCTTCAACCTTACTCTAGTTTTTTCCCCTTGCCATAAAGTTTTTGAATTTTCTCTATGCCAATTTGTAAGGGGTTCTTTGTTAGTTATTACAGGAATTGTTTGGAATAAAAATAATACTTGGGCATAAGCAACATTTTTATTGCAGATATTCTGCCTTAAAGTGAGAGATTCAATTTATTCAAATTTATTAGGTCTTTTTAAAACTCTTTCCATAATGTTGTATAATTGTTATCAAACAGTTCATTTATTTTTGTTTTTCATGATTTGAATCCTTAAGTATCTTACCTTTTTTTTTTTTTAAACCCTTCCATTCCATTTTTTTTGAAGTTCTTTTTCTTTCTTGGGGTCAATATTTTTAGTAATAATCACTGATTTTTTTTATTGAGCTTACATCCCATCACCTCTCCAAATTCCTTTAAAATTTCCATTAATACTTCTATGCTTTCTAGTGGCTTTTCCAGGTTAACAACTAAACCATCAGCAAATGCCTTAGTTTTGTATTTGTATTTATTAATTGTCACTCCTTGCAATTTCTCTTCTCTTTTATAGTAAAGGGAAAAAGGGACATCCTTGTCATGTCCCCCTAGAAATTTGTATCGATTGAGTTTTATCCCCTTTGATAATTATTTGTGCCTTTTGTTTTCTATAAATATCCCCAATCCATTCTATATAATTTTATCCCACATTCATCTTATTTAAGATTTCAAGTAATACTTCCCTATTAACAGAGTCAAATGCTTTTTCCAGATAAAAAAAAAATAGTCCTAATTTCTTGTCACAATGGTTTTCATAGTATTCAGTAATATTCAGTACATATCTTAGATTGTCTATACCTACCTGGCAAGAATCTTCTTTGGTCCTCATCAGTCATTGCCTGAAAACATGTTTTCAATTTATTTGCCAAAATTTTTGAAAATACTTTATAGTTGACATTAAGCAATGATATTGGCCTATAATTTGCAGGGCTATCTGGATCCTTACCTTTTTTAAGAATTAGTGTAATGATTGCCCCTTTCCATGTTTCTGGGATACCTTCTTTCTTTAAACTATTAATTGTTAACTGCACAGGAATACTTAGCTCCTCTGTAAATGTTTTATAATAAAATGCTGTAAAACCATCTGGCATGAGGAATTTCCTCTCCTTGCTTTGTTCTACTGTCTCTATAATTTCTTCCTTTGAAATATTGGCCTCTAAACACTGCCTTTGTTCATTGTTATGTTTTATTATTTCTTCCTTTTGTAAGTATTCCCTAACTTTTTCTTCCTCAACTGGAATTTCCTTATATAGCCTACTATAATTGAAGAACACCTCTTTGATTTTGTCCTGAGATGTATAGATTTTCTGTCCTTCCTTAATTTTCAATATACCTCTTCTCTCTCTTTCTTTTCTCAGTTTTGCCGATAGCCACTTCCCTTCTTCTTAATTTGAATGCTCAAAATTGTATTGCTTAACTCTTTTTAATTTTTTTTCTGTAATTCATTTACCAATTCTATCAAAATCTGGTTGTTTTTTATTTTATTTTAATTTTTTTAGAATTTTTATATCTTTAAGTGTCTCCTCACATTTTGGATTAACTTTTAATCTCTCTTCTTTATCTTCCATCATCTTCTCTAACTTAATTAATCTCTCTTTTCTTTTCTTTTGTAATATCGCATTTTGTTGTATGACGAACACCTGAAGTAGGTTTTGAAGGTGCGAGAGGGATGCAGGAGGAAAGAATCACAGCCCTTCTTGTCCTACTAACAGAAGCAGTTCCATCAGTGGAAGGATCTCATTGTGTCTTGCCTTTTGATTTATAAAGTAATCTATGGTCCAAAACATACTGCAGAAATAATTGCTATTGCAAAAGCAATAGCAATAGCAAGTACATTTCTATACTGCTTATCTGTGAACTAAGCACTCCCTAAGCAGTATACAATGTGTAAGCTAATAGCCTCCAACAAGCTGGGTACTCATTTTAGTGACCTATGAAAGGATAGAAGGCTAAGGGGTGTTGCAGACCTGCCTAAAGGGCCAGCCTGGGGGTGGAGTTGGGTTGGGGCAGCTGCATGCCAACTGCCCCAACCCCACCCCAACCCCATCCTGACACTGCGTGTCTGTTTGCATGAAGTGCAGCATTAGGACACCCTCCTGGTGCAGTGTGTAGACTTTGCACTGAAAGGGCACTGAAGGGCCATGGCGCCGGCTCTTAGGGTGGCCTTTTCTGCCCCTAAAAAGAGTGGCATTTTGCCACTCTTTTAGGGGATGGAAAAGGAAGGATCGGGGCCATGGCGTGGGGTTGCTGCAGCCCCAATCTGCCACTAGCAGGCTAGGCCCAGAGCCACCCATCTGCATAGCCCCTTAAGTCAACATTGGAGCTCCTGGGATCAAACTCACAACCTTGTGGCTTGCAGTACAGGCATTCAACCACTGCTCCACCAGGTCTCCCTAATCCATCTTGAGACTGCTTTAACTGTCCTAGCTCAATGCTAGGGAATTCTGAGAACTGTAGTTTTGTGAGAGATTTAGCCTTCTCTGTCAAAGAGCTTTGGTGCCACAATAAACTACAATTCCCAGAATTCCCTTGCACTGAGCCAGGACAGTTAAAGCAGTGTCAAACTGGATTATTTCTGCACTGTGTTTTGGTCTATGAAATACAGTGGATGCAAACACAAGGAAACGGCTCATACATTGCAAGCAGGAAGCAATATTTGCTTGTATCATTTAATATTATCTTCACCATGATCCTTCAATAGCAATTTGTTTCTGAAAGTTAATGAAAGAGAGTTAAGAGTAGTCAGAAGAAAGGGCAGTGGATATTTTTCAGTGGGATGGTGAATCCACTCTTGCTTTCTCTTGTACCACAGCTTGCTGCTTGAAGTTGAAGAACAGCTCTCCTAATTCTGGACCCCATCTCTTCAGAGTTCAGCACCTCATGGTTAGAAGCATGTGTGAATCCCATTGCAAGGGAGATACTTGCTATGTAGCTCTTTGGGACTCATCCTCTTCATTCCATATTCATTCAATTTCAGATACCCCATAGGTGTATTTCCTGTATTTCCTTCTCTCACTCTCCTTTCTGAATTGCTGTTGTTTAAAACAGTCTCTGGATGATTGCCTCAAGAGGCTACTCTATTATTTATGAAGCTGATGCAGAGAAGCAATACATTCCAAAGACAACATACCATTAATTAACATGTCTTCTTGCTCATCATTACCTTTTTCACCTTGTATCTAGTTGTGAGGAATGTACTTAATTCATTAATAATCAACTAAGTGTGCTTTTCTGGCAATTTGAAATGGAAAAATTCTTGCCTGGGAAATGTAGGCACACAAATAAAGCTTAAGAAGATATCATTTCAGCTTTACCAATAGGCTCCATTTGCATTTCATGACACCATGACCATGACATGTATCTTTCATGTCACTGTTGAGTGCTTATAATTCTCTACTTCCTCTTCTGTATTTCTGTATGAGTGCCCTGTCTTAGAATAAAGAGAGAGCAAAGATTAGTGGCAATTCCATTTCATTGGGTGAGCCTGTGGAGTATGTCTGGAATAAGTTTTCTATGCTTTAATTTTCTTTAGCTGCAGGGAATCACATTATTGATGTCCCTCTCTCAGCCTCAGTCACAAATCACTTATTTCATTTCTATCTGCAAATGTATTGCTCAGGCTAATCAGTCCCGAACTACCAATTCAATCAATGATGCTGGAATAAACTCATTGCCTTCAGATGGTGGCTCAACTGTATCACCAGCTCCTCACTGACAGATTACTCACTCAAATGTTTATAAAGGTGAACACTTCACATTTCCACTCATCATTCTATGTACTAACAAAATGTCAATTGTTCTTTTCAGCTGTTTCATCTATGTTAATTTAAGACAGGCTAATACAGCCAGGCCACCTGAGGACAATATGTATACACTTTTGACTTTGCTTTGTCATATCTAAGTCCAAGGCCAAACCTGCTCTAAGAATAATCTTATTTGTTAAAACTTTTATGTTTCCAGACAATTCTCATGACTGAGCTTATTTAGACAACTTCAGAATCAAGATAATGTTCTCCATTATTTTTCACCATTCCAAAAACTCTGATTTGTTCCATGGCTTTAAGAAGATATTGGCCTGACTCCTATTGTTAGTCTCAATCAGAGCAGATAAGTGAATGGAAGGGATTTACCTACATGTTGACTTACCATTCAACAGTCAATTCAATAGAACTACTCTAGTCACTCTAAGACTCCCTAAGATATTTTTATATGATCATATATTATCTTTGGGCCTAAGCAGACTGCCAGAAATAGTGCACATTAAATTGAGACACTGCCCTGGCTCAGTGCTAGGGAATCATGGGAACTGTAGTTTATTGTGGCACCAGAGCTCTCTGACAGAGAAGGCTCAATGTCCCAGAAAAAAATACAATTCCCATGACTCCCTAGCACTGAGCCAGAGCAGTGCCTCAATTTAATGTGCACTATTTCTGGCAGTCTGCTTAGGCCTTTTGTTAACACACACACACACACACACACACACAGAGTTATTTGCACTATTTCACTATTATAAAGAAGCCTGGTGGTGCAGTGGTTAAATGGTGGTACTGCAGCCATGAGGTTGTGAGTTTGATCCCAGGGGTTCCAAGGTTGACTCAGCCTTCTTTCATTTTATAGGTTGGTAAAATTAGCTTACAGATTGTAAACCACTTAGAGAGTGCTCAATTCATTGATAAGTGGTACAGAAATGCACATGCTATTGCTATTTACTTTGAACATGCAGTAATCTTGGCACCTTACCTGAATGCCAAGGATTCATAATATGAGGTCACTACATCATTCATAATGATGATTCCTGCTATGCTCTACCGTGGACCAGTATAGAAAATAGGGTAGAGCCATCTGTGTGGAAGAAAACTAGGTGAAATCCAGTAAGGGACTTGCTTTTGATAACCCCCCAAACTTTTTTGTCATGGGAAGCTACCATAGAATCATAGACCACAAGGGCCATCCAGCCCAACCCCCTGCCATGCAGAAAATCACAATCAAAGCATCCCCAACAGATGGACATCCAGCCTCTGTTTAAAGACCTCCAAGGAAGGAGACTCCACCACACTCTGAGGGAGTGTGTTCCACTGTTAAACAGCACTTACTGCCAGGAAGTTCCTCCTAATGTTGAGGTGGAATCTCTTTTCTTGCAGCTTGCATCCATTGTTACATGTTCTAGTCTCTGGAGCAGCAGAAAACAAGCTTGTTCCATACTCAATGTGACACCCCTTCAAATATATAAACAGGGCTATCATATCACCTTTTAACCATCTCTTTTCCAGGCTAAACATACCCAGCTCCCTAAATCTTTCCTTATAAGGCATGGTTTACAGACCCATCACCATTTTGGTCACCCTCCTCTGGATACACTCCAGTTTGTAAACATCCTTTTTGAATTGTGGTGCCCAGAACTGGACACAGTATTCCAGGTGAGACCTGACCAAAGCAGAATAGAGTGTCACTATTACTTCCCTTTATCTATATACTATACTTATATTGACGCAGCTTAAAATTGCATCAGCCTTTTTAGCTGCTACATCACACTGTTTATTCATGTTCAACTTTTGGTCTACTAGGATTCCTAGATCCTTTTCACAAGTAGTCTTGTTAAGCCAGGTGTCCCTCCTCCATCCTATATCTATGGATTTCATTTTTCTGCCCTAAGTGCAGTACTTTACATGTTTCCATGATGAAATTTATTTTGTTAGCTTTGGCCCAGTTTTCTACTTTATTCAGGACTTCTTGAATTTTGATTCTGTCCTCTGGGGTATTAGCTACTTCTCCTAATTTGATGTCTTCTGCAAATTTGATAAGCATGCCTTCTATTCCTTCATCCAAGTCATTGATAAATATGTTGAATAGCACTGGGACCAGAACAGAACCCTGTGGCACCCTACTGGTCACTTCTCTCCAGGATGAAAGGGAGCCATTTTTAAACACCCTTTGAGTTCAACTGGTCAACCAATTACAATTCCATGTTGCCCCTGTGTAGCCCACATTTTACAAGCTTACTTGCAAAAATGTCATGGGGAACCTTGTCAAAGGCCTTATTGAAATCGAGATTATGCTATGTCTATAGCATTCCCTTTGTTTACCAAGCTGGTATTTTTTTTATCAAAAAAGAAGATCAGGTTAGTCTGGCATGGCTTGTTTCTCAGAAACTCATGTTGACTTTTTGTGATAATGGCATTGCTTTCTAAATGTTCAGAGACTCTTTGTTTAATGATCTGCTCTAGAATCTTTCCTGGTATTGATGTCAAACTAACTGGACACTAATTGAAATGCATCTGAGGAAGTAGACTGAAGTCTATGAAACCTCATGTTCCCAATTTCTTTCTTTCACATATAGTCTCAAAGGTGCTACAAGATCTCTATACATACTGATTCTACAGACTAACATGGGCATATCTTTGAATTCTACCAGAACGATAATTGTTGGGATCTTCTTTTTTCCCTTTTTGAAGATGGGGACAACATTTGCCCTCCTCCAGTCTGCTGGGACTACCCCTGTTCTCCAGGAGTTCTCAAAAATTATTACCAATGGCTCTGAGATTATGTTTGCTGGTTCTTTTGATACCCTTAGATATAGTTCATCTGGTCCTGGAGACTTAAATTCATTTAGATTAACTAGGTATTCCTGTACTTCCTCTTTACTTGTTCTGTGCTGCATTTCTCCTATTGTGACCTCTGCTCCATTTTCATTGGGTTCAGCATCCTTTTCCTTTTCTGAGAATAATGAGGCAAAGAAGGTGTTGAGTAGTTCTGCCTTGTCTCTGCCCCCAGTTAGCATAAATTGTTAGCTTGCTTTATCATGACGTGTACAACTATGTCTATAATAATCTACAAACACAATAGGTAACTTCATGTTGGGTATCAAGAATCCTAGCTTGTCTGCTTATGTCAGCACTACAATCCTATCAACATTACTTTTCAACTTAACTATGGTAATGTGAATGACTTGTATTTATATATGTATGGCAACATGATTTGCTCTTTTAAAGAGTAGGTTCATTTGCTTTACTGCCTATTGGTTGTGTTTAATTACAAAATCCTGTTTAACAATAGATCATTTAGCTCACTTCTTCATACCATGTGGCTTAACACAATTATACACACCCTATGTTCCTTAGATCTTCCTTCTTGTCATCCTCCTCCTCCCTCTTTCTATCACTGGAACATAAGGTGGATAAGCAACAATGCAATACAAATAAAAGGCAAATAATAAAATATAGAAGCTCTGTGTAATACTGTTAAGCTATGGGTTGGTTCAGACTAGCATCTGGCCCCTATATGAGCACCATGGGAATATGAATGGCTGTGTCCATAAAGTTAAAATAATGTTGTAGGAGTGTTGAAAACAGTCCTTTAAAACCAAACATCCAAACCTGGAACTTTCAGCAAAGCTTCTTTATTGTAAAAGAACAAAAGCAAAAAACAAATAATAATAATAACATTTCTACTTTAGCCAAAGTTGGCTAAGCAGGAATAAAATCTATCTGCTACATGATTCAAGATGTGTTAGTAGCATTACCAAAAGAATGGTTTTATTAGTTCATTATAGTTCAAAAGCCAAAAAGCAAGTGAGTAGCTTTCTGATTCTCAGCCCTCAGTCCCACAAGACACCACCTTTCTGGGTGTAACCTTTACAAGCTGATTGGGTGATATTACGTGACGTGTACTAGTCCAACCCTTAATTACAATAACAAATCATGTGACTACATTTCCCATAACAAAAATGTGTTTACATAAACCATAATATAAACAAACCTTCTTTCCCATAGAATGGAGTCCTGTTAGCCTCCTGTTTTGGCTAAATCACACCTGGGACTGATAAACTGTGAATCTAGCTCTCAGAAAAACAACTTTTCACAGCATGGAAAAATACAGACACACATCTTTTACATTTCAACATTTTTAACATTGACTCTATATCCCATTTAAACCTAACAATCCCCTCCTGAAATGTAAGATGTGTGTATGTTGTACACTAAACTAACCCTGTTGTAAAACTAACCTAGCTCAATGGCTAGGCCTAAACTTAAGACATGCCAAGTAGACGTGACATCTGTTCGTGTCTATCAATGGTCAATGCCTTTGTCAAGATGTCTGCTTGATTATGAATTGACTCAATGTATTGCAGACTCACAATTCCCTTCTGTACCATTTCTCTGACATTCTGATACCTCACACCAATGTACTTTGTTCTGCACTTCATGTTCTCAGCTTCAGCCATAGCAATGCATGTCTGAGAATCCTCATTTATCATCACTGGATCAGCACATTTTTCATTCAGATCTTTCAACAACTGTCTAATCCATTCAATCTCATTAACTAACTCAGATAAGGCCCCGAATTCTGCTTCTCCTGTACTTTGTGCTACGTATCTCTGTTTTCTACTTCTCCAAACAATTGCACTTTCTCCAAATTTAATCAACAATCCTGTCACTGACTTTCTATCCTGTAGCTCAGAAGCAAACGAACTGTCAACAAAACATTCAAGACCAGCTCGACTGTTTTGCAACTTTAATTTCCTGTCTATGTTACCCTTCAAATACCTCAACAAATGCTTCACTGCTGTCCAATCTTCCACTGTAGGACAATATGCCTTTCTTCCAAGCATGCCCACGGCAAAACAAATGTCAGGCCTCGTGTTATTAGCAATAAACATCAAACTTCCCACAAAGCTCCTATACATTTCTGAATTTTCAAACTCCTTAGTCCCTTCACTATTCACATAACCAACAGACATTGGACTTTTCACTGTTTTTGCATCCTGCAATCCACACTTTTCAATCAAACTCTGAATTTTTCTCTGTTGACTCAACAAACAACTCCCATCTTCACACCATTCAACATCTATTCCTAGATAAGACCTCAAAACTCCAAGATCTTTGACACTAAATTTCTGTGACAATTCCTTCCTAACTGCCTGAATTTCTTGCTTTGAATTTGCTGCTACACACAAGTCATCTACATAAATCACCAAGACCACATCTCCTTTTGTGTAAACACATGCATCAGCTACACTGCGTCTGTAACCTAGCTTTACCAACTCTTCATGAATGCAAAGATTCCAGCTTCTGGCACTCTGCTTCAAACCATACAATGCTTTCTTCAGCTTGTACACCTTGTTATCACCATTCTGTTGAAAACCCAAAGGTTGTTCCATGAAAACAGTTTCATCAAGACTTGCATTCAAGTATGCAGTCTCAAAATCAAAATGATGCACTATCTGGCCTTTCCTTGCAGCTAAAGCCAACACCAACCTCAAACTCTCAGGCTTTGCTGTTGGAGAAAAAGTTTTGTCATAATTCTCAAACCTCTGTTGTGCAAATCCTTTAGCTACCAATCTGGCCTTGTATCTCTGACTACCATCCGGCATCAGCTTTCTTTTGTAAACCCATTTGCAACCTATCACCTTGTGATTTGTAGGCCTGTCAACAATTTCAAACACCTTTTTATCTACCAAAGACTTGAATTCCTGTTCCATTGCAGACTCCCATTTCTGCTTCTCTTCATCACAACACTCCTGTACTTCCTTGTAACTTTCAGGCTCCTCTACCATAACTACACAAGCCTTAGCTTCCTGCACTTTAAAACGATCTGGAGGTTTCCTAACTCTAGTAGTCCTCCTCAAAACTATGGTCCTTGTTCTTCCTTCATCATCCTCAGTGTCTGTACTTGAAGCTTCTCTGTCTGTGTGTCTCTTTGTTTCTGTCATTCTAGGTGCAGGTGGACGTGTGTGTGACAACTTGTCTGATGTGCTAGCCTCACCATCTGAAGAATCTGTTTCTTGCTTCACTGCCCCTCCATTTCTGGCAGGTGGTGGTGTCTGTGTTTCTAACTGACCTAGTCTGAAAAACACCTCTTTGTTTGAATGAATGTTTTCCCACCCAGAATGTTTCTCAAAGTTTGCGCTCCTGGAAAAAAGAATCTGATTTCCACCCAGGTAAAACCTGTAACTGTTTCCTGTGTAACCCACAAACATCAAATGTCTCCATTTGGGCTGACCTTTCTTTCTGAAAGCTGCAGGTATGTACACATTTGCATACTGCCCAAACACTCTAAGATATTTCAAATTGGGTGGTCTCTTGAAAAGCATGTGGTAAGGAGTATTCTGCACAGCTGAATTCCAAGTGCGGTTTGTCAGGTAATTAGCTGTGAGAATAGCCTCCCCCCAAAGATGCTCTGGAGCATTGGCATCAAGCATCATACAATCTTTTATTTGCTTCAGAATGGCTATTTTTCGTTTGGCCAGACCATCTTCAGCCGCACAAGATGGGTTAGTAGTAAAATGTCTAATTCCCATTTTTCTTAGCCAATTAGTCAAATGAGTAGCCAAGAATTCTCCTCCTCTATCTGTGACCAAAGTTCCCACTTTGTAGTTAAACTGTCTCTCTATCATGTTCACCCATTCTTTGAACTTCTCCCCTGCTTCACCCTTTTCTTTCAAAAGAATCACATAAGAAAACCTTGTGAAGCGATCCACAATCACCATGAAGTATTTACACCCTCCCTGAGAGGGGGGGTCAATTGGCCCAGCAAGATCACAGTGCAGAAATTGAAATGGTCTCTGGGCTCTAAGTTTTGTTCTTTTTGCCACAGGATAAGCCTTCAGCTTAATCCTGCTGCAAACTGAACACTCCAAGTGGTTTGAGCATGGCGACATTTTAAACTCAGGACAAACCTGCTTCAATTTCAAAAGATTTGGAAAACCAGCATGACCCATCACTCTGTGAAAATAATGAATGCAATTTTCATGCAAAGGCTTATTTTGTGCGACTGCACAGCTTTCTCTGTCTATCATGTGGTACAGCTTGTCTTTCTTAATGGCTTTAGCACAAAATTCACCATCTTTAAAGATTAAACATTCATCCCCCTCAAAATTCACTTTGTACCCATCTGAGGTCAAAGCTGACACACTAACTAAACAATTTTGCAATGTAGGTACATACAAGACATCATCAAAATTGGTACCAAAACTTGGAATGCAAACAGTTCCCATTTCTTCAATTTTTGGCCCTTGTCCATCTGCCAAAGCAACAGAAAAAACATTAGCTGGTTTTCTACTCTGGAACAGTTCAATTTTGTTTGCCATGTGGGTGGAAGCTCCACTGTCCAAAAGCCATACTGTGTGTGGCTGAATTTGGGGCACACCATCTCGGCTTTGAATTGTGGCAACAAATCCCTGGTTAGCACTGTGTTTCTTTTGTCCACCAGGGGGATGTGGCTGCTGCTGCTGCTGTGACTGCTGCTGTTGTTGGTGCTGCCCCCTTCTGGTATCTGCAATTAATTTTCTGCAGTCCTTTCTTAAATGTCCAAATTTTTTACAATAGAAGCACATTTTTCCCTTTGAAATTGCAGCTTTTTCAGTTTGCATCTCTTTCGGAGTTCCCTCTGGGACATTGTGAGGCTTTGTAGTTGCAGACCCCTGCTTTCGTTGCTCTGCCTCAAACCTCCTCCTTTCAGCTTCTTGTAAAATTCTCTCACAGACCAATTCCATAGTTAATTGAGCCGCAGGCAATGCTTGCAATCCTAACAGTATATTATCATATGATTCATTGAGGGAACCCAGGAGAATGTAAATTCTGAGGGTTTCATCTAGGGCAATGTCCCTTGCTTGAACCTGGGCAAACAAATCTCTCATTTTATGAACATGAGTCTCTGCAGAATCTTTGTCTCCCATTTTACATGAAAACAATCGCTTTGCCCAAATCATCTTTGCTAGATCAGAAGAGGACTGATGAATTCTAGCCAAAGTGTCCCATATTTCTTTTGCTGAAGTAAAATCTTTTACAACATTTAATTGTCCCTCAGATAAGAGGAGTAGGAGGGTGGCTACAGCTCGAGAATTTCGGTCTTGGTCAGCTGCAGACGGAGCAGCCCCCAACCCAGCCTGCACAGATTGCCACAAACCCTCCCTTATCAAAAGAGATCTCGCATAAACATTCCAGGATACATAATTTTCCGTGTTTAGCTTTGGAAACCGGGCTTGTTCCATCATTAATTAATTTTAAAATAGTCCAGCACAAGTCTTAAAATTGACGGCCCCTCCCGGGTGCCTTCCTCCAGGACTCTGCCTCTTTAAACTGCAGCTTTTCACAGCCTCCGGCTAATTTGCTGCTTTTCTTGCTGCTTTACAGCTTTGAGACAGCTTTGAAACAGTCCATTTAAACTAATTGCCTTGAGATAAGGGAGGTTTTCTACTTACAGTCCTCTGTGGAGCTTATGCCATAAATCAGACGTGAAAAATCCAGGCTCCTGCCTCCGCGGCTCCCGGCTGTAGAGCTGCTGCCATAAATCAAGCCTGGAATTCCAGCCCGTCTGTTTGCTGCCTCCTCCTAGCCTTCCGCAGGTCCCCGCTGGCCAGGACAGGAAAAAAGTTGCTTTTTAAACTCCAGGTTCTGCAGCAGAGGTGTCGTGGATCAGAACCATCCTCTGCTACCACATGTTAAAATAATGTTGTAGGAGTGTTGAAAACAGTCCTTTAAAACCAAACATCCAAACCTGGAACTTTCAGCAAAGCTTCTTTATTGTAAAAGAACAAAAGCAAAAAACAAATAATAATAATAACATTTCTACTTTAGCCAAAGTTGGCTAAGCAGGAATAAAATCTATCTGCTACATGATTCAAGATGTGTTAGTAGCATTACCAAAAGAATGGTTTTATTAGTTCATTATAGTTCAAAAGCCAAAAAGCAAGTGAGTAGCTTTCTGATTCTCAGCCCTCAGTCCCACAAGACACCACCTTTCTGGGTGTAACCTTTACAAGCTGATTGGGTGATATTACGTGACGTGTACTAGTCCAACCCTTAATTACAATAACAAATCATGTGACTACATTTCCCATAACAAAAATGTGTTTACATAAACCATAATATAAACAAACCTTCTTTCCCATAGAATGGAGTCCTGTTAGCCTCCTGTTTTGGCTAAATCACACCTGGGACTGATAAACTGTGAATCTAGCTCTCAGAAAAACAACTTTTCACAGCATGGAAAAATACAGACACACATCTTTTACATTTCAACATTTTTAACATTGACTCTATATCCCATTTAAACCTAACACTTACTGAGCTATGTGAACTGGTATTTCCATGAATGGTTATTTGAATGTTTACAAGTGAACATTAAATGGAACAATTAAATGGAACCAAGGTATTAAAGAAGTGTATTATCACTTAGGAATCTCCTTGGGTATTATAATTGTTGGAAGAGGCTTTTCTTTTAGGGCTTGTCTAATTGGCAGAATACTCTGGGCTGACCCAGAAATGAAAGAAGGCTTTCCTGGTGCTATTCCCATGCCTGCTCCTGAAGGTGGCTAGGTAAGCCTCCTTCTCTGCTCCTTAACAAGTGAAGATGTACCTATTCTGACAGGCCTTTCGGCACCTAGCTGAGTTTCACATGAAGAGCGTTGTTATTTCATTTTATCGATCTGCTTCACATTGTGATTATAATTTGTTCTCCTTGTATTGATATTTATTTGAATTTTATTACTATTAACTGCCTTCAATGCCATTTTTTGGAAGGAAGGCAGGATATAATTTTGATAAATAAAACAGATTTAAATTAATGTCTTTCCAGTTTTAGTCTTCTTCTTATTATAAACAGGTTCCATAACTCTGTATGAATTTGTCAATTTCAAAATACAATGAAGGTAATATAAAAAAACTCTGCTTTTTAAAATGGTATGATATGATTCATCATAATTTTCCAAGAAAAAAACAAAATAAAACAAACAAAACAAACAACAACACCTTAGCACATCTGAATGGAGGACATTGCTTTTTTTTAATGGTGTTTCCAAATAGACTGATCTCTCCTCCATCAATACAAATGGTATTTCCAAGTAAAATAAAAATTCATATAAGTCATTCTGAAACTGAAGCCCTGGGGTTTTATACTCTCAAAAGCATATAATTTCATTACTCCTGTTAGACTGATCTTGACACAAAACTGTATTTCTTTATGATGGGATAATTTTAATTTTAAATTTCCTCCATATATACAGAATTAAACTAGATGTCAAATATGTGGTTTGAAAGACCCCCCACCACTTATCTGAATTAATGTTCCTTAAGAACAAATATGGGTTCAGCAAATCCCACACATACATGTTTGTTTTTTTTTGAGCTCCCATGGACAGTCCTTCCTAAGTTCCTGCTTCAGTGATCCTAATGGGAGTTTCACATACATATAAAATGATCATATTTGATCACATGTGGTTTTGGATGTCAGTTATGAGCCTCAAGCAAACTATCTGGTTATAAAATGTGAAACTATGAGATTCATTTACATGATAGATCTTTGCTTGCAGCAGAACAGAAGGGTGTGAGATTGTCGGACTCCACATTATGACACACCACATTTCCAAAATATTTACAATTGTATGTGTTTTCATTACCTCTTTTAAAGAGGAGTACACCTTTCCTTCCCACCTAGCAAGGCCTCCTCCAATTTACAATTTCTTGCACTGTGAAAGCAGTGACAAAGCTATGAGTTTCAGTTTTGAGGGCAATATTTTTATTGCAAATATTCCTTTGACAAATAATGTCAGCTTGGGCAATTTGGGATTTTATTCAACCTTTTGGATCTTCAAACGGATTACTTATTTTGCTTTTCCCTATATTGGCTGGCATCCTGTCAGTGACTCACAGAGATGTAGGTCCAACCTATGTCAGGTTGTTGTGCGGTTCCCACCTTTGAAGCTGCCGAAGCCCACCCAACATAGCATTTACTGGATGGTGGAGAGCAGGGTAGTGATGGCAGAGCAGCATCCAGCTATGCTCCTCTAGGTGGACCTACAGAAATGACATTATCCTCCACAGGACTCTAAGGAAGTCCAGAAGATGCTTCTTGTTGTGTCTAGGAACATAGTTGGGCAATGCTTTGTCAACCCCTGCTCTTCACCAGCCAGTAAATAGCCGTGTTAAGGGGGCTGGGAAGCTGCCTCTATTTAAAAGGTGGATTGGGATGAGACATGTAATACTTCTGCTTATGCAGAACTTCATTTTTTAATTTTTTATTAACTTTTAATAATGTAAAACAACATATATGGAAAATACACAAAAATATAACTAACCAGACAAATGAATACAGTACACTATATAACAATAAAAAAGGAAAGAAGATAATACCTTCAATTTCCAACTTACTAGTTGATGGCTATAGTTATCTAATTATTCTACTTCCTCCAAATAAATATATAAGATATACTTCTACATGTTATTCCATTTAACTATTCTTCAAATCCTAAAATTGCTGTTTCCCCCCAATATTTTCTCATAAAATGAATGGTCAATTCCCACTCTTTAAAAAATTATTAACAGACCTCTCTATGATCAAATTTATCAACTTATTCTCTACAATAGCATATGATTTTATCAACCATTCTTCCTGTGAGGATGCCCATGCAGAACTTTGTGATACATCTCCTTATCTAGTATCCTGGCACATATGTAGTATAGCTTTTGTTAAAACCATTAAAACTATGACAACCACATTGGAGAGATTTTTGGCTAGACTCCTATTGGTGTACTATGTCAGTGTAACATTACACTGGTGTGGGGCATTCCCCTCCTGATCTATGAAGCAGTGGCATGAGAGGAAGACAGAAATATCCATCTTGCCACAGTCCAAGTAGGAAACTCTCATCTCTTGTACAGCGGGGCTCTGCAGGGCCTGGCTTCCATATGGTCCTGGAAGCCAGAGGCACTCTGGGAATCCTGCCTAAGAAAATTGTCCCTCTCCCCTCCAAAAAACAGTGCTCCAAGAGCACCTTTAGCTTCAAAGACCCATTGGTAGGTAAGCACCAAGGATGCTTGGGGCCCAAGATCTTTCTCTCCAGAGGCCTTCCATTCCATCTCCCAGTTGCACTCCTTTGGCTACAGGTTTGCATCACTGCTGCTTACAGGCTAAAAGAGCTTCAGATTTTTCCTTGACTTACAGACACTTCACAGGCAGCACTTTCTTCTCTTTATATGGTTCTTGAGGCTTGAGAAATTCTATCTTTGTGAACTCCAGCATGAACTGACCTGATCCACACCTTCCAGACTAATGGATGGATGGGAAACTAATTATCCTTAAGATCCCTCTCTTCTTTAGTTTCATTCCTCAGATCAAAATATGCACCAAACTGCATTTTCAAATGCAGTCTTTGTTATAACAACTGTTTAGAAATGCAGGCATTTATACCTAATACATTTATAAATGCATATTTCCCCAGAAAATACATTCAGAATGCATATTTTAACATTTATTTTTATATGAATTTTTGTATGGTTTATTTAAAAATGTACATTAATGCAAAGACCTGAGGAAACCCAAAGAGGATTACAAAAGAAGGGAGAAATTGATCTATGCTAAACATGGGGAGGATTCATGATTCTTACACAAGGCTGTAGGCATGAAAAGCATACTGTTCTGTACCTCTTAGGCACTACAGACCTAAGCAATTAAACCCTATGTTATGTACATTATTCTCACTATTCATCCTTGACTGTGGTGTCACAGGTAGGGAAGAGCAGGGGAGGTAATACATATATCAAACATCTGGAAATCTACTACATCTGGAAATCCACAACGTGAAACCTGTACCTGCTGTACTCACTCCATTCCCAGCTTACCATCTTACTATCCAATGTGTTATGCTGCAATACTTTTTATGAATGAAGCTCCATATTCAGGATGATGAAATCCCATGACAGAGGAGTATGGGGTCAGCAAAGCTCAATCAGAAAATGATTTTCTCCAACTCATTATTAATAGGCAACAAAATAGCAGACATCTGAAACACTGCAAAGAAATAAGAAAAAATGTGAAGACAGGTCAAGTTCATACAGCTGGTAAAAACTGGCATATTTCAAATGTGATTTGATATTTGGGATCCTGAAATGTGTGAACTCTTGCATACTTCAACCTCCTTCAAATATAACTGAAGGAGTACACCCTTGGTATATGTCTGTGTTCCATGGTTTATTAGAAGTTGCCTCCAAGCTCACTTGATGGGTGATAAATCACCCTTTCCTGTCCTAAAGGGCCCCAGGTGCTCTTCAAGGGAGGAAGAATTTTTGATTTTCTGTGAGACAGAAAAAAACACAACCCTTTTTATCTTGGAAGGGAGGTAAGCTGACAGGATGAAATAGCTACAAGATTGTTTACATGTAAAGCTTTCCTTTCTTAGTAACACCCAACCTAGGTGAGAGGTCTACTTGGTTAAGTAAAAGCTAGTCACTACACCAAATTACACATGTCAGTCTCATTCAAAGTGCTGTATAAGAGTACAGGAGCTAAAAAAAACTTGTCATTCTTTCAGTGTCAAGCCTACTATAGCCAGTCATAGGCCAGACCATGGCAGTCACATCACAATTGGAGGCATATCTGGACTTCTCAGAAGCCACCTCCACTTTCGTGGACAAAGTAAGATAGATTTGCTCCATTTCTGTTGTTCTTCTGCAGATAAGATATATTTATAATAATAAGGCATGTCTTTAGAATGTGAGGTGGTATGCAGCTGAAGGATGTCTCCTCAGTTATGTGTTGGTTATACCTTTGTTGTTATTGTTGTTTTCATATATTTATGTTATTCAAATATTTATATCCTAATCCTATACAAAAATACAGTCAGACCTTTGTATCTATGGGTTTCTTATCCATGGATCCAACCATCCATGGCTTGAAAAGATTAACAAACAAACAAAAATATCAAAATGCAAATCCTGATGTTACCATTTTATATAAGGCACACCATTTTACTATGCCATTGTATATAATGGGACTTGAGCATCTACAGATTTTGGTGTCCATGAGAAGTCCTGGAACCAAACCCCAGCAACTTCCAAGGGCTGGGTGGCTTACAATAAAATCTATTTCAAACTGTTTAAAATGTAAGCAATAAGAATGAATAATCTGAGCAGTCTAAAACATATTTAAAATGAAAAAATTAGAAAGTTAAAACAGTTTTAAAAATCAGGTATGTGTAATGATTTGGATGAAATCATTAGCTCCCAAAGGCTTTAACAAAAAGCCAAATCTTAACTTGATACTGCAATGAAGCATGTGTTTATGCCAGTTGGGCCTCCAAGGGGTGAACATTCCACAACCAGGGTGCCACAGTATAGAAGACCCTCTCTTATGTCCTTGAACAGGGTATTGATCCCACTAGCCAGACACAGGGGAAGACGCTTTCAGCAGCCCAGAGAGAGACAGACAGAGAGAGGAGTGTTCTTCTAAATATTAAATCTTAAGCTATCCAGGGTTCTAAATGTCATTAATTAGCAGTATATGCAGTTCAGCCAATACATATCTTGACACCAGCAGTGGCATCATTGGGGGTGTGTCACCCAGTGGGGTTGTACACCTGGAGACTGGCATAGCTACTGGGTGAGCTTTCCTACTCACCCTGAAGCCTTACTAGACCCTAAATGGGCCCTCTGGAGGCCACAGTACCATCCCTGTCAATAATGGCAGCTGCAACACATCTGCTCTTCATGGGAGTGCAGGCCTATCCTGGTCAGGTCACATAGATAATTCCTGGAGCCATGAACCATCATTCGATAATATCTCCATCCAATCAGGATTCAGGTTATTGGCTGCATCCATACTGCAGAAATAATCCAGTGTGACACAACCTTAACCTCCATGGCTCAATGCTATGGAATTCTGGAAACTGTAGTTTGTTGTGGCACCAGATCTCTCTGACAGAGAAGACTAAATATCTCACAAAACTACAGTTCCCAGAATTCCATAGCATTGAGCCATGGCAGTTAAAGTGGATTATTTCTGTAGTGTGGATGCAGCCATAGTCCCTCAAACAATCCATTGAACGTCTAGGCCCTGGTCCTATTGCTCTTATTTTTATTTTTATTTCTCATTATTGTCTAATGTAGAACTAAGCAAAAACAAAAGAGTCCTCCAGTAGTTATAAACAATCATTACAAGCATTGTAGCACTACTTTCATTGTTTGATCATGCTACCCTAATTTTATTATTTCTGTTGGCTAACTTCACTATCAACATATTTGTATTTTTAATTTTGATTTATTCTTCTTTTAGCAGCCAACTTCTCACTTCCCTTCAAGAGGTGAAACTATCAAAGCAAGCAAAGCTTTGGAGACTGAATTATTTTGGAATAGCAGTAAAAACCCACCTTGCCCTTTACCAAAAGAGAAATGAAACAGAAGAGTCACCTAAGGGATTCTTCTTATTAAAAATTGTTAGGAAACCCAAAGTTAGTATGACTTCTTTGTCTGTGGTATTCATTCTTATATTTATCACTGATATAACAGTGAAATATATGTTCTAAAGCAATGCAGATGGCAAGTAATTTAATATATGGCATGGAAAATGATCTTAGACCTGAAAATCCTTCTTCATATCCCAAAGTCAAACACTTTCTAGTCTGTTAATATATCAGTCAACATTTGTGGAACAAAGCTATAAAATGTTCAGTGTGAGACACTTAATTTGTGGGTTTGGTGAGGAGTGATAAAATGCTTATGTTTAACATGGTCTTCCATTGCAGAGTAACCCCAATTCACAGATCTAACTTTCTGAAGGGTGTTTATGAATAGGTATACATGTCTCTCTCCACCTTCTGCTAGTATGGAAATCACTGGTTACAGTGAATTATGAGTCAGGATTAAAATATTCTCTCTCTCTCTATTTGTGAGTGATCAGTTTCTGTTACCTTGTTTCTGATACTAAGATAGGGAGTACGCTGTCTAATGGACAGTCTGCTTGGTATGGGCATGCTAGAATTTCTCATTGCACTGTTCAATCCAAGTTACACTCATTTAGTGTCTATCCCTTATTCACAAAACTAGGCCACAGCCTCTGTAGAACTAGTATTAACTAGATCATTTGATCTAAGAAAGGATAGGATTCACATTGCTGATGGCAGTTGTGCAGAGCCTCAGTATTATGTTCCATTCCACAGAGTAATCTGCTGGGCTTCCTTGACTTCTGTGATACAGCTTTTCATGGTGCTTCATAAGCAATGGAGGGCAGCCATGAGAGAAGCAGGTGGCCTTGTTACTCCATCTTCTCACTTCTGCCCAGTCAGCTGTGGCCAAGAGTCTCATAACTGATATTCTATATTTGACAAGGAACAAACAGCTGAGATAACACTGAGTCTATTCAGAAGAGGAGAATGGAATGAAATGGGCAACAGAGACAATAACAGTGTTCTTTTCTGTCTTGCTTCTCTCCAATTAGTAACACCCTTAAGTCAGAAAATAGCTACATCATCAACATTTAGGAAAATATCCACTTTATGTATTAGACATATCATTCAAGATGGTTGACTGAAAAGACATGGTGTGTGTGTGAGAGAGAGAGAGAGAGAGAGAGAGAAAGAAAGAAAGAGAGAGAGAGAGAGAGAGAATGAAGCAGCCTGGCTTTATACATTGGGAAGGGACAAGAACAAAACATGGGCTGCATTTGCCCTGCAGAAAAACCCAGTTTGACACCACATTAATGGCAATTGCTCAACTCTATGGAGTATAATTCTGGGAATTATAGTTTTGTGAAACATATAGCTTTCTCTGTCTGAGAGCTATGGTGCTACTTTTGGGAAATATATGAGATAGTAATGGATCTCTCAAGCAGAGTAGGTAGAATCTGAACAACAGCCAGTCCCACACAAAGGGTCTATCAAAGAAAAGAAACATGTAGGAAAAGAGAGGAGAGTGGTGGGGAAATTAACAATTAGAAGATCATGTTAAATATATGCTGTGTCTAACCCACATCCCGCAACTCTCCTGATTTGTTAGAGACATTATTGATTAACTGTATGTCATCCAAGTTTTCCAACTGCTTCTAAAATGCCCCTGTTTTCTCTCCTCCTTTCACTTTCCCATTTTGCTCCCAACTTTCTTCAATGACTGCAAACTGATTTTAAAGTGCAAAAGTACAGGAGAAAGTAGGGGTTGCTCAGGCAAACACAGATGGATGAAGCCTCTCCTAGTTTGTGTGTTCTTTTTCATTAATATTGATGTCTTTGGCCATCTTGGCCCCACATGCCACAGTTTTCATCTGTGGGAACATTGGAAGTATGCTAAACTGTTGCAGCTTAACATACAAGCTAACAGTTAGTGAGTAATGGCTGGTAACTCTAATAAAAACTATCAGCAGCTACTAGTCGTTACTGCTATAATGATTAAATGCTATTAATGATTAAATACTATGCTTCCTAGTCACAGTTGCTGAGGAACAGAAGTAGGAATGTGATATTACATTCATGTCCTGCTTTGAGTTTCCCACAAGCATCTTGTCAGCTACCATGTCAACAGAATGCTGATAAGCCTTTTGTGTGATACATTATGACGCTTCTTATGTTCTTACAAGAAAACTGTGGTATGCTGAATCTACTGCAGCCTTTTAAAACCTGATATTCTTCAGATTTTCCTCAAGAACCCCTGACAATAGGGCCATTGGCAATGCTGGTTGAAGGGATGGGAATTGCAGCCCAGCCTATATGGAAAGTACCAGATTGGGGATGGTACCAGATTGATCTATTGCATTTTGAAGAGAAACTTTTATCTTTTATTATCACAAATACCTTTTCATTATGATGAATCTTGAAAATCTTGAGAAATAATTTTGGTTGGCCAGAAATATCTGTACCAAAATATAAAACTATTATTTTCATTTGAACATATAGAATCCAGACAACATGTCCATATTCAGCAGTTTCTTTCATGAATGGAACTTTAACTATATATTTTTTTAAAACCACACAATTATGGCTCCTTCAGATCATACAGGAATGTCAGAAGGTTGCATAATTTCTTGCTATAGTGCTCAAGTCCCCCCCCCCCCCCCCCGTTTATAACATTGAAACAACCTCTCTTTTGTCCCAGTCTATTCCCTGGCACTTGTTAACACTAGCTGCAACATTTTATCCCCCCCCCACCACCACCATGAGTTTCTTTTTAATTCTGAGAGTTATTGGAACAATATGTTCCATTCTCTTCTACTTTATTTTTTACATTTAAAAAAAGTTATACCACATCAGTGAAATTGTACTTTTGCCATACAACTATATACAGTCAACCCCTCATATCCATAGATTCTATGTACATGGATTCAATCATCCACAACTTGAAAATATTCAAAATAGGAAAAAAAAATCCAAAAATCAAACAGGGATTTTGCCACTTTATATAAGAGATTTGCCATTTTGTATATAATGGTACTTAAGCATCCACAGATTTTGGTATCCATGGTGTGTGTTTGTGTCCTGGAATCAAACTCCAGTGGATACCAAGAGCCCACTGTAGTTCTAATTTAAAAAAAAATCATGGGGAGAAAATCTTCATAGGAGTTGGCAACTATGCACTAATTTGCCCCTTCTTTTAAAACTTTTGGAAGACCTAGTGCAGATCCAAAAAACCACTGCAAATAGTACCCTCATTTTCCAAAAAGATCTATTGGGATTGGAATCATAGAATCATAGAATCATAGAGTTGGAAGAGACCACATGGGCCATCCAGTCCAACCCCCTGCCATGCAGGAACTCCCAATCAAAGCATCCCTGACAGATGGCCATCCAGCCTCTGCTTAAAGACCTCCAAGGAAGGAGACTCCACTACTCTCCGAGGGAGTGTGTTCCACTGTCGAACCGCCCTTACTGTCAGAAGTTCCTCCTAATGTTGAGGTGGAATCTCTTTTCTTGCAGCTTGCATCCATTGTTTTGGGTCCTAGTCTCTGGAGCAGCAGAAAACAAGCTTGTTCCCTCCTCAATATGACATCCCTTCAAATATTTAAACACGGCTATCATATCATCTCTCAGCCTTCTCTTCTCCAGGCTAAACATCTCCAGCTCCCTAAGTCATTCCTCATAGGGCTTGGTTTCCAGACCCTTCACCATTTTAGTTGCCCTCCTTTGGACACGCTCCAGTTTCTCCACATCCTTTTTGAATTGTGGTGCCCAGAACTGGACACAGTATTCCAGGTGAGGCCTGACCAAAGCAGAATAGAGTGGCACTATTACTTCTCTTGATCTAGACACTATACTTCTACTGATGCAGCCTAAAATTGCATTGGCCTTTTTAGCTGCTGCATCGCACTGTTGACTCATGTTCAACTTGCGGTCCACCTGGATTCCTAGATCCCTTTCACATGTAGTCTCATTCAGCCAGGTGTCCCCCATCGTATATCTGTACTTTTCGTTTTTCCGCCCTAAGTGCAGTACCTTATATTTCTCCGTGTTGAATTTCATTTTGTTAGCTTTGGCCCAACTTTCTAGTCTGTTCAAGTCATTTTGAATTTTGATCCTGTCCTCTGGGGTATTAGCTACTCCTCCTAATTTGGTGTCATCTGCAAATTTGATAACTATGCCCCCAATACCGTCATCCAAGTCATTAATAAAGATATTGAATAGCACTGGGCCCAGGACAGAGCCCTGTGGCACCCCACTGTTCACTTCTTTCCAGGTTGAAAAGGAGCCATTGTTGAGCACCCTTTGGGTTCGACCAGTCAACCAATTACAAATCCATGTAACAGTTACTTTGTCTAGCCCACATTTTACCAACTTGCTTGCAAGAATGTCATGGGGAACCTTGTCAAAGGCCTTACTGAAATCAAGATATACTATATTCACAGCATTCCCTTCATCTACCAAGCTGGTAATTTTATCAAAAAAGAGATCAGATTAGTCTGGCATGACCTGTTTCTCTGAAACCCATGTTGACTTTTTGTGATTATGAAATTACCTTCCAGGTGTTCACAGACTCTCTGTTTAATGATCTGCTCCAGAATCTTTCCTGGTACTGATGTCAGACTAACTGGACGATAATTGTTGGGATCCTCTTTTTTCCCTTTTTTGAAGATGGGGAAAACATTTGCCCTCCTCCAGTCTGCTAGGACCTGTCCTGTTTTCCAGGAATTCTCAAAGATTATTGCCAATGGTTCCGATATTACATTTGCCAGTTCTTTTAACTGGAGATGATAAGCAAAAGAGCTCCTGTTTTTATTCCTTTCCACAGCATTGTTTCGTTAATATCCCACAACATAGGTACATCTAAAGCCTGAACTTGAACCATATGATATTCCCCATCCACAATTTAGTGGATGCATCCTGTAAATATAGCTAAAAGTTACAGTTTTATAGCACAAAAAGAGCAAAAAGTATCCCTCATTAAGACAAAGGCAAGTACATAAGGTAAGATGCATGCACTATGCATCAGGAAAGGCAATTATGACACATAACTAGAAACTAGATTGGTTTCACATATCACCTCCTCTGTGGATAGCCCTTTGATCCAGTCTACTGTAAATGACACATTCATTAGATGTGAACAAACCTTTATGGACAAAAATTCCATGTCAGCCTATCTCATTATCCATCTTTTGTACTTTCCAAAACTCATATTGTTTATATCCATACATAAACATCTAAGCTATATATTTTATATAGTTTTAAATATATAATAATATAGGAACATGATATGTGTTTCATATTTTCTTAATTTCTCATAGTGGCTCACTGGATGTATTGATAGAGTTGTGATTTGAAAGGCAAGGTTATCAACATCTCTCAAACAAACCATGGAAGAATTGTAGAGACAGCCCTGCCTCTGAGGACAGCATGTATATCAAGAAACACTTGATTACTTAAAACTTACAAATAAAAGCTGTTAATAAACAGGTTGTTATGTGTACACAGATCCATTTAGTCTGGTTTTGTGTTTTGTTCTTCATTTTCCTAGGGGCCATCCACAACAAAAACATTTGATGTATTGATTTAGTTCAATGGCAGTGGTGCTTTGCTTTGTATCAACTAAAATATCTCACTTAGGATCAACTAAATATTTATGGTACTGTTCTCATATACTGTAAGACTTATAACTTCATTTTTAGTATAGCACTATAGCTTCATAATTGATTGCAATGGGATAGTGTCTCCATCTTTGGTAAGAAACTGAACAGGGGAATTAAAAGCAAAGTCTGTCTCACCTCTTGGATATATAATCTTGGCTTAGTGATGCATCTCTGCCAAATTTTGTGAACAAATGATATGATCATAATTTTGTGCATTTGAATTAGCATTGCAGTCAGTATGAAACATCTTTCAACTCTTTTTCTTAGCTATCATGGTCATGCTATAACCTGTTTGAAGGAAGAATGAGAGTTTGGACTAGCTGAAACAACTAGTTAAGATGAAAATGGGCAGAAGATTTCCAGCCCAAACTGTATGTACCCAAAATAAAAAGCAGAGAGAGGTTTGAAGGCCATTGAATTGTTAGTTTTTAAGATGCAGGGATGTGTGTTTCTCTAGATTTTGTTGGTTTGCAGTTCACATCAGCAATAGACAGTATAGTCACTAATGAAGAATGAAAGGAACTGCACTCCAATTTCTGGAGACCCATGCTCTACTCATCCCAGGGAAATATGTGTCTTTAGTATCATTCATACTTTGACTATATGAATAGGAACAATTGTGCAGAAAGCAATGCACAACATTCATATAATCACAAATATCTTTCTTTGTAGAAAGTCAGGGGACAACAATATTCCAGTGCTTCTTGAAAGTGATTTAGAAAGGATTACCACAGACATCCAGCAATATATTGTGGAAATCAAACATTGCAAGATATAAGATTTGTCTAACCTTTCCCCCTTGCAGTGCCATATAATTTCCAGAAGAACTGTATAATGTCATCTCTCTTATGTCTTGTAGAATCTTCCTCAAAACCCACCTTTTCCATAGTGGAAGAATTGACTTTAGATCAATTCTCTAATTCTCATACTCTACTGGAACACTACACAATTATAGTGCTATGATTCCACTTTAACTGCTGTGTTTGTATAATGGACAAAGGAGTTCCAGATTTGGGCAGACTAGATTAATCACTGGAAGATTAATCACGTTCGTTTGCCAGTGGTTAGTCAATCCTGAATCAGAAGTGTCCTCCACTTGGGGGAAAACTTTTTTTAAAGGAAAAAATTGTTTTAATTTATATTTCTTTGGGAGGGGTCTGTGTGTATACTAGGGAGTACTGGATGGGCAATGCCAAATGCTGGATGATATAGTTTTAACATGAATGAAACTTGTAATGCTGGAAAGATTATGAAGGTGTGATAAAGAAGAGAGTAGTCTTTTGCATAGCACTTTTTGAAAAGAATGTAATTTCTATATTTGATGAAGTTAACAGCATAGGAAGTTTCCAATCCTAGAAAGACTTCACCCAAAATTAGGCTCCACTCAGGTTTCCATAAAGTTCTTCTTTGTGTCCTCCTTTCATTTCCTAATCCAAGTCTGCAAGAGATACTAGGCAAGGAAAATGAGTCTATAATGTATACCTCCTGTTCCTCTGCTGCTTTGACTCCAAGGTTTATGTTTTGTTTCTTGCCTAACAGCAAGATCTATGTGGATCATCTGGAAAAGTTTGTTTAAGATGTTTTTTGTCAGGTGTCATCTGAGTCCAATTTATGTTTGTACAGTTATATAAGAAGCAATAGCCAACATAATAATGTTTATTCTTCAAGTTATTGTCCATAAACTCAAAACTCAAATCCAATTTAATTGGAAGTCAATGTTAAATTGTATGACATTTGGGCATATTTCACATGACAGGTGCGTGACTTCCATCATCTGATTCATTAAAGGCATGCAGCTGAAGCCAGAATTGTGGTTTTTAGTTTAAAGAGGACCACAAATTATTGAATGGGACAACAGGCCAATCACTCACATTTCATTTGCAGCATGTCCAAAGCCTAAGGAGCACAAAAGAACTCTTGCTTTGTAATGAACCTTTTTTGACAAATTATTTATTCCAGCACTATGGCTCCTTGCCTCTGACAGATGAAGAAGATTTAGTACAGTGAACAGCCAGATTGTCTTTTGAGATCTGTGCAAGCCATGTGGATGTGCTCTTAAGAAATGCCAGTTCCAGTCTTAACAGCAGCAGAGTGCCAAAGGGTCATTAAATGGGGAAATTGAATTGGTGGTGTAGATGAGGTGAGCCATAGAGAAATGGAGGATATCAGAATTGTTAGGAAAGTCAGGTCTTTGGGCTATAAAAGGAGAAGTATAGGAAAGATATTGGCACATCTCATTGAAGCTTATTAGAACATCAGAGTGGCAAAATAAAAACACTGTATATGTAAGAGTGATTAGAGTGCTTATTATAAACATAAGATATAAGTGAAACATCATATTAAAGTACACAGATGCTCTGATTTAAAGCAAAACAGATGTAGTCCTCATTGCCCCCTAATGTCATAGGTACTTGTAAAGAAAGGACACAGTCTGAAATAAATGCAGAATTCAATCTTTGTGATAATTTTTGCATTCATCTAACTGGATGTAATACCACAGAAGTCAGGATGTCAAGGCACCATGAACTCTATGGGGGTGGGGGGGGGGAAGAATCTCCCTGTTACAGCTGGTTGAACTGCTTTGGAAAATGTACAAATTTCCAACTACTCAGGAGTTAATCTGGCAGCACAAAGAAAGGAGTGGCTCAACACAAAGAAGAATACAGATAAGTGAGGATACAATATGACTGTATGGCAGATGTGTAGCTGTGAGGGAGGAGGCAATATAAAATTGTGGGGCCCCCAAAAAAGAATTATGTCCCCTGAAATGAATTTTCCCCTCATTTCTAAAATTTTTAGCATTGCAGAGAGTGAGGCAATGAAAAACATTCAAACGTTGCTGCTGCTGCTGCTGCTGCTGCTGCTGCTGTGTGCCTTCAGGTCCTTTCTGACTTATGGAAACCCTAAGGTGATCCTTTTCATGAGGTTTTCTTGGCAAACTCTGTCCAGAGGGTGTTTTGCCACTGTCTTTTTCTGAGGCTGAGGGAGTATGAATTGTTCAAAGTCACACACACATTTCCATGGCTAAAACAACTACACCATGCTGCCTCAAACCTAGAACTCTTAAATTTGTTGTGTTTGTTTCCCTTGTTAACTAGCCCTTTCCCTTTCCCTTGCATAGCTAAACTTACATCTATATCCTCAACTTTTCTTTTTAATTCAAATATATAGATGTGTTAGTCTGGAAAATTGGTATGCAAAGAGATCTTGCAGCACCTATGAGGCTAACTGAAAGAAAGAAGTTGGCACTACAATGCTAGAAATTTGGGGACTGAAGGAAAATTTCTTTTGGGGGGATATAATTCTTGTGTGGGGAAGTCAATACTTTCATCTCCACCAACCCCCATAGCTCACCCATGTGTGGGCTGAATTATATCTTATTCTTCTGTAGGAAAAGATAAAGGGTGGTTCAAATTCATTTTACCTCCCAAGAGGAATGGATATAAATCATATAGCAATGCAATCTACATGCACATACCACTGCCACCATACTTTTTCTGTAAATATATAAAGGAACACATGTATGGAAAAGACATGAATATTATAGTAATCTCACCTGTTGCCAATCATGATGGATGAGCCCATCAAAATATATTCTGCAAAAAAGGATCAATTTTTAACATGCCATAAACTTGTTGGTACTTATAGTTTTTAGAGGTGTGGGATCTCTGCAGACCTACCATCCATCTGTATACATTTGAAGAGGAACATGAATGTACCCATTGGCTGTGCCTCCCAGGCCTTGAATATTTGTTGGTTCCACAACCCAACTGTATTTTGTAGAAAGTCTTAATAGGTTTTTGAGTTTATACACCTAAAAATAATATAAGATGGTCCATTTGATTGGGGGCTTTGATCTAAAATTCATTATGAAGTTTCAATCTCTCTGCAGCAGTTTGAATCAGGATAACAGGGTCTTATCACATTATCGCCAAGATACTGTTCAGTATCACTGGGCATAATTCTAACAGGCTTTCTTGCTGTGACTCCATGCAGTCTCAGCTTGAGGTGGAACTTTCTGTAATGCCAGTGTATGTATTTGTGCAATGCTTTAGTTGTGTATTCCTGCATGGCAGAGAATTGAACTAAATGGCCCTTGTGATCATTCCAGCTCCATGATTCCATGACCCATGCACACACAAAGTTGCTTATCACACTAGTTAGTTGTTTTGGGTTGTTCATTCAGAAAACGCTTCACCCATACTAGCAAAGATAGCTGAATTCTGACACTATGTCTCTTACCCTCACCATGTTTACACATTAATAGTATAACTTCCCCTCTTTTCCTTTCCACACTCTTTAGGGGGAAACAGATGGGCAGGAAGGGGTGGCCTGAAGTTGTCCCTTCTGAAGACAGATTTGGGTCATCACAAACACATGCTGCAGTCCCAATCCACCTTGAAGCCAGCCAAAAATGTGCAGATAAGATCTGCTCCTTTTTTGGCGGGCAAAAAACTGGCTTTTTCCACCCTGCCGCAGCTTGAAGCCAGCTTTAAGACATTCCAGTGGTGCACAGCATATAAATGCTGAGCTGCTGGATCATCACATCTGGAAAGCTGGGTGGCTTCAAGCTGGCTTCCAGCTGTCATCAGGATGTGCAGCATCTAAATGCTGTGTGCTGATGACGCCCAGAAGCAGGCTTTTTTCACCCATCTGTTCAGGCTCTACGTTCCTCAGTACCAACAATGCCATTTGCACTATCCTGTCTGGCCCATCTCCTGAGTCAAGGCTGGTTTTTCTTTATTTATTTATTTTAAATTAAATTGTAATAATGCTATTATATCATGATGTCACAGTGCTGTTGCATTGATGCCTTAAACAAAGAATAATAATTAAAAGATTTTTTTTTAATAACAGCATGGCATGTGGTACTGCAGGAAAGCAGAGAGAAAATCTTTGGAAAACACTCACATGCAGTAAAGGAATCTGATAAGTGATGGGATTGCACTGTTATGGCAGTATAACAGCAAACCATTTATATTTTTAAAAATTACAAAAAGTCTAAAAAGGGTTTCAGGATTGTAAAGTACAGAAAACAGATCAGCAAACACAATTGGTTTGATCTTGTCCTCTCTGACCAAACACAACTGGTCTGATCTTGTCCTGCCTACCCAAGCACTGTAAGTAATCTAATGCTTCCTTGCTGGAGATTTCCATGGGAATCCCCAAGGGAAGGACAACCAGACCACCCCCACACCACACCAACTATTCAATCATTATCACTGTGAGTTGGACAAGACATTCACACTCAAACTTCATACTGACCCATAGTGAGAAAGAAGTTCATTAGTGGATTATTTCCAGCATTCAAAAACTGAATTTCCAACAACTCTAAAGCAGAACAACATTGGGAGACCCATGATGCTGTGTGATAAGGCTGAGGCAAAGACAGAATTGATTCACCACTGTAACAGTATAACAGCATTGTGTGATAAACACTAAAATCAGCTTGGGACATGGGAATGCATCCACAAAACCAGTCAGTGGGTGTGGGTTCCTAGTCACCATCTGGTTGCAGTGTTACAGTTAAAAAAAGAAAGAAAGAAAGAAAGAAAGAGAGAAGAAGAAGAAGAAGAAGAAGAAGAAGAAGAAGAAGAAGAAGAGAGCTATTACTTTCCTAGACCTGCAGCAAGTATTCTGGAAGCCTAGCAAGACAATAGCTCTTTCATGTGTTAGTGTGCATTGTGGGAGAGTCAAAGAATCACAGCGTTAGAAGTAACCTAAAGAGCCATCTAATCCAGCCCTCTACCATACAGGAATACACAACTAAAGCACTGCACAGGGAAGTACTGCAACAACAACAACAAAAATCAAATATTTATCAGAATGGTAACTTCAGTCAAGAAATAAGAACAAGACTAGGAATGGGAAGGGTAGCTATAAAAGAACTAGAAAAGAGTATAAAGAGTAAAGATATATAACTGAACACTAATAGAATCATCCAAGCAAAAAATATTTTCCCTGTCACCATGTACAGATGTGAGAGCTGGACATTAAAGAAAGCAGACAGAAAGAAAATCAACTCATTTGAGATATGGTGCTGGAGAAGAGTGCTTAGGATACCGAAGACAGCCCAAAACACAAATGAGTCATTGAACAGATCAAGCCTGAAATCTCCTTGGAGGCCAAGATGTTCAAACTGAGGTTGTCATATTTTGGCCACATAATGAGAAGACATGGATCATTCAAAAATACAATAATACTAGGAAAGATAGAGGGTAGTAGAAAGAGAGGAGGAAGACTGCATGTCAGATGGATAGATTCAAATCAGGGAGGCCACAGACATGAACATGCAGGAACTAAGTAGAGAAGTGGATAGGGAATCATGGAGGTGTCTCATCCACAGGAGTGCATGAGTTGGGGTCAACAATAACAGCAAAAATTGTTAGCATAATAGGAGTTTCCATCACCATATTTAACAACACCATATTTAACAACAGGATTGTAGGCTTACCTACAAATATATATGTCATTAACCTTACCTAGTGCCAGGAAGTTTGGGGTTATCAGGAATAGTTATGGGAATGGTTGATGCTAATGATGTACTTATCACCGTCAGTACATTTTGCATTTATTTCCCCTATTACCTCACTGTGTATAATCACACTCTCATCCATAACCATATGTACTGTGTATATACCGGAAATTGTGGTTAAGATTTTGTGCATCTTCAGAGTTCCTGTTCAGATAGAAGAGACTGTGCACATATAGACATGTAGGAGCTTCTTTTAGAATTTAGACTGATTGTTTTGGGACAGGGCTTGTAAATTCAATCCCATTCCTCCCTCCATGTATCCAGTCCATGCCTGTCCTGAAAAGTATCCCTTAGCCCAAGTGCTTTATGACTGGCCACTCCTAATCTTAATTCAAATGTATTTTATATGCTGAATTCCATTAACATATTTACTTCCTTGTGGAGTTGACTATACATATTTTATTATTATAAATCTCTTATATTATTTCTGATGCAATCAGACACATTAATTATGCTCCATTTCTATTTATCTTCTGTAAACAAAATTCTCATTTTATCCAGATGGGGAAACAGGAAAAAATGTATCACTGAGATTGCAGGTCTGTGAAGTTTAGAAAACACAAAACCTTTCCAGCCTGTACTTTACTGTAAGCAAAAAAATACTAAGGGGGAAAGATTATGTTATTATTAATAACCTACCCTATCCCTATCTTATGCTTGACAGGCTTGCTTAAGATTTTTGTATTATTTTTGAAAGGCTTGCTTGAAACACAATATACTGTAGCACACTTAACATCAGTCTGGTTAGTCTTATTTCATGATCCTCATCAGATGATGAATAATAGTACTAGAAATGAAATAAATAGTTGTGGTTTTTATGTTTTCAAATCCACATGGCATCATTTTCTTGGAAACAGTCAGAATGGTATTGATGTCTCGTTTACTTACTTGTTCAACCTCTATGTGTTGAGATAAGTTGATGGAAAATGCCAGCAATTTCTGAGGATGTTACAAACTTGACAAGCATTGTTCATGCATACAAGTGCCAGCACACACTAAAAGAAAACTGCCATTCTGGAGCTGAACTTTAAGAAAGTACAAGAATATGCTGATCTCAGGAGCTACTGTGCAATGCCCTAGTTATCCAATTCCTACTGGTTATTATGCATCATAACACAGCCATTCTGTGTACCACAACTTAACAAGGCAGAAATGGGAAGCAGTTATATCCTCAGCATATTTTTCTCTTCACCCCAGTGTAGTACTGTTTACTTGTGGCAAGAGGATTTAGGTTCATTTGGAGCTCTCATAGTGCAGTATCTGATGCTGACTTTGCTCCTTCATCCTAACTGTGATTTGCATTGAAAGGTGTGGGCTCATATTTTTAGTGCCAATGTTAGACATACACCTTGGCTTAATAAATTGCATTGCATCTCTCTCTCTCTCTCTCCCTTCCTCCCTCCCTTGGCCAGTTAAAGTGGCAAACATGAAGATTTTGCAGTTCACGAGGACTACAAACTCCTTTCTCACATTATCCCATGTGCAAATTTACTATATATTGGTTTTGATTTGCACGCTTATGGAGCCCAAAATCTCATGTGTTAGTTTTTATCAGATAAACTGCTCTGTACAAATTTCCTGTCTGCTGATAGACAAAATGTCAGGGGCATTACTGCATACAAACCAGTTGTGGTATAATGTTAAAAACACAGAGAACACAACAGTGTCATTTCCTATATTGGGCAGTCATGTCTTTCTTTACATTGCTATTATTCTTTGCTCCCTTTTCAACCACATAAGATTCTTGGGAGGATAAATGAAAAGAATGCATATATTTTCTAATTAAAACCTACCATGAGATCATTATCATTTATTTTCATTAAAACTGGAAATTAATCTTGCAGAAAAGTGCCTAGGGATATCTTGAGGACCTTTAGACACTTTCCTTTTTCAGGCACTTATTTAGACTTTGCTGACAAGAGCCAAGACTTAAGAATATACCTTAACTTTTGTCTTTCCTGGGACCTTGCACATCCCAGCGCCATCCAGAACACACTGAGAACATTGGGGGAATAAAACTTCTGTACTAAATCAACATCTGAATACATTTATCACAGTGGATTTGTAAAGGTATCATTCTGGCTGTAAATGATGTGATTTATATCAAAACTGTACTGGAGGATGCTGAATACTGCCAGTGAATGAGAATAAGCATATAGCCTAAAGCAAAATTCAGATTTCAAAAGGATGGAAAAGTGTTTTTTTCTTTTAAAATTTCCAAACTATACATATTACAGTATTTAATCCCATTGGCCAATTCACATAATATGTTAGTATATCTAATAATAATAATAATAATAATAATAATAATTTTATTTCTTTCTTATCTCTCCTCAAGGCTTTATCAAGAACAATGGGAATAAATTCTATGATATTTGGAATTCAGTGGCATAATCATATAATTATAACAATTAATCAAGGGTAGATATGGGAAGTACTATAGATTAATCATAGAAATTGTTATATATTGATGACATAAACAACTTTTGAATAATGCTTGTGAAGATTAGGAAAAACATTCTACCTCTGCCTGAGAAAAGATGGAATATTTTTTCTAAGGTGATGTCTAAAATATAAGTAAACCTATATCTCTCCCTGAGTATTATTTCTCTTAAAATTCCATGGATTTTTAACTAATAATTTGTAACAAAAGAGTATGTACATGTGCTACTTGTTTCCCCCCAATTTATTTATTTTTCTTGAATAAGGTTAAGTGCAATATACAAAAATAAATATTTCCATCTTATTATTTCCAACTAATCACTCCTCCCTGTATTAATCTTCAAATACATTAAATATTTATTAAGAGTAGAGATAATTTTACTCACAGAGATAATTATTTGATTCAGTTGGGTAGGAAGGAAGGTACAGTATTATGGTTAAAGTGGGTGGCCTGAACCCTCTACCATGGTGTATGTATATCTTCTGGATTTGAGGATACCATATTTTAGCTGCACCAGGAGAATCCTAAAAAGGGAGCCAAGATACTGGGACATAACTCTTTGAGGTTTTTACCTCCAACAAAGTTAAAAAAAAAAAAGGACTGCATTTGGCATGTTTTACCTAAACAACATCTAAAAGTTTTCCAAATGCAACAACACAGAAACTTATTGAGAAATTCACTGTTCTGTGCCAAAGAAGGGGGTGAGTAGTCTTGCACAGGGCAGAGACAACCTGGATCTCAAAGACGGTTTCTTTTTGTGTTGCTAATGGAGTTTAAATTTTATTTCCTGAACTTTACAACTCTTTGTCTCCAAGAGCCTGCATGGCCAAAGGGAAGAATAGCCACTGCCTACATGTGCCATCTTAAGTGAGAACAGCTATAATACCATCTTGACAAAATATAGGCATCATCATCATCATCATCATCATCATCATCATCATCATCATCATCATTTTTATTTCTTTCTTCTACTTGATTTTTAAGGATGAAGAAGCCCATGGAGTTTGATAGCTTATATCATGTGTTCCATGCATTTTGGTAGGCCCAATAAAAGTATGTACGTGTGCTACCGTTTTGTGGATTTTGAATGTTATTGTATATATTCCTTATGTTAACAATAGAACCCTTAGCTCATCTGAAGAGCATTTTTTTTTTCTGGAAGAGCATAATTTAAATGTTAAGAACAATATACAACCCATTTGTCAGTACCCTGAAAATGAGTTAGATCTATGATGATAGTCAGTGATATATATTTAGATTCATTAATGACAAGCCTTATTGCATGGGAGAAGAAAGCTGAAATGGAACTGGAGAGTAGTGACTTTTTGTGTGCCTCTCTACTTGCTGTTATAGCACTTCCATTCTCTTTCCTAGGGAGGTGGTCATAAAAGTGTGCCATTTATTGAACAGATTTTTTCAGCATGACAAAAGACATATTTTGATGACCTCCCTTGGGAAGAAAACAGAAGTGCTATGATGGCATGCAGAGATGTGTGGAGAAAGCTGCTACACTTTAGTTCCATTTCAGTTTTCTTTTCTCAAGTGATAGGGCAATAAGATTGAAGGGAGAGGAGGAGACAGGGAGAGTAAGTGGACATTGGCTGTTATATCGATAATGTAAGGAATATTTTTAATGGGAAAATGTAAATAATTTTTATTAAATAATTAAGAAGAGAATGTGTAGCCTTTGCAACTGAGGGAATATTGCATTTCCAATTTGTTTATCAGTCTCTCTAAAGTTATTAGAGTCTGTTTAGAAACAGACCTTTTACTATATGTGTATTTTTACCTTTCCACTCTGAATATTTATTTATTTATTGGATTTCTATCCTGCCTTCCTCTGAAAATGGGAATAATAATAATTAAAAAATTATTTCTATTCCGCCTTTTCCCAATGGGGATCAAGGTAGATTACAACAGGTATATAAAACATAAACAGATTAAAATTACAGTCAAAATTAAAAGGTGAATCCCCTATCCCACCCCCCCACCCCCCAAACTTTAAAACACAGCCAGTTAAAAGAGAATTAAACTGAACAAAAGTTAAAACAAAGAATTAATTGAGTAAGATAAAAGAATAAATACCAGATTCAAAATTCCAGTTTAGGGGTGAGAGAGGTGTGCTTTCTCAGGGGAGAGAAGCAGAGACCATGATATCAATAGTATCAATAATGTCGATAAGGGGAGGGTAGACTAAAGAGGCTAGTGGGGAAAGGCCTGCTGGAAGACAAACATGAGTATTGCTTAAATTCACCTTCTTGTCAGAAGTTTAGATGTAACAAGAAAGGACACAGTTTACACAGCTCTGGTGTAAATATTTTGGCACATGATTTATGATATGAATAATCTCTACAACAACAAATCTCTACACTAGCAGGGTTTTTCTTTTATGAGAAAGAAATCTCAGCATGTACTTATCTCCAGGGGTGTTTCTAGGGATCTGTGGGCAGTGCAGACCATACCATGTGACACCTCAAAGGGGATGTCTCCTAGTGTACTTGTGGGGAGAGACTGACTTCCGGTGTGTACTGCTGTGCCTCTCCATTGGTAGACAGGGACTCTTGGAGACTGAAGGTGTTAGGGAGGATGTGGTCCACCCATCCACAGGTAACAAGGAAGATTGCTGTCAGCGTACCATAGTGAAAATCTGGAGGCCACTCCCTTCACCAAATAGTGCCTGGACCCCTCCAGCAATTATTTTTTCCAGCATTCTTTTCAATTTCTTCATTTTGTTTATAATTTGATATAAAAGTACCTGTATATCTCAGTTAACTTATCAAGAAAACCCCATGATAGGTTCGCCTTAGAGTTACCAAAAGTTGGAAACAATTTGAAGACACAACAACAACAACAACAACAACTACCCCGGTTAACAAATTACTTGTGTTCCTGGACATTGCTTCTTTAACAGAAAATTTAGTATCAGAGGCAGAAATAACATAAAAAGAATAGGGATGTCAGTGTGTGGATGATGGGTATTGCAGTGATGCTCTTAGATATCCAGCAGAGTCTGCAGAACAAGCTGGCTGCTGTGATCCACAGCCACTTTGTATCTCTTACCATCAACTAGCTCAGCTTCTCTTCTTTAGGCAATCCTGTCTTCCTCAGTCAAGAAGACACATTATAAAGTCCAAAAGTATAGTTTTATTAATGCATATAAAGGAAAATAAGATAACTAAGTAAAATCCATTGTGATGAATTTATCCAGTTCAGCCATGAAAGATTACATCTTTAGCAGATCCAAAAGCATAGGATCCCAATTTGTTGTTGTTGAAAGTTAAGAAGGAACAAGCACAAAGAGACAAAGGGGGGGGGGGTTCAGACTGCCAGAAATAGTGCAAATTGAGTCCACTTTAAGGATTAGGGTTAAGGTTAGGGAATCATGGGAACTGTATTTTATTGTGGCACTAGAGCTCTCTGACAGAGAAGGCTCAATGTCTCAGAAAAACAACAACAATTCCCATGATTCCCTAGCACTAACCCTAACCCTAAAAGTGGACTCAATTTGCACTATTTCTGGCAGTCTCAACCCCCCAAAGTAAACTTTTGTCCAGCCCCCCAACTCCACCCTAGTGGGTTGTACTGTGTACCATGTACTGTGTACCATGTACCATGTACTGTGACTGGATGATCAGCCATTTGCCCAGCCTCTGATCCAGCCCCTAGCTGTGTGTGTCATCTCCCATGTGACCTGTCTCTAAGCAACCCATTGATGTCATTGTTTACCTTTTTGATTTCCTGCTTTCTCATAACAAAATATTTGTATATGTGCTGTATCTATGGGAATGTTTATGTTTACATCTGTGTAGCCATCTGGTGCTAGATTGAATCCTGTTTACTACTTAAAACTTTCTCATGGAAAACTCCATACATCTTGTACATTTCCATCACTCTATATCCCATACATAACTTGACATTCCTGCACCACAAAAAAAGAAGAAAATGGGGAAGGTGTAAAAACAGAGCATTTCAACAGGTTTGAGCAAATTGCTTTTTCAAAACTAACAATATCAAATGAAATGAAAAATAAACTTTGGAGAGACCCCTTGAAAGCCTCTTCAAAAATGCATCCATTGATGACTTTTTCTTTCATCACCTTCCTCCTTTAGTATGACTTCCATTTTGATGGCCAATTGTCAATGTGGCATAGAGGTTTGAGCATTACATAATGACTCTTGAGACCAGGGTTACAATCTCCACTCAGACATGAAACCCACTGGGTGACCCAGGGCAAGTCACAATTTCTCAGCCTCAGAGGATGGCAATAACAAACCCATTCTGAAGAAACTTGCCAAGAAAACCTTATGATAGGTTTGCCTTAGGGTGACCATAAGTTGGAAACAACTTGAATGCACACAACAATAATACTTTATTAACATGGAGTGAGGAGGAGATGGTGAGGCTGTCTTATCTGCACCCCCTTTCTTTCTGTTTTTCTTTTCATAAAAGATTCTGGTGGCAGTTACTGTTTACCTTGCCTGCTGTGGGCTAGCACACGCAGATGCAGTAGATCAGCTAGAATGGAATCCAGCCTTTTCCCAGCTCAAGTTTTATTGCATTTTTTACTGCGGACATAGAGCTACAACTTGGCACCTATCTTCTGGGTTTTTCACCCCTCCTTCACCATCTTCCTAATGGCAATGCTACTAAAAAGAAATTTCCAGTTACACAGAGACAAGGAGGAAATGGTGGTGGCTGGGCAGGCATAAAAAGACTTGAAAAGGAGCATCTTTGTCAGAGGTTTTTTTTAGCTTAGGTATGTCTTTATATTTTGAAACTAAAATAACAATTTGAGTAATACAGTGGCTTTTACCAGTGCCAGTTTACCTAGGGGGTTAACTTTACTTTGGACCACTGTGTTTTGTAATTTCTGAGCTTCTGTTGGAGTAAATTTTTTGTCACTGTGATCCCAAGGCATTTGAAACTTGAATAGCAGAGGACTAAGTGGGATACCATTTTGTGTTTGTATTAATTTTCAAGAGATATGTTCATACAAAAGAGTCTCAGATTTTCATAATTGGTTTTTAGTCCTGTGCGGTAGTAGAATTTATCTAAAATGTATTTCTATTTTTCTCTAATGCATCAGTCCTTTGCTTTGTTGAGGTAAAGCTTAAATTCCTGCCAATATACAGCTGGTGTCCCCTGTGACAATTAACCTGCCTTAATAGAAACTGCTGAACATTTGCTTCATAAAATCAAACTGTCCCTAATTTGGTAGAAAGCTGATGTTAGATATCTGTCACTCAGTCTCCCCTTAAGAAACAAGTATCAACCCTCTGGATTTTTTATTATGTTATATGTATCAGTCTTGCAAGATTTTGAAATTATTATTACCACTCCTCCAGCTTTGTACATGCCCTCTAACTGATGTTTAACTGATGTCCCACCACCCTCACAAATGCATCTGATGAGCACTGGCGTCCTCGCACCTGGTATCACCTGGTGAAGTGGGTGGGGCTTCTGGGGCAGTGCACACTCCTTCCTCCCATGCTGCTCCATTCTTTTCCTGATGAGGAAAAGGATGGGAATGCATGGGGGAAAGCAGGCACAAGGACAATGTGCTGGGGAGAGCAGGGGTGGTGTGGGGGAGCATGCACAGGGATGGTGCATCTGGGGGGAGCACAGGGAAGGTGTGCAGGTGGAGGGCCCGACCACATGTCACCTCTCTTCTGGGGTGTCACCCAGTGAGGGCTGACACCACTGCTGATGGGGACACAAGAGACAGCCTTCATAGTGGCTTCCTCCAGGCTTTGGATCTCCCCTCCCTGAGAAGATAAACTGGTATCCTCCCCATTTTCTTTTCACAAACAAAGACTTTTCTGTTTCAACAAACATTTGATGATTGACTATATAAGTGCTGTCCCATCAAAATAACATGCTAGATCTTGCTAATTGTCATGTTAGTGTATGTGTGTATGTTTAATGATATATGCTTTAGTCTGGTTTTAATATTTTGTTTAATCTCATGTTAATTTTTATATCTTGTGAATTTTTAATGATATGATTTTTAATTTGTTGTAAGCCACTTTGAGTCCTGAACTGGGATCCCCCCCCCCCCAACAATCCTATATTGCTCCAACTATGTTATTTGCTCTAGAAATCTGGGACATTTTTATAGCTTAACAAGATAAGGGGGGGGGGAATAACTTCAACAAAAAAGAATTCCTTCTTCAGCAAAAAGGATAACTGCTTCAACAAAAAGGATTCCAGAATAGTATAGAAAAACCAGTAGCCTCTGCCTTCAGGATTACAGTCTAAACATGAAACATGAGGGGAAAGTGTGAGAAGGAAGAGGACAAAAAGTATGTTGTGAAGGCTGACTTCAGTTATCCAGATGAATGGAAATATACTTTTATTTGTTCTGGAATCAATTGTACTCAGGAATTTCACTCTGTTCTCCTTGTGGGCTGGCACAATCTCTGCTGATCTCTCTCTCTCTCTCCTGTTGCTTCTTTTCTATTATTGTGTTCTGATCATGAATTCTTCTTCCATCCCATCAGGACAAGAAAGAGATTTCCTCAATAACAATTCTGGTGGCAATTGTGGGAAAGGTGGGGTCACCACTGATTTTTGGGTGGTAACAGCTCACCAAGCTGGGTCTGCTTCTTTTCTTATCCCCTCAGGGCAAATCAAGTTTTACTGAGCAGCAGAAGAGGTTCTGAGACAAGCTTCCATAGAAGCAGTCAACAGGAGCCCAGAAATAAGCAACATGCTAAAAAGGAGACACGGGTTCATGAATAGTTTATGTAACTGGTAGAATCCATTTTAGTATAATTCACAATAATTAATGGACTCAGCTGCAGCATTTTTCTCCATTTGTGCTATTTGTTGTGTTGCTGATATCTGTGGTGTTTAAAAATAGAATATATATGACGCCTTTCTTTAATGTAAAAATATAGCAACCATTAAGAAGAACTAGGACAAAGTGTTGGAGCATTTTTGAAGTGTTTGTGACAGAGAATCCTACAAGCATATTTGTCAAGATGCAAGAGGGAATAGCAAATGAGCAAAGCGAAATGGCAAATTTGGATGTTTGCACTGACTATTCACAAGTCGTTTGGATCATTTATTCAAGTTCTGAAGACAGTTGGGATCTCTATTTTACAAATGTTTTGAGAAATGCCTAGAGTCAAGTGTGCTTTTAGCAAGGAAAGGCAAAACCAAAGGTAATTTCCAAAGTATATTTAAGGCATTCATCAAAATTAAGCCTCATGAATAACTCACATCATTTCAATAGAAGGTTGAAAACACATTTTAGCATTTTTTTCCCCAATTTCCAAGTCAAATATAAAACATATATTAGATACATTTGAAATATAACAGAAAACTACTGTTGGCAGTCAGTGCATACTTATAATTCCAAGGCATCAGATCATAATAGTGATTCTATTTGGTTTCTGAACATGGTATGAATAATTGCACATTAGTCTTTTGTATTTCTCATTTTTTCTCAGTGATATTGATAAGAATGTGTATTCTCAAACTAGTAGACAACATAAAAATGTTTATATCCTAAATGCTTCAAGTGCTGTCCAGTCAGAAGACATGCTAGGTAATGGGAAAGGAATTCAGTATTTTTTTTCTGTTCAGAAATATCCATTTTACACCTTGCAGGAATTTCAGCAAAAATGAGTGCTTCTTGCCTCAGAGCTGAGCACATTTTTGAAGCCTATGATGTTTCAGAGGAAAAATTACAAACAGGCATCTTGTGCATATTTGAAAAATGATCACAGTTAAAAATGAGTGCAGCTAAAAATGTAGACATACACACTTTACTCAGTAGAAAATACACAGAAAAATGCAAAAACAAACACAAATGTCTGTGGAGGAAGAAAAAAACCCTTTCCCATTCAATATGTATTCAGGCATTTCATTCTGTTCTCCTTATGGGCTGACACACTCTGCTCCCCTTTCAGAATGTCAGCGAGATTCTGAAAATGGCATCAAGATGACAAATCGCTCTCTCTCTCTCTCTGTGTGCGTGTGTAAGAGAAACACAGAAAACATAAAAGAGGGTGAGAGTGTATATTGAAACTAACATGAAATGCTTCTGCTGATGTGGATTATAGAAGACAATCACTCAAAATTGACAGAGTGCTGTTTGGCTCTAAAGACTAATTTTTCCACCTTAAATGCCTAATACCTTGAATGGTTATTATATATGATATTTATTTAGTTCAAATATGGCACAGGTAAAATGAAAAGATGCCAAGATCCAAATATTTAACAATTTAAAAGGCTTGCATATACAATACTTGGTGGGAAAGCTTGAAATGGCACTCTCTGCTCTAAGGGCAAAGTATCCCAGGGCACAGTACAAGTGTGTTGCTTGAACATAGTCACAGTCACAGCCAATATCTTGTCTGTCTAGGCAAACTGGAGAAAGGGCTGGTGGTGAAATGAAACCTTCATTGATTGAGGGCCCAGGGGCAATACCTCTTTCAGTCCAGTAGTAGCTATGCCCTGCTGCTAATTGATGTTAGGTGGTTAAGCATTGGAGGCACTATAAATTTGTGCCAACTGACTTATTTTAATAAGGTTACAAAAGCCACAGCTCCATAACATATTTTTATTAAGAGTACCTGCAAGAAAGGACAGTGAATGGATGCAACACAATTTGCACATTGAAAAGTGAAAGAAACACTATGCTGTATGACTTACTTCTCATATTGTTTCCTACAATTAGATGCTTGTACTGAAGCATCAGGTGTGCACATAGAAAAGTTCCCATACTGAGGAGCTCCTAGGTTAAATGTATATATAGATACTTGAGGGAATTTCAATCACTTACACCTGAAGCCACTACACATTTTTTAAAATAAATTTTATTATAATAAAATATTACAACAAAACATACATACACTTACCACATATACTCCACATACACATACACAAATAACCTACAAAAACATAGACAGACACCTAGCTACAGTGACGTACGACATACAGATGACCAACACTACATAGATCCTAACATTAACATCAAATCTTCATACATCCTCTACATACAATTAGTGCATAATTTTAACTCAAATGAAAAATATGACTTCCTTGATGAGTATTCACCTTTTTCTGTTTTCCTATATAAAGTAACTTAGTTTGTTTCCCTTCCAAATGTTCATTCATTATTACATAACATAATCAATATAGTATTCTAATTAACTTAAACTTCAGACATAGATCACTCTTATATAAACCAATGTTTTTAACTTATTAAATTTATAACTTCCATATATATTGTCTTTCTGATGTCTAATTCCCAATATTGTTTAAAATATTTCCAATAATCTTCCACATCTTCTTCTCTTTTTCCATTCAACAATGCTGTTAATATATCCATCTCCATCGCTTCCCACATTTTCTCTTTCCATTCTTTATTACTTGGAGTTCTCATTTTCCCCCACACTCTTGCATATACCAGTCTAGCTGTCGAAACCATATATAGAATAATACGTTTATACTTTTTCTCAATTTTACCATCAAGTCCATTAATCATGTGAAGTAAGAATAAGGTTGGCTCATATTTAATGTTCAATTTTAATATTCCAGAAATAAGTTTATGTATCCTTTTCCAGTAATTCTGTGCCTCTTTACATTCCCACCAAAGGTGGAAAAATGTTCCACCTTGGTTTCCACACTTCCAACAATTTTTCGTACCTGTTTTGTACAACTTACTTATTTTGTCTGGGGCTAAGTACCATCGGTAAACCATCTTGATATGATTTTCCTTATAATCTTGAGAGCAGGTGAAATGTTTATTATCTCTCCAAGCTTTTTCCCAGCTGTCAAGCTCAATCGGTTTACCAACATCTTGTGCTCAGCTTACCATTGAATGTTTAATTTTCTCTTGTTCTAAATCTCTATCTCTTAGTAACTTATAGTATCTAGTAATGTGACCCTTTTGTTTATCCCAGCAGATAATATCTATCTCAGATTTTTCATTTGTTATTCCACAGTTTCTTTTATCCAGATTGTATCTTTCTTTTAATTGGTTATACAAAAACCAATTCCTCTTTAATTTTTTCCAGTTGTTCCATAGTTTTAAATTTACCTTTATCTGTTCCTTCCTAATAAATTAAATCCTTATATAACAACCACGCTATACCTTCATTTTTAGATCTTTTATATAATGCTTCTTGCGGTGATGACCAACTTGGAATCTGTTTATAAAATTGTTTTTTTTTAATCTTCTTCCATATTTTAAATAATGCATTCCTGATAAAGTGATGACAAAAATCCTTGTTGTTCTTTTCTTTATGAGACCATAGAAAAGCGTGAAAACCAAATTCCATTTTGACGCTCTCTAATTCTAACATTCTCTCATTTTCTAATGTCATCCAGCTCTCTAACCAATTAAGGCATGCAGCTTGGTAATAGAGTTTTAAGTTGGGTAAACCACAACCTCCTTTAATTTTTTCTTCTGTTAAGAGCTTCCAACTGATTCTAGGACGTTTCCCTTCCCATATAAATTTCGAAAGCTCCCTTTGCCAATTGTCTAGATATTTGTCATTATTTAATACTGGTAGGTTTTGAAATAAAAATATTATTTTAGGTAATACATTCAACTTTATTGTCTCAGTTCTCCCTAGAAAGGATATAGGTTTTTTGTTCCACCTTATCAAATCTTTTAAAATTTCTTCCCATGTCCTTTGATAATTATTTTTGTACAGATCAATGTTTCTTTTTGTAAGATATATCCCTAAATTGGTGATCCGCCAATTTTCATTAGCAGGCCAATGGGACTGTATTGTTTTCATTTTATCCATGAATCTGATTTTAACTCCTTGATAGGTTAATTCTGTTTTAAGGGGTGGGTGGTTAGGGGTGGGAGGATGGAATGTTTTTGCCCGTTGTATTTTTAATTTGTTGTACGCCGCCCTGATTGCTGAGCAGAGGGGCAGGTTATAAATAAAACTTCTTCTTCTTCTTCTTCTTATTATTATTATTATTATTAAATACTTTACTTTTTTCTCTATCCTAAAACCTGATCTTTCTCTCAAATCCTCTTCATCATGCAAGTCCATGTTCTTTGTCAAAATCACTGTTTTCTCTTTATTTATGTAAAATCTGGTGACCTTCCCGAATTCCTGTATCATTTCTATTAATTTCCTTATGCTTAATTTGGGATTCTCTAAAAAGCAAATGATGTCATCCGCAAATGCTTGTAATTTAAATGTATGGTGTTTGATTCTTATTCCTGTTATGTCAGGTTCACTTCTTATTTTGTTGTTTAGTATCTCAAGAACAATTATAAATAAAAGTGGTGACAGAGGGCACCCTTGTCTTGTTCCGCTTTCAATTTTGATTTGTTCTGTTTTTTCATTCTTTATTATTATATGGGCCCATTGCTCTTTATAAATAGCATGCACCCATTTTTCAATTTGTTCCCCGTACCCATATGTTTGAGTAACTCTAACATGAAACACCAATTTATGCAATCAAAAGCTTTTTCAGTGTCAATCACTAGTTTTTTTATCATTATGGAATTCAAAATATTCAATTATGTTCAATACAGTTCTGATATTATTTTAAATCTGTCTCTTAGGAATAAAGCCACTTTGATCATCATGTATCAGCTTTTGTAATAACTTTTTCATTCTTGTTGTTAATATTGAGGTAAATATTTTATAATCAATGTTGGTTAGTGATATTGGTCTATAATCTTTCATTTCAGCTTTAACTATATTTCCTTTCAGTATTAACATGATATTCACTTTCTTCTAAGATTCTGGTATTCCCTCCTTTGGTATATCATCAATAACTTCTTTTAATGGTTTGCTTAACTCTTCAAACATTTGTTTATAATAATTAGCTGTCAGTCCATCTGGTCCGGGTGATTTGCCCAGCTTCATCTTCCTGATAGCTTCCTGAATCTCTGTTATTATTATTGGTTGATTCAATCTATCTTTTTCTTTATTAGACAGTTTATTAATTTTTTGTTTCATTAGATATGATATTACTTTGTCTTTTTCCTCTTTTGATGTCTGAACATTCCTATATATCTCTTCATAATATTCTTTAAATTCATTTTTAATTTGATCCTGATTCATAATTGTTTTCCATCTTTATATATCTCTGTTATTATTTTCTTTTCTTTTTCTTTTCTTAATGTTGGCCAATCATTTCCCTGCTTTATTTCCTGATTAAAAATATTTTTGTTTTATTTGTTTTAATTTCTTTTCTATTTCTTTAACCGCCATAATCTTTAATTGTTGTTGTCAATTTTCAATTTTCAATTTTAAACCTTTATCACCATTCCTTTTCCATTTTTCTTCCATCATTTGCAATTCTTTTTTAATCTCCTGTTCTTTCTTAGTATCCCTCTTCTTTTGTTCCACCTGGAATTTAATGAAGATTCCTCTAATCACAGCCTTTCCAGTGTCCCAAATCATTTTATTTCTTATTCCTTCCATTTTATTTTCTTTAAAATAGCATCTTAATGTTTGTTTTATAATCTTTAAATTCTCTTTTCTTCTAAGTAACTCAGCATTTAATCTCCATGTACAGGTTTTCTTTTTCTCTTCCAATTCCTCCTTATCGGGTTATGGTCCGAAGTATATTTTGTTAAAATATCCATATTTTGAATCAGTGTTGTTATAGATTTGGACACTAAAAAAAGATCTATTCTAGAAAATGAATTATGTGGTTCAGAAAAGAACGTATATCCTTTTGCTTCATTGAATTTATATCTCCATACAACAATCAGGCCAAATTCTTCTTGCATCTCAAAAAAGGAAAGTGGTAATTTCCCCTGATTTACTTGAATCTTTCTTCCTTCATTGGACTTCCTATCTAAATTAGGGTCAATTACTGCATTAAAATTGCCTAGTAGTATTATGTTATCATAATTTTGGCTTTTAACTTCTTCGTTAATCTTATTGAAGTATATTTCTCTATTTTCTTGTGGTGGATAAACGCCAACCAATAAAATTGTTACATTCTCCGACCTAACTTCCGCACCTATATATGTACTATTTTGATCACAAAAACTTTGAATTGATATTTCCTATTGATATATATTGCTATTCCTTTCTTCTTATTGTCAGCCACTGATATATATGCATTTCTTAACTTGATATATTTTGTTTCTTTTTTCCTGATTTTAGTTTCTTGAATGCATATAATATCACACTTTAATTTCTCCAATTGGTGGAAGACAATATTCCTTTTATATTTTGAATTAATACCTTTCACGTTCCATGATGTAATTTTAACCATATTTCCTATCAGAGTGATTTCCCTGATGAATTTGTATTTCCACTATTCAAAATTTAATTTTGTTTTTATTTGTGCCACCCCTTCCACCCCTTTATTCTTTTTTTAAAATTAATTTATTTGTTTATTTGGGTTTTGCAAGTAGATCAGAATTTGTAGAGTTCAGAAAGGACACCAATTGGCACCCGTCTTATCCTTCACTATTATGTTCACTATTTATTTCCTATTCAGAGTTGAAGTTTCTTTCTTCTCATTCCTTATTCATTGATCTTTCCTCAGAACTATTATCCCCTTCTTTTTGTCCTCCCTTATTCTTCTCTTCCTCATTTTCTTTTCTTTTATATTTTCTTGATCTCCATTCTCTTCTTGTTGTTTTCTCTCTTTTTCTTTCTCTTCTCTTTTCCTAATGTCATCTTTAAGTCTTTGTTCCATCTCCTTCGCTTTAATTTCATTGTCAATTTTTATTCTTTTTTGTCTATATGTAAATGATAGTCCCTCCATTCTATCCCATTTATAGTTAATATTCATATCTTTTAACAATTGCGTCAATGTCTTGTATTTTTGTCTACCAATCATTATTTGGGGTGGTATATCCTTATAATTTTTTATTTCGTTATCTTCAATTATAACTTTAGTGTCATAACTTTTTTGAATTACCAGATCTCTAATTTTTGTTCTTGTCCAGCAAATTAATACATTGCATGGCATTTTCCTTTCTCTTGCCTGAACTGAGTTAATCCTAAACATTTTATCTACCTGGTCCTCCATTTTTCCTTGATCTATTCCTGTAAGGTCCGCCAAATACGGTATTATTCTTAAATATAGATCTTCGTTTGTCTCTTCCAGTAACCTTCTGATCTTAATACATCTTTCATGATATCTGAGCTCATTTATCCATATCATGGATTGCTGTTGTTCTTGTTTCTTTGTATTGTCTTTCAATAAGTCCTCCAACACTTTTGTTCTTTTTTAAATTGTATCTACTTCTTTTTGGGTTTTATTTATATCCGATGACATTTTCTCCATCTTTTTATACAGCGCGTCAAGTTCTTATGTAAAAGGCTTTCCTTATTTCATGTCTAGTTTCTTTTATCTCTTCTCTTAACTCTTGAATCGATTCTTTCATATCATCCTTCATCTCTTGTCTCTTGTCTTTTATTTCCTGTCTTATTCGGTGAACTTTGTCCAACAATAACATTATAGGATCAGTTGTTTTAATTACATCCTCCGTTGATCCTCTCCTTTGGGTCAGTATTTGTGTTCTGGATCAAAAAAAAAATCTTTTTTTGAGTAGCCATTTCCTCTATTTTTTCAAGCTGCACACCAATAATAACAACAAGCAAAACACTAGTTAGATCTGTTAAGTATTGATCATCTATTACTTTACACTCCAATACAATCAAAATTGTAAATCTCCATATTGCTTAACATATCTCTAAATAATTATGCTATTATATTAATATGGCTCACAATCCAAACTAATATTGACCATCAATTTTAATTTCAAACTTAAATTTAACTAATATTCCTTTTCTTATATAGTCCTTCCTACCTCTTTTCTGATTCCCCAACTCCAAAAATTATACCTTTTTATATTAGGTACTTTAGCAATTCCCTCTAATTTTAAATAACCACAGAAACTAAAAAAAGCCACTACACAATTATAATATATAATTTCACACTTTAAGTTCCATAGCAACATCCTATGAAATTCTGGGTAGTTGATTGTAGTTGGCGAGCTCTTATAGTCTGGCTCAGAAATCTAAAAATCTGTACCTAAACTGCATATCCCAGTATTCCATAGCATGTAGACATGGTAGATAAAGTGGAATATAGTGCTGTAACTGGGTAAAGTGAGGGGGCCTCAGACTTCCAATATCATGGTGTCCTTAAATGGTTCAGATAATAACTTTTTGCTACTCTAGACAGCATAATAAAAATTAATAGGAGTTGTCCAAAATATCTTGACTAGGGAAGGGTGGTTCATAGAAACTCCTTTTTTGGTATTCTTATTTAATTGCCAGGTAATTTTTCAAGAATCCCTAGGTTTGTTCTTAATAATTTTCTGACTAGGTCTTTAAAAAAAATCCCACCTTCTCATCAGGAATTAAGAAGTTCAGAATGATATGGCCCATTAGGTTCATTTCCCACAAAGCCAGAGCCAGCAATTGCCACTGGGATCAATTTTTGATTTTCATGCATCAGAATCAGCAGGAACAGCAGCAGGAGGAACATCTCTAATAACAGATGTGGCAATATCTGGAATGGGCTTGCTTATGGTTGAAATGGATGTGCATTCATGTGTTCAGTTGAGTATCTCCCAGGGTTCTGCAAACATGTAAATTCTGAATGGTGTCTTTGATTACACGCAAGATAGAGGTGCCTAGCTTTTGGTTTAATTGCAATTATGGCTCTTTATATAATAAATAAAAAACACACAACTGCAGAATGAAGGATATTTGTATTAGGGTGTGTTTTGCTTTGTTTAATTTCAGTTGCTTAGCTGAATGGGGTGGCATTTCAGATGAACCCCAAAGTAAAACAAACTAGAATGGAATTAATTTGGATACACACTTACCATTCCAGTGTGGGTAAGGTGCACCTCTTAGCACATCCAGTTTTATAAGATTGTTGTGGAATGAAGAATCACCTACACCACTTTAAGGAATACTGGCAGTTGAAATTGGAGATGGAGATAGAATGGGAAATCCTTCTCATCAGACTCAGCAAAGCAAGTTTCCTTGTTTTAGCCACAGCTGTGCTGATCACAAATGGTTAGGGAAAACTCCTCAAACAAGTTGGATAATGGCATAAAAGAAGTGGATGATAGGCCAGCTCACACAGACTATGTCATTCCCAATGTTACTACATTGAAAAATTAATCCATCTAATTGTGAAAACCTAGATCTGAACAAGAACAATAAAAAGCAACAACAATACTATATATATAGAGTGGCTATGAAATATTGGATAGAAAAAAGCAAATAGAAGGATTAGTTGACTGACTTTCTGACTGGTTAAACTTGAATTCTAACAGTAATGTCCCCATAAGGGTGGGAGTGATGTGGCTTTCCAGATGTTGTGGGACTGCAACACTCAGCAGCCCTGGTTGGCTTAGCCAATGGTGAGGAATGTTGAGAATGGTAATATAACAATATCTGAGGGGGCTCCATAATTTCCACCTTTTTCTTAGGAGGTGAGGGGTCTCCTCAACATATTACTACAGGTTCATTAGATCATACAATATTAATCATTTGTAAGCTGCTCTGGGAGCCTTTGTGGTTGAAAAGGGGGGGTGGTATAAATACTCCAAATAAATAAATACTGAAACATGTGCCTCCTGTATGTCCCAGAAGCACTGCTTTCTAAAGCCTTCCAACTGTGGCTGTTTATATTCTTAGGTCTAGTGAGGTGAATGTCTCAGGCAGCAGATACTACAGGAATCATGGGCTGCTTCTCTGGAACTTTTCAGTCCCTTTCCTTCTTGGAAGACAGAAATGACATACTGATTCATCCTCTTCCCCTCACTAGCCTGCTGCTTTAGATTGGTGGATAGCAGTTCAATTCATTGGCTTATCACATTGAAAAATAAAGTGACTCACCACTGCTGAATTACAGTTGCTTACGGGATGCAATTGGGTGCTATCACCTGAAAAATGCCACCGATGCCACCAGGCAATTGCATCTCGGCTCCCAACCACACTCAGCTGGTCGATTTGCAAACACGGGAAGCTCACATTTTTGAAAAGCATCAGTGACATTCTTGTGCAATAATTCCCAGTTGCATCCTGTAAGTGACTGTATCCCGATCAGTTGCTCATCTAATTATTTTTCAATGCTATAAGCCCCTAAAAGTCAACTGGAAGTCCTCATCTTCTGTACAAGAAGGACAAGAAGGGGTGTCATCTTGTCCTTTTACTCAAGCAGCAAAATGGGTTTGGTCAGATCTGTTCTTGGTCCTTTTGCTACAAAGTTTGAAAAAAAACAACAATTTTATATGCTAACTGCTTTCCTCTTCCCTCTAAAACTCAGGGCAGTCCACTTTCCTTGAACAGTGAAAACATCTACCACAAGCAAGTCAAGCTCACCATGCAGGTTCAAAAGTCTTATGAATCCTGGGACAGGATCACACTTACCGCGAAGGACTGTGTTCACAGTTTGGGGGTGCTCCTAGACTCGTCACTTCACATGATTAAACCAGGTGTGCCCTTTCCTGGAAGTAAGGGACCTTGAAAGTGTGGTACATGCCCTGGTAACCTCCCATCTGGATTTCTGTAATGCGCTCTACCCTCGTGCTTGGTCCGGAAACTTCAGTTAGTCCAGAATATGGCAGCCAGGTTGGTCTCCGGTACATCTGGAAGAGACCATATCACACCGGTCTTAAAAAGACTTCACTGGCTGCCGATCAGTTTCCGGGCCCAGTACAAGGTGTTGGTTATCACCTTTAAAGCCCTACATGGCTTGGGTCCATCCTATCTTCAAGACCGTCTCCTTCTGTATATTCCCACTCACACACTACGGTCCTCTGGGAGGAATTTCCTTCAACCTGCTAACACTAGACTGTTAACAACCTCCCAGAGGGCTTTTTCAGAAACTGCTCCCAGAATATGAAATGGCTTGCCAGACGAGATCCATCAAAATACCAACCTAGACAGCTTTAAAAAGGCTGTCAAGATGGATCTCTTCCAGCAGGCCTTTCCTGATTAAATTCCCAGCCAAGGAGTAAGTTAATTTCCCCCCATCTGTTGCCACATCCTGCCACACTATTTATTGCTTGTGGGCTACCTTTTAGATTGGTTTTAACATCTACTGTTGCAGATTACTATAATTGTTTTATTGTTGTTAATTGTTTTAATTTCATGATGTTTAATACTGTTTTAAGGGGAGGGTGGGTTTGGTTTTGGGTTGTAAGCTGTCCCGATTGCTTTGGTAGAGGGGTGGGATAGAAATAAATTTATTATTATTATTATTATTATTATTATTATTATTATTATTATTTCAGCTTTTGTACAGACCCTTTGCTCCTTGCCTCTTGGAGTATATCAGGGTCCTGAGAACATTAGAACTGCTTTTTGGGCAAATTTCTTCTTGGGAGTATACTTCAGCCCTAGGCGAAATGACTTCCCTACAACAGCTAGATGGATTTCAGTTCATTCAGTCTTCACCTCTGGAGATTCTATTCTGGCTTGGAGAATATGTTGATATGGAAGGTTCAGGAAGAATGACACAGGAGATATAATATCTGACCAAGGCTGAGGTAACATTGCAAGACAAATGTCATCATAAACCTGTCAGAAGGATGTCAGGAATACAGACTATCAGCTATTTACACAGTTATATCCAAACAAGTCACAGGCTTCTAACACCCGAACCATTAAGAATGACATATGAACATGTTTAAATGTTTTAAAGTGGAAGGTAAAGTGGAACATTATGGATTGCATCCAATTACATGTTGCATTCATATAAAGGCTTTTGCTAGTGCAGGAGGCAATCCTACTACTCTTTTCATTTACGTATTTTCCTGAGATTACTTGAACTTCAGATGCAGCCATTTGGGGAGGGGGCTATAGGGAGGAGCCAGGAAGGCCCCATTTTGCAAGTGGAGTTCTGCTCACTCTTTCCAAACAATGGAATTTCTCTGTAATTCCAAATTGTTAGTTTCTGGGCCTGCTGCTAGAATTTAGCAAGAGACAGTGTTTATCTCTATGGAGATTATCAGGTGGAGGATAAGGATGGGAGCAAAATGGATTACTCATGACCTTATCCCATCCAATTTGTGCGATCAAGGGAAAGATTATTGCACACCACACACTTATCCCATTCTTCTCCCAACCATGAAATGTAATGGCCTTGTCATTTAATATTAACAGGAGTATCTGTTAATACCAAACGATGGGGCCATTACACTTCATGGTCAGGGGAAGAATGGGATAAGTGTGCTGTGTATGATAATATTTCCCCCAAACACACGAATCAGATGGAATAAGGATGGGAACAATCCACTTTGTTCCTGTCCTTATCCTCCATCTGATAATCTCCTATAATTTCATGTCTATTGCTGATAATTTATACATAATATTGAATAGTCTATTGCGTGAAATATGCCCAAACATGGCCACATGCAGACATGCTTGTATGAAGGTTGGTATCATGCCCAGTACTGCATACCAAATAGTTTTTTTTTTAAAAAAAGTAATATCCAAGGGATATTTTGTGAACTGGCCCACATGTTCCACACTTTTAATGGCCTGATGCATTTTACACTGCTGATCATTGGTAGATGGAAGCTGATGCATTCAGAAATATTGCACACATTTGAAAGGTACATAGCATGTCTAGGCACATTTGAAATATGCACAAAATACTGATAAAACACATTTTAGGCAATAGGAAAATGCATTCAAGCATAATGTATAATTTATAACATGCACACAAACCTGGATGCATGAAGGGAAAAAAAAACACCTAATCTGAAGGGACATATTCCAACACACACACACACACACACTTCACCAAATCACAATGAAACTGGACACATACTGGACATATAGGTGAGAAAGAGAAACATATAGATGTAAATTTATAGACGTGCATATCTTTAGTGTTTTTCATGGTGATGCAGACATGAACATGGACTGGTCTGCAAAGTTCTCTGGACCAAATTTTACAGATTATTCAGGCATACAGCAGTAGCTATAGAGCCAGTGTGGTGTAGTCATTTGACTGTGGACACCAGTGTTTGAATCCCTACTTGGACATGGAAACTAACTGAGTGACTTTGGGAAAATCATTCTCTCTCAGCCTCAGAGAAGGGCAAAGGTAACCCCCTTTGAACAAATCTTGCCAAGAAAACCCTGTGATACATCACCTAAGGATTGTCAGAAGTCAGAAATGACTTGAAGGCACAAAAGAAGAAGTAGTTTGAGACTCCAAAATGTAGTGTCATTCTTTTCAGAAAACAAAATACATGAATAACAATTATCAGATAATATGAAAAATATGAGGTTCATGCAAGCTGCCCTCTCACTGGGGCATTAAAAAGGTGTAATTTGCAAACCCAGTAGGATATTACAGTATGTTGTTTTTCTTCTTCTTCTCAAAGTCCAACTTGCAGGCATTATTTAAATTTCAGTTCTGTAATTACTTTCTTTTATAAGCAATAGTACTGTACCTAGCTCTCCCTCATGAGTAAAAATCTTTTGACACAGCTGCTTGAGAGGAGATGCAGAGAGAAATGTTCAGGTAAGCTGGGTGAGCAGTAGGCATGTACTCTCATTCTGCCAGCAAATGTGTGTTTATCTCTCTTCTGAGCAACTCTTACGTCCTCTTATTATCTGTGTGATTAAACAACAAAACGTTTAAGCATGATTCAAGGGGGGAAAAAAGAAAACCTTCAGCAAATGATGGCTCTTAATAGCAGATCTTTCATGCAATGGGTCCTGACTTATTTTTTTATAGTTCTTGTGTAGGAGGGAAAAGGATATCAAAGAATTATCTTCAGGCCTTATCAGGATAAAATGGGTCAGCTGGAGCTGCAATTAGCCCTGAGTCCCTCTCTTTTTCTCTCTGCACTGTAATTCTATTGGCTTCTTCAGAGCTATTCCCTATGTAAATGAGAGTGAATTATGCCCATGTAGCCTTTTATATAGCAGAATAAGGGAGCTCAGCTCAGGAGGTTCAAATGAGTTTTTGCTTCCCCAGTTCTTCAAAACATCCAGACATTAAGTTGCTCCTTGGCAAAAATTAAAATAGCCCAATGTTTGTTTTAATAAATACTAGCTGCCAGTGGGATGGAGCAACAAATACAGCTATCAGGCAGGTTTGCCGCCCATTTCTTTTCAGTTATCAAAGGGGAAGAGAGTTAGAAAAGCCATAAATCACTAAACTGGCCAAACAAACCTATACTTATAGTGGGTCATCAGGGAATGACTGTGAGACAACTGACAAGGTTGTAGATACATTTCCCCCTTCCTGACAAGATGGAATTTAAAAGAAGATTGTGATTGGCATGCAGGCTCTATGACTGCTTTGCTTCTTTCTTTTTTGTAACTGTCAAAAGCACAAAAGCTCTGGGGGAGGAATAAAGTTGGCAACCCCAGGTAGAAACGACAGGCTATTTTGGAATAGAGGTGTACAAGTCTATCAAATTTGATTCTGTTCAGTTTATGTTTTTATTATTATTTTATATTGTTGTGTTTTATTGTTGTTCTTCATTATATATGTTTGATCTTGTGCCCTTTGGTGAAAAGGGCATTATAAATAAATATTCAAAATACATGTTTCAAGCTTACGAAGCTCCACTGGCTTCTTTATCTGGCAAACGTGTTAAAAACCATACAAGAAGAAAAAAAAATTATGATGATGTTCGTCACAAGCCTGCATTTTGTGGCTGTTCTCAGTTCCAGTGGTATTGGAGGGAGGTTCATATAGGCAGGCCCCTGAACTGTACCACTGGAACTGAAAACAGCCACATCTTGACAAAATGCAAGATTGTGAGTAACATTGTCACAATTTTTCTCCTGTATGATATCCTGTATGGTTTTGATCATCTTTGCCTCATGAAGGAGCCAGTGGAGTTTTGTATTTTGTGCATTTTGGTTATTCCATTAAAGGTATCACATTTTTGTGGATTTTGGAAGTTTTTGTACTTTGCTACTTGGCCAATATGGCTACCCCTGGTAAGCTTCTGAGATTTTAGAAAGTCTGTGTGAGTCTTCAGATGTACTTTTGCATGTGTTTTCCTATATCCCATTTTGGTATACACATTTCCCTTGCCCTGTACATTTTTGCATGTGATTTCTCCTAGTATGTATAATCCACATTTGTGTATACCTTTTCTTATACCCCAAACATACATATTTTGTACACACATTTCCTTAATATACATATTTTCTGCATATTTGTTTGTGACCTGCATCTTTAAAAAAAAGGAAAGCATGTGAATATAATTAAATTCTGGTTTGTGTTGGGTTGTCAAGTTGGATATGGGATGGGGCATTTCTGTTGTTGTTGTTAACTGCTCTCAAGTTGAAATCAACTCATGGCAACCCTGTGGATGAGACATCTCCAAGACTTCCTGTCTTCCACTGCTCTGCTTAGGTTTTGCAGACTCATGCCCATGACCTCCCTAATTGAGTCTAGCCATCTGGCATGCAGCCTTCCTCTTTTCCTACTATCCTCAACCTTTCCCAGCATTATGGTCTTTTCTAGTGATCCTTGCCTTCTCATGGATATGGCCAAAGTACTACAGCTTCAGTTTAATCATTTTGGCTTCCATGGAGAGTTCAGACTTGATCTGTTCAAAAGCCTATTTATTTGTCTTTTTTGCTGTCCTCGGTATCCTTAGTACTCTTTTCCAGCACCACATCTCAAATGAGTTGATTTTCTTCTTTTTTTTAAAGAAAATTTTATTAGGTAAAAAACAAAAACAAACAATTAAACAATTAAACAAAAAGACAAACCCAACAATTATCACACTGACAAACTTAACATTAAAAAACAACTTCCTTACTAAATACATCTTGCAATTTAGCCAGAGATCGTTAACTTCTATAGGTCAAAGAGTAATAAAGTTTTATACCATCTGATATAAAATGACTCTTTTTTTTTCTAGTAGCAGTGCATGAAAAAACAAACACTATTACAATTATCCTAATATAACTTAACTTAATACTATTCGAAAATTAATAATTATTTTATAGATATTTCTACAGTGTACGAGTCTAAAACAATCATAAAGTTTCTTTTAAGTAAATGCAGTAGTACGGCCTAATTCCCCCAATTGATGCCAATATTCAATAACCGGTTCCCAGTCCTTTTTGAAGGTATCATAACCAAATCCTCTAATTAAGCCAGTCAATCTGTCCATTTCAATTATATCCATAATTCTCTTGAACAAGTCTTGGATCATTGGAATATCTTTATTTTTCCAATTCGAAGCATAAGTTAATCTTGCCGCCAAGATAAGATAAAAAATTATTTTCCCAAACTTTCTTTTCAAGATTTTCATCTGTAATTATACCTAGGAGAAATGTCTGAGGGTTAAAACTCAAATTAATTTTTAACATTGCATTCACAGTGGTATTTATACCTTCCCAATATTGCTTCGCCATCTTACATTTCCATCAAAGGTGATATTGAGATCCTATCTTTTCCTCACACTTCCAACATAAATTAGAAAAAGACCTATTAATCTTGAAAAGTTTAAGCGGTGTCAAATACCATCGATATTGAATTTTATAGAAATTTTCCTTGATATTACAATTTAGTGTATATTTAAGTCTCTTAATCCAGCATTTTTCCCACTGTTCTAAGTCTATATTATGACCAAAATCTTGAGCCCAACTTACCATTGGTGATTTAATTTGATCTTGTTCCAATTCAATTGTTAACAACATTTTATAAAATTTGGCTATTTTATGCTTATCGTGCAATATCAAAATATCCTCAAATTCTTTATTTAAAGTTCCAATTGGTTTAGTTTTTTTATCCATTAAAAAACGTTCTCTTAATTGTCTATACATAAACCAATTACAAATATAGCCTTCAGAGTTTAATTGTTCTTGAGATTTGATTGAGATATTAGGTACTTTACCAATCAATAACTCATTATATGTCAACCACTTATCATTTCCCATCTTGTTTTCTTTAGAAACTACTTCACCTATAGCAGTGTGCACTTACCTATAGCACTTAGGTAGGACATCAAACCATTTTTTGTTTAATTTTCATCCAGACTCTTAATAAAGAGCACCTAAGATAATGAGCGTTAAAATTTTTGTGACACTTGATTTTGTCATATAACAAATAACTATGCCACCCATATACATTATCAAAACCCTCTAATTTCATTTTTTTCCATTTTTTAATTCAATCCAATCCAACAACCAAAATAATGTACATGCGTAGAAATAAATTTTAAGATTTGGTAAGCCTAATCCCCCTCTCTCTATTGTATCTTGCAAATATTTCATTTTAATCCTGGGTCTACGACCAGCCCATATAAATTTAGATAAATCACGATTCCATTGCATGAAGGGTGAATCATTTAATAAAATAGGGGCGTTTTGAAATAAGTAAATCATTTTAGGGTGCACGCTCATTTTGATTGTAGCAATTCTGCCCATCCAAGATATATTCATACTTTGCCATCTCTTTAAATCTATCTTAATTTCTGTCCATTTCTTCTCATAATTATTTTTATATAAATCAGAATTTTTAGTTGTAAAAGTTATGCCTAAATATTTAACAGTTTTTGCTCTCTGGAAGTTAGATTTCTCTTTCAGGATCTGCTTTTCTTCTTTGGTCATATTAATTAATAACATTGACCTTTTCTCTTTATTTACAATTAGACTAGTTATCTTTCCAAATCTTCCCAGTACTTTCAAAAGAGAGTCTATGTCTTCCTCAGGTTTCGAGAGAGATATCATTAAATCATCGGCAAATGCTTTTGCTTTAAATTCCTCGCCTTTAAGCTTAATTCCATGTATATTTAAGTTTTCTCTAATTTGATTCATCAATATTTCAAAGTTTAATATAAATAATAAAGGGGATAAGGGACACCCCTGTCTAACTCCTTTTTGTATAGGAAATGGTTTAGAGGATTCGTTATTAACCAATAATCTAGCCTCTTGTTTATAATAAATTGATTCAACCCATTTTAAGAAATTCTCGCCCATATCTAATTTCTCAATTAATTTGTGCATAAACAACCAATTTAGGTTATCAAATGCTTTTTCTATATCTAAAAATAAAAAGGTGCTTTCTTGTCAATATTTTTATTAAAATATTCTATCAAATTGATTAAGTGTCTAGTATTGTCCTTTATCATTCTTTCTGGTAAAAAACCTGCCTGATCCCTATGAATCCAAATAGTAAGCCATTTTTTTAATCAATTGGCCAAAATATTTGCAAATATTTTATAATCGTTATTAAGAAGAGAAATAGGCCTATAGTTCTTGGGATCCTTTTTATCTTTATTTTCTTTCAGAATAAGGGTGATATTGGCTTGAGTCTACATTTTTGGAATGGAGCCCTCCAAAATCCCATTCATGGTTTCGAGTAGAGGTACTGCCAATTGAAAGCAACATTTTTTATAGTATTCTGATATAAATCCATCGGGACCAGGGGATTTCCCTGATTTCAAATTCATAATAGCATCAAGGAGTTCTTGTAATTCAATTTTTTATTTAATTGTAATTTGTATTCAGTTGATATCTTTTCCAATTTTTGATCGTTTAAATAAGTGTTAATTAAATCTAAATTATCTTTAGGCTCTTTATATAGATTATAAAAATATTCTAACAGAATTCTTTTAATATGATCTTGGGAAGACAAAAATATTTGATCCTTCTTTTAATTCTACTATGATCCTTTTTTTCCTGTTCTTTCCTTAATTTACTAGCAAGCATTTTTCCCGGTTTATTTGAATTTTCAAAATATTTTTGTCGTACAAATTTTAATTTCTTTTGAACTTCAGCTGTCAAAATAGATATCTGTTTTTGTGATTTTTGTATGTCCTCTTTTAATTTCTTTTGCTTATGATTAATTTTCAATTGATTCTCTTTTGATTTTATCTCCTGTTCCAATTTCAATAGTTTCTTTTCTCTAGTTTTTTTTTTATTTCTGCACCTTTTTTCATAAAAAACCCCTCTCATATAAGCTTTTGCCGCATCCCAAACAATGTCTATTTGTGTTCCCTTGTTTAAATTATCCTGAAAGAAGAATTGTAGATGTTCCTGTGCTTCTTTAAGAACTTTATCATTATTTAATAAATTTATATTTAATTTCCATCTAAATTCTCTTTGACCATTTTTCAAAGACATCACTATGGGGTTATGATCAGACCATATCACAGGTAAAGTGTCAATTTTAACAATCCTATTGCATAGAGATGCCGAAACCAAGAACATGTCGATCCTTGACCATGAATTGTGGGCATGTGAAAAAAAAGTATAATCTCTAATTTGAGGAATTAATGATCTCCATATATCTTTTAATGCTAAACTCTCCTGGAAAGTAAAAAAGCTTTTTGGCAACCTACCTTGACTAGAGTTAATTATTTTAGAGAAGATCTATCTATTTGTGGGTCTATAACCCCATTCCAATCCCCCAGGGCAATAATTGAGTCTGTACTATAATCTTCAAGTTTGTTAAGTAGACAATAAAAAAAAAAAACTTTTTTATTAGTTAATGGGGTATATAACCCAACAATTAAAACCTTTTCTCCTTTTAAATTTACTTCTACGACTATGAAGTGTCCATTTGGGTCAATTAATATTTCCTTTGAGTCAAATTTGTTCGATACATACAGTACTACACCTTTCTTTTTCTTTTGAGCTGCCACCACATATTCCTTGCCCAATTTCTTATTCACCAAATATTTGACATCTTTTAATCTTATATGGGTCTCTTGAAGACACAAAATATTAGCCTTTTGTTTCTGTAAATAGTGATTAATTTTTTTCTGTTTTTGTGGTGTATTTAGGCCCTTGACATTCCATGATATTATCTTAAATGTATCCATATGTGTTTATATAGTCATGCTACGTTAATTTGAGTACCTAATTCCCTTTCACCAATCTAGGAAAAGTATAGGAAATAAAAACTTTTACTATTATACCACTTGTTAATATCCTTGTCTTCCAGGGATTCCTTGTCTCAACTACTTTGTGTATTGTTCAATTTCTCCCCTGTATCTTCTTCTCCTAGTCCTTTTGTTCTCCCCTCTTTCCAGTTTACTACCCCTTCCTCTTCTTGTCTATCCCTATCATATAGAAGATCTTCTTTTCTCCTTAGATCACTATCCAGTCCACCTGATTTTTGTTCTAAAGTTTGCCCTCTTTCTTCTCGATTCCCCCCCCCCCGGGATTTATTTCTACCTTCTTTGCAGTCCCCATCTATATGAAATTCCCTGTTGCCTTAAGTAGACAGTGAGGAAGGTGTATTCTTTCTGTTTTTGTAACAACCTTGCGGGAATATCTTTCAGAATCTGAATTTGATTTCTTTTTTTTTAATTAAATTTTATTGAATTATTAAAAAAACAACTACATGACATGACATAACAAAACATATAACAATACAATACAATATATAACAATACACACAATACAATACACACAATACAAACAACCATTAAAATATGCTTCCTTACTGCTGCTACTAGAGAACCTTCACAGAAAACTCTATTATAACAATATAACTATTTTATCTTGTCTCATTCTTATTTATACACTTTACATCCGAAACTTTCAATATTCAACAAATAATCTTACCAAAAGAGATTTTTGAAATACCCCTACTAATATCAACCCCAAAATCTTTCCTGATTCTCTTTAACCTTGGATTAGTCACTTCATGCCAAGTATATAACCCAATAATAAAAGTAAAAAAATTGCTTTGAGAGCAATGATTCCTAAACCTTATATCTAAAAAAAAAAAAAATACCTTTTAATGTGGTCTAATCCTTCCTTCTTATATACTGATACCATGGTTCCCAACTTACATTAAATTTCTTTATACTCTTATCATTAATCATAGAAGATAGCTTATCCATTTCTTGAATGTCCATCACCTTTAATCTCCATTCCCAGAGAGAGGGAATTCTTTTCTGGTTCCAATATCTGGCATATACTATTCTTGCTGCGACGATTAGCAAAAATAAAATTTTCCTTTCCCTAACATTCACCTCTTTATCATCAACAATGTTTAAAAGATACAATTTTGGGTCTGGACGACCTTGCAAACCAAAAATCTTATTGATTTCATGATGTATCATCTTCCAGAATTTGATTGCCATTGGGCAGTTCCACCAAATATGCATATAACTGCCTTGAGTCGATTCACATTTCCAACATCTGGGATTTACGTCTTTAAATATTTTTGATAGTCTAAGCGGAGTCCAATACCATCTAAAAATAGATTTATAGCAATTTTCTCTTATATCTGTGTTAGGAGTAAATTTGATAATTGTTTTCCATAATTTCTCCCATTGCTCAAGTTGTATATTTTGATTCTAATCAATTGCCCATTTAATCATATAATCTTTAATTGTCTCATCTTCCAACTCCCAATTCTTAATCAAGTTATAAAATTTAGCTATTAATTTTTCGGGGTCCGATTTTATTATTTTCTCCAATTCCAAGTGTGACAAACCAATTCCAACATTTTTCTTATCCATTTTAAATCTTTCATTTAGTTGTCTATACATAAACCAGTTTATAGTCACTCCGGATTCTGCTAAAGTTGCCTGCGACTTTAATCCCTTTATATTTTTCCCTTCATCAAGTTCAACTAAATCCTTATACCGCGGCCAGCTATCATGACTATAGATTTCTTTTTTCAAACAGGCTTCCACAGGAGAAACCCAAAGTGGTATTCTAATGCACCAGTTCTTCTTATACTTTTTCCAAACTCTAATTAGGGCTTTACATAAATAATGATTACTAAAATTACTATCGACCACCTCTTTACCATAGAAAATATATGCGTGGAACCCAAACCGAAAGTCCATTCCTTCCAGATTTAACAACCTAATTTTTTTTAATATAATCCAGTCATAGATCCATTCCAAGGCGCATGCTTCAAAATACCATTTTAAATTTGGAACTGCCAATCCACCTCTACTTATTGAGTCATGCAAGATTTTCATCTTAACCCTTGGTTTCTTATCTTTCCATATAAATTTACTTATGTCTTTTTGCCAATTTTGAAACGGTTTTTCATTTGATATAATAGGGATATTTTGAAAATAAAATATCATTTTGGGAAGGACAGCCATTTTTAGGGCTGCAATCCTTCCCAACCATGTTAGCGACAGTTTACTCCATTTTCTGAACTTCTCCTTCACCTCTTTCCAGGCTTTTTCATAATTGTTTTTAAATAAATCAATATTTTTTAATGTTAAATATATACCCAAATATTTAACTCTAGTTTCTTTTTGAAAGCCAGTTACCTTTAATATAATTTCTTCCTCTTTTTTTTGGTATATTTGCCAACATCATAACTGTTTTTTGTCGATTGATTTTATATCCCGACACTTTTCCATATTCATTTAAAGTTTCCATTATATCTTTCATAGCTTCGGTAGGGTTAGAAATAATCAAGGCCACATCATCCGCATAAGCACACAACTTATAAGTATCGTTCTTAACTTTAACACCCTGAATCCGCTTGTTTCCTCTAATTTTATTCAAGAGCAATTCTAGTGTTAGAATAAATAATAGTGGGGCTAAGGGGCAACCTTGATGGACCCCTTTAGCTATTTTAAATGATGTAGAAGTTTCACCATTAACTAGAATGCAAGCCTCTTGTTCATCAGAATCTGAATTGGATTTCCATGAATAATCAGTGGAAATTCATTATGGGCCTTTAACAGCTGGTCTCGAATTTGTCTTCGCACAAAATAGACTACAATATCAAGAGGGACATTTTTTTTTCTTTGCAACTATTGAGTTAAGGCAAAAGATCCTATCGAATTCAAAGTAAAATTGGTCTATATCTTTATCCAGGAATACCACCAATTTTGGAATTAAAAATTCATTCAAATTTTCATTTTTATTTTCTGGGATCCCTCTAATTGTAACACATTTTCCCCTGAGTTTCTGATCCCAGATTGCTTTTTCATCTAAGTCTTTCTTTCTTTCTTTCCTTACATCTTCTAATTCTTCTGCCAGTCTATCATCCCTACTCTCTAAATTATCAATTCTCTTATTTGCAATGGTTAATTCACTACTTATGCTCTCAACCGTCTGATTAATTTTGTGTAGATCTGACCTAATTTCTTGCCGAATCTCAATCTTAAAATCATACATTTCTTGCCTAATCTCTGATCTAAGTTTCCTCATCTCATCCAAAATAGAAAAAATTGAATCTGAATTTTTTGATTGATCTAGGGATGGCTGCCTCAATGATTGTGATTGACTTTGTGCTTTGACCGATTGATTCCTAGACATCATGGTCTATTAGTTCAACAGGGCCTTATTAAGCAAGACTAATAGGGTCAGGGGCTGACCCTGTGTATACTCTTTCTATAAACTCTTATAGTTCTTGCCAATCTAGTATATTATTCCACTAAACAAACTAGTTTCAAGAATTACAAAGTCTAATTATATCAAATAAATCAATCCTTAATTCCCTGGGAAACAGTTTCTATTTTAACAAAGTGAGGCATCCAGGTATATATCTTCCCTGGAAACAATGTCTGTTTTAAGCTGCAATGTCCCAAGTTACCACTTGAGGGTGACCGATTGTTCGTTATTTATAGAATTCAAATATCCGGGTCTTGAGCCACTCTTTACTCCTTTTCTCTCTCTATGATAGGAGCTTCCTTCCTTGCTGTTAAGGACTGTCTATCCTTTCCATTCTTCTCTTTTGTTCTCACGTGGTAATCTCCTGACCAAAAACAGATATCACCCTTTCCAAACAGCACCGCCCCCAATAGCTCCTAGTCACGTCTTCCACAGGGACTCCTCCTCTTATGCCAGCCTCACCAAGGTCGCATCAATTGCTCTTATCAGCTTCCTCCTCCATTGGCAGTTTAGATGGTAAGTTAACTCTTTAATATCTTGAACATACAGTTGTCGAAGAGGTAAAGGGGGGGAGTGCTTTTTAAGATAGCTATTCCTTACAAGGTATATAAAGTAAAAAAAAAAAAAAAGTTGAGAAAAGAAGTTCCAATTGAAAAGGTAGCTTCTCAGCCAAATAATATAAACTCCTTCACAGTTTAGAAATAACCCAAGCTAGAAGTTGTAATCCAAACGTCCAAAAAGTCACCTAAACTAGAAGTTTGTAATCCAAAGTTTGTAGTCTAAACGTCCAAAAAGTTCATAGGGAGAATGGGGTATTTCTTGAACACAAAAAGTCCTCTAACCAAATCTTGACAAAAAGTCAAAAAAGAAAAACATAGCCTTATCTTTTTAAATCGTAACACTGTAGACTCTTTCTAAATACAATCAAAACACTTTTTAAAGTCCTATTCCACTCCAGATGACCACGATTTGAGAAGTAAGGGGCCCGAGTATGTATCTAGCATCCTATTTTCCCCAAGTTTTTTACTCACACTGCATTGAAGTGCAGAGATTAGTCTCACTGTGGATAAAATCCTACAGGGAATCCAAGGCTGCTGAGTGGCAATTCAGGGTTTTAATTGGGATGTCCGTATTCCCAATACCATGGGAATACTTTAGATCCCCTTTTTTCCGATCTTCCAAGGGACCTATGGCCACGATGTCAGAGGAGTCCTTCAGAGGCGTTATGGAGGACTTCTCAAAGGGACGCCATACCAACCGGAAGTCCCAAATGAGTTGATTTTCTTTTTATCCACTTTTTTCACTATTCAACTCTTGCATCCATACCTGGTGATGGGGCTCCTGGAAGTTTAATCCTTAACAGATTGTGAAGCAAGACAAAAAAACAGAAAGCTCTTTCAAGCCCAACCAAGGTAGCAATCATCTTCCCTCATCTTCAAACCCTATTTTTTAGCCAGTCATCCCCTCCCAATACAGCTATTGTCTCACTGGTGGAGTGTGTGTGTGTGTGTGTGTGGAAGAACACCCAGGTCTGTTCTTGTTCCAGTGTCTCTTTGCCCCTCCCCACTCCCCACTAATCTGCATCCTATGAAAACCTTGTGAGTTGTAGTTTGGAGAGCTGTAGAGTGCTTAGGTAGAGAATTGTAAGTATCTAGGTATTCTAGGTATCACTCCTTAAATTGCAAATCCCATCATCCCATAGGATGGAAACATGGTAGCTGAAGTGGAATCATAACACTATAATAGTATAGTGCAAAGAACCCAAAGTCCTTTTCAGATTATTGTTCTGAGTAGAATAAGTACACAAATGCATCACAGCATTAGCTTTTGCCCTTCATTTAGGCATGTAAACCACAATGGCTGCATCTGTAGAAATAATGCAGTTTGGGGGGAAGTAGATGGGCAACCATGGGCCACCCCAGGAAGCTGCGCCGCGGGACCGAGGCATCCCCACGCCTTGGTCCCATGCTGCGGCACACCTTCGCCGACTCTTCACCGCAGCGCATGCAAATGCTGCGGCGGGAGCTCCTCCTCGGAGGGCCAGCTGTGTGGAGGGCCGGCTGCTCGGAGGATGACCTGGGGAAGGGGTTGGGGTGCCAATCATGTGGCTGCCCCCCCTTCCCTGCCCCCAAGATGGCCCTTTAAGCCGTCTGCTTAGGGGGTTTGACTCTCTTTTAACTGCCATGTCTCCATGCTATGGAATCCTGGGATTAGCAGTTTGTTGTGGCACCAGAGCGCTCTGACAGAGAAGGCTAAATATATTACAAACTACAAATCCCAGAATTCCATAGCATGGAGACATGGCAGGTAAAGCAATATTATTTCTGCAATGCAGATGGAGAATGTATAAAATGAACCCATGTACTTGTATTAAAGCCTTTAGAGGGCTTGCAGATGTATTTCAAAAGCGTGATGCTTTGTAGCCATTGTAGTCCTACTGCATCTAGTGACATGTAAATTTGATGTTTAAATAAAGTCACAGCTTAGAGAAGTTATTTTTAGGGTTCCAACTAAAATGATAATTATTTTGCTTTTGTATACTAAAGCCATAGTAGCTTGACCAAAGAAAATGAAACTCACAGAGTATAGGAATGAAGTCCAGACTTTTATTCAAGCCCTGGAGAAGAAAAGGTCTAATTTTCAATATTGAGTCAATTTCTTCTGTTAGCAGAGCCTTAAAATTCTGGAAAGAAAGTTTCTCTAGCATCCAGAAATGTACATTCTTAAAAGAGTGGTTGTAATCTGTAAAGTGATAAACCAAGAAGTACTTGATTTCTCATTCTTAATGCTCACTTTTGTTTGTTTTAAATTGTATTATATTGTTCTTTGAAAAGACACCTGATAAGAAAATAAAAAGTGCTACAAGTAGAAAAATGTTTCAAAATATATATACTTTGTGTTTTGTAGACCACAAACTTTTTCTCCCACATGAATGATAATTGCTAGAAAGGGAGGGTTCTATTGTATTCATGTCCTGTTTGTGGCTTCCTTTGGGCATCTTGTTGTGAATAGAATATCATTCTAGATGAGCCTTTGTTCTTACCCAGAAGGGGTCTTATACTCTGATGAAGGTAAAAAGAACAAAGTAGTAATCTGTGGGGCAGAAATGGACACCACCTTCAACCATAATTTTTCAAGGGCTGCTGAAGCCAATGAGGGCACACACAGTTTGTCACAAATGCTTTTTAGGCAGGAAGAAAGGTTCAGGACAAAGGAGGATACTTGCACCCAGACTTTGCATATAACTGTGGCTGGAGACTCAGGGCACATTCCCACTTGCATTTAAACTGGTTTGCGAGTTGCATTGACACCAGGTCGCTGAATCAATTCAGGCCGATGTGCAGTTCCCACTATTGAAGCAAATTATTTCCTTATTCCATGCATTTGTGTCTTTTTTGACATGATTGTCATTCCCACTAGATTTGTGCTGCTACAGAATGCATGCTTAGTATTGATTGCAATTGATCTGTCCTGCATTTTTTTTTAAAAAATGACCATCATATGATGTGTCATCGGTGATGTGAGGAAGGAGGGAGAAAGGGGAGGGCTGGGAGGACCAGGCACCCCCCCCCCCCCACACACACACAAATGGAGGCCTGTCCAGGAAAAATATATGATGTCCCAAAATCAAAGCCCAAAACACTGCTAGGAATGTTAATGCATGCCTCTCAGTCCTGCTCAAAATGGTTATCTCTTTGAATTCTGACACCTTGGAGTGGGTTGTCTTTCAAGCTGGGTCCTTCCTACCAAGGAGGACCAGGCACTGCAAAATGGAGGATGCTTCAGAAGATGTGGGACATGCCCCGAGAAATGCTCCAAAACACTGCTACTAGAAGTGTCAATCCATTCTTCTTAGTCCTGCTCCAATGGGAGGGCCATTTGGGAACTCCTCCTTGGAGAGAAGGCTGGAATGGAGGATGTGTCCTGGAAAAGGAGGATGTGCCTGGCCACCCTGCTTCCAAGGTACTCTACTTGACAGGAAAGAAAGCAAGAAAGTCTCCCACTCTGCAGCCTGAACCTCTTTTGGCCGCCTCCCTGACCCACTCACCCCTGATCCCCAGGAGCGCATTCCCACAAGCGCTGCTGGTCCTGCACTCCTTCCGCCAGCCCTCCTTAACTCCCTGCAAAGGGCTGCTGAGTGGCAGCCAGCCTTTCTCCTCCTGCCCCCATCCTCCCCACACCTCCACTGCTTCCCAGGCCAGCCCCAGCAGCAGGTAAGGAAGGAGGCCAATGGACTGGGACTTGGCAGCTTACCCTGGGAAGGAAGGAAGGAAGGAAGGAAGGAAGGAAGGAAGGAAGGAAGGAAGGAAGGAAGGAAGGAAGGAGGGAGGGAGGGAGGGAGGGGGGCCTGGGACAGTGTGGGATGGGGAGGGAGGGGCCGAGAGAGAGAGAGAAAGGTGGAGTAGGAAGGGTACCTAGTGTCCTCACCACAAAGAAGGACCAGGCATAGAAGACTTTCAAGGAATATGCAGGACATGACTCAAGAAAATCTCAAAACCATGCTAACCCCCTTCCCCAAGGAAAGCACCGAGGCAGAGCTCGGGGGGGGGATGACAAATTTCCCCAAAACCTGGGGTGGAATGGGTTACACCCCTCTGCCAACCCTCTGCCATAGTCCCTCCCCTCCAGTGCGATGTGATTGAGATCCAACAATTGTTCACACTTGTTGAACATGCTTGCAAATCAATTATTTCCAAAAGAACCACCAAAAGATCCATCTTCGCAAAAGCGATTTTTTTGCATTTGCCTCGCTTCACCACAACTCAGACCTAATGCAGTCTGGTCTGAAACTGTTTCCAGTGTGAATGAGGCACATATAAACCAATCAGTAAATTGGTTTAGATCATAGTGGGAATGATCCCTCAGTAGGGAAGAAGATTGTGGGTATTTTCTAACTTTTCTCCTTCCTGAGAGAAGAAAAGAGAAACCTAGCTGATTTTTCCAAGCCCCAGGTACTTAGTAGATATGATCATAATATGTTAATGGAGGCCACTGAATCTTCTACCAGTTAAAATTTCCATTCTTCAAATCTCAATTAACATGGCAGTTAAATTTTGAACTAACTAAGGAGTTCATTGATTATCTAGTCTCTGGTCTTTCTGACTCTTCCTTTTCTATAACTAGATACATATGTACAAATTTATCAACATAATTAAGCTTGCACTACAAAATGCTTAAGGAGTTAGACTTAAGAATGTATCTAAAGATAATAGTATAAATAATACTAGAGCATTGCTTTGAATGTCACTGCCACATAATTACCACACCACTTCTTTTGTTAATTTGTTGTTGTTAATGCTATTATGCTATTTTAAATAAATATAAATATGTCCCTATTGGGCAATTGAAGAAAAGATCTATTTCTAGTCAAAACTATGATCTCAGAAATTGGATTTCTCTTGTATAATATTACTATGAAATTCCTTCACCCAAGTATTTATCAGGGCATTAAAAACAGGCTGTCACAGCAAATGATTGATCTTCAGTTGCTTTCAATATGACTTCATGGGTTTGATACTTAATTTCTAATTTCCACTTAGTGATAATCTGCTGTGGTGTCTTGGTTGGCAGCTGTGGTTAAAAAACTGTTGTAGATTAGTCCATGCACATGCACATTTAACATGATATATATCCACCTAAAATATATTTCCTTGCATTTGGTATATAATATTGAATGCATACAAGATTTAATGGTATGGACTGTGTTGCATCAGTGTATAGCAGAGGTGGGCTACAAAGCACAGCTCAGTACCATGCAGCAGGCATTTAAATAGCCTCACCACTTGTTAGAGATAATGACAGGAAAAGAATGAGTGCCAGATAAGGAATCCCTAAAAAAAAAAATTGCAAGCGAGAAGCCTGAGGTTTCCCATCCCTAATGTCCTACTGTACAGTGGCTGTTCAGCTAGGATGTCTAAAGTGAACTTCAGCATGAACTAATTGATTCCAGAACCATTGGGCAGCAAGAAAGAAGGAAATTAAATGACAAGACGTTTTGATCCAATGGTTCTTAAACTTGTCATTAGTGGGTGGCCACTCCTACAACTTTATAACATTGTTATGGCAGATTTTCCTTTTTTTAGCTGAGCAAATGTCCCTTTGTGAGGAATGAGAAGAATGTGTCTAGGAGAATTCTGGATATTTGCTCCTCAACACACATCCTTCCTTCTAAATTTTAAAAATATTTTCAAAAGTGTTATAAATTTCCCTAAGCTTAAGAATGAAATAGTAGCTAGAATAAAGCATGATGGGCAAGTAGAAATAATTTCTCAGAGAAATGTTGGCAATGAATACTAATTAGCCACTACTAATTAGCTGTATTTTTGTCACATGTGTCTCTTTGGACTGATCTTATGGTTACCTAAACATATATCCAGAGAGACCAAATAGTTGAATGCCTATTTGTAGAGACTAGCTATGAATTATGCAGGGAGATCTAATGAATATGTACCACTTGTGGATAAACAGCAGTAGCACAATGTTGTGCTAAAGGTAGCTGGATCATATTAGCCGGTTATAATCCTGATAATTCATCAACACTTTCACAATATAGATTTTCAATTATATTGCCAAGATTTTTAAAGTTCAGAATTCTACCCAGCATCATATGGCACACATTGAATACCATATACTTTTTATGACCGCAGGAAAACAAAATTGACAACATCCTGCACACATAGAGCAAGTTCAGTTAAGAGTTAAATTGATAGGAACACAAACCTCAGGAACACCAGCTTTCCCCACAAAAATGCTTATCTTTTTAGAACACATGTTTCAGTGTGGCAATGCTGGATTGTCAAATTAGCGTCTACATTCATTTTGGTTACTCCTCCATTACACTGCTAACTTCAAAGCAAAAGATGCAAAACCTGGTGACTGCCCAACAGAATCCACAGAAGAAATGAGAGCCATGTCTTGGGATGCTCAAAAGATGGTTGTTTTATTAGCTTTTCTACTAAAAAAGCAACCATTTTTGAGCATTGTCAGATGTATAGTTTTTTTTCTCTAGCTTCAAAATAGCACAGTCTTGTTACCAACTAGATATAAGAGTTTCATACTATCTTTTTTCTGGGTGCACCCCCTTCTAACCTTAACATAGGACTGATTTAAGTTTATAACTACTTCCACAGGGCCAGCCCCACCTTTAAGCAGAATGAGGCAATCATCTGAGGTGGCAGATGCTGAGGAACATTATCCAAGCTGTTTTGCATAAGCGCCTTTCATTTCTCCTCTCTTGGAGAACAGAATTGCATATGGCACACAACCTATTCCCCAAAGCCTAAACTGGCCAACTGCCTTCAGACACATCAATGAACCATACCCTGTTGCCAGTGTTGAAATAAGATTTCTCTGCCAATCTAGTCAACTTCTGTATGTGGATTGGAGGGAAGTGCCTTCCTGCCTGACCCTGAAAAATTCAGCCAGCTATATAGTATGTGCAGGGTAACCAGAGGTCTTTCTTTTCCCAGACACGATCTACATTTCAGTCTCATGTTTGAGGATCTGGGTGGAATTGCAAAACATCCTTTATTTTGAGCCATAAAACCTGTCTTTGTGTCATCCAGGCAGACAAGCAAGATGTAGCTCAATAGATTTATTATTGTCCTGGCTGCTGCAAAGGGTTTGTTAGTTGCAGGGTTGCAGAGAAGATGGTCACTGACCATGTGGTGGTTTTGTTTTGTTTCTCTGACAGAGGTGTGAAAAGGAAAGGAGGATCTGGATTGTTGAAACAGATTAGTGGCACCAAGGGGTGAAACTGTGTGATTTGGGTTGAGGAAGAAGTAGGAGGGATGACAGATCAAATGGAAAACATTATTTGTTGCTAGTAATGTACAATTTTAAGCATTCATTTTGCTCTGAGTTCTATAAGTCTATTGTAAGCCTACAAGGCATTTTAACAAAGATACAGTCACCAGAAAAATATGCTTGAGTACATAATAAAATACAATATAAGCCATACAGATGTAAATATACCATAAAAATGAATTTACATTAGCTTTTATTTGGTAATGTCCTACATTTTTCTTGAATGCCCTATATGTTATAGTGTCTTGTCCTCCTTTGAGGTTATGACACCTGGTCACCCTGAGAATGTAGAACTCTCAGTGCCAAATTACTTTAGCTGTTCCCTGCTGAAGTTCTGTGTTCCTTGTACCATATAACTTGGTGGGAGTTCACATGTATCTGGAAGTTTGGGGCTATACAGATGGGCAGGAAAAGGTGACCTAAAGTTGCCTTTTCCCCAAACTGCAGCAAATGCATCACCTGCCTTTAGGTTGCCCTCAATGGGGACTGAGCAACCACACTGAGGGCCAGTCAATGCAGCTTTTCAGAGGCTGCAGTGAAGCCTCATCACCCACACTGCCGGCCCCGAGGTTTCCCTAAATAGGAATGGAGTAACCTCATGGGCCGGCAGCGGCGACTTTAATTTTTTTTTTTTTTGGTGGTCTCTGCAGTGCATGCACGCATGTGCAGGCACAACACGGCCCCTTGAACAGAAATGTTGGCATTGCTAAGGACCTGTGCACTGTGCTCTGTAGAGAAATCATGGATGCCACTGCAATCGAGCGGTCCACACTGGTACTCAGCTTGCAATGCACGGGCACAGGAGCCTTCACCATGGTTCCTGCTGCAGGTGCATTCATGCAAGACTTCAGTGATGACTTGTAGGACCCAGAAGTGAGACCTGGTAGAGCGGGTGCCGCAAGACGCATCACACTGTGTACTGCCACCGCCACCACCTGATGCCACCTGAAAGAGCCCCGCACTACTGGGGGATGTTCCCCAGAAGCACTGACTGGTGGGACGGGTTCGTCACATACATCTGGTCCGATGAGAAATGGAGGATGTTTTTCTGGATGCCCGTGCCCTCTGCCACAAGATAGTAGAAGTACTGCAACCACAAATGCAGCAGGCAGACACCCTAGCCTGAAAAGAGGAAAGCCCTCCCTCCATCCACCATCATCTGGAGGGAGAGAAGGCAGGCTGGCTCCATTGGGCCTAGCCTGAAAAGAGGAAGGCCCTCCCTCCATCCACCATCATCTGGAGGGAGAGAAGGCAGGCTGGCTCCATTGGGCCTAGTCTGAAAATAAGAAGGCCCTCCCTCCATCCACCATCATCTGGAGGGAGAGAGGGCAGGCTGGCTCTATCGGGCCTTGTCTGAAAAGAAAGGGGCCCTCGCTCCAGCCACCATCGTCTGGAGGGAGAGAGGGCAGGTTGGCTCCATTGGGCCTAGCCTGAAAAGAAGAAGGTCCTCCCTCCATCCAGCATCATCTGGAGGGAGAGAATACAGGCTGGCTCCATTGGGCCTAGCTGGAAAATAAGATGGCCCTCGCTCCATCCACCATCATCTGGAGGGAGAGAAGGCAGGCTGGCTCCATCGGGCCTAGCCTGAAAAGAAGGCCCTCCCTCCATCCACCATCATCTGGAGGGAGAGAAGGCAGGCTGGCTCCATTGGGCCTAGTCTGAAAAGAAGAAGGCCCTCCCTCCATCCACCATCATCTGGAGGGAGGGAAGACAGGCCGGATCCATCAGGCCTAGCCTGAAAATAAGAAGGCCCTCCCTCCATCCACCATCATCTGGAGGGAGAGAGGGCAGGTTGGCTCTATCGGGCCTTGTCTGAAAAGAAAGGGGCCCTCGCTCCAGCCACCATCGTCTGGAGGGAGAGAGGGCAGGCTGGCTCCATCGAGCCTGGCCTGAAAAGAAGAAGGCCCTCCCTCCATTCACCATCATCTGGAGGGAGAGAAGGCAGGCTGGCTCCATCAGGCCTAGCTGGAAAAGAAGAAGGCCCTCCCTCCACCCACCATCATATGGAGGGAGAGAAGGCAGGGCAGATCCATCAGGCCTAGCCTGAAAATAAGAAGGCCCTCCCTCCATGCACCATTGTCTGGAGGGAGAGAAGGCAGAATGTGTGCTGTCTTAATCTTATTATGTTTATTTCATTATTGTATTTATTTTACATTTGTAAGCAGCCTTGATTGCTTAGGCATATAAGAAATAAATTATTATTATTATTATTATTATTATTATTATTATTATTAGGAAGGCCATCCTGGTAGAGAAGATGGTCGCCATGGCCATCTGGGGCCTCACCCACAGAGCCAGCTACAAGCAGGCGTTAGAGCAGTTTGGGGTCAGCCAAACCACTGCGGAGGAAGTATTCGTGGAGTTTGCCCTCACCATGGAGAAGCTGCTGCTGTCACAGACAGTGTACCTGGGAGACGCCGCTTAGATAAGGACAATCGCACACACTTGTCACTTTTCCTTCTTGCACAGAACGTGTCATGACCTGGCATACAGTGTGGCTGTCACTGTATAGATTCAGCTGCTAGGGCCATTGAACCTGTGCATGTATGCCTATTATGTCATGAACTGGCATACAGTGTGGCCCCTATTGTATAGATTCAGCTGCTAGGGCTGTTGAACCTGCGCAAGTATGCCTATTACGTCATGACCTGCCATACAGTGTGGCTCCTACTGTATAGATTCGGCTGCTAGGGCCATTGAACCTGCGCAGGTATGTGAAAAACATCATCAGTTGGCAAATGGTGTGACTTTTTATCATTCATCCTCTGCTTCTCCCCCTTATTGTCACCCACAGATCATGCAAGGATTCACTGACTTCGGCTTCCCCCAAGTAGTGGGTGCCGTAGACGAGTGCCACTGTCTGATTATGCCACCCTTGGGGAGGAGGAACGAGTTTGTCAACCTAAAGGACAGCTACTCTGTTGTCCTCCAGGCGACATCGGATCATCGAGGATGGTTTGTGGATTTGGAATTGGGCTGGGCTGGATCGACTCACAACGCAAGGAATTCCATCATCTTTCAGGCCATGGAGGCTGACATCTACGTGCCAGGGAACCCCACCATCACCCTGAGTGGCCAGCAGAGCAGCCCCCTCCTGCTCGCTGACAGCACTAACCCCAACTTGGAAGTGGCACATGAAGCCCTACCAGGGCACCACCAATGCCAGACAGAAAGGATTCAACAGGAAACTGAATCGCACCAGGAATGTGGTGGAAAGGGCCTTTGGGCAGCTGAAGGCTCAGTGGAGGTGCCTCACTGCCCCACTCCTTGTGGCAGAGGAGAATGTCATCTCCATCATCGCCTCCTGTGTCATCCTCCACAATATCTGCAAGACTAAGAGAAGGGTCCCAAGACTAAGACAAGGCACCGCTTTGTGCTGCCCACCCTGGGGGCACCCATGGAAGACAATGACCTTGTGAGGCAGAGAGAAGGGGAGGCTGTGAGGAAAGCCTTGGCAGAGTTCTTTGAGACCAGGAGAATCTGAAGTATCCCCTCTCCTCCATCTATGAGCCTAGGGCACTACTGTACTATGCCATGATAATAAGCACTTGAACACAACATTTCTATTATCCACACTCTGTGTATGGCTAGCATTCATGTAGGACACTACTGCACTATGCCATGATGAGATCCTACTATCCCCACTCTGTGTATGGATAGCATTCCTGCTTTTATGCAGTTATCCTTGAACATGAGCCTAAGGGAGTCACACACAGACACACAGAGACACACACACAAAAGGGCACGGGGGGGGGGTGTCACCTGACACCAGATTTACTGGCAATAGAAAGATACAGTGCAAAAACCACCAACTGTAATCTCTGACAGTGTTGCAAAAATCCCAACAGTCAGCTTTCCTAATGGCTCATTCGATTGTAACAAGTGGTAGCCCAAAGGGCTACCATTGGGGCCCACATACAAACTGCTCTTATGAGGGTCCCCATTGGCTAGGAGCCAGGTAAGGCCATCTGTCCCCGCAACAATTGCCCATAAATGGCCCTGCGGACCTCCTCAGATCCCCAGGATGAAGATGGCGGACAGTAGGAGAGTGCCCATCCGGATCACGTATTGGAGTAATGAAAAGGTGGGCAGTCTCCTTCATGCCTTCATGAAGGAGCCATGAGAAGGGTGATGGCCAGTACCAACAGGCCGAACCGGGGGTACTTTACCCAGGCCTCCCAGGCTCTACACCAGCAGGGCTTCAGGAGGACCTCTCAACAGTGCTGGACAAAGTTTAAGGCACTGAAGGGGGTCTTCTTTGAAGCCCTGGAGGACTATGGGGAGTACCCTCCAGTTCGTAAGAGGCCACCCTTCTATGACCAGCTGTGGGCCCTGTGGGTGAGGGCAGGCCAGCCAAGATGGCAGGATCATTGTCCTCCCGGTAAGTGTCGAGCCCTTGCCATGGTCCTTCATGCCCATCCCTATCTTCCCCTCACCCTTCCCTATCCCACCCCCCTCTTGTCCCCATCCCATGGGTGTTAATGGTGTTTCTCTTCTCCCCAAATACAGGTGTACAGCAGAGGCGGTGACAGGGACAGAGGAGGGACCCTGCCGGTTCCCCCTCCTCCTCCTCCTCAGACGGGGAAGCCAGGCCAGACAGGGAGGGCCAGGCAGAGGGAGCCCGTGCCGTCCCTCTGTAGCCACACCAGCCTCCCGTGGCAGAAGGTAGGTCTCTGAGGGAAGGGGTAATGGCTGCATGACTGCAGCATCCATGGCATTCCTGTCCCTCCCCTCTCCCACCACTTTCCATGCTGCCTTCCTAAATGGTGTTTTTTTTCTTTTCTTCATTTCACAGGCAGATCTGCTGAGGAGGAGGTGGCGGGCCTGAACTGATGCCCACCAGGTGGAAAACTGCAGGGGCCCCTTGGTGTTGCCCACCTGGTGGTGATCCACATCAGCTGGGAACAGGACTGTGAGCGGGGTAAGAGTGGCAGGGACACAGAGGGAGGGAGTTGGGGGAGGGGGCAAGAACCCTGCCTGTAGCTTTGGGTGATGGGGTGGAGAGCAACCTCCTACCCACACTTTTCTCTTTTCCCTTGCAGGTTGCCGGATGGAAGAAAGGATGGCTGCCATGGAGGAGCAGATGCAATGTCTCAGTGACTCCGTGGCAGCCATCATTGACCATCTGGGTCTACCCCCATCCCCATCCCCACCCCGACCCTGACCCACCCCTCCCCATCCCTGATGCACCTTCCTCTCCCCTTCCCCTTGTACATACTTCCATCCTCCTCCCTCCCCTTCTTCCCCCTTTTTAATTTCCCCCTTTGTAAATACTCTCCTCCCCTTCCTCAATGTTTAAATCATTGTAAATAGTTATTTAATTGTTGTTTTTATCAAAAGAATTTTTTAAAAAAATTCATGCCATAATCTGCGCACGTACGGAGGTTCGGCAATAGCTGTATTTTATAAATAAACTTTCCATTTTTAAACAGCTTGTGATGTTTTATGCAAAGGTGTGCAGGTTCATTGCAGGATCTCCACAGGAAACCAGTGAGCAGCATCAGTGACGTGGGCATAGTGTGCAGTGGCAGTGGCAATCAGTGAGGTTGGCATAGTGTGCGGTGTTGGTGGCAATCAGTGAGGTGAGCATAGTGTGCGGTGCTAAGCAGTGAGGTTGGCATAGCGGGGGGTAGTTGGTGATGGCTGTCTTGGTACTTAGTGGTGATCATCGCAACATCTCCATCGCCCTCTACTTGATCTCTGCCTTTGAGGGTGGCGAGAGGGCGGTAGCACTGCCACATCACTGTTGAAAAGGCTGGCAGACTCATCTATGGAGTGTTGCTCAGTGATCTCCACCTCCATAGCAGCCTCCTCCTCCATGGGTGGACACCTCTCCCTCCTCCCTCTGCCCTCCCCCCACAGCTTCATCTTCCCCAGGTGGACACCTCTCCTTCCTCTCACCCCCCCCCCACAACTTCATCCTCCATGGGTGGACACCTCTCCCTCCTCCCTCTGGCCACAGCACTCTCAACATCCATGGGTGGAGAGTGACCCCTCCTTCCTCTGCCCAGCACCACAGCCACCTCCTGCTGGCCCTGGGGGATACCCCTCCCTCTTTCACCCTCCTGCGCACCCTCCCCACTGCCACCAATGGCCCTCCGGGGCCCCTCTATGACATTCACAATTCAGGCCAGCAGATTGGTCTGCACTTGTAGGGAGTTAGTGACACACCAATGCTCGTGGGCGATGTGTGGTTGATGCTGGATGCATTGCTGCTGGAACTCCCTCCAGTCCTCTGTCTCACTCTGCCTCAGCTGATAGGAACGTTCAGCAAGCTGATAGGAACATTCAGCAAGCTGATAGGAACGTTCAGTGAGTTGATAGGAAAGTTCATCCTGTTCTAGAGATTTGGCCATTTTCTCTGTGCTACATTCCATAAACCGATGCTGGGCACTCGTATTTGCTGCGGCTGCTGAGCGACGTGTCCTCTTCCCTCTGGTGTCAGCCAGGCGGGCTGCCGGTGGCATTGCAGCTCTGGTATTAGCTGTTTCATCCTCCTCCTCTCTCCCTAATGCTACTTCTCATTCTAGGAACATATATGGCAGAGGGCACCCTTGCACACGCAACATCTCCCGCACATATCAGGGGGGAGGGGAGAGGTACTTGCCAGGGAGGTTAGTGTAGGCACACTGGATACATGCAGGTGGTGGTCATGTGAGGGACAGACAAACGTTCCTCCATGCCCCCCCCACATGCTAGGGTGCAAAAGCAGCATGCGGGGGGAATCTGCAAACCTGCGAATCTATGCAAAAAGTCACAAAAGCCATACAAATTGCTTCATTTTTTGGGGTGCAGACGTACATGCAATGGAATGCATTTTTTGTCATAACAGGGAATTTACCATGCACAACCTGGACCTGCTGTATCATCTGGGTGAATTGTCCAGGATGTGCCCTCTCCTCGCCCTCACTCTCATTGTCGCTGACTGCTGTACTGGTCTGTGGGACAGGGGAGCGGTCACAGTGGCTACTAATCCTAGAAGATACAGTGGTCCACTCAGAACCACGAGATGGTGGCCTGCTGGTGGAAGATGTAGAGGCGTGGGATGGTGGTCTCATATCAGAGATGTCCATAGCCCTCTGACTGCAGGATGTCTCATCTGAGTTGGAGTGTTCCTCCTGGTCATCCAAAAATGACAAGGGATGGGTCATCTCTGCCCTCTGGACACCCTAGTGCTGTCCCCTGCACCCCTTCCTGAGGGCCCTGGTGCATCTTACCTTGAGGTATCCAAAGCTCCTGAGTGCATTCTTCCTCGGAGATGTCCTCCACAGTTTCTGCTCTGGCTGGCTGGCCGGCCCACTGGGACCCTCACAACTTCACTGCTGGTGCATATTCTGCTGGGCCGTATGCTGCCATCCCTGGCAAAGAAGGCATGGAGTTCCTTGTAGAAGAGCATAGAGGAGGGACCCCATCTGCTTTTGGCCTTGTGATCCTTAAACTTCTTGTAATCGGACTTGAGGTTTTTGGTCTTCTGATGACACTCTTCCCAAGTGTTTTGGTGGCCCTTCGCCCTCATGGCTTCTACCAACTCCTTAAATGTATCGGCATTCAAGAAGGAATTTCTCAATTTCTCCAGAATGTGTGGCTGCAACCACAGAGCTATGAGGTCAGCCGTCTCCGCATGGGACCACGATGTCCCTCTCCCTCTTTTTGGCTCTCCGCTTGTGGATGGCTCTGCCATTGTTCCTGCTGTGGACAAGAGGAGCTCCGAAGTGGACAGCTGTGGAGGTCTGCAGCGACCAAAGGTGCACTGTCAAAATGGCGCTGGAATATGGGGGGGGGGGGGGTCCAGCTTAAAAGTGAAACTTTCCCTTTATCTCTTTTACACAATGTAACATCCAGTAGCAACAGTTTCACCTTCCCGCTCTGGAGCATGCGCACTGTGAAAATTAGGGTTAGGGCTAGGGTTCTGATGCAGACGCACATGCAGTGCTTCACCCACATCTGAACCCTAAAAATGCTTTAATTTAAAGCTTTTTTCAAAGGGCGCATGCTCCCCAGGGGCAGCTCAAAATGTGGTGCACCTGTTCACGTGCATTTACATCTTCCAGGGAATCATGGGAATTGTATTTTTTTCTCAGATATTGAGCCTTCTCTGTCAGAGAGCTCTGGTGCCACAATAAACTACAGTTCCCATGATTCCTTAGCACTGAACCAGGACAGTTAAAGTGGCCTCAATCTGCATTATTTCTGGCAGTCTGTAAAGGCCCTAAGTCTATGAAAGCTTGTGCTACAATGTCTTTTGCTCAGTAAGTCTCAAAAGTGTTCCAAGATCCCTTTGCATAATGTTATTCCAGATTAACATGGGTGTGTCTCTGAATTTTACTGTTAGAAATATGTACAAGTGAAGGTTGTCTTGGTACATAGTCTATGCATAAAGTGAGGAAAATTCTATATGTTCTTGCATATCCGTGTGCTGAGCATATCTTGCAATGCTCAGGGGCAGTGATGTGGGATGCTTACAAAGCATATCTTCAGGTATGGGGTCATTACCCATGTTGATAACCTGTGTGGGATGCTTTCTCCTTATAGATCTATTATATAATTGAAATTTAGATTTTTGTTGGCTAGGGTAGTTATGCCTGGAATCCTATGCAGAGAACTGCAGAGGACAAACATGACCCTTACTTTTCTGTTCCTTTTCTATTTGTTGCAAGTGTTGTCTCCTTGTTATTTGTGTAATGTACTACATTTCATGCTCAACTGACCTTTCACCAAGTTCCTCATTTAGCACTTACATTGAAGCCAACCAGAGTAATTTTTAAATCTTGCTTCAATAGTGCAAACAGTACAGTATACATCATCACATGTGCCATAGCTAATGTAGGATGCAAGAGAGGCTGCATAGTGCTTACAGTACACAGAACTGTCATCCAGCACCTTAGTGATGCTGCCCTGCCTTGTATCTGCTTGCTGAGAGATAGTATTTTAGAAGAGAGTTAGAAGCAATACCAAGACCTAACAGTGTCCTGCCAGTTAACACGATGTAACAGAAAGCCAAATAACAACCCAGGTTCTAATTCATCAAGTTCTAGGTCTTTCCTGATTAAATTCCTGGCCAAGGAGTAAGTTAATTTCCCCCCATCTGTTGCCACATCTTGCCATGCTATTTATTGCTTGCGGGCTGCCTATTAGATTGGTTTTAACATCTACTGTTGCAAATTACTAAAATTGTTTTATTGTTGTTTATTGTTTTAATTTCATGATGTTTAATACTTGTTTTAAGGGGAGGGTGGGTTTGGGTTTGGGAGGGTTTACTGTGAGATTTTATTGTTGTAAGCTGCCCTGATTGCTTTGGTAGAGGGGCGGGATAGAAATAAATTTTATTATTATTATTATTATTATTATTATTAGTGAACAAATACCGAGAGTCTAGCTGCAAATTTTCTGGCCTTCTCTGCTCCTGAGAATATCCCACTCTAAAGAAGTCCTTTCTTTCTGCTAAGGACTTTGAAGTGTGCTTTTCTTTTCAAGTTACAATGTTCTCATGGACTCCTTCTTGAACTCTGTAACTAAATTGTCTCTGTCCAGGGGTGCATCCTCAGTTATCTGCAGTGTTATAGGTTTGCAGAATCAGTCCCTATAAGTCTCTGGTTCTTAACACCAAAGTTTATCTTTTCTTGAGAAGACATCTGATGGGATAAAGACACAAATCAATTTACCTGATCTTTCTCTATGTGAATTTTTGCCAGCATTTTCTTCCTTGCACAAGTGGTGATGTGACAGCAAGGGTTACACTGGCAGTAGTTGACTGTTGCTGGAAAGGTGTTATTGAAAAAACAGATTGACTACCCTGGCTCATCCCACCTAGCAGACCAAACCTGAGGATGGGCTCATGCAGCAAATCTTTTAGCTGTACTGTTCATGATCTTTGTTGACTTATGTGCATAGTTTCCATTAAGAAGCTTATTGCATGGCTTTTCAAATCGACTTAGCTCTCTCAGCACAAATTTTAATTTGGGTGGCATCCTGATATTATCACAGCAATTTTGCTGCTGGATCTGCTGCCTGGGTCCATCCCTGCTCCCAGAGGCACTCAGCATGCCTCTTTTCAAAGCCAGGAGTTTTCTGGCTTAAGAAAATGGTTGCTGGAGCACTCCTGGGAGTGGGGATAGGAGAGATAAGTTGATTTGAAAAGCTGTGCAATAGGCTCCCAAGATTGATGGAATTTCTTGTATATTTACTGCAAAAAATGAGCCACTGTTCACTTTCCTCAGTGTTTTCTCTCTTGCTCTTTAATTACACTGCAAAAGAATGAAAGCACAAGGGCAAAGTTAGTTGTAATATTTTTAATTATTTTCATTTTCATACATTTCTATTACCTAGTGCTTATCAAAGAAGAAATGATAGAGCTAATTACTGTTTCAATGCACTTGTCACTTCTTGTTAGCCTTTCCCATGATTCTGACCTTTAATTTAGTAGAATAATGAAAAAAGAAGTGATCATGCTATTTGTGTTTGCCATCCCTCTCCTCCCTCTCCCTCATCCCATGAGTAACTGATAAGTAATATTTTAGGTGACTGGAAGGGTAATTACAGCAGTGTGAACAGATGCAGGACTTGTGCAACACGAATTATAGGTCAGTGCAGTTGTTGTGCCATTCCTGTAGTGATAAAGAAATTGCTGTTAATTACTAGATTATTACCGTACTTAATTCTGAAAATTCCAAGCTATCAAAACAATGTGTAGAAGCACAAATCATATTATTTCTGTTCTTTCTGCAAGGTGGCAGTACTCTGGATGTATCATTAGCTTTAGGAATGCTGTAATTTTAGCTAATGAATTAAATTTACAGCTCTATTACTGGTACACAGAGATTACAAATTTGCCTTGAGATGTTAAACAGCCCTCTTTGGAGTGATTTACTCATCTGCATATTGTCGCTTGAAAACAATGTTAGCTAATGTTTAATAGCTAATGTTTCAACATACGCATTCTTTTCTGACTATAGCATAACTTTAGTCAGAAACAAAAACAGTTTCACCTCAATGAGGAACAGTTCCCATGAGTCATGTAGTCTAATGCAGTACTGTTCAAGAAACACAGAACACATTTGACCATTGTGTAGATTTAGGAGTTGATTTAATACTCAATTTCCTAAAGAGGCAGGGGCCCCTCAATAGCTCATTTGAGATTTAATGTTCCTGGTCCATCCAACTAAAGTTTATTGGAGTAGGAAAGATCAGCAAGCTCCAGTGCTCTCATAATCTCATTTGTTTTTTTTCATGGGTTTGTTAAACCACAGTTTCTCCATGATGTCTAAATCATAACGTAATGCTGTCTACAAACACGAGTTGCAAACCAAATCTGGTGTGCCCTTAGGGGGCAAAGTGTGAGGAGTAGCAAACTAACAGAATCTACTCTAGTTCTAACTAAAAACTGTCAACAAATATGGAAAATAAAAGAATGTCCCACAGATTGGAAATGCTTAATATTCATTTTAATCCCCAAGAAAGGGGACAACAGGGATTGCAGTAACCACAGAACTATTATATTAATGTCCCATATAAGCAAAGTGATGCTCAAAATTCTACAATAAAGACTTTTAATATATATGGAGCAAGAAATGTCAGATGGCCAAGCTGGGTTCTGGAAAGGAAAAGGCACTAGAAATTATATTGCAAACATAATTCAACCAAAGATATTCAGAAGAAAATGATCTTGGGCTTTATAGATTATAGCAAAGCCTTTGATTGTGTAGATAATGAAAACTTTTGGATCATTCTTAAAGAACTGGGTGTGCCACAGTATTTCATTGTCCTGATGTGTTACCTGTAGTCAGGATAAGAGCTACTGCCAGGACATAATACAGAGAAACTGAATGATTTCCAATTGGCATGGGAGTAAGGCAAGGCTCCATTTTATCACCCTATCTGTTTAACCTGTATGATGAACATATCATATGTAAAGCAGGGCTGATGGAAGTCACGATTCAAGTTTAGTCTGGAGTCTAAGCCCATTCCCAATGAAAAGGGTGGGATTTAAAAGAATAATAAGTGGGATAGAGGATGGGAGATGTTGATTTTCTGCTTTTTTGGCAATTTGATCAAAAGCAAAACAAACCCAGCCAAATTGGTTTCTCTCTGAACACTATATACATCAAAAATGTGCTCAGTATAGCTAGACATTGTCTTTTCAGTCTGTATGATCAAAACATACTTAATATCCCTTCCTTGATAAACTTTTTAAGGAGGAAAATGGAATACTGGTGGCAGGGTTTGCTGTGTTTATGATCTTCATGATGATTTGTGACATTTGGGGCTTTCAGAAATGTATCATCTTTCTATTTCAATGTGTGTCATTCAGAGTTCAAACCAAACCTGGTTCCTGTTGTGTTGTACACCAGATATTTCCCCATTCTCCCATCATGGCTGTTGATGGTTTATACATACATTCTGTGTAACTCTGAGAATGAATACTCATTTATTTGTCACATTAATACCCTAGTTTTTCCTCCAAAGGAGCACAAGGTGCCTTCTCCTTATTTTTAATTATGTGAGGAAGGTTACTCTAACAGGAACACTGTGAAGTAAGCTATTCTGAGATAGTGACTGTCACAATGTTACCTTGTGAATTTCATGGTTAAATAGAGACATGGTGCCTTGTCTTTGTCTAATACTTAGCCACAACAATATGCTGGCATGGAACATGACATTGTAATTTATAATATATAATAATAATTTCATAGCAAGGTTTTTAACATGTTCAGACCAGGGTGAGAGAAGATGTTAGGAGGAAGAACAAAATCATGGAAGTAGGTCATGATCTAAATTTGTATGTATTCTACTGAAGGTAACAGGAGAATCTATGTGATTACAGCTATTTGACCATATGATAGTATAGAAATAATTCTGCATGTTTTCTGTTTTTTACCCACAGGGTGTCCAGACCATAAACTGGACATATGGAGAGGGCCAGTGTGATGTAGTAGATTGAGTGTTGCACTATGACTCTGGACACCATGATTTGAATCTCTGCTTGGCCATGGAAACCTACTGGGTGACCCTTGGTGAGTCACGCTTTCTCATCCCCAGAAAATCCCATGATATGTTCTTAGGGTCCCCATAAATCAGGAATATCTTCAAGGCACACGACAATATTGACTGGAGACAAAGAGGTGCAGAATACACAATCCTACTGTACACTCTATATGAGCTGAAAGATTAATCTGGAAAGAGTAATTGGGAAGCCAAAAGTAATGATGATTAGTATATGAATACTCTGAGCCCTACATATACAAATTTCATGATACAGACTTGTTCAAGAACAATAACTCATGCTGCATTAACATTCAAGTCTCATTAGATTAAGAAATACTTTCTTCTGAGTGAGATGGCAACCTGAAACCAGTGGCTGCACTGATTTCAGTATAACTTATTTTTCAAGTGACTTCAGATTATACCTTCAAGTGCTCTTTGTTGCTGTTTTTCACTTTTGTGGGACACTGTGCTGGAGCCATGATAAAAATGTACAACACAATCCCATGGAGGGGTATTTGAAAGGATTAATAATTGAGCCCAATGGGATGTACTGCTACATAAGTGTATGTACAATGCCAATCTAAACTGTACAGAGAATGTAAACCTTTTTTCAGATGAACTGCTCAATCATATGAAATCACTGTTCATTTTGTTGTTTATTTTGCTAGGATTTTCTTATTGAGTTCTGTTAATATATTGAAAAACGATGAACAAGAGAAAACAGAACCTCTTGTATCCTCCTTGAATCTTAGGTGACAATAATTTTGAAGGTTGGATTGATCCGTGAAGGGCAATATTAATCTTTGTGTGTGCAATGATATTCGGATAGACACTCAAGTCCCTGTTATTATCTCTAAGGTACAGAGGCTAACTGGCAAGAAACCCTTTTCTGATGTTCCTTGCTGCGTTAATACCAATATGAATTAATGTTCAGTTGCACTGTAATGATCCAGACTGGAAGGGGGTACTTCTGAGCATTGGCTTCTCCATATGTATGCAATCAATTCCATTTCTCATCAAAATAACATTCAGGCTGCTTCTTTAAAATATGGCATATAAAATCATGGTTCTGACAATAAACCAGAGCTATAGTGAATTCATCGTCTGAAATGTGCAAGGACATTCAGTAATGAGACTTCACCTGCCAAAGTTTTCCAGTGAGTTTCAATCTGTGTGAAAGATAGCAAACTTTAATGCTATCCTTTGATGACCAGATGTTGTCTCCACCCCCAGATTGAACCTCAAAAATTGGTGTCCCCTGAGCTGTGTTGTTCTGCTGCAAACTTCAGGGTGGACCTCACAGTTCATACTTCTGATCTCTCTTCCAATTTCCTTGGAAGGGCTTTGTGATTGAATCAGTAACTTAGGGGGGAAGCAGACAGCACAAAGCACCATTTTTGGGGCAAGGAAGGGGAGGCGCAGCCACATGGTGGGTGCCCCAACCCCTTCCCCAAAAAGTCCTTGGAGCAACTGGCCCTCCACATGGCTGGCACTCCAAGGATGACCTCCCGCTGCAGCGTCCGCACACACTGCAGCGGAAGAGTCGCCGAAGGTGCGCCGGCAGCCTTTTGCGGCGCACCTTCAGAGATTTGTGGAAGGAGTGCTATTTTAACGCTCCTTCCAGGGGCGGCGAAGCTGCGCTGCGGGGCCGAGGTGTGCGGATACCTCAGCCCCGCAAAGCAGCTTCCTGGGGCGGCCCCATGCCGCCCGTCTGCTTCCCCCTTTAATCAGAGCTTCCAAATAAGACATTAGAAATTAAGTGCTTAATTGTTATGCTTAAAAACAAAAACAAGTGGCAATGGCATTACTTTTAAATGTTTTGACAAAAATGAGGTTGAGTAATACTTATTCCTAATAGTAGAAATCTTACTTTTGAGGATGGATTTGAAGTATTTTAGTTGTCATTAAAAAAAAACAAACACCTGACAATATTCACAGTATCATGCTCAGACCATGTTACACCAAGGTGACCAGATGTCATAACCAGAAAGGATGACAAGGCACTGCAAAATGTAGGGCATTCAATAAAAATGTAGGACATTACAAAATAAAAGCTAAAAACACTATTGTAAATATAAATTCGACAAATCTCTATTCTTGTGGGATTGTTTTGCTCCTACTTACTTCCATAAGCTCCATTTACTGTACACACACTTATTTCTTGGTTGGACACTTCTGTCCTGTGCCCTTTTGAGTTCTGCCATACCTATGCAGCTGCAATTCTAACAGCAGCATCTAGAGCAGGGGTCGGGGCCGAATGCGGCCCCCCGAGGCCTTTGGACCGGCCCCTGGCCGGTCCTGCCGCCGCCGCCGCCGCCCCCCGCCATGATGATATTTATTATTGTTGTTATTACTGGTTCTTGGGGTTTTCTTGGCAAAATCTCCACAGGGGTTTTGCCATGGCTTTTCTGGGGCTGAGAGAGTGTGCATGCATATTTTTTTAAAAAATTATTTTTTTTTAAAAAAATATTTATTTATTTATTTATTTACTTATTTTTGGTGCTTTGGCCCCCCAATTGTCTGAGGGACAGCAACCCGGGCCCTGGCTCAAAAAGGTTGCCTACCCCTGATCTAGAGTAAGAAGGAGGAACCAGGGATTGTCTGCTTCAGCCACCTCAGCAGGCTGAGTGGATGACATTTTGGGATTTTGCCCAGGCCCCTGGACAGAATGTTAAAATGTAGGAAAAAGAGGACATCTGCTCACCCTGTGTTATACTACTCATCAAAATTAATGCTTAACAGCTAATGTGCTGTTTTCAAAATAACAATTTCACACTCTGTGAATAACAAGCAGAAATTTGACTGGCAGCGTTTCCCTATAAGTGCTTCTTCATATTGGTGAAATGCTGTATTTGTTTAATTTCAGCAGCAACATTTAAAGGGGAGGACGCTTAATTTCAGATATGAAATATCTGCAGCTCAGAACTAAAGTTCAGTCCTGATCTAGAAAATTTGTTCCATCTATTAGGAGTATAGGTGGTGTGCAAAAATATAAATAACTTGCATTTGGTTTAATGATTCAGTAACAGTGAAGGCTGTAGTGACAGATAAAAATTAGTCCAAGGGCAAGAAACAATAGATTTGTGTGTGTGTTTTTTAAGGAATTTTTTTAAAGGATTCTTTTAAAAAAGAAAAAAGCTGCATGGCAAGTAGCTGAAATTTGGGGATACTATTAACAAATGTGCAGACGCATAATCCATCTCTGTGTGGATTTTGCAACAAAACAGGATTTGGGCGACTAAAACGTCCCAAATAAAAAAACAAAAACAAAAAATCTTTGGAATTTCTTCAGAGTACCAGAGAAGGGGGAGAAATTACACCTTCACAACCTTGAGGACAAAGTTGAGAACTTATGAATGTATTCTTTGATCAGTTCACATCATTTCCATTTTTTGTTTTGTTTTTTGTTTTAAAAAAAGATCTGACAGAAAAAGAGAGGGCTGGCTGGTGTGAGACTCACTGTGTTTGCCTGGCCTTTGTCTGTCCTGTCACTACAAGAAAGATGCACACAAATTTTTTTGGTTTTGAATAGAACACACACTGTTTTTCATCAGAAAAACTACTGTCACAAAGAACTCTTACTAACAGGATGATGAATAGACCTGCTGGATTTGGACAACCCTGCCTTCAAAGTGTTAGTGTTCCAGTAGACCATAAAGTTATTTATTTATAATCATTTTGTTTGGAGTAGAATTCTGTTTTTAAAACTTTTTGACTTGGTTGTGGGCCTTGCATGGGGAGGGGTGTGTTGACTTTTTGGCCTGCCTATTTTCTCCTGACATATGATTTCTGCTTCTTTTCACTTCACATCCTTTTCTAAGTCTTGCCTTGACATGCTCATGAATTAGTACACTTTGGTTACACGGGCTTCATAAATTGCCATGAAATCACACTGATGATTTGTTGATTGGCCATGACTGACTCTTTCTTTTCTTTTTAAATGTTGGCACTTACTTCTGTCAAGATAAGTGGATCTCATTTTAAATTAAAATGTTTGCCTGTGTCTCACAAGTGTTAGAACTATAGATTGTTTGCATGTGGCTGTTCTTACTGACTGGGTCTACCTGATGATTTATTTTAAAAGCAAACAAACAACCCATAGCAGTCTCTCCACATGTTATGAAACAAATGGATATAAAAGGTCATTGGAAAGTGTGTGATGTGAGGTCATTTCAGGAGTTCACAGAAGGAGCATACAGAGCTGGGCCAGGAGACAGAGGGGGGAAGCAGACGGCCAAAAGGGCCGTTTTGGGGGTAGGGAAGGGGAGAGGCAGCCACACGGTGGGCGCCCCAACCCCTTCCCCAGGTCATCCTCGGAGCAGCTGGCCCTCCACACGTTCGCACACACTGCGGCGGAAGAGTCACCGAAAGTGCACCGCAGCCTTTTGCAGTGCACCTTTGGCGACTTGTGGAAGGAGCGCTAATTTAGCGCTCCTTCCAGGGGCAGTGAAGCTGTGCCACGGGGCCGAGGTGTGGGGATACCTCGGCCCCGCGGCGCAGCTTCCCGGAGCGGCCCATGGCCGCCCGTCTGCTTCCCCCCAGAGTTTCCTTGTGATAAGTTAATGGACAGAGGGAAGAGAGGAGGACAAAGGCCAGTATTACACTTTTGTCCAGACCAGTCCTCCAAAATCTGTGTCTCTGGAATATTTTCCTGAAATTTTTGTCAGATTCTTGGATGGCCTGCTCATACTAAGAGAGCTAGTGTGGTATAGTGGTTTGGATGCTAGATCAGAGTTCAAATGTTCATTTGGTCATGGAAACTTACTGGGTGACCTTGGGCAAATCACACTCTTTCAGCCTCAGAGAAAGGCAAAGGAATCCCACTCCTCTGAACAAATCTTTCCAAGAAACTTCATGAAATGATGGCCTTATTGTTTCCATAATTCAGAAATGACTTGAAAGCAGGCAGCAAGAAGAAGCTCATACCATTCTTTACACAGCCTTTTGAAGAAAAATAAGATCAGGCCTGGTTAGTACTTAGATGGGAGACTACATGGGAATATTAAAGATATCCAGGTAAGACTAGGAAAGGATTTAACTTGAAACCCTGAAGAACTGCTATCAATCAGAATTAATATTACTGAGCTAGATGATCTGACTCAGATTGCGTAGCTTCATATGAACAAATATTAGAGCCAGAGAATATGGCACTGCTGGTCTAAAGACACATTAGCATGGAAGATAAACTTTTACGAGGATTTCTCATAACTTATAAGCCTGAACTGACAGTGTGTTAAACAACCAAATACTGAACTACTTATGTCTGGGGTAGTCTTATTTGGGGAGGGAAGTCAAAGTAAAGTGACTCCCATGAATTGGTAGAACAGTTTCAGCTCTTTGATTCTTCAAGGCTTTTGTCAGGGAACTAAGAGAAACTATCCAGCTTCTAAAAATTAAAATTTTGTTTTTTGTTTTTTAAATGGCTAGGTCAATATTCACTAAAGACTGTGGAAAATACATTGTTTATTTTATACATATACTGTTTAGTCAGTGTTACTGCACTCAAATGTAATGATAGGTGGTAACGGGTTTTACAAAAACCTTTGATTGCATTATAAATCAATTGCATGTGGATGTTTTTAATTTTTAATTATAGCACCAAACTATCTAGAATTGTCCATATTTCAAATTTCATCCATCAATGCATACACATGGACAGAAATAAACTTTGGAAAGTTCACATGCTATCAGTTAATTTCTATAAGTGAGCAGATGATAAAGGCCCATCATGTGGTGCATCTACCTGAAATAGGTGTAAATAAAAATTCTGAAAATGCACACTCCTGCTCATTAAAAAATAGTAGCATAAAGGTTGCAAAAGTTTTTAGTGCCAAATTTATCCTTTCTATGGTTTCATGTTACAATAATGCCTTATCAATATTTGTTACCATTATGTGTTGTATGAGGGATTAATTAGAGTGAGTTTTCAGCAGAATAATTGGTATCTTATAAAGGTAATGTGATGATGGCATTTTTATAAAGGGCAGCCTGGTATGTCCCATAGAATCAAGTTTTACTGCCGAGTCTGTCTTATAAAGAGGGTTGTCAAGTACAGCCATTAAGATTGCCAACAAATGATGTAATAAATAGCACTGTAGTCAGTGCATCACAACCTATCTCTTTCAGTCTAAATAACTATTACAGGTGGGTCCTAAAATATAATGGATGGCCAGATCCTTAAAATCCAGTAGGAAAAACAGCTAAGCATCACTCAATGGACGTTTTCACACGGGGCTTTTGGAGGACGCTAGCCGGCCTCCGTCCGGCCCCACTCTGGCTCCATTTCCGGCGTGTTCACACACGTGCGGCGGCAAACCCTGCCCCTTCCGGTGCCATCCCTGCGTCCGTCCAGCTTCTTGCTCCGTGTGTTCAGACGCACAGAGCCGTAAGTCTGGCCTCACTCCGGCCAAAAGACCTGTAACTCCAGCTTCTGCGGCTTAAAGGTAATTCCTGGTGTCAAAAGGAATTAGCCTGCCGGCGGCGGAGCCATTCCGGAATCGGCGGCACGACCCGTTCCGGAATGGCTCCACCCGGCTTTAGGGAGGGTAGTGTGAAAATGTCCAATAGCACTGTAGTCCATAGATAGCAATGACTGAGTAGTAAATTTTGAAGTGCATGTGCTCACTGTGTCAGGTCCCAAAGCCAAGGAGAGATTAGATCTTATTAATGTTTGCTTTTAAATTTCTTAAGTTTAATTTTGTCTTAAGGGGTGTGGGAGGGATGGGTGGAGGGATTGGGATACCGGAATGCTTTTAACTATTGTATTTTTAATTGTTGTAAGCCGCCCCGATTGCTAAGCAGAGGGGCGGGATAAAAATAAAATTTATTATTATATTATTATTATTAGAAGATAATACAAATATGATAAGCAGCTCTTCAACCATTTAAGGCTCCATCCACACTGCAGAAATAATCCAGTATGACACCATTTTAACTGCAATGGATCAATGTTATGGAATTCTGGGAACTGTAGCTCCTTGGGGCATCAGAGCTCTTTGATAGAAAAGGGTAAATGTCTCACAAAACTACAAATCCCAGAATTTCATAGCATTAAACCATGGCAGTTAAAGTGGTGTCAAATTGGTTATTTCTGCAGTGTGGTTGCAGCCTCAGTCATTTCTTAAGGTGTTGAACAACATAGGGCCCAGGACAGAACTCTGAAGCACCCCAGTAGTCACTTTTCTCCATGACCAAGAGATGCCATTAGTGAGTACTCTATAGATTCAAGTCAGTCAACCAGTTCATCTAACAATAGCCTACAGTTCATGATCTTGCCTGCAAGAATATCATGAAAGATCTTGGAGATTATCACACAGCTTTAAATGGATTTTGCCACCAAATCCACTGGCCGAGTGCAGCCAGGCTGCAGCTCAGGTCCCAGGAACACTCAGCAAGCCGCGTTTCAAAGTTCAGCTTTGAAAAGTGGCATACTGAGTACTCCTGGGACCTGGTCTGAAGCCTGGCTGCACTTGTCAGGCAGATTCGGCAGCAAATTCCATGTGGTAGAACCCAGTTGCAGCCTGAATGAGACTTCAACTCAGAAGAGGTAAGTTACTTTTTTAAGCTGTGCGATAATCTCCTTGTCACAAACCTTGCTTAAATCAAGACATACTACTCCTCTGCTCTACTAAGTGTTTAACTCAAAAAAAGAGGCAAGATTAATTTGGTATGACTTGTTTTTGGGAAACCCATGATGCCTCTTAGGACGTTATCACACGGGGACCAGTTTCATGGTTAAAGAGATAATAAAGTGGAAATAAAGCATCCCAAAAATAAAGCGAAAATAGCACTAAATTGCACAAAAGCATTTCTCACATAATTAGAATAAAAATGGAATTAAGTGAAAAACGAAAAAAAGACGTTTTTAACTTTCATACTCAAGTGAAAAAACCCATAATTGTACTAGAAATGGGCATGTTTTGTTTTCGGGTGACCAGACTTCTCCTTTTCCAGGGTGGGTCCTGCATTTCATTCAACCTTCTCTCCTCTCCAGGAGGAAATGTCAAACTGTCCTCCATTTGGAGCAGGAGTAAGAAGCATGATTTTCTATTTCTATGTGTGTGTGTTTTTTTTTAAAAAGCTTTTCTTGAGTCCTGTCCTCCTGGACAGTCTTCCTTTGGGGTTAGGACCTCTGGTCTCCCTGATGTGGACGGAGAAGAGGGCAACATCCCTCCTCCTGTGGGCAAACCTTTTGCCGAGGGAATAAGCCTGCCACGTCTTCAGCTGTGAGGATGTCTGTGGGGTTGTCCTTTTTGCCCTGGAGAGCAGCCACTTGCTAGCCTAGGTCTTCTTACTCTGGGATGGGCTGAGAAGCAAGGCGCCCCAAATTGGGGGCTGACTCACTGGAGGGGTCCCCCTTTCTTCCGCTTTGTGGTGTGCCTTCAAGTTGCTTCCGAATTAGGGCGACCCTAAAGTGGTGAACCTATCCTGGGGTTTTCTTGGCAAGTTGCTTCAGAAGGGGTTTGCCATTGCCATCCCTTGAGGATGAAAGAGTGTGACCCGCCCGAGATCACCCAGTGGGTTTCATGGCTGAGCAGGGATTCTGTCCCACTTCTCCCCCAAAATAGGGACAAAGAGCAGCTTACAAATTAAAACAACCCCCACCCAATCCTATCCATGGTGGGCTGTTGGCATGGGAAACCTTTCCCCTTCCTCAGCCTCCCCCTCGTCTTTTCGACTCTGCAGTCACTCTTTAGCTTGAGGGAAATGCACCTGTTTGCTCAACTACTAGACAGGAAATTTTAGAAAGAGAAAAGCGGAGAAGCTCATGTCTGCCTGGCATGTTGTCACCCAGGCAAACCAGGAAGTAAAAGCAGCCCCACAGAACCATGGGAAAACTGGGAAAAAGCTTTAAAGGAGATTTGTTTGAATTTCATACTACAGTAAATGCGCAATTACTGTAATATCGCAAATGCGTTTCCTCTAAACTTCCGAAATTAAAAAGATCTCAGATAACACCACTTTGTGACCACTTTAATGTCAGTTTCTGTGCGACGTCATGTGAAATTGTTAGGCATAAGTGCACTTTTTTGGGGGGGATTTGTGTGGGATAACCTATAGATTTCCCCATGTGATAACGTCCTTAGTAATCACAACATTCCTTTCTAACTGCACAAGACTATCACTTTAATGATTTAGGATTTTCCTGGTATTGACATCAAGCTGACTGGGCAGTTGTTGCTCAGGTCTTCTTTTGCCCCCTTTCAAAAAGGGAACATTTGACTTTCTCCATTCTGCTGGGATCAGTCCTGTCCTCCAATAATTCTCAAAGCTGATTGTAAGTGTCTCTGAGATTATACCTGCAAATTCCTTCAGTACTCTTGGATGTAATTTATTTGTCCCTGGATGACCTGAGATAATTTCATTTGCTGTTTTAAAGGTAAATTTAACATAGAATCTGTGTGGCAGTTTTGTTGTATCTAATCCTCCAATTGTGTTTTGGGTGTGTCAAATTCAAATTTGAGTAAAATTCAATCATTTCTATTGGATTGAAATTCTGTGCACTCTTATTAGGGGGCAAATTTCATTGATAGCAGTGGGTTTACTTTATATATAAGATCATGCTGTTAATCTGCTGTTACTGTAACTGGAAGCAGTTTAAGTGTTGGATGTCCCTTGAAACTGGAATGAAGCATAAGCATTAAATAATTTTTTTTCATGAAAGCCCATGACCTTAAGAATGATAAAGACATTTAAGTATAAGCAGTATTATTAGTACTCTGTAGAGGATTTAGGGCTAGTCATTGCTTTTCATCAGGATTTTATATTCATTGTGAATTCTTCCAGCTCCAAGATATCACCGGAGGTCAATGTGAATGTCCTGTTGCTTTTGAATCATGTTATTTGACTGTTTTATCTCTTTTCCTAAAGACATCAGTTTTGTATTGAATACAGAGGAATGTATATGAAATTTTGTTTCTGCATAAATTCTTGTTGACTTGTACAGAAATATTTCAGTGGTGTGTTGTGTTGAAGAGGATGTGTTATGTGAGAAATTGTTGTATAGGGATGATGCAAAGGTAGACCCTTTAAAACAATTTGTTTTGAAGGATAATCTTGCAGATATCCCACAATTGATGCTAGGGGTTGTGCAGACTGCCCTAATAGAGCGGCATCCTACCACCCCTTTTCTTCTCTGGATTGGGGCCACAGCAACCAGGGAAAAGGCATTTTTACCATGGCGGCTCCACTTTTTCTGAGATTCTTTGGTGCACCAAAGACATGCCCTTTCGCTGCCCACTGTGCAGTTAGGCAGTGGTATGAGACCAGCGTTGGGGCATGAAGCGTGCGGATGCCAGACTCTCACTCTTCCCTGTGGCCGGGATTAAATGCTGGTCTGTTCAGCCCCTTAATTATAATGACTCTCTGATCCCATTTCTCATTTTGTTGTATTTTACCTATTCAGTCTTTATAAATTTTATTGTATATGATTTTAAACAGGTGGACATTTTAACATATCTATTCAGAACACAAGATGATGAGAAAAAGTGATGAGAAAGGGGGCTATATGCACGGTAAGTCTTTGGCTTCTCCGATAAGAAGAATTTATCTTTCTAAATAGCTGATATGATATAAGATGATGGCAGCAAAGGAGAGCCAATAAAGCAAGTTTGCATTTGGGTCAGACAGTGAGATACTGATCAACTCCCTCTGATGTTTTCTTCTTCTTTTGCTGCAGTTTTCAGTTTTGACTTTCCCTTCAGATAGAATTCTTTTATCATGTTCTCACAGCAGCTAAAGTGAATGAAGCTCATAACAACATCTGCTCACAACCGTGAATGTTTATAGTGACCCCAGCATTTGAAATTTAAATGAGGAAGTATTTCCATGACAAAAAATGTTCATATTTCTTTTAAAACAAATCTTTGTACTTCAAATGATCCAATACTGACATAAAATGTTCCATAATTATATTGTTTTAATTTTTTTTTTAAAAAAAAAGGTGTGGATTTGAACTTAAGCAATTTACTTTTTAAAAAGAGGGTGAAATAGCCCATTGATTCAAAGGTATTTGATGTACACTGGAAACCTAGATGTTTTCGTGACACATACCTGCTCTGTGTGTGTGTGTGTGTGTGTGTGTGTGTATGTGTGTGTGTATACTTTTTATTAAACATAGACACAATCTCAAATTTTATAGATATATCTAAAACACAGACAATAACAAAACAAACTAAACTAAACTACTGAAGAAAAATTAAATACACTATTGACTCCCCCACTCCCAGTGATGGATATATACTACTATTTCTCTACTTCCTTATATAAGACAATATATTTATGATTCTACAGCATATCAACTTTGGGCCTTTGCAGACTGCCAGAAATAGTGCAAATTGAGGCCACTTTAACTGCCCTGAGTCAGTGCTAGGGAATCATGGGAACTGTAGTTTATTGTGGCACCAGAGCTCTCTGACAGAGAAGGCTCAATGTCTCAGAAAAAAAATACAATTCCCATGATTCCCTATGTCAGGGCAGTTAAAGTGGACTCAATTTGCACTATTTCTAGCAGTCTGCAAAGGCCCTTTGTTTATTTTACAAAACCTAATCCTGATTCACATCCCAAATGAGACTGCAAATATGTAATGAACAATTCCCAATATTTCTTTATTCAAAGTTTTCTTTTTAATCAAATTAACAACATTATCAATATGTCAATTTCAGCAAATTCAATCATTTTCATCAGTCAATCTTCTTGTATTGGCAGATCAGTGTCATTCCATCTCTGAGCATATATTAATCTTGTTGCTGTGATCATATATGTTAATGTCTTTTAATATTTCTTCCCATTTTGAAGAAACATTAAAAACAACGAAATGTCTGGGTTCATCTGAATCTTAATATTAAGTATGTCCTTTAGGATTGAATGAATTTGAGTCCAGCATTACAGTGCCTTATCACTGGTCTACCACATATGAAAAAGGCCCTATCTAATGTTTACATTTTCAAAATTTGTTTGAACTATTCTTATACATTTTTGATAATCTATCTGGTGTTATACCATGTATACATCATTTTATAAAATTTATCCCTTAGATCATAATTTAAAGTAATTTTCAGACTCTTTGTCTATCTACTTTCCCATTGTCTCATTTGAATTGGGGAACCAATATTTTGAGCTCATTTCACCATACAGTATTTCACCTGTCCTCCTTCTGTTTCAAATCTCTCTCTCTCTCTCTCTCTCTCTCTATATATATATATATATATATATATATATATTAGCAATCAAGTGTTCATCATATAGATCAGGGGTAGGTAACCTTTCCCCTTTAAGGGCCGAGGGACTTCAGCTCCCAGAATCCCAGGAGCTATTGGCCAACATGGGACTATTGGCCAACATGGCTGAGGCTTGTGGGAGCTGAAGTCCCTCGGCCCTTAAAGGGGAAAGGTTGCCTATCCCTGATATAGATAGATAGATAGATAGATAGATAGATGATAGATTCAAACCCAGATTTGTCATTTTAAATTCTTGATTTTTTTATCCATTTTAAATCCTTCACTTAATTGTCTATAAGCAAACCAGTTTAACACATGACGTTTGGAGTCCAATTCCTCCCTTAATTTCAATCAACATTGATTACTATCAACAGATTTTTCTTATAAGTCAACCATTTCTCTTTTGCATATATTTCTCTCTTTTAAAAAGCTACTATAGGAGAACACCAAATAGTCTAATTTTATATTTATGCCAAATCCTTAATAAAGATGTTCTCACATATTGATTGTTAACATTTGAGTTTACCTTAACTTTTTCATAACATAAATAACTAAGGGCCTTTGCAGACTGCCAGAAATAGTGCAAATTGAGTCCACTTTAACTGCCCTGACTCAGTGCTAGGGAATCATGGGAACTGTAGTTTATTTTGGCACCAGTGTTCTTTGACAGAGAAGGCTCAATGTCTCAGAAAAAAATACAATTCCCATGATTCTCTAACACTGAGCCAGGGCAGTTAAAGTGGACTCAATTTGCACTATTTCTAGCAGTCTGCAAAGGCCCTATGTAATCCAGAGTTCAGATCTGTACATTGTAATTGCAACAAGCTTTCATTTCACATTGGGTCAAAACAAACAGGCAAGATAAAGTGGCTTCCAGCTGCTTTGAAGGTGGGGTGTTTAGACAATGCACAAGATGACTTAGGGCCTCAGCAGATGGCTTATTAAGGCGTCCTGGAGGCAGGGAAGAGGAGGGGCAGCCGCACGCTCGGCGCCCCTTCCTCCTCCCAAGGTCGTCCTCAGAGCTGCCGGCCCTCCGCACAGCTGGCGCTCTGGGGGCAACCTCCCGCCGCAGCGTCCGCACATGCTGCGGTGGATAAGTCAGTGAAAGTGCGCCTCACGCTTTTGGGGCACACTTTCACTGACTTGTGAAAGGAGTGCTATTTTAGCGCTCCTTTCAGGGATGGGGAAGGAGCGCTGCAGGATCGAGGCGTGGGGCTGCCTCGGTTCTGCGGCGCACCTTCCCGGGGTGGCGCAGAGCCGCCAGTCTGCTTCCCCCCTTAATGTGGAAAATGCACATCTTTGCACCTACATATAAACAGCCTGGTGCCAGCGCATGGCTGCACCAAAGCAAAAAAGTGAAAGTGCAACAACTCCAATGGATGTAATTACAACATACACAAACCAGACAGTTCAATATGGGGGTATGGGGTGAAGGGGGTGTGAAAGGGGCATGTAGGGGGGCTTCCATGATAGTGCTTTGCCAGTGTATCACTCAGCACATTGATGCACTGATACCCTGTATTGGTGGGGCATTGCACATGCAACTGTGGCCGATCAAAGGGGTCAGCATCCAATGGGATGACATTTAGGCAGAATGTGGAAGGTAATTGGAGGTCGCAAGTAGTGTGTTTGTGTGATGGTGTGGATGCATAGTGGAGAGGCAACAAAAACAAACAATGCAATGCAGCTTACTGCCTGTGGTCTGCCTGTGGGTGTTCAGCACATCTTAGGAGCAGGTTGTGTGGGCAGCAGGGTTTCAGCAAATGCAGGATTGAGTCACTTTTTCCTGCCTGTCTGCTTTGGCTTAAAGTTATCCATTCTTTCAACCATATCAAACAATGTGCAGACTAATATGTTCTTAAATCCAGCTGGCCCAAACCTCCTCTTTTCCCCCCATGTTGTAATATCTTAAATCTTACCCTTGGTTTCTCTTGACTAGCCAGGTAAAAGAAGACACATCTTTCTGCCACTGTTTAAATAGAACATCATTTAATAAAATAGGAAGTGATTGATACAAAAACAGGATTTTAGGCAAAACATTCATCTTAACTCTAGATATCCTACCCAATAATGACATGATTAATTATTTCCATCTCTGTAGGTCTTTTTTTATTTCATACCAAACTTAAGCATATTTTCTTAAAACAAATTTGATTTTTTCAACATATACTCCAAGATATCTAGCTTTTTTCACAATATGAAATCCTGATTTATCATATTAAATATTTTGTTCCATCTTAGTAAAATTATTAGTTAAAATCAGTCTTATCTTGGTTCATCTTAAAGCTGAACTTCTTCCTGTGTTAATCTGCAAAAGCTTTTAGCTTAGAATTATGTCTTTTTATATGCACACCTTTTATTTGTTCATCTCCTCTTATTTTTCCATTCAGAACTTCATTCACTATTAAAAACAACAATGTTGATAAGGGACAACCTTGTCTTGCTCCTTTTTGGACTCTACAAGACTTGCTGTAGGAATAATTGCATATATTAAAATTAATGCTCTAGTGAATTATTTTTGAGAGCATAAGAAAAATCCTGAATGACCAAAACAAAGGTCCATCTGTTTCGGTATCTGGTCAATTAAGTGGTGCATGACTGGTGTTGAGTGATATACCACCTTTGGACATGGAGGTGCCATTGAATCATCCTAATAATTAGCAGGTCTAGATTCAATACATTTCTCTAAACTCTTTTGTAAACCCAGTGTTCATCTTCATTTTCTGTGGCAGGGAGATCTATAAATGAAATGCTTTATTTTGTCTATTCTGACCTTATTGCCCATCAATTTTATTAGATGATGGAAAACTGCAATAGTACATCTGTGGGGGAAGCATAGAGTTCTCTTTTTGCCCAATTTCCCCACCTTGTTCATAAATTTATAAAACTTTCATGTCAACCATCCACCTGCACACTCCATATTTTACAGTTTATTTAAATAAATATATGGTTGCTTTCTCTTTTTGAAATATTTTGGGCTAGATGGATTTATCATGGCAGCCTTGTTAAAAATACCAAGCAGAAGATCTACAATCAAGGATGGATGGGATTTTGGCCAGGCATTTTGGAATTCTGAACAATCACTTTATTCTAACTTTTAGCACAGAGGCTTCACTGTTAAACACCCTCTCCTTACTATTGCTAAACCAAGAGAGAGTCTTCAGTCAGGCCTTAAAAGGATCCTTGAATATGGTAGAGCTTTAATCTGTAATATTAACTCACTGAATGGCAGAGCTGCACAGAATCTTGGAGATTATCTAATACAGGAATTATGCATTATACATCAGGGGTTGGCAAAGTGTGGCATTTCAGATGGTGTTGGACTTCAACTCCCTTTGTCAGCATAGCCAATATTGGGGAATGCTAGGAGCTACAGTTGAACAATATTAAGAGAGACACACTTTCTCTGTCTCCACACTATTCCCAGCAGATAGCTGTCCACTCTTTTCAGAATACAAAGGGATCTTGCAGCACCTTTGAAACTAGCTGATAGATAGAAGCTAGAAGGATAATTTTTTGTAGACTTGAGCCTTGGTGGAGTGGAAAGCCCAGGGAGAGACCTATATAGCAGTGTGGGTGAGAGAAATCCATAGGAATGCAAAACTATGGTATTTTGGTATAGTGATGAGGTGAAAAGTTCTGTTTTAATAATAGAATTACGAGGGATAAAGTGAAGGCAAGGATGTTGGTTAAGGCCAAGGTTCAAAGATAACCATATGAATGAGTATTGGGATGTAGTGTGGGAGCCAAAAGGAAGATGTGACAAACTGACCAAGAGAGTGCTATGGACATTCTCACACACAGACTACTATATAGGTCAATCCTTGGGTTTTCCACTCCACCAAATGCATCTGAGGAAGTAGGCTCAAGTCTATGAAAGCTTAGGCTACCAACTTCTATCTAACAGTTAGTCTCAAATGTGCTGCAAGATCCCTTTGCATACTGATTTTCCAGACTAGGGCCTTTGCAGACTGCCAGAAATAGTGCACATTAAATTGAGGCACTGCCCTGGCTCAGTGCTAGGGAGTCATGGGAATTGTATTTTTTTCTGGGACATTGAGCCTTCTCTGTCAGAGAGCTCTGGTGCCACAATAAATTACAGTTCCCATGATTCCCTAGCACTGAGCCAGGGCAGTGCCTCAATTTAATGTGCACTATTTCTGGCAGTCTGCAAAGGCCCTAACATGGCTATGTGTTTGCATCTTTTCAGAAATACTGCCAGCAGAGAGCTCACTACCTTCAATCCTTTCCATTGTCAAATGCAATGAATTCAACCTTCTCAGGGAAAGGTGAATCCCAATTGGGTTGTAATCCAGTTGTGGAATGCCTAATTAGACCTTTGAAGGTCCAACTGGTGCCAATATTAGATTCTTAGATGGCAAGTCAAGACATGGCTTTTAAATTCTGTGGTTTTTAATTGTAGTCTTTTAAGCTGCTTTAACATTTATTTATTTATTTATATTTTCTATATGCCACCTTTCTGCCTGAGTGGGACCCAAGGCAGGTCACAGAAGAAAATCAGTTAAAATCGACTGGTGCAACCTCAAAAACAATCAAATATTTTACAACTAAAACAATACAAAATTGTTTTAAAACATACAAAAGCTCAAAAATAAATAAAACACATACTCCAATGAAAAAGGCTTCCTGGCATGGTGATATATTAAAGATTTTTGCTTGCTAATGAAAGGAAAGCAAGAAGGGTGCCAACCTAGTCTCCTGTGGAAAGGAATTCCAGAGCATGGAAGCAACCACTGAGGAGGCTCTCTGTTGTTTCCTTACCAAGTGAGTGTGTGACAGTGGTGGGACTGAAAGAAAGCCTTCCCTTGAACATCATAGAGTTCTTGTAGGTTCATATGGAGAGATATGGTCTTTGAGATGGTTTGGATCTAAACCATATAGGGCCTTATAGATCACAACCAGCACTTTGAATTTTGTCCAGAAATGAACAGCTATTGAAATTTCCTATTTTGAACCTGCTGAAGTTTCTGAACAGTTTGCATAGGAAGCCCCATGTAGAGTGAGTTACAGTAGTCCAAACAAGATGTAATCAAAACATGTGATACTGTAGCCAGATCTAACATCTCAAGGAATAGGTGCAACTGGTGCATTAGTTTTAACTGTGCAAATGCACTCCTGGCCATTGCTGAAACCTGGGCATCCAGACACAGAGTTGAGTCCAGGAGAACACCCAAGCTGTGAGCCTGAGATCTAAGGGGGAGTGTAATCCATCCAGCACTGGCAGAGTCCCCATTCCCTGATTTGTCTTTTGACTGCCCAAGAGCACCTCTGTTTAGTATAGATTAAGTATGTTGCCCTAATCCACCCCAGTACTGACAACAGATAGTTGTCAGACATGATGACAACTAATTATTGTGTCTGCTGTGTCCCTTGAAGTTGATTCTGACTTACAGAGACTCATGGGGTTTTATTGGCAAGATTTATTCAGAGAAGGTTAAACATTGCCTTTCTCTGATAAGCTTGCCCAGGGTCACCTAGAGGGTTTGCATGACTGAGCAGGGATTCAAACCCTGGTTTAGTCCAACGATCAAACCATTATGTAACACTGGCTCTCTGTCACCATCTTCTTCTAAACCACTGCCACCGCCACCTTCTCCCATTGCCACGTATCTTGAAAAATCAAAAGGATATTCTGCAAAATTCCCTCCTGACTCAGGCTTATGTTGAATAGATACTCAAGCACTGGAAGATTCATGAGCATGTTTTCCAAGGATTGATAACTTCACCTTTTATTTCTTGAGAGCTGTCCATCTCCCAGAGAAATACCTGTCTGCAAAAGAGAAATCTTTTTTGTTCCTCTGAATAGCCAAGATGCAACATTAGCCACAAATTAATACCATGAAGGCCTGCGGTGATATTTCCCTGAAAATTGCTTTGCTGAGTTATTCCTAGGAACCTAATAAGGTCCATTGGTACAGTCTATTTTAAAAGCAACTGGCTATTTTTGTTCTTCTTACTTTCTTCCTTTTTATTTAATTAAATAAATGTACTGAAATGGAAACTAGGGTTGATTATGCTCTTGAAGATCTGTAGGTTGGCTTTACCCATGTGCTACCCTGGGGCCTTTTCACATTACATATCATTATTATTATACTTTAACTGCCATGGCAATATCCTATGGAATTTATTTTACAGATTTATAGTAAATAAAGGGTATGTAGAATTCTCTAGTGTCTCACCAAAGTATAAACTCTAGGTTCCCATACATGCAGCTATGGCAGTTAAAGTGGAGTCATAGTGTTGTAAGCTTGTAGTGTAAAAGGGGCCCTTGTTGGTAATGGAACTGAAAGGATCTATCATTCATAAATCTATAACCCTGGTTTCTCATTAAAATGATTTAAAACCACAAATGGTGCTCCCAATAAAGAAAAAAACAGTGCCATGAAGTTTGTCGCACATCACAAGACTAGAATTGCAGGTGCACAGATCTGTCACAGCACATTTCTTCTAGTGTATAGATAAATTCTGTTTCCCTTCAGTTTTTATCCATTAGTACATAATCCCCTATTTGGGACAAACATGACAATCTGTTCAAACTTTTTCATAATAGCCCTTCAGGTACTTGATGATAAATATAACCCTTCCTTTAATATCATCTGTTTGTCATGGCCTTTGGCTAGTACAATAAACATTTATTGATTGATTGATTGAAAATATCATCTGAATATATCCAGCTTTTTAAACCATTCTCAATGGCACTGGGTTTCCAGAGTCTGCACTATCCTGGCCAGCCTCCTTTCATCTAATTTCCTAATGTGTTTCTTAACATCTGCACAAAAAAACGGACACCATATTCCTTCAACAGACCACTTTAGGATAAAAAAAAGTGTAGAAATCCAGAAAACAGGCTTTTGTATTATATAGCAATGTGTTAAATTGGCCACATTATTACTTGGCATTGAATTGAGAGAAATGATCAGATAATGACTTTATCATTTCCCTGAAGCTTCATTCCATAAACTGATGGAGTTATTGGTAAAGCAATTATCTGTGTAAATATATTGAAAAATAAATGGACATAGAAACATGGGTTATCTCTGCTCATGTGCTAAACAAGCTGGACAATATCCCTTCCTACATAGGGGGGTTGCAGACTGTCAGAAATAGTGCAAATTGAGTCCACTTTTAGGGTTAGGGTTAGTGCTAGGGAATCATGGGAATTGTTTTTTTTCTGAGTCATTGAGCCTTCTCTGTCAGAGAGCTCTGGTGCCACAATAAAATACAGTTCCCATGATTCCCTAACCTTAACCCTTAAAGTGGACTCAATTTGCACTATTTCTGGCAGTCTGCAACCCCCCATAGTGACCTGAAACAAATTATGCTTACTGCTTTGTGTGTATCTCTAAATTTGTGTGAAAGGGAGATTATTAACTTTGTAGGTGGGTGGGGTGCTTTAATTGCTATGGCTCAATGCTACAAAATCCTGGGATTTGTAGTTTGCTGTGCCACAAGAGCTCTCTGACAATGAAAACTAAATATCTCACAAAACTACAAATCCCAGAATTCCATTGCATTGTGCCATGGCAGTTAAAGCATTGTCAAACTGCATTATTTATGCAGTGCAGATTAGACCAGCATGAAGCAAATGCCTCAAGAAGCAGATGTAGGAGGGCTGCAGTAACAACATTTCAGGCATTCCACTAACTGGTAAAGCTATTTACCTCATTTGTAGAACAGGAGTATTGGGTGACTGTTACTCCCACTGCTGGTTAGCCTTCTGTCCTCAGGTGTACCAGTGTTGAAATTTGGATTCTATGTGGGATAGAAGGAAAACCATTTTGTTCTTTGTTTCAGATAACACCATGTATTGGCCTGGCCTTGATTTTCCTGTGTCTATTTCTGCAAGGTCCAAGCTCTCAGACCTTCACAATGCAGGTCATGCCATAAACAGCTTAACTACAGTGGCATTGGTAACACAAAATGCATATTTAATGTGTGGAATTCATTGGGAGAGGACTCCTAGATGTGCTACTAACATAGGTGGTTTAAGAAAAGGACTGGAAAAGTGCAGGTGTCTGTGATGAGGAGGGAGTAGACATAAGCATTATAATAATTTCATTGGGCCTTTTTTTATTTTGAGGCAGGATACACATTGCACAGTTTAAGCTCTCTAGCAGACAATTCTAAATACCTCATCAGACTATAAGTCCCAGGATTCTTTAGGATAGCAATTAAAGTGGTGTGAAACTAATGTAACTGTGTAGTGCAGGTACATCCTATAAATAAAATGTACTTTTATATAGCTAGCATCCAAACCCATAGATTGCAGCCTTCATTGCTGTAAATCCAACTAAGGCTTTTTTTAGAAAAGGAAATTTTCACTGGTGTTGAGGATTAATTTTAAAGGGGCATTTTAAAATCAAATGAAACAGCATTTTTAATCTTTATTTTAAATAATTAAATGCACATTTATTTAAATAAAGAGATAAAATCAATCATTTCCCCTTTATTTGCTTCAATAGTCTAGGGACTATTCTAATTGAGACTGAACATCAAGAGTGTAGCTATGGGGGGGGGGAGATTAACGCCCATCCCCACAATAATAATTCTCCCCCCATGACATTTTCCTTCAGTTCCTACATTTCTACCTGTGCAGAGAGTGGAATATTAAAAAATCATTAACCAAAAATACTTATACTTGTCATATTCACATTCCCTTGGTAGTGTTGTCTGTCCCTTTCCTTTGGATACCTAAACTTACCGCCCCCCTCCCCAAAGCTCCTTTGTTTATGCCAAGCTAGTTCCTCTTCCTCTCGTCCTATGTTTTCTTGCAGCTTTTCCATTGGGATGATGGTGAAGAACAGTGAAGCACCGAAGAAATACTTTGTTAGGTTGTAGAAGCATGTTTGCACTAAACAATGCAATAAAAGCTTGACCAAGGAAAGAATGGGATTCTGCTCCAGCTGATTCTACTATTGCCATGTGTCCCCTGCTTACAGCAGGCCAGGTAAAGAGCAGCTGCCTCCCTTAGTGATCATGTATGAAAAGCCAAACAGAGAGAAAATGTGAGAACATGTAAAAGAGAAAGACAAAGATCTTTAAGTATGGCCACCAAAATTGAAATCCTAAGGGAAGTGGTGAGAGGGAGTGGGAAAACATCCTGGGTACATTTTGGAAGATGTCTTCCAGAGTCTGAAAGGTTCAGCGTATTTTTGTTTACTCAGGTAAGACTTATCTGACCTGGTTGTTTCATTTCACATGTTTATGTATATTGTTAGTTCCGAAGAAAAAATAACAATGAATAAAACATGTTGAAGTCCTCTTCTTCAGTGAAGGCACTGTCTCTATTCTGTGCAGATTATTTATGCCTCTAGTATCAATTTTTTTTGGCTGAAGAAGTAAGGCCCAGACACACCTCTACTTTTTAAAGTGAGATACACTTGTAAAATGAAATAAATTATAAGAAATGCAAGTCATGATAAAAAATAATAATTAAAAGACCACTTCAGGGGAAATGTTGACTTCTTTGTGGTTGTTAACTGTCATCAAGTCAGCTTCCTCTTATGGTACCTATGTGAACACAGGACCTCCAAGAGAGTCTGCTAAGGTCTTGCCAACCCAGAGCTGTGGCTTCCTTGCTCAAGCTTATTCAATTGTAATGTGGTCTTCTTCTTTTCCTACTGCCTTCAACTTTACCAAGCATTACCATCTTTTCTAATGAGTCATGTCACCTCAGGATATGTCCAAAGTACAAGAGTAATTTCATTGGTGGGGATTTAATGCAGGCTGGTGGAGATAATTTCCTCCAGCGCTTTATATGTTAAAATTGCCCTAAGCCCAACAGATGTGGTGTGAAATCTCTTCCATCTTTAATTCTTTTAAGATAATTGGAAGCAGATTGAGTTAATGGATGCATTCTGGGGCTATCATCCTGCTCTCTCTGATCATCCACTGGATGTCCTTAAAGGGCTTCAAACACAATGCAACTGCTATACACTTTTGTTGGCCACAGAGGAAATGGCTCTCATAAGAAGGGATCATATTCTAAAGGGGGATTTTTTTAAAAAAGATTTTGGTAGGTGACCATGGGCAAGTCACACAATCTCAGCCCCAGAAAACCCTATGATAAAACCTCTATGGTTTTATTTGGTAGTCTTTTTGTGATTGTTTTGTATTCCTGTTTTAACTTTCTTTTTAAAATTATGTAAGATCCCTTTAGAACTTTTTTTTGTGAAAAGACAAGGTAAATATTTTAAATAATAGATAAGTAAGTCAGAATAACAAACTTTGACCCCCCTTTCCTTGAGCTTACTGACAAATCTACTGAAAAGGAAAAGATAAAGGAAGAACTTCAAATAGTTTCATGACTATTTTTATGAAACTTATACTATTATAACTTTTTCATTACAATAAACCTGCACATAGGTGCAATGAAAACAGTTTAGGAAGCCCTATACTGGGCTGTCCTTGGCCCCAACGCTTGCCTTGCCAGCGAGGAGGAGGAGGAGGGCGGAACCATCTGGGCTTTAAGGCTTTAAGGCTCCATTGAGCCCTATCTCCCTCCCAGCGACAGCAGCAGAGGGACTCTGGGCTGTCCTTGGCCCCAACGCTTGCCTTGCCAGCGAGGAGGAGGAGGAGGGCAGAACCACCTGAGCTTTAAGGCTCCATTGAGCCCTATCTCCCTCCCAGCGACAGCAGCAGAGGGACTCTGGGCTGTCCTTGGCCCCAACGCTTGCCTGCCAGCAAGGAGAAGGAGGAGGGCGGAACCATCTGGGCTTTAAGGCTTTGAGGCTCCATTGAGCCCTATCTCCCTCCCAGCGACAGCAGCAGAGGGACTCTGGGCTGTCCTTGGCCCCAACGCTTGCCTTGCCGGCGAGGAGGAGGAGGAGGGCGGAACCACCTGGGCCTCAAAAACCCCATTGAGCCTGTTACCCCCCCCCTCCTCCCCTATGGCAAGTTGGATGGCCTTGAGGAACCATCTCCCTCCTACATTCTTTTTGCCATTTATGCAGCTGCTGCCTAAATTAGAGACTGGAGTCGGCTGGGTATCCGTCTCCCCCTTTGTATGTTGGAGCTGACCATGATCTGGGAGCGGACATTCAGGTGGTGTGGGGGAGGGGAAGGTATAGCGGTAACAGAGCCAACAGATGTTACAAAAGAAGGAGGGATCGATGTTTGATATCTATCCCTTCTTCAGTTGGCTCTGTTTCCCAGGATAACTTGGAGAGCGCTCCAACCATTCCACTGACCCTCAACCTGCTCCTTTGCAATGCCAGGTCGGTCAAAAACAAAACACACATCATCCACGATCTCCTGGTGGATGGGGCAGCCGACCTGGCATGCTTCACTGAGACCTGGCTGGGGGATGCCAGCTCCGCGACTTGGGCGCAGGCTCTCCCAGCTGGGTACTCAGTTAGTGAACAGGTGAGGGAGAGTGGGCGGGGGGGTGGTATAGCCTTGGTTTATAGGAACACCTTAACCGTGATCAGAAAGCCTATCCGGAAAACGACGCACATCGAGTGTATGTACCTTAGCCTGAAGACCAGGGATAGTTTGGGGATTCTGTTGGTATACCGGCCACCCCGTTGCTTAACAGACTCCCTATCCGAGCTGACTGCCCTGGTTTCTGAGTTACTGCTGGAATCGCCCAGACTCTTGGTTCTGGGCGATTTCAACATTCCACTCGAAACCAGTTTACAAGATCTAACTGGCGCGGCTCGGGAGTTCATGGATACCATGACTAACATGGGCCTATCCCAGTTGGTCAACGGGCCCACGCATTGTGCTGGTCATACCCTCGATGCGGTCTTTAGTACGGAGCAGGAATATCCGTGGGCGGAGGTCAAAAACACCTCCGCACTGTCATGGACGGATCATTTTCTGATCAGGGCAGAACTAAAGGCTACTATCCACCCTCCCGGGGGTGGCGGACCTATTAGAACGGTCCGCCCTCGAAGGCTAATGGAGCCAATTGGTTTCCAGAAAGCCTTAGAGGGTTTAATGGTTGGTAAAGCCGGTGATTCTGTCGAAGCCTTGGTGGACACTTGGAACACCGATCTCACCAAGGCTATTGACACAATCGCTCCCAAGCGTCCTTTCCAGCCCGCTTCGAATCGTAGGCCCTGGTATACCGAGGAGCTTAGGAGGATGAAGCGAGCTGGACAACGACTGGAGTGCGAATGGCGAAAGACTCGTCTCTTATCCGACAGAACTCGCCTTAGGAAGCATCTTGATTCCTATAGGGAGGCTTTGCGTGCAGCGTGGAAATCTTTCTGTTCTGCACGCATTGCGTCTGCAGAGTCCCGCCCGGCAGAGCTGTTTAGGGTGGTGGGGGAGTTGACAAAGGTTCCTCCTACGCCAAACCCCCTACTTAACCCAACTACAGCCTGCTGTGAGGCTTTTAATATTCACTTTGCAGATAAAATCTCTCGGATAAGAGCCGACTTAGACGCCATTGTTTTAGCAGAATCTGTAGATGAGGCACCCAGGAACTCCGTTGATGGCAATTTACTGGATCAATTACAATCTGTGAGTACCGATGACGTGGACAAGCTGCTTGGAAGTGTGAGAAAGACGACTTGCCCCCTCGATCCTTGTCCATCCTGGCTGGTCGTCCAGGGGGGGGACGCGTTGAAGGTGTTCCTTCGGGACACAATCAACGCGTCATTCAGGGAAGGCAAGGTACCATCTTGTTTAAAGGAGGCGGCGGTTAGGCCACCCCTGAAAAAGCCTTCCCTGGATCCCCTGGATAGAAACAACTATAGACCAGTCTCCTTGCTCCCTTTTTTGAGCAAGGTGATCGAGAGGGCGGTTGCTTCCCAACTCCAAGCACTCTTGGATGAAACCGATTATCTCGACCCATTTCAAACTGGCTTCAGGACAGGATATGGAGTGGAGACTGCCATGGTTGCTCTGACCGATGACCTCCGCCTGAGTATCGACAGGGGTAGTGTGACCCTGTTGGTGCTCTTGGATCTCTCAGCGGCCTTTGACACCATAGATCATGCCATGCTCTTAGATCACCTGAGGGAGTTAGGAATTGGAGGCACTGCTTTGCAGTGGTTCCGTTCCTTCCTCTCGGGCAGATCTCAGAGGGTGAGGCTCTGGGACAGTTGCTCATCCAAAATTGAGCTTAATTGTGGCATCCCTCAGGGTGCCATCCTGTCCCCGATGCTATTTAACATTTACATGAAGCCGCTGGGTGAGATCATTCGGAGGCATGGAGCATGGTGTCTTCAGTACGCTGATGACACCCAGATATACCTCTCCATGACCAGATCATCGACTCAGACTTCAGATGGCGCCTCTCCTCTTGATGACTGTCTTAGAGCGGTAATGGGTTGGATGAGGAAAAACAGATTGAAGTTGAATCCAGACAAAACGGAGGTACTTGCAGTTACTGGCCCGAAACCAGATCTGGGAATACAGTCTCCAGTCCTGGATGGAGTCACACTCTCCTCTAAGGACTGTGTTCGCAGTCTGGGGGTGCTCCTAGATTCATCGCTTCACATGATCAGTCAGGTGAATGCGGTGGTCAGGAGCGCCTGTTATCAGCTTCGGCTGATACGCCAGCTGCGCCCTTATCTGGATAGAAGGGACCTGGAAGCTGTGGTACACGCCCTGGTAACCTCACGTCTGGACTTCTGCAATGCACTCTACATGGGGCTACCCTTGTGCCTAACCCTGAAACTTCAACTGGTACAGAATATGGCAGCCAGGCTGATTACGGGAACATCAAGGAGGGAGCACATAACACCAGTGCTTAAATCCCTCCACTGGTTGCCAATTAGTTTCCAGGCACAGTACAAGGTGTTGGTTTTGACCTTTAAAGCCCTACATGGCTTGGGTCCATCTTATCTTAGGGACCGCCTCTCCCCATACGACCCCCCCACGCCCTGCGGTCCTCTGGGAGGAATCTGCTACAGCCACTAAAAACTAGGCTGTCTCAGACCTCCCAGAGAGCCTTTTCTGCGACCGCTCCCAGATTATGGAATGGCCTGCCGGATGAGATCCGTCTAATTACCACTCTTGCTGCTTTTAAGAAAGCAGTAAAGACGGATCTCTTCCGGCAGGCCTTCCCGGAATAACTCTCAGCCTAGGGATGGGTCCCTGACTTGTAAATTATTGTCATTATGTTTTTAATATTGTATTTTAATTGGTCATTTGTTTAATTCTGTTTTAAGGGGATGGGAGGGTGGGACTATGGGATGATGGAATGTTTTTAACTTTGTTCTATTTTAATATTGCTGTACCCCGCCCCGATTGCCGCGCAGAGGGGCGGGTTATAAATAAAAATTTATTATTATTATTATTATTATACTTTGTTTTTATTACAGTGCATTTAAACTGTACATTTTAATACTAATATTTTATATAAAACAATTTGCACAATTCCTATAAACACACATTTTGTCTTTCACTTTATCACTATATGTTATTTATATATACTTTTAAATCACTGAACAGAGAGTGGATAAGTCATTCACTGGAAAATATATGTAATGAATATTAAATTTTCAGTTGACATAATTTAGTTTTGTGAACGGGTAAGAAACATGAAATGTATTCATCCAATAAATGACAGTACTTGACAGTACTGAGACATCATACAACAAGGAAAAAAGTGTGTAAGAGCTTTTCTGAAATACAAACATGAACCCTCTGTGCTTTATTTCTGTATATTTTTTCGCTCCCTTTTAATGCTTTACCCCAACACATTAAATATTTTTGTCATTGCTGTTATTGATCAAACTTAATGTTTAGTCTTGAACATTGACATAGAAGTGTTGCAGTGGAGGTGTAGGAATCAACCTACATGCACATTACATGAGGGATTGCTAGATGAGAAATATTGTCCAGATCAGTGGTTCCCAACATTTGAGCCTCCATTTGTTTTGCACTTCAGATCCCAGAAGCCCCAACCAACTTGGTCAACATTCAGGAGTTTTGGGAGCTGAAGCCCATAACATCTGGGGGACCAAAGGTTGGAAACCACAGGCCTGGATCTATTAGAATCTGGTTTCAGACCTGGTTAAGGGGTGGGAGTGGCATTAGTCACATTGATTGATGATTTACATCAGGAACTGAATGGGGGTGAATGTGTCACTGTTTTGTGACACAATTCAGTGGCTTTTGCTATCCTTCTGGGCTACCTCACATAGGGATAAGTGGGAACTTAGAGGCACTTGGTGGGAGGAGCACAGCAAAGAGCACACAAATTCCCTTTCAGTACCTTTGCTGTTGGCTACACAGCTACAGTTTTTCTGTGGCAGTCCATAAGCATGTGGTTATCTATTGCAAACAATCTGACTTATGGGAAACCCTGTTATCAGAGTTCAGCTTATGATGTAAGGGCACTAAAATTATTGATTAGTACAAGGCAGTTACATGCTGAGTTCTTCCTTCCTTGTCTTCTTCCTTTCTACTTAATAATGTAGAATGCCTCCAACTGAAATTCAATATATTCCAACTATTTATATAATAAGAATATACATTTATATAATAAGAATTACACTGAAAACACACAGTATCGATTTTTGCAAGCTTTTCTTGTGTTGTCCAACCTGCCATTTGCTTCATGGATTTTAAATTTGTGTATTGCACATATTCTATTTTTCTTTGAAATTTTCTGATCTAAGTGTCTTGTAAACATTTGTTAATAAATAAATAAAAATATAGCACATATTAACTTGTGTCCCATGTTGTTTCTAGCAGCAGCCTATTAAGTGGGTGCGTTCGTTTCATTCCAGATTCATAGTGATTGTTTCCTCATTGTGTCTCATCACAGAAATGAAACTGTCCAGTTATTATGTAGTAATCGGGGGGGGGGGGGGGGGGAATCTGTGGATGTATGTTACAATATATTTGTCTGTGATTAATCTTCCTAGTAGATTTGAAATCAACATTTCTAGAAGCAACTGAAAAGAGAAGAATGATCAGATCATGTAGTTCTAAGATCTTGTTTCATAACTTTGCTGGTGCCTAACTGGAAAGAAAAGCATCACATCATTTTTAATTGGAAGTTTGATATATAAGTGTGGAAGGATCCAGCACACAACTAATGCTATAGTTCTGTCAAGTCATCTAATAATATTGAAGATTAATTTGACCTTGGTTCCACTCTCAGTTTTATTGTTTGTTTTAACCTGAACATTTGCAGTTAACTCTTACAATGGCACTGGGACTGTAGCCTTCAAGACAATGAATACATAATAGAAGGGCGCATTGCACATTTCAGCTTTCTTAGTCTTGGAATAAGATATAGATGAGGTGAGAGAAAATCCATGTGTTCCAGAGTAGTCTTGTTGATATTGTTAGAGATAGGAAGAAGCAGCTGTCCAGTGCTGAATGGTGCATTTCCTGTGTTTTCCTAAGCACACTTAAAAGTGCTGAAACAGGTTACCAGAGTTGTATAAGGAGGGAAATTCCATAACTGAGGTATGACTAGATTTTTTTTTTAAGATACAAAATGAACACATTTGAGACTATTCATGCTGTAATCATGCACAGAGCCACAAGTAGGGAATATGCAATGTCACCCCCTAACTTATGTTTAGTAGTCTGCCTGTATTGCCCCTCCTTCCAGTGGTGAGAATACTGGGTCTTTGCACTAGTGTAACCAAAGGACCTTTTCACAATCCACAATTATAGCATTATGATTCCATTTTAATTGCCATGGCTGTATCCTACGGAATTCTGGGTTATATTGTTTGCTATGGCACTTGAGCTATCACACTGTAAATTCTAAACTGTTCTTGCAATATGCCTTCAAATTGACTCCAATTGATGGTGACTCTATTCTAGGATTTTGTTTGTTTAACAATTCCCATTGATTACTATTTCCACTGACAGCACTGTTTTAAATGTTGTTTCAGAACATTTTGTTTTTGGTTTGAAAAATGGAAATTTGGATGGTAATATGAGTTGTACAGGGCAAAAGGAGATGGTAATATGAGTTGTACAGGGCAGAGTCATGTGCTTTTATGGAGGAAAGAGACAGAGGAAGAGAGAGAGATGTTTAATAGCTATCTAACCTCCCAGTCACCCTGCCAGCCCAGAGAACTTGGAGAGTGAGCCAGGGCACCTACAAAACTTCACCCAGCTCTTATGTAATACCAGGTCAGTTAAAAATGAATCACATATCATCTATGACCTCCTCAAGGAGGAGGGGCTGACCTGGCATGTTTTACAGATACCTGGCTGGGATCTGACAGTGATCCAACATGGACACAAGTTCTCCCAGATGGGTACTGTGTTAGTGAGCAGGTGAGGGAAAGTTGGTAGGGGTGGGGGTGAGGGTGGGGTAAGCTGTGGTCTACAAAGACCACCTCAACCTGAGAAGAATACCTATCAAGGATCTGAGCCACATTGTGTATACCTGAGCCTGAAAACCAGGGATAGACTGGGGATTCTGTTAGTGTATCGTCCACCCTGTTCACTATCAGACCCCCTGCTTGAGCTCACTCAACTGGTCTCAGAGCTGTTGTTGGAGTCCCCCATACTTTGCTTCTAGGCAACTTCAACATACCATTGGATATCAGCCTGTCAGGTGTAGCTTGAGAGTTCATGATATCTATGACAAACATGGGCCTCTCCCATTTGGTTTCAGGACCTATACATTCAGCTGGCCATACCTTTGATGTGGTTTTCAGCTCAGAATATACAGATCTATGGGCAGAGGTGACTAATATTGTCATAGACAGATTGTTTTATGGTCAGGGCTAGCATCACAGCTACAACCCACCCCTGTAGGAGTGGAGGACCTATTAAAATGATCCACCCTCAAAGGCTAATGGATCCATTGAGATTCCAAGAGGCTTTGGAGGGTTATACAGCTGGCATCACCAATGACTATGTTGAACCTCTGGTTGATAAATTGAACCAAACCCTAACAGGGTTATTGACATGGTCACCCCAAACATCCTCTCTCATCCATTTGTAAACAAGCTTCTTGGTATACAGAGACCCTCAGGGAACTGAAATGAGAAGGATGATGACTAGAGCACAGATGGAGGAAAACTTGACTTCTGTGTGACAAGACACGTTATAGAAAACATCTTTGCCCCTATAACGTGGCAATACATACAGCAAAGAAAACTTTCTTTTCAGCATGTATTGCATCTGAGAATTCATGTCCAGTTGAGCAGTTCAGGGTGGTGAGAGGTCTAACTCAGGCACCCTTCCCCCTGAACCTGACCTTAGAACCTGCAGTAGCTTGCTGTGATGCTTTTAATAAGCATTTTCCCCCCAGATAAAATATATCGCATAAGAGCTGACTTAAATCACATCATTGGAGTGGAAGTCAATAATGAATTGTCCAGTGACCCTGTGAGTGAGATTATAGTGGATAAGTTTCAATTTGTGAGTACTGTTGATGTGGATAAGCTGCTTGAGGTCAGGATATTCCTCTAGAACAAAGAGACTACCCCTGATATATTGCCTAGTCGTTGTTGTTATGTGCCTTCAACTCAGCTTTCACTTAATGGTAATCCTCTGGGTTTTCTTGGAAAAATGTATTCAGCAGAACTTGCCATTGCCATCCTCTGAGGCTGAAAACATGTGACTTTTTCCATGGCTGACCATGGATTTCCATGGCTGAGGAAAGATTTGAAACATGGCTTCCTGGTGTACTAGTTTAACACTCAGACCACTCTACCATATTGGATCTAGCATTCCATACATCTCTCAAGACTCCATAGGTTGGAAATATGGCAGTTAATGTGGAATCATAGTGCTATAACTGTGCAGTCTGAAAGGACCCAGGTGGTTCTGTTTTTCAGAATTTTGCATACCTCCCATCGCAAGAGGTTTCTTAGATAGCACAGCAGTTGCCATCTGTTACATGGGTACAATTCTGTCCTGCACCCAAATAGCCACTGACTGGCAAATAATGGAGTCTGAACCATGAGTAAGAAATGGTGGTGCAACTTTAAGCTCTGTCAACTTTATTTAGGACCTTATTTTATTTTATTTCTTAAAAACTATTAATGGAATGAAAATAATACAATATCACTATTATGACAATTCCTATCTTGTTCCAAATGAACTCACCCAGATCCCATCCCTCCCTCAATTCATAATGCACAATAAGAATCATTTTGGATCTTGACCATGGTCTAGTGAAGGCATAAAGGTCATGGGGAAGGGTTTAATAAAGGCTAACTCATACTGATTCAGGTCATTGATCTATCTAACCCATTATTGTCTGCTATTACTGGCAGTTGCTCTTCAGTACAGATGTTAACATATGACTATTTCATTCTTGTAAGTAAGAAAGAATAATCTCCATTCAAAAAACCAACAATCTTGCAACAGCAAGCTTATACAACAAAATCATGTGTCTATTTTTGTGTGTGAAAGATCGCTAGGTTATGTGCAAAGCTTTTTTCCCCCTGTGTGTAATATTTTCTTGTGCAAGATTGGTGATTTTTGTGGAAAATCTTTCTTGAAAAAGATTTTTGTTGTCCAGGATTGCTGAGTTTTGTGGAAAACTTTTTTATGGAAATTTTTTGTTCAGCACAGAAAACAGTAATCTCACACCTCAGATACAGACATTGTGAAAACATTGCTTTTTGCACATTCCCACAGTTCTCATACAAAAACTCACATGTATTTCTGTACAGAATAATTTCTGAAACATTTCAGGATGTAGGAAAACTGTGCAAAATTCTTGCCACTACAGTCACCTCTCCATTCTCGCAGACTTCAAGTCTGTGGTTTTACATATTCACAGAGGAGCGACCTCTGTTTTAATCAGCAGGTTATTCCACAGTCTGGGGCACACATTCAAGCCTATGGGGCTTGAATATTTGCTAATTTCTGTTTTCATGGAGGTGGGTGGGAGTGGAACGGATCCCCCATGAAAACGGAGGGCCAACTGTGTATTATTCTTCACAACTGGGTTTACTAAGTTACAGGGAACCCAATTTTTGGTCAAGAAACGAATAATGGTGAACATTCTTTCCATATTTAGTCCAGTAACTCTGAGGGGACTGTTACCAGCCCTGTCTAGAGATTTAACTTGGATATTTGCTTTGCCCCTGACCTAGAAGACTTTGCCACCTTTGTACCAAGTGTGTTTTCTCATGAGTAGCTAAATGTTCAGGGTCTCATATTAACTATATTGTGGATAAAATTCTTTCTAAGGCTTCTTTCTCAACTTCAAAATGAATTTCTTATCCTTTTTGAAGAGAACATTGCCCACCAAATGATAAAACACATGAAAAGAACCAGCTAGCAATCCATTAATGAGGCACATAGTAAATGTTGAAACAACAAAAATGTAAAGTGCTTCTCTATGGCAAAGTTCCTAGCTCTAAAAGAAAATGTAATATCAAGAAATGTTAGTAATATCTGGAATAAATCCAGAATGGGCAGAACTACTTCAGTCATAAAAAAAAGGTACAGCCCCCCCCCCCCCCCCAAATCTATTAGATGCATCAACAGCATTTCAGCAGAGATAAATCTGGCTCCTCATCCATAACTTCCATTTAATTTTCTGCTGAAAGCAAATTGCATTGCATTTCAGATTAGGCTATTTTTAGTCATAGTCAGTGATCCTGCATTAACATATGGATATGAAAAGATGTGGGTAAAGAGATATATATTTTGCTTAACTAATGCTATAGTGGGAAGCTAAAAACTTCACTAATGAATCATGCTAATTTTTATGATATATTTCTATATATGCGTTTAAATTACTTTGACTATTTTTATTTAAATGTTTATATTTAAATAGATAGCCAAGCAATCTGATCAATGCCAATATTTTAGGATGTAATAAGTTATTTCAAAATATCAAGGCTACAAAAACACAGAACAAATAACTCACTAATAGCTAATCCTATCAATTTGCCAAATCAATGCATCACTGTTTAGAGTGGGATAACCCAAAACAATCTGCCAAAATATTGAAATGGCATTTCTGCAAGGTTACAGTAGCCTAACAAATGGGTGCACTGCTCTAAAGTTTAATGTTGTTAACTGACAATTTAGTGTTCAGTCTCTAACATTGTTATTTATATTGCTATCATTGTACTCCATGATCATTATAATCCAAACTGTCATTCATACAGTTATGTACATCATTCTGAGCTCCACATAGAATGTTTCTCTAGATGGTGAAAGGCATTTATGCCCATCCTTTAGCAAACAGTTCGATAGTGATCTTATAATATGTAGGAGTAAATTTCCCTGTGTAGGAGAACTTCTTCATTATATTTTCAACCATGCCCCTCTTATTCTACTCTGTGCCACGCTGAAAGCACTGTTCAAACTATCTAGAGTTCCAAACGTAGTTTGGAACACCACTATGTGTCCATAAAGATTAGGGGCATGCTCGATCCTAGCCATTATTTATATCACTTATAAACCTGCTTCGGGAGCTAGGTTTTGGTGGATCATTCTATTTTACATATATTTGTTCATTGATTCATTTTGACCCTTTTTCCCCCATTAAATCTTCCTCTTTTTAAAACAACAGCAACACTATGATGACATTTAAACACAAACTTTCATGTATATTTTCTCTTAAAATGCATTTAGAAGGGCAGCTTTTTTTTTTTGCAGAATATACCTTTCTTAACACATTCTGATGCCTTTGTAAACCTCAAAATATGCATTTAGAAGTATGTATTTTATTGCTGAAAATGATCAATATACATCCCCATCCACAAAAAGGAGACACAAAAGACTGCAGCGATTATAGAACCATAGCATTAATTTCCTATGCAAGCAAAATTATGTTCAAAATTATGCAACATATACTCCAATCCTATATGGAGAGATAACTGCCAGATGTTTAAGTGGGATATAGGAAAGGAAGAGGCACTAGAGACAATATTGCAAACATAATGGATAATGAAGCAAGCCAAAGAATTCCAGAAAAGAAGTCAGCATGTGCTTAATAGACAACAGCAAAGCCTTTGACTGCATAGAACATGAAAAGAAATAAAATGCTCTCAAAGAAATGAGGGTCACTTCTCTCCAGGATGATGAAGAGGAGCCATTGTTGATCACCCTTTGGGTTTATCCAGTTAACCAATTACAAATCCATGTAACAGTTACTTTGTCTAGCTCACATTTTACCAGCTTGTTTGCAAGAATGTCATGGGGAACCTTGTCAAAGGCCTTACTGAAATCAAGATATACTATATCCACAGCATACCCTTCATCTACCAAGCTGGTAATTTTATCAAAAAAAGAGATCAGATTTGGAAGCCGCAAAGGCAGTTATGAGAGGTGTGTTTTTTTTACAAAAAAGTTCCTTAATCAAGAAATTGAAAACACAGAAATTAAATGAATTACAAGAGAAGTTAAAGTTAAAAGAGAGTAGTTTTAAACAATATGCTCAAAATGAAAAATTAAAAGTGGATATTAAGGCCTTACAACAGCAGATCTCCTCAATGTTGTTAGAGGAAAGACAGAAAAAGTTAAAATATATTAGACAAAAGAACTTTGAAGGAGGTAATAACCCTGGTAGGTGGTTAGCCTACCAATTAAGAAGAGAAAGAGCAAAAAACCAGATAATATCCTTAAAAGAACAAGAAAAAAATATATACAGAACAAGATAAAATAAAGGAGATAGTGCATGACTTTTATGAACAACTATATAAAAAAGAAGATATACAAAATGAAACAATTTCAAAATATTCAAGTAAATGTAATTTGAGGACCTTCAGTGAAGACCAGAGAGTTAAACAAAGAAATAACCACTCAGGAAGTTATAGATGCAATTAAAAGAATTAAACTGGGGAAAGCACCAGGTCCGGATGGGTTTTTGGCGGAAGTTTACAAAAAATTTGCACCACAACTGGCGTTACCTTCAAGTAAAGTTACGAACAAGATCTTAGAGAATAAATATCCATCCACCTGGGCTCAAGTGAATATCACTATTATATCAAAGGAAAATAAAGACAAACAGGATATTAAAAATTATAGACCCATATTGTTGTTGAATTCTGATTATAAAATCTTTGTCTCTATATTAGTGGAGAGACTAAAAAAAATATTAATGGAATGGATCAATGGAGATCAAAACGAGTTTTTGCCACACAGACGAATTAAAGATAACTTGAGATTTGTATTACATTTAATAGAACTAGATGAAAAAATATAAACAAAACAATAGCTATGATCTTTATTGATTTCGAGAAGGCTTTTGACAAAGTTAATTGGCTTTTTTATTTCAAGTTTTAGAAAAAATTGAAGTGGGTAGTAACTTCATTAAGTGGATTAAAGCAATATATAATAAACAAGAAACATGGGTGCTTGTAAATGGAGGAAGAACTAGTATTCAAAATGGAACCAGACAGGGGTGCCCGCTATCCCCATTATTATTCTTGATGGTTATTGAAATACTTAACAATAACATAAGAAGTGATAATAGAATAGAAGGAGTTAAATGTAAAGGCCGCGAGTTCAAATTATGAGCTTATGCTGACGATTTGTTAATCACAATAGCAGATATAGATGACAGTATAAAACATCTAGTGAATGTTTTGGATGAATTTTGCCAAGTCTCAGGTTTAAAGATTAACAAGAATAAAACCTCTATATTAACAATGAATGTGTCAAAAGAAGATGAGCAAAAATTAAAAGAAATTACTGGATATCAAACTTGTAAAAAGGTTAAATATCTTGGGATTACTTTAACAAATAAAAATGTGGATCTTTTCAAGAATAACTATGATAAGTTAACAAAAGAATTATACAAAGATCTAAAAGTATGGAGTCAGTTGCAGTTATCCTGGTTGGGCAAAATCTTGGTAATTAAAATGAAAATTTTACCAAAATTTATGGGTTTTTTTTTAATATTCCTATTATAACTAATTTTAAACCATTTAAAATGTGGCACAAAGAACTCTCCAAATTCATTGGGGGGGGGAAACCTAGAGTAAGGTACAAATTAATGCAAAACTTGACTTCTAGAGGAGGTTTGGCTTTGCCTGCTGTCTGGAATGGATCATGGATTGGTGTTTACTGAAGGATAAGAAGATGTTGGCATTAGAGGGGACAGGATTAAGGTTCGGTTGGCATGGTTATCTGTTGTATGAAAAATGTAAAGTACATAAAGATTTTAAGAATCATTTTGTTAGGAAAGCGTTGATGAATGTATGGCAAAAATATAAAGCAAGAATTTGTCTGGATCTCCCATTATGGACTTCAACTCATGAAGCATTTCATCAAAGAGAAGTGATTACAGAGGGAAAATGGGTAACATATGCGGAATTAACTGAAAAGAACTTAATGAAACAAGAACTGAATTTTAAGGGACATGAACAAATGACAGATAAAGGGTATTCCTGTGGTTGGTTGTTATATAGGCAACTTAAAGAGAGGTTCTCTAGTAATAAGAAAATATATGGAATAAGAATGGATAATAACAACTTTGATGCAAGTTTACTGTCTGATAACCATAACAAAATTGCATTATTTTATAAATGCCTAATAGATATGGAGATGGAAGATGAGTTAATAACAGAATCAATGGTCAAATGGGCCCAAGATTTAAAACATACTATCAGTTTGAATCAATGGGGAAAAAACTGGAATAAAAGATTAGAATACACAGCCTGTTATGACATAAGGAAAAATTTGCTTAAGATGCAATTTAGATGGCATCTAACACCTGTTAAGATCACTAAAATTTATAAGGGATATTCAGACAAGTGCTGGAAATGTAAAAAAGAGACAGGTACTTATATTCACATGTGGTGGACTTGCAAAAGAGTAAAAAAATATTGGAAAAGGGTGCATAACATAATTGAAGACATTTTACAATTGGAAATAACCATGGACCCTAAATTATATTTACTGAGTATGTGTGAGAACCAAAACATAGGTTGGAAATATGGTAAACTCTTATATGATATGACAACCAGCACAAGAATAATTTTAGCCAGAAAATGAAAAACAAATGAGATCCCATCTATAGAAGATTGGGTGTGTAAATTGATAGACCTAGTACAACTGGATAATTTAACCAGCCTCATGAGAGGTCAAGACTGGGAAGATAACAAAGAGATCTGGAAACCATTTTATGATTATTTAGGAAGAAAGAAGACAGAGGACGATGTTCAATAAAATTAATGACAAAATAAATGAGAGAAGCTATAAAGTTAAAAACATGATCGAAACAGTTGAGGCAATTGAATTATTTTGATATAAAAACATAGTCATATAAGATTTTTTTTTTTTTGAAGGACTATCTTCTAAATTTAGAATTTAGGTGAATAAGTTTATAGCTTGATAAGTTAAAAATGCAGGAGAGCAAGACAAAATTTGAGAAAAAGGACTTTGCCCAAGTTCAGGAAGTGAATTATGTACTAGAAAGAATGGGTGGTTTGTTGATGTGGATGTATTTATGTTTAAGTGTGTTGGCTTTGTTTTTGTGTATGTATCGTGTATTAGTATTTGTATGTGTTATTGTATGTATGTGTGTATGTAACTTTTGTATTGGTATATGTAGGTGTATATGTCTGTGTTTTAATTCAATAAAAAATTATTTAAAAAAAGAGATCAGATTTGTCTGGAATGACTTGTTTCTCTGAAACCCATGTAGACTTTTTGTGATTATGGAATTACCTTCCAGGTGTTCGCAGACTCTCTGTTTAATGATCTGCTCCAGAATCTTTCCTGGTATTGATGTCAGACAACTGGACGATAATTGTTGCGATCCTCTTTTTTTCCCTTTTTGAAGATGGGGAAAACATTTGCCCTCCTCCAGTCTGCTGGGACTTCTCCTGTTCTCCAGGAGTTCTCAAAGATTACTGCCAATGGTTCCGATATTACGTTTGCCAGTTCTTTCAATACCCTTGGATGTAATTCGTCTGGTCCTGGAGACTTATATTCATTTAGATTAACCAGGTATTCCTGTACTATCTCTTTACTTATTCTGTGCTGAAATTCTCCTATGCTGTCCTCTGCTCCATTATCCTCAGGTTGAGCACCCTTTGCCTTTTCTGAGAAGACTGAAGCAAAGAAGGTGTTGAGGAATTCTGCCTTTTCTCTGTCCCCTGTTAACTTTTTGCCATTTTCTCCACACAGTGGCCCTACCATTTCCTTCTTCTTCCTTTTGTTGCAGACATGCCCAAAAAAGTCCTTTTTATTGTTCTTAACCTCTCTAGCAAGTCTGAGTTCATTCTGTGCTTTAGCTTTTCTGACTTTACTCCTACACATGCTAGCCATTTGTTTGAATTCCTCTTTGGTGATTTCCCCATTTTTTCATTTCTTATACATGTTCCTTTTAAAACTTAGTTCATTTGAAAGTTCCTTAGTCATCCATCCTGGTTTCTTGAGACACCTCCTATTTTTCTTCCTCATTGGAACTGTTTGAAATTGTGCCTTCAGTATCTCCCTTTTGAGAAACTCCCATCCATCTTGAACTCCCTTCCCTTTTAGTATTCCTGACCATGGGATCACCCCCAGTATTTATCTAAGTTTACTAAAATCAGCTTTCCTAAAGTCTAGAATGCGTGTCTGATTATGCCTGGTTTCTCCTTTCCATGTATAATAAATTCTAGGAGAACATGATCACTCCCACCTAAGGATCCAACCACTTGCACCCCATTAACTAGGTCTTCCCTATTTGTTAGGATCAGATCCAAAATAGGTGACTCCCTTGTTGCCTCTTCCACCTTTCTGACAATGAACTTGTCTTCAAGGCAAGTGAGAAATTTGCTAGACCTTGAGGATTTTGCTGAGTTTGACTTCCAGCAAATATCAGGATAGTTGAAGTCACCCATCACTACTATATTTCTCCTTTTTGATTGTTTGTTCATCTGTTCTAGAAAGGCATAATCTAATTTGTCTGTCTGAGTCGGGGGTTTGTAGTAGACTCCCACAATAACATCCCTGTTGCTTCCCTCCCCTTTAATTTTTATCCAGATGCTCTCCACCTGGCTTTCAGGATTGATGTCCTGGATTTTTTCACTGGTGTAAATATCCCTGACATATAATGCTATTCCTCCTCCTTTCCTGTTTGGCCTGTTTCTCTTGAAAAGGTTATAACCTGTATTTCTACATTCCAATCATGAGACTCATCCCACCAGGTTTCAGTGATGCCTATTATATCATATTTGTTTTGTTGTGCTAGGAGTTCAAGTTCATCTTGCTTATTTCACATACTCTGTGCATTAGTGTAGAGACATCCAAGACCATATGTCCCCTTTACTTGCTGCCTGTGCATGTTTTTTTTTTTGCTCCCACTGTTGAGTCCTTGCCCTGTTTGCCTTGTTCCCTCTATGACAGTTTGACTATTTTTTCCAGTCCTTTTGTCTTCCAGAACACTGTCTCCCTTCCCCACATAACTCAGTTTAAAGCCCTCCTGATCAAATTCTTGAGACTGCTGGCAAAAATGTTTCTTCCAACTGACGTGAGATGCAGCCCATCCCTTGCCAGAAGTCTGCCCTCATGGAACTGCAGCCCATGACCTAAGAATCCAAATCATTCTCGGCGACACAATCTGCCGAGCCAGTTATTGACATCTGATATTTTCCTGTCTCGTCCTGGACCATGCCCTTCAACTGGCAGAAGAGATGAGATGACAATCTGTGCATCCATTTCTTTCAGCTTCTTACCCAGAGCCTCGTAATCTCTTCTGATGTTCTGAAGGCTGTGTCTTGCTGTGTCATTCATTCCCACATGGACCAAAAGGAAGGAGTATTAGTCAATTTTAACTTTTAAATGTTCATTTTCTACTTTTCCTTTATGACATTTGACATCCATTCCAAACTGGAAGCTGCTGGGTCCTCCCCTCCCCAACCAAAGCTTGTGTAATAAGCTTGTGTAATTATTAATATCTTTGTTGGTGTTTGTTGTCCCCCCCCCATTTTTTTAATGGTGTCTATCTAAGACAAGTGAATAGAGGCAATAGTTTCAAAAAGATGGCTGACAATGTATTATTTTGACTGCTAGTTTTTATTATTACCATAATATAAGTAATGGAATAAACCTCATAGATAAGCATCAATTTGAAGTCTTTCACTTTGAATCCTAATATATTTTGCCTTAAATTATGCTGTTATAGTTCTGCCCCTCCTCCTTTTTTAAAAAAGTAATTTTTTGTAGTAATTTACCTTCTTCCTTTCCCAAGTTTGTGAAACACACAGTATGGCTGACTTTCTGATAGATGAATGAAAGAAAGGAAAGGAAAAACAAACAAGAAGCTGTGATTTATTGGTCCCTGTCCATTATGAAAAGAAGGGGAGGGGGAGTGAAGTTTGTATAAAGGCTGGAGAAGGGAGATTGTTGGAATAAACACACTGTGGGCCTTTAAAATGCAAATGCAGGAAAGACTGCAAATGGCCTGTGCTATTTTCTTACCCAGTGTGCTGGAATTAAAGTGAAAACCAGTTAGAAACTTGCTTGAGAGGTGCAAATGGCATTTAGAGCATGCAGGGCTTATGGCCAGGAGCAGAGGAGAAAGATATGTGAGGAAGTCCATCAGGTCACCATCTTGGGCATAGAATGGACCTAGCAGCTAGCTACAGTTACTCTGTGTTTTTTAAAGAGCCATTTCAAAAACAGCTTTCTACATTTGGCAGGCCAACTTAATACCCTGAAAAAGATGCCTAGCATCAAGTCTGTCTGGAAGCCCTTCCTCCCTAATCCCCCATGTCTGGGAGCTATCTGCAATTATTTTGTGGCAAAGGAAATGCACTTTACACCTGCTTATGGACAGTTTATTTAGTCTTATAGTCTCATAGTTCCTGAGAGAATCTTTGGAATTTGAAAACAATTGCTAGAACAGAAACTTCCCTGGCATAAATTAACACCCTTTTTTTTTGGCAGATCCCAATAAGATCAGACAGAACAGAAAGGTGGTTTATATACCGTCTATACCATCATATACATGGATCAAAGATTACCTGATTTCATACCTCTGGAGTGAGGGTGGTGAGTTGCTTCAAAGACCACTTTAGCCCTCAATTCATGTATGTGGATGCATCTCAAAGGAGTTTAGTTACAAGTCTCTGTGCTTGTTTCACTCCATAATATATTGCAACCAAAAACATTTTCTAAATTTATGTAGAGTAGAATGAAGCAAAACTAGGGCAAGGATGGGCAAATTGCAGCTCTCCAGATGTTGTTGGACTGCAACTCTCATGAGCTCTAGCCAGCATAGTTAATGATGGCAAGAAATGCTGAGAGTTGCAGCCCAGCAACATCTGGAGGGCTGCTTTTCTTCTGTTTCTCATCTAAGTGGGGCTATTTCAGATTCAGATCATGAGAAACCTCATTTACACAGCCCTCTCAGTATAGTACTATTAACTAGTTTATGCTAAGTTATTAAAATTCAGACCTACTTGCAGCCAAAGCTACAAGAAATAAGTTCTGCAATGTGAAGTGAATAATGGGAAAGTTTGAGAAATGTTTTCTTCCAGTTTTATGTTATAGGTGTCTATATGGAGGATGTTTCTAGTGCTAAGAGAGGGGTGGGAGGTAGTGCTTAATATCCATGTATGTATGGCTGTTAGCCAATAGTAGCATGAAAATTATAACTACCTAGTTATAAACTATGAGCCATCGTGGTATAGTGGTATAGGTTTGAGTGCTGGACTAGGTCTCTAGGAAACCAAGGTTTGAATCCCTGCTTAGTAAAGGAAATCCACTGAGTGATCTTGGGCAAGTCATACTCTGGGCCTAAGCAGACTACCAGAAATAGTGCACATTAAATTGAGGCACTGCCCTGGCTCAGTGCTAGGGAATCATGGGAACTGTATTTTATTGTGGCACCAGAGCTCTCTAACAGAGAAGGCTCAATGTCTCAGAAAAAAATACAGTTCCCATGATTCCCTAGCACTGAGCCAGGGCAGTGCCTCAATTTAATGTGCACTATTTCTGGCAGTCTGCTTAGGCCTTCTCTCAGCTTTAGAGGGAGGCATTGGCAAACCTGCCCTAAATGAAACTTGCCAAGAAGACTCAATGATAGGGAAATTGGAGTTGACTTAAGGAATGGAGTTGATTTGGACACATATACAATGAACAAGAAAAATTGTTGTATTGCATCTGGACCATTTCTGGACCATGAGTGCATATTTAGTACAGCTTGAAAGACTTCTGGCTCTCTCAGTTGCAGTTCCCTTTGCCTTGCAAGTTGAAAGCACTCTGACATAACCAATATAAGGAGTTGTGATCAGTATTGCTAGAGAAAACATGAGTCATAAGTATAGCTCTTGTGATTCTGGTTATTTAACTTAAAGCATGTTATTCTATTCACAAGAAACAACAGAAAAAAATCAGGAATTTACACTTATTTATTTATTTATTTGATTTACATCCAACCATTCTCCCAATAAGGGACCCAAAACAAGGACATGCAGTAAAAAAGCCACTTTCTATTAAAAACATTCACTCACTTATAATAAAAATAACAACATAATAAGATGACATAGCAAAGTAACTGCAAAGTGGCTTATAGCACCATATTTCTAATGAGAAGTAGGTGGTATTGAGTTCAATGAGACTTATTAATGGCCACGTGGGTGCAGCATTAGTTCTAGAGCAAGATTTTTGTATGATAAATATCACATGCATTGTGACCGAAGTTCATGACACCCCTTCTTAATTCAAGAGGAAGGGATATGCTATGACATCTATGACCATGTGCCAAAAGCCAGTGAAAAGTCAGCTTGTCATTTCACTGTGAATTACTCTCTCTGTGTATTTGCCTTACAGTTGCTTGCCAACCATGTTCAAATTGAGAGATCTGAAAATTTGCTATAGAAGCTTGAACTGACAGCTCCAAAGAGAAGGCACCCCATGTCATTGCTATTTAAGAGTCCTGCACTCACAGAGTTGGAAGGGATTTAAATAATCTAGTCTAACCCCCTGCCAATGTCAAAAATTCCACTGTAAGAGCATTCCTAGTAGGTGGCCATCCAGCCTCTGCTTAAAAACCACAAATGAAGAGAAATTGCCCCCTTGAGGCCATCTGTTCCACTGTTAAACAACTCTTGTTGTCAGGAAGTTTTTCATACTGTTCACTCAAATCCTTTTCTTGTAATTTGAACCTGTCAAATCAGGTTTTATCCTCTGGAACATGAGAAAACATATTTTCCACATCATCTACATGACAACCTTTCAATCATTTCAAGATGGTTACTATATTCTGTCTAAACAGTCTGTTCTCCAGGTTCAATATACCCCAACTCCTTCAAACTTGAATCATAGAATATGGTCTCCAGGCTCTTCTAGTTGCCACACTCTGGACACATTCTGTTTTGAAACAAGACCTACTCAGTTCTAAGGTCTTCTGGAGAGACTCATCTCTCAGCCTTATACCCTCAGAGGCGAGGCCTATTTGTTGTGTTACTAGGGTGTTGTGTCTCAATGGCTCCTTCCAGACTGTGGAACTTGCTACCAAGAGAGTCTAAGGAGCAAAGCACACTGTCAGCTTAGTGCAACCTCTGGCTGCTCCAACTCCAGTTGGCCCCCAATCGTCCTGGGACCATGGCACTCCTTTTCTGGCTGGCTTCTGGTTGCCTTAGGCAGCTACAGAGCAGCTCCTGGCTGATACGGGGGCATGCACCATACCCTCGAAGCAGCCAGAAATCCCACTTTTTGGCCCATCTCCCTGTTGTCCTTTCACCAGCAAGCAAATAACTTTATATCAGACAAAATGGCAATTATAATGGGTTGCATTAAGAGGAGAAGCTTTTATTGTAGTTGAGTGCCTTTTTTAAAAAAAACTGGTTGCAGTTGTTTATAGTATTGTTTGATATTTTAATATATCTCTGTTATATATTTTTTACTTGTATTTGTTTTATTGATTTTTACAGTAAGCTGTTCTAAATCCCATTTTGGTGAGATATAATTATAACGTATACATGCTAGAACCAGGTAAAATCCTGGGATTTACACTTTAGGGAGGAAATTTTAAAATTCTGGATCCAGCATGTTATAGTTGTGTGAGTGTTAGACCAGGACTCCAGGAAGCCACTGGGTGACTTTGGGCAAATTACATTCTTTCTGCCTAAGAGGAAGGCAATAACAAACCTCTTTTGAAGAAAATTTCCCTAGAAAACCTTATCTCTCCACACATTGCAGTTGACCTCAAGGCATAGAACAACAACAACAACAACAGAACAAGTGATTAAAAAAAAAGAAAGGAAGTATTTTGGTACAGATGGCCCTCTCGGTCCATGGTTGCTTTATCCATGGATTCAATCAACCATGGCTTGAAAATATATTTTTTTAAAAAAATCCAAAAGACAAACAGCTTTTCACCATTTCAAATAAAGGACACCATTTAATGGGACATGAGCATCCACAGATCTTTAAGCTTATTCCACGACACTTGAGGAACGGGAACGGAATGGAACAGAAGGGAATGGAATGGGGGCAAAAACACATTTTGCGGCACAGGAGAACACTACCAATGCCACCAGGAATCCCCAAGGTGTTCCCCAGCCATTCCTGGAAGCTGATTTTGAAGAACAATTTTGAACCATCCTTCAAAAATCAGCTGCCAGGAACGGCTGGGGAACACCTTGGGGACTCCTGGCAGCATTGGTGCCATTCTCCTGTGTAATAAAATGTGTTTTTGCTCCATTCCGTTCCATTCCTATTCTTGTAAGTGCTGTGCGATAAGCTTATTTGTTATCCATGGGGATACTGGAACCAAACCCTAGCAGCTGTTCAGGGCCCACTGTAGTGCAAATTTGTTTAGATTTGAACAAACTGTTTAAACTGTAAATACAACTGAGTTTAATTTAACCACAAGGTTATCATTTACACATGACAACTAAAGCAACTATGGTAGCAAAAGAGTTAAGAGTGGTTGACTTCCAGATATGGGTAGCAATTAAAAAAATGTTTTTCTGATGTCAGCTGAACCTGGCAAGTAAGGAAGCCTGTGTGGTGGTAGAGAATGAATTCCCTGTTCTTTTCTTCACTTTTCATCCCAATACATCCTTCACATTTTCCGTCTTCCTTTACTGCACTCTTCCTTTTTTACCTTCTTCATTATGCCTTTTGTCATTGTCTTACTTTGCTGCCCTTTGCTATTGGAGCTGATGGGTCCTGAAAACATTCTACACATCTCATCTAACTCTAAATGTGATCATCTTACTTAATGAAAGTAGAGGTAGATGCACCTATTTAACACCCAAATCAATAAGACATTAATCAAAATACGCACATTGATTTCATTTACACCTGTGGCAGCCAGCCTCCCTCCAAATGCCTTCTTGTTGAGGAAATGTCACACTAAAAGGTCACTGTTGTCAAATGAGTATAAAATTATTCAACTGTGTAGGTTGAGCCTTGATATATTTTTTTTGGTAACTATGTACTTATTGCATTATTGATGTATATCATCTTCACCAACTCTTGTGTTTACATTAGGAAAAGTAGGGTGTTACCACCATTTTGAAAAAGAGAACTCATTTTTTCCAAACATGGCAAGATGTTAAGGGGAGAAGCAAAAGGGTAGGAAGTCATTGGTTACTTCATCTTCTGGTTTTCTTGTTTTAAGGAGGTTGTAATGCAGGGATGAAAAACTTAGGGGCTTCCAGTTATTGGAATGTAACGTGTGTCTATTTTACACTACAGGCTATGCCAGCTATGTTCAAGGAGTGTTGCCAGACAATGAGGCCTGAGGGACCACACATTTCTCCCTTGTGCTATAATATGTCAGTGTTCAAGTGATTCATGTTAAATATGTTATTAGAGAGCCAAGCATTAAAATTAGTGCTAACTCCTGTATTCACTTTTTGGTGAAACATGTCTGAAGCTCAAATAGCCAGATCACACTGCAATTGTGCTCTGCTGTGTAGATTGGCTCTTATGCCACAGTATAAAGACCTGGGTTTTCTTTGTGGCAGTGTCAGGTGTGAGCATTCTTACTTGGATTTATGTTTCATTGACCTCTGGCAAGGGAATTTCTGAATGTAAGAAAACCTAGAAGAAAGCCAGCATGAAAGTAACAATATCTGTTGCTGGGACAGCCAATAGTGGAAGCATTGTATTAACATAAAGCCAACATTATCAGACCTTCCAACTTTGTGCAGATGAAAACCAGGACACACATCACCAAGTAACATCAGAGTCTGGTCAACAGTATGCTAACGATAGCAAACGTATTAATGAGGAAGAAAAGAGAAGCTATGAAAAGCTGCAAGTTTGCTTTTGCCTGAGCCACCTGAGAAGGGCAAGATTCCACCTCATCCTCTCCTGCTGCTGAGTTAAACTACTTCAGAACACAAACTTTTTTTGCACTTTGAATTCAGTTTGTCACTTAATAAGTGGGATAATATAAACAGAAATCAGTCTGTAGTATCATTTACTTAGATCTGAAACAGGGGAATAATAATTTGTTTCCTTTATTTTTCTTTTCATCACTCATGATTAGGGATAGAATTCAAAGATATAGATGTGTTAGTCTGTAGAATCAGTGTGTAGAGAGATCTTGTAGCACCTTTGAGACTAACTGAAAGAAAGATATTGGCAGCATGAACTTTTGTAGACTTCAGTGCATCTGAGGAAGTAGATTGAAGTCTACAAAAGCTCATGCTGCCAATATCTTTCTTTCAGTTAGGGCCTTTGCAGACTGCCAGAAATAATGCAACTTGAGTCCACTTTAACTACCGTGGGTCAGTGCTAGGGAATCGTAGGAATTATAGTTTTTTTCTGAGACATTGAGCCTTCTCTGTCAGAGAGCTCTGGTGTCACAATAAACTACAGTTCCCATGATTCCCTAGCACTGAGCCAGGGCAGTTAAAGTGGACTCAAGTTACATTATTTCTGGCAGCCTGTAAAGGCCCTTAGGGCCTAAGCAGATGGCTTATTGGGCCATCTTGGGGGCAGGGAAGGGGAGGGGCAGCCGCACGATCAGCGCCCCAACCCCTTCCCGAGGTCGTCCTTGGAGCAGCTGGCCCTCCGCACGGCCTGGCGCTCCGAGGAGGACCTCCCACCACAGTGTTCGCACACGCTGAGGCGGAAGAGTCGACGAATGTGCGCCGCAGCCTTTTGTGGCACACCTTCGTCGACTTGTGAAAGGAGCGCTGATTTAGAGCTCCTTTCAGGGGCGGCGCAGCTTCCTGGGGCGGCCCATGGCTGCTCGTCTGCTTAGCCCCTTAGACTCAAAGGTGCTACAAGATCTCTGTATGTCACGATTAGGGAGTAAGAGTCCTATTGTGTATTAGTGACTAGTGATGTTTTAGGGTTTTTTCTCTTTTCTTTCTTTTTCCCCATTTCCTTTTTCTTTTCTCTCTTTGTATTCTTTTTGTTTTCTATTTTATAAATGTATATTACTTTGATTGTAAATTAACATCAGACTGTGGTCAACAGTATGCTAACATGTTCATGTTCATGTTAAAAAATTAATTTTAAAAAATAGGATGGTAGAGGATTAATTGGAACTGTTCCTGCCAAACTGAGATAGTTTGAAGGGTATGCATAAGGCTTGGAACTTTACATCACGGATAACTCAAGATAGATTGGAGTTTACTGTTAGCATACCCTACACCCTTCCTGCTGGATATGTGGTTTCATAACTAAAATCTAGAGTTGGGCATGTTTCCTGTGGAAACTAGAAGTTATACATGTGTAGGAGTTATGCTGACTGGAAGGTATGTGGAGACCTAGATAAAACAAAGATAAATGTGAGTTTGCTGATCACCTTGGTCCCACAGTCTGTTGGCTAGTTGTAGTTTTGTGTAGAATGAGAACTGGGCCAAAGCATTTGGTCACAATGTCTTTTCTTTGAAAACACTGTGGAGGTTGTGGATGCAAAGCCAGTGCTCTTGGTAAGGTACCCTGGCCTTCCTTGTGCCACTTTGGAGAGATCCTGAAATACTACACTGAGTGTTCTTCCAATACTGCCCTGGGTTCTGGATAGAGGTGGACACTCTATCAGTGGCTGGCAGCAACAATGATGCTCTGAGTAGCCTGGTGTTTACTTATTTCATTTCCCAAAAAGACTCAGTGAGATTGGGGGTAACAAAATGGTGGTTATCCAATGCTCATGGTCATGAATTTGTTTTGGGTTTTGTTTTTGTTTTTGTTTTTAAGGAGAACCAATTGACCTGGATAGGGATGTAGTATATCAAGGAACACAGTGACAGCAGAGGATGGTTTGTTTAGAAAGAACCTGTGTATAACTTGATCATATGAAATTTTGAAAAATTGAAATTGACTCTGAAGAAGACCCAAAACATTTGTTCAAATCTTGGAAATGACTGTCTGGTTGATTTGCAGCCTGCCAGTCATTAGTAATTGTTTGCTGAACTTTTGTATAAGTTTTTTTGTTATTGTTGGATTGTTCATTACCCTTACAACAACTACTTAACTTGACCCTACAGCTGGAATTTGTTTACTTGTAAAAGTCTTGCTGGTTATGTTGCACATTTTGCATGATTATATATTTGATTTATTCTCTTTCCATATATGTAATGTGACTTCTGGCTATGTTGTATGCTATTTTTCATATTGTATGTTTAGTATATTATATATTTTCAAGTACAGTTAGCCCTCCACGCTTGTGGCTTTGACTTTTGCGGCTTTGATTATTTGCGATTTTGATTAATACATTATCTCTAGGAATCTCTAGGTCTTCTAGCACAACTCTGCCAGAAGTTGACCATAGGGTTGTGCTGGAGAACCTAGAAGTTCCTAGAGAAAATGCTTCTCTGGGCATTTGTAGGTCCTCCAGCATGATTCTATGATCAATTTCTGGTGGATGTTGGCCATAGAATTGCATTGAAGGGCCTGTAGATTCCTAGAAAGGTGTTCTCTCAGGGAAAAAAGAATAGTGCATTTTTATTTGTGAGTTTTCCACATTCATGGGGGTCCTTCACCACTAACCCCAGCAAAAGTGGAGAGACCACTGTCGTTCATATTTGTTACAAATATAATATTTATTGTCCGTTTCTCTATTTTTATATTTGCTATAATATATCTATTGGCTGTTGGCATTTGTTATATACTTCTTTTGTTCATGCAATGGTCCTGTGTTTTTTTTCAATTTGTGGTTAAGAACATGTTTTTTTGTGGTTGGCTGCTGGACAGGCAAAACCATGAATATTACTAAAGTCCTGGGGATCCAGGGCATGCCCTAGGGTGCTATGTAGTCTAAGGGCCCTATGCACAGGGCCTGAATAGCTGCAACAATGGAACTGGTATGTAAAGAGGACCTAGCTTCTCATCTCAGAAACAGCATGTCCTATTTTTATTTATGGCAGGCAAGGTATAGTGGTCATTAGAGCTATTACTGAATTTTCAGAAGAGGGATGAGATCAATGGTGCTTTAAAATTGCACACTACCTTGACAACTAGACTATGCTTTTATTTGAAACTAGCATTCACATTAAAGCACTCTCCCTCCCTATTACAATTTGACTCACAAGATTCCCTCTCAGATATTGGGACATAAAGTAAGGAGTTATTTGAATGCCTAATAAAGCTATTTTGGTAATCTAAATCTCTTTGCCTTTTAAATTTACTTTAATGTCTGTGGAAGGCAGACATTAGGACAGCATATTATATATGAGGACTCTTATCATATACAGTTGTCCCTCCCGATTTGTAGGAGATCTGTTCCAGACTGCCCCCCATGAATTGGGGAAAAACACAAATATTCAAGTCCTATTGAATAAAATGGTGCTGCTTGCACACACACACTGTCGTGTGTGCTCCATGGCCACATTTTGTCCCTCCTGGCATCCTGTTCACAGAAACTCAAGACCATGAACAAGAAGTCAATGAATCCAGAGGGATGACTGTATTATAAAGGGCAGATTCAGCCTAGTGATCCATCTCACTCTTGTGACTAAAGCTGGTGTATATTGCTGAAACATCTTATGGTGGGATTTGTTTAAGTTACCTGTTAAATCTCTTTGTTTGCACATTTGCTTGTCATTACACTGTGTGGTTGTTGAGAAATTTAAAGGTTTGCATTTTTCAAACAAAGCAGGCTAATGAAGTAGCTTACTTAAGTGACTTCTTCAGCTTGGAAAACTTATACATTAAATAGTCAGAATACAGTGCCTTTCAGAAGTATTGACATTTCCACATTATGGAGTTTATCACATGGGGGAAATCCCATGCGGAAACGGGAGTTTAAAGTAGAAAAAAAACTGCAAAAGCAGATGTTTTTTCAGACGATGTCAATGTTAAAAGGAGGTTAAACTGGGGTTAATCCGAATGGAAACCCCTCATTGACTGCTTCTTTTTACTTTCGGGTTTTTCTGAAAGAAAAAAGAAGCAGTTTCCGTTCAGATTAACCCCATTTTAATATCGCTTTCACTTTTCACACTGGGGAATCCTGTTAATAAATTGCTTCCACTTTTGCGTTTTTTTTCTACTTAAAGCAGGGTTTCTGCACAGGACTCCCATGTGATAAACTCCCAAGTTGTGTTACCACTTGATGTACATGAGAAAAAGTATTAGTGAATATACTAGTGAATACTTCTGCAACCTACAAGTGCTAGTTGTTTTTGTTTACTTAACCCAGGGGTCAGCAACCTTTGTTGCCGGGGGGGCTGGGGGGAATGGTGTGGGGGGGCGTGCATGCGTGCACTTGCATGCGCGTACACTTCCCCCCTTGCACGCATGCACACGACGCCTGCCGTTGTGCGCATACATGCGTGTGTGGGGCACCATTTTGGAAGGCCCAACAGTGCCGTGCGCATGCACACAGTGCCATTGGGCCTTCCAAAATGGCCCCTACGCTTGCGCACACATGTGCACAAGCAAAGGAGCCAGTTTGGAAGGCCCCACGGCAGTGCGCCTGCTCCAGGCGAATTCATCCACGCACGTGCATCACGACCTTGCCAGGGTCCAGGAAAAGCTGCAGCATACCTGCTCTGGGTGAATTCATCTGGAGCAGGCATGCTGCAGCCTTGCCTGAGCCCTGGCAAGGCTGCAGCGCACGTGTGCCGGGCAAATTCGCCCAGAGAAGGTGCACTGGGGACTTCCAAAATGGCGCACGTGCTCACACGCATGCGTTCACAAGCGCGGGTGCCGTTTTGGACACCAAAATGGTGTTCGTGCTTGCGCACAGCGCACCAGGGTGGCGGCAGCGGGACCAGCCACAGACCGGTCCCAAGGCTTTCGCAGGCCGCACCCAGCCCATGGGCCATAGGTTGCCGACCCCTGACTTAACCTTCGTGCCACAATAAAAATATTGTGCCTTCACAATGTTGAGTATCTTTTGTACATCAAATACTAACATTTCTAATTAAATTTAATTTAATTCAGGTTGTAATACAACAAAATGTGGAAAAGTCAAAGAGGGATGGATGCTTCTTCAGTGTGATTATTGGGAAAGATTTTAAAAGCAGGTTCAAGGCAGCCTTGTGGCTCATACTCACTCCTTAGGATTAAGGCCAGGTGGCCACATTGCTTCTATGGGTTGGACAATGATAGTGCTGTGTGATTGCCAAGGCACTTATGCAGAGTGACAAATAGGGACAAATTAGAAGAAGGCAAGAACTTGGTACCAGGGTGCTTTCAGTCATTTACACACTGACCCGAGTAACATATTCCAGCTCTCACAGCATATCCATACTAAAGTTAGCCTAGAGCTAACATGTTTCATGTTGGTGATTTGTTTGGTTTAACAAACTTGTGCAGTTTTAAATGCCAATTAATGTGCCTTGTCCTCATTACAAGAAAGTGAGTAAAAGCACAAGGCAGATCAGTCTCCATAGTACTTCTGCAATGGCATCTTGTCCCTGACAAAACTTCACTTGCTGCTCGTCATCACCAAATAGTAACAACTCTCCATCATGAGGGTTGTAACTACATGTTAGCTTACTTGTTGTTGTTATGTGCCTTCTAGTCATTTCTGGCTTGTGGCAAACTAAGGTGAAAGTATCACAGTGTTTTCTTGACAAGATTTGTCCAGAAGGGCTTTGTCATTGCCTTCCACTGAGACTGACAATGAGAGAGCTTGACATACCCAAAGTCACCCAGTGAGTTTCTGTTATCAAGTGGGAATTCGAACCTTTGTCTCCCAGTGTTCTAGTCCAACACTCAGTCCACTACACCATGCTGGCTATCTATAGCTAAACTACTTTTTAAACTATTGCATTCATAGCTGGTTCTCTTTATGTGTAATTCATTCCAAAGTTCTTATGATTTAACTATAGTCTGTATTCCTTGATTCTCATTATTGATTCATTTTGGATGCTGTGTGAATGGCAGAAAGTACAACATATAAGTATTTCATATGAATAAATAAGAGCTTTCAGAACTTGAAAGGTGCATCATAGATTGCAGAATTCATCATGGATGGAAACTGTTTGTATATCACATTGTTTTGGGGAGCAGACAACTCCCATGGGTAAAATGAACAGCTGAAAGTATCAGTACACAGTTACACTGTGGCTAGACTAGTCCTAGTCAATGAATGCCTGTTCAAAATTGGATGAAACTGAAACAGAAGCTTTTAAAAACAGTGTATGCTATGTTTGTTCTAAGACATTATTCCCTGGCAAATGGATATGGCTCAGTAATAAGGCTGAAATTCATAAGCTAGTTACTACAAAGCAGTCTCATATTCACCCTGTGTCTAGGGATCTAGGCTTATTATTATGTTTTAATTATGATTTTTAATGTACTATTGATTTAATATCTTTTTAAGGGGTGGATGGGTATTGGGGTGTGTGATGTATTTTGTATTTTAACTTTGTTAGCCACCCCGATTGTTCTCAGAGGGGCGGGGTACAAATAAATTTTATTATTATTATTATTATTATTAGATTGCATTATTTTGTTCAATATATAAACAGGAGAAATTTAAATTTGGTAAAAGAGTTTCAAATTTTATTTCATATGTAGTTTTGTACTCCAAAAGTCTAAAATAAAAACAGGAAAAGGCTAAAAATGTTCTTATTAAGGGATATCTGCAGTGAATGTGAAAGACCTGCAGAGCTGGCAATATAAAGTTATATTTTTATTTAGCCTCTTCCTGTGTAGTCAGTGCCTTCACTCCATCCATACTGTTATATTTATCCTAAAATAGGATTTAGGTGATGACATGCTTCTACTGAACTAGCTGTGTGAAACTATTACATATAGTATGCCTATTTTATTCTGATTGATGTGTTTTTATATAAAGACAGAGAATTGGTACAAATATTGTCTAAGATGTATAGGCACCTGGTGTGTCAAGTGCTTGAAGGGTGCAATTTTAGGAGATTTTGTTTTTAATTTTTACAGTTAAATTTCATTAAGTTTATACAGTACTACTAAGGATTACATTCATTAAATTATAAAATAAATTAGCAGCAACTTAATACATCAAAATTAATTCCATGATTGACTATAATTAACTTGAGGATTTAATTTCCCTGACTTGATTATGTAGGACAGTTCACTCAAAGGTAGCTACACAATAAGCAACTGAAAATTTCGTGTAATCACCTGGAACACTATGGTTGTTGTTGGAGTCCTGGCATCATAGAAACTTTTAACTGGCTAGTCAGGATGTGCTGTGATGTTTTGAATAAGGTTTCCTTGCTTCCGGCAGAGAAGCATCCTAAGGAAGTCTCTGTAACAAGGATTTATGATGATTAATTCTTAATTAATTAATCTCCTTCACCCTATTTTATTGTTTCCCCGATTTGATCAATTGCACCTCCAGTTTTTTTTTTTTAAAAATCCCACTTTAAATAAAATAAATGAAAAGACCCACTTGCTGCTTTTCAGTGACTGCATGTTTGTGACTCAAGATTACTCTACTGTTCTCAGTTGCACTGCAGACACCAATCCCCAGCTTTCAACAGTGGGTTTTCTTTTTTCAGGGGGAATCGAGGTTCCCAATGAGCCATTGTTTTTTTTGTTGTTGTTGTTGTTGTTGGGGAAAACATACTTGTATGCTAGTCAGTTTAAGATGATGGAATCTCTGATTCTAGTTTTACAACTTTGGCTAAAACAGCAAACTGATATAATGGTTTGCTGCCAAGTTTCAGCACCAAACCATGTGAATGAGAGATTGCACCATCACATTTTTAATAGCTCTTTGGGGAATTGGGCCTGCAGTAAAAATGGAGGAGAATGGGACTATGCAGCCTATGAAATGCAGAGGTATACAAGCATATTATCACCACTTTTCTGAAGGAGGGTCCCTGTGCTAGTGCAAACCAGAAAAACAGACTCTGTGCCAGCACTGTTTTGTCATTAAAGCTGCCTTTATTATAAAATATTCAATCAGCAGATATTTTAACTTCTGTGTATAATTTAAGGTTGCTTGGTTGAAATGATATGGCTTGAACAAAATTTTATTCTTTTGTTCAGTGGTCCAGTTCATGGGATATATACACACAGCTATCCATTAGTACTGAAGTCTCACATATATGTCCTCACCTATTTAATATCTTGGGTATAAAGTCAGCATGGAGATGGTGGCTGCTTTTAGCAATAGAGTTCAGCTGTATAGGCACAGGGTTGTGGTGGCAACAAAATTCTATCATTTCCCCCAACTAAGAATTCTGCCCTCCAATGTGATGTTCATTCTGTCCCCAAATTTCTAGCATCTTAAAGAGTGGGACATTTGAAATCATTTGCACCACTGCTCACATCACTGCAAAACAGTTTTTAAATATATGAAATGATAAAAAATAAAAGTAAGTTGAAGTAGGTCCGAAGATTTAAGAAGAATGCATAAAAACACTTCCAACAGACAAAAAGAAGTGAAGAAAAGAGTGACAGATAAAATGCTACAAGCAATAAAGGAAAGAAGAGAAACAAAACAAAAAGGAGATAGGAATAAGCTAAGAAACATGAATGCAACAGTACAATGTCTAGTATGCAAAGATAAGGAAAATTACTACAACAACAAATTTAGAGAAATGGAAGATGAAAACAAAAAGGGAAAAACGAGAGACCTATTCCACAAGAGTCAAGAAATCAAGTCAAAACCAAGGACTGGGATGCTCTACAACAATAAAAAATAACACAATTCAAGACCAGGAAGGAATAAAATGACATTGGATGCAATACACAGAAGAACTATACAAAAGAGATGAAAAAAATGAAGAACACATGGAGTGAAGAGCCATATGAAGAGGAACCCCAAATTCTAAAAGGTGGAAGCTGCCATAAAAGAAATGGCAAAAAACAAGAATCCAGGAACAGATAATATACCAATAGAACTGTTGCAATCCACACCAACAGAGTCAACTCTAGTGCTAACCAACATATGTCAACAGATATGGAAAACAAAATGATGGCCAACAGATTGGGAGTGATCAATATACATCCCCATCCACAAAAAAAGGAAACACAAGAGTCTGCAGCAATTGCAGAATCATAGTACTTATCTCACATGCAAGCAAAATCATGCCTAAAATTCTGCAACATAGACTCCAACCAAACATGGAGAGAGAAATCCCAGAGGTCCAAGCAGGGTTTAGGAAAAGAAAAGGCACTACGGATCACATTCCAAATATATGATGGCTAATGGAGCATAGCAGGGAGTTCCAATAGAAAATCAGTATATGCTTTATAGACTATAGCAAAGCCTTTGGCAGCATAGATCACGAAAGGCTATAGAGTGCCCTTTAAGACATGGAAGCATCAACACATCTGATAGTCCTAGTGAGGAATCTGTACTCAGGACAAGAGGCTACTGTCAGAACAGAACACAGAGAAAGAGAATGGTTCCTAACTGGCAAAGGAGTCAGACAAGGCTGCATCCTATCACCCTACCTATTCAATCTATATGCAGAACATACTGTAAGGCAGGGGTCAGCAACCTATGGCCCGCAGGCCGGGTGTGGCCGTGGAGGCCTTGGGACCAGCCCATGGCCGGTCCTGCCACTGCCGCCGCTGTTGCTGCTGCCACCACGCGCCATCGCTGCTGATGTGGAGTGCCATTTGGGAAGGCCCAATGGCACTGGCGCATGAGCGTGATGTGGAGTGCCATTTGGGAAGGCCCAATGGCGCTGGCACCGTGCAAATTCGCATGGCGCCGGCGCCGTTGGGCCTTCCCAAATAGTGCTCTGTGTCGTGTGCGCAACGCAGGGCACCATTTTGGAATGCCCAATGGCCATGCACGCATGTGGGGTTAAGTGCGCATGCACCCACGTGCAAGTGCACGCGCACCCGCCTGGCCCCAGTGCCCTTCCCCCCTCCCAGTCCCCTGGCAACAAAAGTTGCCAACCCCTGCTGTAAGGAAAGCAGGCTTGGACGTGGAAAAGGGAGGAGTGAAAATAGGTGGAAGAAATGTCAAACAAATGAGATATGGTGATGATACCATAATACTAGCAGAGAACCTCACAGAGCTGGAACAACTACAAAGGAAGATCAAAGAAGAAAGTGCAAAGTCAGGCTTACTGTTGAACATAAAGAAAACAAAAATAATAACCACAGAGAACTTACACACATTCAAACTAGACAATAAGGAAATAGAAATCGTAAAAGAGTTCTCATATCTGAGATCAAACATTGATCAGAATGGGGACTGCAGGCAGGAAATCAGAAGATTAAGATTGGGGAGGGTGGCTATGAAAGAACTAGAAAAGATCCTAGAATGCAAAGACATACAACTCAGCACAAAAGTCAGAATCATACATACCATCATATTTCCTATTACCAGGTATGGATGTGAGAGCTGGACAGTTAAGAAAGAAGATAGGAGGAAAATCAATGCATTTGGGATGTGGTGCTGGAGAAGAGGGCTGAGGATTCCATGGACAGCCAAAAGGACAAACAAATGGGTCCTAGAGCAGATCAAGCCAGAGATATCCCTAGAAGCCAAGATGACAAGACTTAGGGACCTTATCACACGGGGTCCAAAGCAGACAGAATCCAAACGAAATCCCGACCTAATACATTTTATTTTTCCGTGTGTTCACACGACATCACACAGAACTGCACAGAACCCCAACAGAACCCCGACAGAATCCGGAAAGAATTGAGATCTTTTGAATTTCGGTTTCTTCAGGAAGTACAAGTGCACGACGGGAATCATTTTGCATTTACCGTAAGTCCGATATGCATAGGAACAGGCAATACGGATTGTGGAGCATTTCCCCAATACGTATTGGGGAGCATTTCCCCGCCCCCGCCTGCTTTTCTATGGGCTGGTCCTCTGAGCAGTCCTCCGCTCGGAAGACCAGCCCATAAAGCAGCGAAGCCGGGGCTAAAAGGACGTCCTTTTAGCCCTGGCTTGGCTTTTTTATGGGCTGGTCCTCCGAGCGGTCCTCCGCTCGGAAGACCAGCCCATAAAGCAGCGAGGCCAGGGTTAAAAGGACGTCCTTTTAGCCTCAGCTTGGCTTTTCTATGGGCTGGTCCTCCGAGCGGTCCTTCCCGGAAGACCAGGCCATAAAGCAGCGAGGCCGGGGCTAAATGGACGTCCTTTTAGCCCTGGCTTGGCTTTTCTATGGGCTGGTCCTCCGAGTGGTCCTCCGCTCGGAAGACCAGCCCATAAAGCAGCGAAGCCGGGGCTAAAAGGACGTCCTTTTTCTATGGGCTGGTCCTCCGAGCGGTCCTTTTAGCCCAGGCTTCTCTGCTTTATGGGCTGGTCTTCCGAGCGGAGGACCGCTTGGAGGACCAGCCCATAGAAAAGCCAAGCCGGGGCTAAAAGGACGCCCTTTTTAGCCCCGGCTTCGCTGCTTTATGGGCTGGTCTTCCGAGCGGAGGACCTCTCGGAGGACCAGCCCCTAGAAAAGCAAAGCCGGGGCTAAAAGGACGTCCTTTTAGCCCCGGCTTCGCTGCTTTATGGGCTGGACTTCCGAGTGGAGGACCGCTTGGAGGACCAGCCCATAGAAAAGCCAAGCCGGGGCTAAAAGGACGTCCTTTTAGCCCCGGCCTCGCTGCTTTATGGGCTGGTCTTCCGAGCAGAAAATCCAAGCCGGGGCTAAAAGGGCTGGTCTCTGAGGGGACCTCCTCGGAGCGCAGGTGTCCACGCTCCAAGGAGGACGTCCTCAGAGAGCCGGCTCTCCGAGGACGTTCTGCTTGGAGCGCGGACCCTGTGCGGGGCCTGCGCTCCAAGGAGGACCTCCGAGCTGGCTTGGGAAGGGGTTTGGGTGACAGCTGCGGCAAGTGACAGCCGCGGCTGTATTGTGCATGTGCAGAGGATCATTGCTTGGTTATGTTCGGGATTTTATCACATGTGTGCGAACAGCAAATACAGTTCCTGGGAGCGCTTTCATTAATTGCGCGATGATGCTAGTTGCGTCTGGTAGCCATTTACGTATTGTGGTTTATTCCTGGATTTCTTTCGGTTTATTCCTGGATTTATTCTTATTTTGCTTTCTTATCGCTTTGTGGCCCACGTGTGATAAGGTCCTTAGAGCCTTTGCAGACTGCCAGAAATAGTACACATTAAATTGAGACACTGCCCTGGCTCAGTGCTAGGGAATCATGGGAACTGTAATTTATTGTGGCACCAGAGCTCTCTGACAGAGAAGGCTCAATGTCCCAGAAAAAAATACAATTCCCATGACTCCCTAGCACTGAGCCAGGGCAGTGCCTCAATTTAATGTGCACTATTTCTGGCAGTCCGCAAAAGCTATACTGTCATACTTTGGACACACCATGACAAGCCATGAATAGATGGAAAAGACAATAATGTTAGGAATGTTGGAATATGGATGGGATATGCAGTCAAAGTGGAAATGTACAGATGTGTGAAAAATCTCTTCTGAGAAAAGTTTCTAAGCAAAGAAAGAGGATTCAGCCTGCAGGTGATTTGAAATCAAAACAATCTCACACTGAACAGAATTATATTTCTACTTCCAAGTTTTTGGAATTCCTCTTATGCTTCCTTCATATTTGCTAGATATTTTCACTTGCACTTTTAAAGCAGATGGTAGTGACATGGTTTGTGTAAAAAAGCCAAGTATATATTTTATTTTATTTCCTCCTGAAATAATATCTATTCAGTGGCAAAAAAGCAGCAAATAGTTCATTAGAGACATTATTTATGTTGCCCCTTGGTTGGTAAATTTATACTGAATGAGTCTTTGGGTTTTATTTTGGGGACAATTATTCTTCAGAATGTGAGGTGAATAATTTTCACATTATAAGATGTTCACAAACTCTTCCAATTGACTATTCATTACATTTGTTGTTTATATCTGGTGATTGGTCACTCAAGTCACATATTTTCTTTTCCTCTTCAACTGGATGATAAATATTTCTAACCAGGGAACAGCAAATAAGAAATCACTTTTGTGTATGACTTTTTGAAGGAATATTTATTACTGATAAACTTACAAATCTCATCCATTTTCCTAATATTTTTGTAAATATTTAGTTGCTGCCACAATATTTATACAGAATCAATAATTTCAAGGTCATAAATCATATTCTCATCTCGCTTTAGCTGTGTCAGGCTGATAATAAGCAACACTAATAGACTGGAAAGTGAGAATGCATAAAGAAGAGCTTCTCCAAGAAGCACATACAAAATTCCAGTTGCAACCAACAAACTCCTATCTTGGGAAAGTAATTTATGAAGCAATGTTTCAAGAAAGGATTGAACTGTGTGTGTCGAAGCATCTTTCCAAGAACTGGTTGTATAGTTGTGGAAGACCTAATCCATATAACATGGAGGTACTATGGCTAAGGAAACTGACTGCTCTGGATGAAGCTTTAATGCTTATCCTAGAAGGGGCTGCAATCCCCCAGAGGATCAAGTGTACCATGTAGATACTCTCCTTAATACCAGGGAACCATAATAGTAATAGCAGCTTCATTTATATACTGCTTCATACCTCACTATGCAGTCTCTAAGTGGTTTACAACTGTAAGCTAATTGCCCCAACAAGTTGGGTACTCATTTTAGCGACCTCGGAAGGATGAAAGCCTGAGTTGAGCTTGAGCCCTGGCTGGTATTGAACTCGCAATCTTGTGGTTTGTGAGTGAGTGGCTGCAGTACAGACATTTAACCACTGTACCACCAGGGCTCCATAAGAGGCCATAATGATCAGTAGTGCACTTGACACCAACAGGGTAGGGTGTTACGAGTCTTTATTGCCATGGAGCTGCTGGCTGTATACAGGACAGAAGAACTGGCATGTCTCTCTAGCTAATACTCAAACAAGAAGAGTAACCAACCAAACAATCAGAAAAAGAATATAAGGGGTTAAGGCAGAATCCTCCATTGGACTGCCTTAATTTCTTACCCACATAGCTACCTGAACTCTGGTAATTCCCTCTGGTAATTCCTTCCTTGACTTACTAAGGGCCTTTACAGACCCGCCTAAAGGGACAGCACATTATGGCCCCAATCCTCCCTTTTGCCACCCCCAAAAGAGTGGCAAAATGTGTACATGCTGTGCCAGGAGGGCATCCTGATGCCGCGTGCCATGCTGATGGGTGCGTGGCATCAGGATGGCATCAGGGTTGAGTTGGGGTGGCTGACGTGCAGCTGCCCTGCCCCAACTGCACCCCCAGGCTGGCCCTTTAGGCCAGACTGCAAAGCACCTAAGAGTTTTACTCCTTCTGTATCTCCTTCCATTCAAATTTCTTTTATATTATAATCCTCTCCTACACATCCACCAGGGTCTTTCTGTCCTTCCTTTGCCTAGGATCCTAACCTCTGGCCTGCCTTCCTCCCAGTAGTGTGCCATTTTTTTCACTGTCCTCCACTTGCAATCCAGTTGTTCATGATGTTTTTGGTCCTCCTCTGAGCACTCTTTGCTTCCCCCTATTCCTATCTCCACCATATTCTCAACTGCCTACCTTGTTCATCCTCTCTCCTCCCTCCTCCCCCTTACCACACCCAGATCTTCCAAACTTCTTCAGCTCACTCCTTCATTTTCTTGTTCTTCCAGCCTTTCTCCCTCCCCTTCTCACCTTCATTTTTCATCTCTTTTGTTGCTTTCTTTCTCTCATGTCTTTCTCCTATTTCACTTGCCTTCTCACCCAGCCTCTTCCTCTTTGACTCTCTCCTAGCTCCCTTTTGAATCTCTCACTAACCTTTCCAACTCCTTTCCCATCTCCTTTTCTTCTTTTGTGGTGTTTTGCAGTGTTTCCATTCCAGCTACAGCCACGCCATCAGCCTCTGTCCCATATTTGCTGAGGTACCCATGGCTCACAGGTAAGTTGGGAAAAATGGCCCTCCTGGTGGTGAGCACCCCAAGACCCTTCACATACCACAATAAGCTTTTAAAATCCTAAATGGTTTGGGTCCAGGTTACATAAAGAACCACATTCATCCAACCCACACTGTGTGATGAACACCAGAGGCCCTAGTTAGTTATCTGTGAAAGCAAGCAAAATGGTGGGTAGAATGGACAGAACCTTCTCAGTGGTATCCCACTACTGTTGGAATTCTGTTCCCATTTATGCTCACTAGATGGCATCATTATAGGCCTTCAAGTGTACCTGAAAGCCTTACCACTTCAGTTTGGCTTATAATTGAGATAGCATAGAGTGCCCTTGTGGAGATGACACTAGTTTTAATTCTTATGTTTTGATGTTTTATTTGTGCTGTACCATTGTTTTATGGTTTTAATGTTGTATGTTGCCTCAGGAGGGTTTCCCCTGAAGATAGCATACATTTAAATAAATGAATATGGAAAGAGCAAATAAACTCCAGCTAGAGAGATTTCTGCTCCTGAGATAAAAGTAATAACTGGGCAAACTAAAATAGCAATAAAATGCCATGGACTCATGATCTGCAGTAAAACACACACTGTCTCTGTTGCATATGGTGAAACAGTGGCTGGAACTTTGCTGGTGACATGGACATAAATTCCCAGTATGCCTGAATATGTGTTTATAAAGGCCATTGTGCTAGGAAATAGTATTCAATAGATAGTTGCAATGCCCCATTCACCCATGCACCTTACCTGTTCAATGATGGAAACTACCTTCATGGCCATGAGACACATTCTGAAGAATAATTGTCCCCAAAATAAAACCCAAAGATTCATTGAACTGCAGTTCTATAGCTGGGAGCACAGGGAAAATATAACCCACCCAGATCAGCAATATTTTGGAGGGTGACATAGTTATTGTACTCCTTTCTTTAGAAATGTATCTGGATGCTACCTGGATGCCCATTTCCTCCAACCTCTAATTGGCCATGATGGTGTGCCTTGGCATTGAACAGGTGGACTGTGCACATGATGAGGGGGAAGGGAGTAGAGGTACACTGATAGACCCATGTAGGATCACAGTCATAGTGTCACAACACTATAGTTTCATGTTCTCTGCTCCTGTTAAAAACTGCTACTCTCTGAAGGGTCAGGGTTTTTTTAACTTTTGCCAGTGTCTTCTTCCACCTTCCTGTGCCCATTTCCACACTGTTTCAGAAAACAATCCAGTTCCCCAAGTAGATTTCAATGGATATAAGAGGAAGCAATGTCATCACTAGCTAAGGTGTCACCTGGTGCAGGGGATGTAATCCAGTAAGAGCACAAATTCACTCCTCCTGCTGCTCTGTTGTCAGGCTTCTTCCTAGGGAGGCAGCCCATTTGCCTCTCCTGTACCGAAGGGGGAGGAGGGCCCAACCAGGAGTTGTCTCTCCTTTGGGGTATCACCCAGTGTGGTCTGCATCCATTGCACCTTCCCAGTGATGCCACTGAGAGGAGGCAGCAGAGGGAAAGAAGAATTGGTAAAAATCATCTTGTTCCCTTTCAGTAATCATAGTTCTGCTGATGGGATCCTTTACCCGCAGTGAAAGATAAATAGAATAATAAACTTGTATAAAATGTGAATCGACTTTCAGATGTAACTTTTGTTCATCTTTCTGTATCATCTCTAAGCAATGATGTATGCACCAAAAGTTTATAAAGTGCAAATACAGATGCTTTATTTCTTTGACATGGCCAAATCCTATTTAAAATGAAATATTTTCCAGGCACTTCTAAAATGTTTTGTAGCCTATATCTAGCTGCTTTCCAAGCACTGTCATTGCCCAGGCACTTTTGTTCAGGACTCCTGGTATTCCATTTATGGACCTGTTAGCTAATAATATGACAAACAACTTAAAATACAGAAAGCGAATGTCCCTTTTAGCAACCTTCTGCTTCCATTGGGTTGAATTTCAGACAGATGGCATGAACAGCTGGGGAGTTAGGCAGTGAGGTAACATTAAGGACCCTGCAGCTAAATTTGCTGAAGCTTATAGACAATTTTGATAGCTGAGAGGGTATACATCAGTATCATATTGTGGTGCACTTTTAGAAGATCAGGGTAAAATCATTGGTTTTTCTGATAAAAAGTTTGCTCCTGATTGATATGGGACAAATTATTCAATTTTTTAATTTCACTTGCTTTAAAATTGGTAATGGCTAGATATATTTTGCTTTCTTTTAATGGACAGCTGTTGCAAACTTAATCAAGTATAGTGGATATAATGTATTTCTGAACTCTCTACTTTAAATTTCTCTTGTTCCTGTTTTTTTGTTTTTAATTTTTAGCTATATTTTCTTGACTCTTGCTTAGAGCTGAATGAAACAGCCTTACTCTTCTTGTGATGGTTGTTATTTGACACACCTTCATGGCACCTTTTACAAATATTGACATTGTGCGCTTGACATGTAGTGAAATGAAATGGGAGAATGCTGAGAGGGTAGCATTGTCCTGTTTTCTATCACAGTTTGGAAGTATCATTTGTGAACATTTTCCTAAATAATAGCAGTAACAAATCCTTACTTAGAAAAAAAGGAATACATCTGGGAGAGAGGCCCCCATACCGTTCCTATTGAGCTCCTTTCTGTTTGCAGAGACATATTTATTGAGAAATTCTAGAACAAATGGTATCTGAATGCATTCTGATCTTCTAGCACTGCAATTTTCACTCTTTTCATTCAGTGCCTCAAAGCTTCACAGTATAGAAGTAGATGCTCATATCTATCCCAGATTAACCATAATCTTTAAGTAACAATAAAAACAAAGACAGCCCCCTGCATAAGCAATAAAACTTTACTAATCATTATCACCTTCCCCAGTACTGACTCTGAATTGATAATTCAGTAAAATGCTATGTAGATATGCTCTTTATTTTTACAGTATTGCTCCTTTGAAATGAAAGAAATGGACTGAAGGAGCTGTTTGGCTATTTCTTAATTTCTTACAAAGTAAAATAAAATATCATAAATTAAAACCTCTGAAAGTATATTAACCTTTCTAAAGATCAACATATAATTATGTTATCTTCAGGAGAGAGAATTTTTTTCAAAATATCCTCAAGAGAATTCCTGACAACACAAAATCTAGCATAAAAACGTATTTTATCTAGCAGACCATGAATAATATATTCATGAATAGCATCCTGGAGGATACGTGGGTAAACAACACAAAACAGTTATAGAGCACCTACTCACTGCAATTTTTGGTGGAATTTTTAGTTTTGTATATAATGAAGGAATGCAATATAAATGTTACATGAGACAAGGAGATATGATAACAAATGAGAAGAAGGGGTTCTTTTGAAATTGCTCAGCCACCATTTGCATAGTTGAAGGGTAAAATGACTATGTGGGCAGTGAAAGGCTGTCATTAGCCCATTCCAGCCATGCTTGGTCCAGACCAGAATTTGAACAATTTTTGCATGATACAAATAGCTGACTGTTAATGAGTTAGTAACTGAAACCATTTGACTCTATCAGTCTTAGGTCTTAAAATCATCTCCAAAGATAGCAAATATTTTTTGTTTCCTGTACTGCTAAAAGTAGGGATGGAAAGTAATTTTGATGGTTTTAATATTCTCACTGTGAGTTTCAGCAGTTTTGATATCCTCATTTTGCATGTCCCAAGACTAGTTGCACAATAAAGTGCACTTTGTCTCACATATTCACAAATTCACATATTTGCAAAGTTTGTGATAACATTTTGAACACAATAAATAATGCACATTTTCTTTTTTCTTTTTTTTAAAAAAAACACACCTGTGAGCAGCTGAAATGTATATAGTTGAAAAATATGCCAAACTGCTTTAGTCAATGGAAAATATATACAAAAATGTATACATTAGGCAAACTGTGTAAATAAATGCATACATTATGAAAAATGTGTGTGGTAAAGTGTATTGATTTCCATGTTGAATGGGGGGAAAAGAAAAGAAAAGAAAACCTCACAAATAGATAAGGACAAAGATGGAACAGGGATTCAGGTGGGTTTTACAGAAACACAGCAAAATGGAGATGGAACATTTTTCCACATCCATAGGGGAAAGAGAGGTGGACAGGGAATATACATTTAGTGCTGGTTTAAGTCATTGTGCTGCGCACAACAAAGCACCAATTATATTCCCTTCTCCACTATTTAGGCATAAATTCTGTATTATTTAGATATGGGGCAGGAACAGACACCTTCTTGGTGTGCATTGGGCCACATTCTCTTATGAGGAAATGATTCTGGACTCATATAGTACCAGTGAAGGATGGAAATAAAGCCATGAGTGAGTGGGGACATCCTTTTGCTGCATTCTATTATCAGTTATCCAGTAGGTTTTCAGGTGTCCTTTAAGGTAAGGGATGCCCATTATTTAAGGGCTAGAAAACATACCCTATATGAACATTAAGTGGGGCACCAAAGGTTCTGTATTTTGGATTATAGGGTCAACACACAGTTCTCAAATTATGTGCCAAATGTCAGTGGGTCTGCTGTTAGTGCAGCTGGTACCCATTCTTCCCACTCAAGGCTAAGCAAAGCACTCAGCCTGGTGGAAGTAAAATTTATCCCCTTAAAGTGGCTGCTGGCTGGCCATCACAATGTCTCTAAGGCTTTGGGGATTCCTGTAGGATCTGTGATCACATCTGGAACTCTCACAAGAGGCCCTTATTTTGCATGACTTGAAGTTAACCCTTTTGTTAATGGTCTCCCTTTTCATGCCCTTGCCAACCTCAATAGTTACTGTGGTTCCCAGTGATGGCATGGTGTGGGATTGGAGACACACATTGATAGATGTGGGTTCATTGTTGAGACAATACTGAGCATGATAAGCCAACAGTTTGACTTGGTTTAAGCAACTTCCCAGGAGAAAGTATGCTTGACTATGATATAGATCACACTTTCTTGGTCTCATCATACATCTAATACTCAATGAGTGACTTTAAATCAGTTCTGACTATAAAGCAGGAGAAATCCCATGTAGCCTTGTATGTGGCCTTGACCTTATTAAAGAAATAATGGCATACAAATGCATATGATCTCTTGAGGCAAACCCCTTAAGGTTCAATTGGTAAACTGTCATCTGCAGGCAGCATTGCAATGATAGAAAATGCTGAAATGATCATATTCTGAAAGTTTAAGTGTTGTCTCTTTTCACATAAACATTCCATACAAAGAGACAGTAAACAAATAGGAAAACACAGAGAAATCAACAATGCAGTCCTAATCCAAGCATATGCTGATTGGAGAGGGTTAGAATCCAGCAAAATTCTCTTCTGATAGCAGAAATCTCTTTCTCTGTATTAATATGTTTGTTTACTGTCTGTATCCTTTTTTGCTAGCTGATGTCAGAGACTTGCCAAAAGATCAGTCTGCTTGAAGAACTGCTCTGTTGGCTAAGATCTTCTGGCAGAAGAGCCAAAAGAAAGGTTCAGAGGAGAGATGACATGAAGGAGGAGATACCAAAGCTGGAACTCTTCCAGTCCAGAAATACAACCACAACCACAATGACAATGCAAATGTCTGTATGCTTTCAGTTTAAAAGTCTATTCCAGGTTAGGATTGTTAAAAAAAATATTTTCAGGACCTGAGTCAATTTTATATCTATGATTAGCTTTTGGAATAGTGTTAGACAAAGTGTCTTCTACATGTTGTTAGAATGCAGCTCCCAGCATTCTGCTCAATTAGCCATGAATTCAGATCTTATGGGAGTTACAGTCCAAGAACCTCTGTAGGGCTACACCTTGTTCACTATGTGTCAAGTTTGTTTGTTTGTTTATTTATTTATTTATTTAATATGGTGCTTTCCTTCCTGCTTGTGACCCAAGACAGTTTATAAAGGCTAAAAACAAGATTAGCTAAAAACTTGATAACAAAACAGTTTTTGAAACATAACAATGACATTAAAAATACTGCAAACAATGCCCCCCCCAATAAAAAAAGGTTCCACATCACCAGTTAATAATTAAACACTTATTTGAATGGAAAAGTCTTTGTCAGTCAAAGAAGACCAGAAGAGGGGACACCTAGCTTCCTGTGGAAGGGAATTCTACAGCCTAGGACCAGCTACCAAGAAGCCTCTCTCCCATGTCCTCACCAGATGGTTCTGTTAGGGTGGTGGGACCAAGACCAAGACTTCCACTAGGATCTTAAGACTCTGGTGCTTAGTACAGGGAAATATAATCTTCCAGATAGCCAACAGTAAGGAATTATGGAAGCTGAAGTCTAAATTATCAGGAGGACCAAACCTTGGGAGCCACTGTGTCTAACAGTACTTTGAATTATTTCCAGAATTGAATTGATATCCTGTTCAAGCTGTTTCAACAAGATATATGTTAACTGTAATAGTCAAAAAGTGTATGATAGACTATACAGTTGGTCCTTCACATTTGTGGCTTTGACTTTTGAAGTCTTGATTAATATGTTCTCTCTAGAGATCTCTAGGTCCTCCAGTGCAACTCTGTCAGAGGTTGACCATAGAGTTCTGCTGAAGAACCTAGAAATTCCTAGAGAAAATATTTCTCTAAGCATTTGTAGGTCCTCCACCATGATTCTATGATCAATGTCTGGCAGATATTGACCATAGAATTGCACTGGAGGACCTGTAGTTTCCTAGAGAGGTAAAAAGAATAGTGTTTTTTATTTGCAGTTTTTCCACATTCATGGGAGTCTTTCACCTCTAACCCAAGCAAATGTGGAGGGGCCACTGTAGTAGTAGTAACCATAAAAATCTAGAAAGAGAGCTTCAGTTAGGAGCTCATTTTGGCAAGTGGACTACTGGTTTTCATAATGAATGTTAATTCATCTTCATGTTAACTCATTAGGTTTCATATGACTAGCATTGCCACCATAAAGCTAAACAGCATTTGGCTGGATAGGACTCCAGCAGGGGGAAAAGAAGATAATTGCTTTGTGGCATCCTCAGGTAGAACTAAAAAACAATTCTGCCTCAAACTGGAGAGAACCATTGCTCCCAGTCTGGGTTGACAGTACTGAGATAAATGAACTAATAGTTTGAACCATTACAAGGAAGCTTCCAGAATATAGGCTTTCCTGGTGTGGAAAGGGGCAATCTGCTTTTCTGAGTATATAAACTTCTATATGAAGATGAACTTCAGATTCTAAAAAGTGGGGTGGAAACTGCAGTAAGAGAAATTGAGAAAAACAAATAACCAGGAACAGAGGATATTCCAATTGAACTGCTGCAGTACACACTGAGAGAGTCAACTCTAGTGCTAACCAACATATGTCAACAGATATGGAAAAAAAAACACCCCAAAAAACAATGGCCAACAGGTTGGAAGCGATCAATATACTTCCCCATCCACAAAAAGGGAGACACAAGAGACTGCAGCAACTATAGGACCATAGCACTGATCTCCCATGCAAGCAGAATCATACTCAAAATTCTGCAACATAGACTCAAACCATAGATGGAGAGAAAAATCCCAGATGTCCAAGTGGGGTTCAGGAAAGGAAGAGCATGAGGGACCACATTACAAACATATGATGGCTAATGGAGCACTCCAGGGAATTCCAAAAGAAACTTAGCATGTGCTGACTATAGCAAAGCCTTTGACTGCATAGAACATGAAAGGCTATGGAATGCCCTTAAAGACATGGGAGTGCCAACAATTCTGATAGTCCTGATGAGGAATCTGTACTCAGGACAAGAGGCTACTGTCAGAACAGAATACAGAGAAAGAGAATGGTTCCCAAATTGGCAAGGGAGTCAGAGAAGGCTGCATCCGTTCACCCTATCTGTTCAACTTGTATGCAGAACATATTATAATAAAAGCAGGCTTGGACAAGAAGGAGGAGTGAAAATAGGAGGAAGGAATATCAACAATCTAAGATATGCAGATGACACCATAGTACTAGTAGAAAACCTCACAGACCACCAAGGACCTTCACAAGTTCAACCTAGACAATGATGAAATAGAAATAGTAAAAGAATTACCATACCTGGGATCAAACATTGATAGAAATGAGGACTGCAGTCAGGAAATCAGAAGAAGACTAAGAATGGTGAGAGTGGCTATGAAAGAACTAGAAAAGATTCTAAAATGCAAAGATATACTGCTCAGCACAAAAGTTAGAATCATACAAGCCATTGTATTCCCTATTACCATGTATAGATGTGAGAGCTGGACAGTTAAGAAAAATGATAGGAAGAAAATCAACTCCTTTGAGATGTGGTGCTGGAGAACAGTGCTGCAGATCCTGTGGACAGCCAAAAGGACAAACAAATGGGACCTAGAGCAGATCAAACCGGAAACCTTCCTGGAAGCCAAGATGACCAAACTGAGACTGTTATACTTTGGACACATCATGAGAAGAGAGGACTCTTTGGAAAAAAAACAATAATGATGGGGAAGGTGGAATGAAGTAGGAAGAGAGAAATGCCACATGCTAGATGAATGGACTTTATTAAGGAGGTCACGGATATGGAGTTGCATGAATTAAGCAGAGCAGTGGAGGACAGAGGTCTTGGAGATGTCTCATCAATACGGCCACCATGAGTTGAGATCAACTCAAGGGCAGTTAACAACAAATAATTCTTACCATTGTAACACATTAATGTTTTAGGATTTCTACCTGAGTCCTCAAAACAGAGTCTCCTTTCTGTAAGCTTAGAGAAGAGTATAGTGTGCTGTAGCTCCCCCTGGAAAATTAAAATAAGGAGTGTGTCATCATTTTATCTGCCATTACACTTTCATGATGAACTGGGGAGTGAAATAATTAGAGCTCTGGTGCAGAGATTAGCTCATCTATGGATAGATTTTCAAAGACTAATCGCTAATAAAAAGGGAGCAGAAAAAGTGAGGAGAAACTTAAGTGATTGCCTCTTGCAAAATATTTTGTTTTCCAAGGGAACATTTCAAAATTGAAAGTGACTTTCATCACCACATGCTTTTTGGGAAAGAATAGCACAAAATGAGAACTGGATTGTGTCTATTTCTAATAATATGCTATCCTGTTTCGACTCCATAAGATAATTTTGTAGAGCTATAGTAGCCGTAACTCTTGCACTGCTATTATGGAGGAAGAACATCTGTTTCTAGCTATAAATCTGTCATGTAACCAGTAAATCCCAACAAGGAGACATTACCAGTTTATAATTTAAGAGCTCACAATAGCACAGATAAAAACAATATGTCTTGCTGAACAGTTGCAATGTCACCTCGAGTTCACTGGAAAGTGTAAGATGCTCACAGTGCACACTTACATTAAACCTTTACAAGTATGACAGTTTATTGGAGAGAGATGCTTTTGATAATGTCTCATGCTTCTTAAAAACAACAACCTTTTACTTCTCAAACATCAAGTAATTATATACATGATAAGTGAAAAAAAGTGCATTTTTCACTCATGTTGTGAGCCCACCTTCACTGCTTAACTGACAGACAGGCAAAAGCAATGAATCAAGCTCTGTTTGAAATCCGTCAAGAATACTTGTGAAATTTAATCCTTGTGAACTGCAATATAAACTAACCTGGGGAAGTTCTAGATGAGGCTTTATTGTGCCATTGTCTTGCCTAATTTTCTGAATTTTACAGGGCCCCCAACAGTGATGCTTGCTATTTGTCATCCTCCCTTGCTTTTCCATCTTTTCACCCATCTTTTTTTTTCTTAATCAGGGAAAATAGGGTAAGTGAAAAAAAGATGGAATAGTTGTGCAACACATTCTAATCAACTACCACGAGGAACTCCTTATTTATAAAACTCCCTGATGTGACACTGTTTGTCTAATAGAGGAACTATTCTCATCTTAATAGAAATAGAAATAGTGTCAGAAATAGTATATCTAGTCTGGGACAGTTTGGGATGTGTGAAAATGTAGCAATATGGCCACAAACCTTCTAAAGTTACCCTGTACCTAGCAAGTTACCTCATTCAATTTGCCTTTTTCTGAGTGTTGTAACCTCTCTTCATAGGGAAGTTGCTCCAGCCCATCTGTGGCTGCTGCCACACTGCAGAAATAAAGCAGTTTGACACTACTTTAACTTCCATGGCTCAAAACAAAGAGATTTTAGGATTTATAGTTTGGTGGGGCACCAGAGCACTCTGACAGGGAAAGCTAAATATCTCACAAAACTACAAATCCCAGAATTCCATAGCTTTGAGTAATGGCAATTAAAGTGATGTCAAACTGCTTTATTTCTGCAATGCGGATACACCCTAGGTTGGAACAACGTCCTTATGAAGCCAGGCTATAATCCTGTGTAAAAGACAAATCAAATCAGGATGTGGATGGGGGATGTTGCCAGCATATTATACACCATCTAAAGATGTAATTGTATCCATTTTAACTTGAAGTAAACTACTCTTTGATCAATTGATTTTACAGATTACAGCTGTAGCTTGCAATCCTACACACGCTACACAATTCGTCGCACTTCACCCCCTCTGAAAGTGAGATTTCTAGGGACACACCTGGCCTTGCACTGTTAATGTGGGCTTTCACACTAGATGTACAGTTGCCCCTCCATTTTTGCTGACTTGGTGTCCACATCCCTCGCCCATTCGTGGGTGGCAAATGGAGGGAGACAAAATGGGGCACACACACACTGTGCATGCTCACAGACACCTGTGGGCATGTGCCGTCATTCAAGCCTATGGGGCTTGAATATTTGCAATTTTCCATTTTTGCTGGGGGTCAGGAATGGATCTCCCGTTAATATGGAGAGGCGACTGTACTATTTTCATTATGTAACTGGCCTATGTGAATTGCTCTCCAAAAACCTGTTTACTGTGCATCACGTGCTTGCTTAACAGCACAAAAGAAGCTGTGTGTGCTTTTGATAAGTTTGAGACTAGTTTTCAAATTAGGATTGCATTGAGCTATAGCTGACTGATTTCCACTTAAGATACATCTGGGGGCTCTGAGTATATATAAAGAACAGGCTCCATAATATGAATTTAGTGCTTTGCTTTTTAAAAAAAAACTAATTTGGTGGGTTTGGGCTGTTGCAGGAAGAGTAGCAGGAATTTGAACAGTGGACATTTTAAAAATATAATCTTTTTGCAATGTTATGCAATTCAAATGTTGAATAACATTGCAGAAAGATTATATTTTTAAAATGTTGGAAGCCATTTGAATTGCATGCATATATCAACATTCCTAAGCAACATTTAATATGTATCATTGTGCTCCCCTGATTGATACAATATTAAAATCAATTGATTGATACAATATTAAGATGTAATTTAACTTATGCTGTGGATTTCAGTAGAATTGAAACATGGGTCTAATGATCAGGAAGCAACCCATAATATGTCAAAATAGAAATGCTCATATGCAAGGAGGATTTCATAAGGATTTCAGTACAATAAGCATTCTTATCTTGCAAATTGTTCAGATCTGACAAGTACATTTTAATTGTAAATCTACTGTGCTTAATTTGTGCCTAATATTTTATGTCGAAAAACAACAGATCTTTCCACTTAAGTCAATGCATCTTTTCTTTTCATTTCACCACATTTGGGCTACATTTGTTATATAACTTCAACATTTTAATTATTACATTTTTTCTAAGTCCTAATTGTTTTAATATGTCACTGCTCAATTCTAGTGAAACTCTTTAAGTATCATTGTGATTTTGTTGTGAGTGCCCTGAAGAGTAAGGAAGATTTTTAAAATCCTCTGTGTTAGGGTGGACAACTGCATAGACACCAAAGCCCAATCCCTTTCACCAACCTCCAAAGGGCTGCATAGAAAGCCCAGATGCTATACTTGCCAGAATACTTCGGAAATCCCCCAGAGTATTCTGACCCAGAATTCCTTCCAAATTCACTCCTTACTTTGTGCATTTCCCCGAGCAATGGCTGCTTTCCCACATAGTCCCATTCATCACCTAGCACCACTGGTGAGGTTGGAATCAGCTGCCCAGCTAACTATCAACACTGTGGGCCTTATTCTGACCTCAGAGCAGCTTGCATCTGCAGTGGTAGCACTGGACAATGAACAGGGATGATGGGTGAAAAGGCAGCCACTGCTGCTGAAAACCCTCCCCCAAACCACAGCAAACAATGAGTTATTTAAATGTGGGTTAGGGAAAAGAGGCCTTGCATCAGGTGCAGGCACTATGAAGACATTTCTGAACCTGATATGGGGTTTGGGTCCTGCATCATGTAATCAGGATGTAGTGATCCTGGGGGCAACTTGGGGTAAATCACCCATTTAGATAAGACCCATGTTTCCTCTATTTTCTAATGTCATGTCACTTCCTTTTGCCATTTTGTGAGTGACTCTGACAAAAAACAAAGATATTTAAAGCTTATGGTGGGATTCTGTATGGGGTTCATGGGTTGGGGGTATTTTCACATGTTTTCATGCATTTGGGAGATTTCTGCATGGTTTTCGGCAAAAATTGCTCAAAACTTGAGCAGGTTTTTGAGGACTGGTGGAGGGTCTCTGGGGTTGCACAAATTGGGTTCCAGCATTGTATGCAACTTGTACTTTTCCCACACCAGCTCCATATATTAGCATTTTTACACCATTTTTATCTTATATTAATAATTGCAAATATTATGATAACACTCTGGATTTCTTAGGGATAAGCCCAGTTAAGCATCTATAGGGTAAATAAGGTCTTGGATCAAGATTGTTTAAAGGTACTATTTTTGTGGCAAATTTTTACATTTTCTTTGCCCCCCCCCCCCCCCCCCAGTTAAGGAAAAAACTTGTTTAACTTTTTTTTAAATAAAAATAAAAATAAAAATAAAAATATGGGAATAATATATTCTAAGAATATATTCCAAGTATGCATTGGGCTACAATTCTGGAAACCAGAGGTTGACTCTCCACTGGGCCATAGAAATCCCCTGAGTGACTTTGGGAAAGTCACACATTCTCAGCCCCAGAGGATGGTAATGGAAAACTCCATCTGAACAAATCTTGCCAGGAATCTTGCCATGCTAGTGTCACCTCAAGGTACCATAAGTGGAAATGACTTAAGGAACAAAGCAAATATTTCAGAAGCATCCAAGAGGTTGTGCTAGACCTGGTTTTGTTTGTGCTGATATGCTGAATATTCTTGTGGCCACAATATGAAACTCTTAATACATAGGTAATCTCAAGCTCCTTGTCCTAGGAGATTGGGAAGAAGGGTTGATGTTTGACCAATCTCACTTTGGAGGGAAGAATTAAGTTAAGCAATCTGGTATCTTGAGATTTTATGATTCTGTTGTTATGTGAATGACTACTTCAAATTGATAGGGAGTTAGAAGTAATGAAAGGTTATCAATATTCTGACAAAATGCAAAATAACAAAATTGGTGCATTTGATGCATTTTAGTATTCTCTTCTAAGAAAACTATAGTCAATAACAGATGCTGTCAAGTATTCCTTTTGTCTTTCTTTACAGGAAAGACAAAAGAAGGATAAAATTGTTATCCATTGCTGTCATCTGCTATCAAGGATTTGTACATGTTGAAATATTAACTTGCCCAGTCTGCTACCAAGTTGGCTTTAGGGAACTGTCTCCATTACCAGATCAGTTATACTATATAATAACAATGAATACTAAAAGGGAACTAATCTACACTATAAAAATATCACTTGGAAAGTCCCCCTCTTTTTTTCTTGTGTGCCATCTGTGGTGTGTGTGTGTATCCAGAAATAGAACTCCACTCAGATAAATATATTGTGATTGAGACTTAAAAATGAGCTACATTATACCTCTTTAAACATAGATTAATTTACTGGTAATAAGAAACAAACAATAAATGGGGTAGGTCATAGCCAATGGTGTGTATGATCAGTGATAGGTATAATTCTTGCAACCACTAAGTGTTTTATTCTTGTCACTACTAAGTGTGTCAAGCTAACTTCAGCTAGGGGATATTAATGTCCCTGATCTAATCAATCATTGATTTCTTCATCCAATGCCAGTCTCTTGGCTTTACTTTTCCTTTGCAATTTGTCTGGTATTCTGTTTCCCAAAACAAATGTGACTTTCAGTAAATATGTCAGCAGTTTGGCAAATATAAGCTAAGACTTTTCTTCTGTTAGAGTAAAATATTTCTTTATAAGAACTACTTTGCACATTAGTGTGGATCTGATGTCTGGTCAGCCTCCAGTTTAGGCATGTCCCCAATATGTCTGTCCAAAATGTACATAAGATATGTTCCCCTCCTTGCGTAGAGAGTAAATTGATTTTTTTGTTTCTTCTGCAGATTTTGGGAAGAAATAATTTAAGATACAAATCTAAAACTTTCATGAGGCCCTCAGATTATGGTTATCAAATGCAATCCAGATGAGACAACATTCACAGAATTGCTAATTGTGTGGATTGCCTTTTAAAAGTAATTAGCAGATGGGTGGAGTGGATCCAATTCTGAGCATGAACCTTGAACAAGAAATAGCTTTTTAAAAATCTTATGGTTCTTATCCAGATCTTCTTCTCTCTATGGCTATTTATATTTCAACAAAAGCTCCTGCTCTAGTCAACTTTCCAATTCAAATAGCAGGGAGGGAATCTCTGACCCACATCAGGACCACAGTGTTGGTGGTGGGGAATGGCTAAGTCCCATTTCTCCTTGAAGATCCAGTTAGGCCACACCTCTCCCCACCCCCAATATGTTAAAATGTCATTAGTAAAGGAAGGGCACCTTGTCTATTTTGGCTTTCATATGAAAAAGTAAGAAATTAAATAGCTATAAGAAAAGAAAAAAAAGGAGTGATTTTTAAACTTCTATAAAAGTAATAGTGCCTTTGGCAATACCTATTGCATGACACAGTCACTCTCTCATTGCTACCTTGTCTTCTCATTGTTGTTATCCTGAGCCTTGTCATTGATGTGGAAAACCCATCAGTAAGCTTCCAGTCTCACTAGTTCTCAGATGCAGTAAATTATCCTGTTGCAGTTCCTAGAATTCCATGGTCATATGGTGTCAGTATCTTCTTCTCTCTTCCATGCCCCCTTCTTAGACCCCCAGTTTGGAGTATGATGCAGACAGTGAGACAGACAGAAAAGGAAAGTGAAAGATATAGTTCTAAGGGACAGAACAGAGGGATGTGCCCATGCAGGAAACAAACAGAAGTACCCCAGAAGCCAAAGGATACAGATACAAACCAGATAATGCCTACCACAAGGGAAAGGGAGTGCTTATGATGGTCAAAGTGTATTTATAGAAAAAGTGCTGTAATCAGACAAGAGCTGTGGGAGTCTACGAGAACATAAATATCTCAGCCTACTGACAACCAACTTTTCTGGAGGTTTCAACCTGCTTTGCTCTTGACTCTCAGTTCATGTGATTCCAAGGCCATTGAGCCCTTCTTCGTGAACTGACATTGCTACCAATACCCGTTTGGATTTGATGCCTTGACTGATTGCTTTCCCCTGCTGACTCAAATTAGCTTGACTCTGAGAATTCTAAATGCTGGACTGGAAGCTCTAATAGGACATCTTTACAACCCTATGGATTCCTTGCCTGGCTGACTGCTGAGATGGGACACTTTCCCCTTTCCCCCATCCCCTGTCCCTTTCACTATTTCAGAAGAGCTAGGCCTTTCTTTCTTTCTTTCTTTCTTTCATTCATTTTTTTTAAACCATGGAGTTTAAAAACACTGAGTTAGCATAACTGCAGAACTGCATTAAGAAAACATACACACACACACAAACGCATACGCACACAGAAGTTACCTTGAGTAGGTATAGGGTAGGGAGGTAGGGTTAAGGATGGGCTGAAGAAAGTGCAAGGGGCAGTGATAGCCTGGTTGTCCTAATGGAGGGACATGGGGTAGGAAGTACTCTCAGATGGGCATCTATGCACTTCTTTTCATCAATGTGATTGTGGCAAGAACAGAGGTGGTATCTGACCTTAATGATTGTCAGTTAGTGTTGTGTGTCAGCAATAAATCTTCTTACCAAATTCAGTTCCCCTGGGTTCAAAACTCTCTCTGATAAGATTCCTTTTGTTATATGTCCAATAACAAGGACTCTTGTATTAATACAAGGAATGTGTCATGAAGCCATTGTCTTTGTTCAACTACAGCCTTTAAATGTAGTACTCTATGTCCAGGAAAGTTGAAATGTTCTGCAACTGTTTTTTGTGTATTGCTATTCCTAATGTCAGATTTGTGTCCATTTATTCTCTTATATAGAGACTGTCCTGTTTGTCCAATCCACATACTATTTCTAGCAGTTTCATCTTTCTCATGAACAGGTCTTTTGTAAAATATATGAAGCTTGATTACCTATGCAAGACCAAGCCATTTGAAAACAGCATGCAATAGGAAAGAGATATTTCCCAACAATATGGTGCTGTTGGGAAAATCTCTCCTATTCTCTCCTCCACACAGCTCCACGCAGCTGAGGGAGAAGGATAGATGAGAGCCAGCAGGAGCAGCAGCAGCCTTAAAAAATGCCCCTTGACACTACTAGCCTCCCAGCAGCAGCGATAGCAACATCAGCCGCAGATGAGGGAGAAGGAGAGTCGAGAGCCAGCAGGAGCAGTGGCGGCCTCAAAAACCGCCCCTCGACACCACCAGCCTTCCGGCAGCAGCAGCAGCAACATCACCTGCAGCTGAGGGAGAAGGAGAGCCGAGAGCTGGCAGGAGCAGCGGCGGCCACAAAAACCACCCCTTGACACCACCAACCTCCCGGCAGCAGCGGCAGAAACATCAGCCACAGCTGAGGGAGAAGGAGAGCCCGAGAGCCATCAGGAGCAGTGGCACCGGCTCTAGGAACGAGGCGGGGGTAGTTCTATCCAGCCCCTCCCCTCCCAATAGCTGAGAGGCAATGTACCGGCTGTGAGCCAGGCCAGGTGGGACTTTCTCATCTAGCCCACCCTGCCTTCCCTCCACACCACCTGGGACACCGAGGCGGCAGCAGCGGCGAGGCCAGGAGCCGGGCTGGGGGTGTTATTTAACCTGCCCACACCCTCTGACCTTCAGCAGCAGCAGCGGCGAGGCTGAGAGCCATGCTGAGCAGGGCCTCTTCCATCTAGCCCGCCCTGCCCTTTTATCAGCTGGGACAGCTACAGCAGCAGCATGGTCAGGAGGGTTACATGGTTCTATTGTCTCCTTCACCAGTAGAGGCCGGGAATGGTCTGGGGGAGGAAATTGGACTTGTGTGGGGGGAAGGGAGGTATGGTAGGAACAGAATGAATAGATGTTACAAAAGAAGGTGGGATCGTGACTTGAAAGCTATCCCGCCTTCAGCTGTTACCCAGAATGGAGTGGAGAACGTACCAACCATTCCACAGAACCTTACCTTGCTCCTCTGCAATGCCAGGTCAGTTAAAAATAAGACTCATATTATTCATGATCTCCTTTTAGATGAGGATGCCGACCTGGCGTGATTTATGGAGACCTGGCTGGGAGAGGACAGCACCATAACTTGTACGCAGGCTCTCCCAGCCGGGTATTTTGTGAGTGAGCAGGTAAGGTGAAGTGGGGGGGGGGGGAGTGGCTCTGGTTTATAAGAATAACCTGACCTTGACCAGGATACCTGTCCGGAACACAGTCCACTTTGAGTGCATGTACCTGAGCCTGAGGACCAAGGATAGTTTGAGGATTCTGCTAGTATACAGACCACCACGTTGTCTAGCAGACTCCCTAACCGAGCTGACAGAGCTGGTCTTGGAGTTGCTGTTGGAGTCGCCCAGACTTTTAGTCTTGGGTGACTTCAACATTACACTTGAGACCAGTTTGTCAAATTTAACTGGTGCAGCTCGGGAGTTAATGGAATCTTTGACAAACATGGGCCTATCCCAATTGGTCGTTGGGCTCATACATTGTGCAGGTCACACCCTCGATACAGTCTTTAGTATGGAACAGGAATATCCATGGGCGGAGGTAATAAAAACCTCTGCATTGTTATGGATGGATCATTTCCTGGTCAAGACTGAACTAAGAGCCATGGTCCGTCCCTCCAGGGGTGGTGGACCCATTAGAATGGTCCGCCCTCGAAGACTAATGGAACCAATTGGATTCCAGAAAGCCTTAGAGGGTTTAATGCTTGGTAACGTCAGTAACTCTGTCGAAGCTTTGATAAATACCTGGAACACTGATCTCACCGAGGCTATCGACATGATTGCTCCCAAGCGTCTTTTCCAACCCACTTTAAACTGTAAGCTGTGGCATACAGAAGAGCTTAGGAGAATGAAACGGGTTGGACAATGACTAGAGCGCACCTGGCGGCTCTTATCTGACAAGACTCGTCATAGGAACTTTCTTTGGGCCTATCGAGAGGCAATATGTGAAGCACAGAAATCTTTCTTCTCTGCGTATATTTCATCTGCAGAGTCCCATCGAGCAGAGCTGTTTATCAGTACACTGATGACACCCAGATCTATTTCTCCATGTCTCGATTGTCGGCCTCGACTCCCAATGGAATCTCTCCTCTCAATGACTGTCTTAAGGAAAAACAGATTGAGACTGAATCCAGACAAAACAGAGGTGCTCACAGTAGCAGCCCCGAAAACAGGAATTGGGTTGCAACCTCCAGTCCTGGACAGGGTCACACTCTCCATGAAGGACTGTGTTTGCAGTCTGGGGGTGCTCCTGGATTCATCGCTCCTGATGACCAATCAGGTAAATGTGATGGTCAGGAGTGCTGTTATCTACTTCAGCTGATATGCCAGCTGCGCTCTTTCCTGGAAGTAAGGGACCTTGAGACTGTGGTGCACATGCTGGTAACCTCCTGTCTGGATTTCTGTAACGTGCTCTACATGGGGCTACCCTTGTGCTTGGTCTGAAAACTTCAGTTAGTACAAAACAGGGCAGCCAGAGTGGTCTTGGGAACAGAAAGGAGAGACCACATAACACCAGTATTAAAGTCCCTTCACTGACTGCCTATTAGTTTCCGGGCCCAGTATAAGGTGTTGGTTATTACCTTTAAAGCCCTAAATGGCTTGGGTCCAACCTATCTTTGGGACCGACTCCTCCCATACAATCCTCCCCGTGCACTCTGGTACTCTGGGAGAAATTTGCAGCAGCCAATAAAAACAAAGCTGTTTGCAACCTCCCAGAGGGTATTCTCAGTAATAACTCCCAGACTATGGAACAGCCTGCTGGACGGGTTCCATCAGATTACGACCTTAAGCATCTTTAAAAAGGCTGTGAAGATGGATCTCTTCTGACATGCCTTTCCTGATTAGATTTCTGGCCTCAGGAGTTTGCTCATCTCTACCTCTTTTATTTTTGGCTCTCGCTACTGCTCTTGTTTGTTTATGGTCTCTCCAGTTAGTTTATTTTATCTTGTCATGTTTTATGTTAAGATCTTTTAAGGGATGTGTGGTTTAATACTTTTTTGGGGGGGTTGGGATTTGTAGTCTTTATTCCTGGATGGATTTTTTTTAAATAAAACTTTATTGAGTTAAAATATTACAATACAATACATATACAAAAACCAACATATTACAATACAATATAGACATAAATAAATACAAAAACACAAAAAGAGATAAAAGAAAAAGAAAAAAGAACAAAAAAGAAAAGAGGAGAAGAGAGGAAGAAAGAAAGAAAGGAAGAAAGAAAGAAAGAAAGAGAAAGAGAAAGAAAGAAAGAAAGAAAGAAAGAAAGAAAGAAAGAAAGAAAGAAAGAAAGAAAATTAAGACATTAAACAACAGGGGGAAAAATCATCCAATTACATATTTCAAACATCTTACCTAGCCTTCAAAGGGCATCTTGCTTTGTCATTCTCTAACCTACCCTTTCTTATAATGTAATGTATAGCTCCCATCTTCTTCTTCCTTTCTTCTTCTTCTTCCCACTCCTTTCACTCTTAGCTTCCTTTCCTTACCCCAACTTTCTACCTTTCCCACTCTCTCCCTACTTACTTTCCTTCCACTTACTCTAACCTTCTACACTTTCCAAATCCTTGATATCTTATCTTCTATCTTCACTCCTATCTCTCCTCATTCCTTTCTTCAGCTATTTTCACATACATACAACATATATCACTTACACTGACTTCCTTACTATCCCCCATTAGATTATCTTCATAATGACTTGACTTTCTGATATTATTTGTTTTTATTCCTAGATCCACCTTCCCTATATTAATAATTATCAAACTACTTGTACTAAACCAACACTATAATTACTCCTAAAACAAATTATCACAGATTCAAGATTGCTATTTTGCCCCATTTTTTCCCCATAAATTCTATAACTTCCAACCAGTCTTCTTTTACTTGATCTTTACCTTTGTCTTTCATAGCTTGTGTTAATAAATCCATTTCTATACCTTCGTATAATTTCATCATCCAGTCATCAACCGTTGGACACGTTACGTCCTTCCACTTTTTTGCATAATTCCTGGATGGAATTTTAATTGTTGTAAGCCTCCCTGATTGTTTGAAAGAAGGGCTGGATATAAATTATTATTATTATTATTATTATTATTATTGTAACTAAAGTGCAAAGGAGAAGGAAACAGGGAATGACATTATCCTCTCTGCTAAAAATATTTCCTCATTTTCTGGCTTCATGGCACCACAAGTCATAGGGTCTCTGCAGATCAGCCCAAAGGGCTTGCCTGGAGGCAGAGTTGGGGTGGGGCAGCTGCACGCTGGCTGCTCCAACCCCATGCCGATGCTGTCCTGATGCCCTTCTGGTGCAGCGTTCTGACATGCTGTGCTGAAAAGAGTGCTGAAAAGCCACATGCCAGCTCTTAGGGTGGCCTTTTGCCACCCCTGAAAGGAGCAGCATTTTGCTGCTCTTTTCTGGGCAGCAAAAGGGAGGATCAGGACCATGGCATGGGGTTGCTCCAGTCCCAATCCACCACTTCCCAGGGCAGCTCTGCACCGCCCATCTGCAGTCCTCCATAATTACACAAAAATATTATTCTCCAGCCGTGCTGGTTATGAAAGATGCTGGCTGTGCAGTCCAACATACCAAGAGGCATTGGATTAAGAAAGGCTGGTATATGCTATAAATGAAACCAAAGAAGTCTTCTGGGTTGATTATGTTCCTCAGAGACCTTGACAGTAAAAAAAAGTAACAAGTTTTTTTTTGTGTGTGTGTGTGTTTGTGTGTACTATGGCTCCCAGAATCTGCCAGAGAACATGGCCATTGCCCATGTGAGCCCCCATCAAAACAAGCAATTTTGTCAAGCTCTAGTATCTGATATTTCACCCTTAAAACAGTTCAAACTTTAAACCAGGGGTAGGCAACCTTTTTGAGCCGGGGGCTGGGATGCTGTCCCTCAAACAATTGCGGGGCTGAAGCACCAAAAATAAATAAATAAATAAATAAATAAATAAATATAAAAAATATAAAAAAATAAAAATGTAAAAAATATGCACGCACACTCTCTCAGCCCCAGAAAAGCCATGGCAAACCCCCTGTGGAGATTTTGCCAAGAAAACCCCAAGAACAAGTAATAACAATAATAATCAATATCATCATGGCGGGCGATGGTGGCGGCAGCAGCAGGACCGGCCTGGGGCCGGTCCAAAGGCCTCAGGGGGCCTCATCCAGCCCCCGGGCCTTAGGTTGCCTACCCCTGCTTTAAACTATTTATTCTCTGCTTGGACATCTCCATTTCCACCATTTGTTGCCCTGTTTCCAAGCTTTGTTCTGCTGATTTATAATGGTTTTGTTTTTCTTCACTTGGAAAGAGACATACTCTAAGGATTGGATGAAACACAACAGAGGTAATAGGACACACTCCAGCACAGCCTAAGTATGCATTTGTGCATGTTAGAGAAGTGTAACATTATTAGTCTGAGCAAGTGCATTTCCATCTTTTTTTCAATGCTTTCTCAGCTTTACTGAATCTCCACATGACCACTGAGACTTCTATTAATCTCAGCTCTATTAGTGGGCTCTTTGCTTGAGTGAAACTCTTTTTAGTGGAAATTGTGAGCATGTACTTTGTTTTTCTCCCTCTTTGTTTCCTTGGATGCTTTTAAAGAACTGACACCTGGATTTGATTCTTAGAAGAAGAAGAAATCAACACTTTCCTACAGATGTTAAAGCAGATTAACCAGATCAAGTCCAAAGATATACCTGTGTTAGCCTGTGGAATCAGTATGTAGAGAGATCTTGTAGCACTTTTGAGATATCTGAAATAAAGAAATACATTAGTCTCAAAGGTGCTACAAGATCTCTCTACATACATATGAAGTCCAGGTTATTTTATGGGGTAATTACTGACCTTTCCAATGTGTTTTAGAGGTTCATTGCAGGAAACAAATGAGTTCATCTCATAATGAGTCACCTGATACAGGCATCACACTTCTAAACATTTTGGAGCAGGTCTAATCTGAATAAAATATGAAAATTTTAAGAATAACATCCTAACTACATATAAGTGTTGTTGTTGTTGTTTCAAGTCATTTTTTAATTATGGTGACTCTAAGGCAAAGCTAACATGGGGTTTTCTTGGCATATTTCTTCAGAGGGGTTTGCCATTGAAGAGAGTGTGACTTGCCCAAGGTGGGTTTTATGGCAGAGCTGTGGATTGAACCTCACCTCCAGAGTTGTAGTCCAATGCTCAAACCATTACATCATACTGGTTCTCAGAACCTGAATGTGTGATGACTTCCCAGGGAAATGATCTTGGTGTTAAGGTGGACAGTACACCAAAGACCTAGTGACATCACTAGGCTTGGCATCACCCAGTGCAGTAGCTTATGATATCACTTTTTCTGACCTCCCCCCATACCACACCATACAGAATCCTTGGGGGGGGGGGAATTGTACTAATGATACTCATAAATTGTAATTCCCATATATCACTAAATGTAATGATAATAGTTGTGACATGAACAACTAGCAAAATTAAAATCATACCTTTAAATTACAATATATGCACTGTCCAAAAGTATTTACATGTGTCTAGTTCCATGTGGTTAAAGTGAAAATTTGTTAAGATGTGATGTTTCTAAGAAAATTTAAAAAGAATACAGTTTTATTTTTAATGTAAAATTAAAACAAAACAAAACTGAGGCCTCTTCTTTCTCCATCCAGTGAGCCTTGCTTCACCCACATCATCTCTTCTGCTGAGTTCCAGATTTTGAAAGGATGCAAATGAACACCAGAGCCCATTTCTGCCAAAAAGCAAATGTTTGGGAATCAATGGTGTCACCTTCCCTTAGGGTGTCACCTTGTTCAGTCCACAATCCCACTCCCTAGTGATGCCCTTTCAAAATCTGAAGCTAAGCAGCTGAATAGTCTGGGGCAAATTCTTCTGGGGCAAATTAATCTCAGACAGAAAGGACTAGGAAAGGCTTGTGCCAGTGATACTGGAAAGCTGCTGAAACTGGGGAGGACAAAATGGTGGTGATACTTTGCTGTGGCAAAAAGAAACTGCAAACACCATCAGGGTTGCATATTTCTTATTCCTCCTCCTCAGTCCAGACAAAATCAACTGTTTATGTCTCATTTCAATCAATCACAGTGTACTAAAGGAGACACAAAAGACTGCAGCAACTATAGGATTATCACACTAATATCCCATGCAAGGAAAATTATGCTCAAAATTCTTCAGTATAGACTCCAACCACATACGCAGGCAGAAATCCCAGAGGTGCAAATAGGGTTCAGAAAAGAAAGAGGCACTAGAAATCACATTGCAAACATACAATGGTTAATAGACTGTACCAAGGAATTCCAGAAGAAAATCAGCATGTGCTTGATAGACTATAGCAAAGCCTTTGATTGCATAGATCATGATAAACAATAATACTCTTAAAGACATGGGAGTGCCACTACATTTGATAGTCTTGATGAGAAATTTGTACTTAAGAGGCTACTGTTAGAACAGAATGTAGGGAAGCAAAATGGTTCCCAGTTGGCAAATGGGTCAGGCAAGGATGCATATTATTGCCTTACTTGTTCAACTTGTATGAAGAAAATATAATATGAAGAGCAAGGTTAGACTCAGAAGGAGGAAGAGCAAAGATAGGAGAAAAGCCCATCAACAATGTAAGATATGTGGGTGACATCATACTACTAGCAGAAAATATCACAGAATTGGAACAATTACTAAGGAAGATCAAAGAAGAAAGTTCAAAGACAGGCTTACTGTTGAACATTAAGAAAACAAAGATAGTGACCACAGAGCCATTATGATGGCTGATTTAATATAAAGACCCCTTTTTGGGTCCCTGCCATGGTCCTGGACTGGAAAAGCCCCAATTGCCCTAGACTTAAGGCAAGCACATCATGTTGGCATCTGAAAGGTCACATCTGCACTTACAACAATTTTCAGATCAAATGGGCCAAGCCTAGGAGCTGCAAATGCAGGACATTCACAATTTGAAGACTGATAAGTGCCAGCCAGGATGTGTTCAGCTGAAGATGATATAACATTAACATACCTTCTCTTCTCCTTGGAAATTGTTTAATTCAAAGAGTAGTAATCAAAATCTTTTGATATGCAATAGCAACTCTTCGCATCATGCTAGGTTTAAGGGTCTAAATGCTCCCCAAAATTTCAGGCACAATGAGGTCTGGTTAGATTTCATGGTGACACTGTGACACTGTGAATTCTGACTTGGGTCCCGGCTCTTCCTGTTGTCCTTTCCCTTTTCATAACGGATGAGTCTATCCATCTTCATTCATCATTGGAGCAGCCTCCTTCAGGTAATTATCACCATTAGAAAGCCTTGTGTTTCCTCTCTAAGCTAACTACTTTATTCCTGAGGTTTTGTGTGTATGAGTGTATGGTAGAGTGTTTTTATATTTTTGAATCCCCAAATAAATTACTGTTCATTGGAAAGTTTGTCTTTATCAGTCTATTCCCTAGCCACCTCTGTAAACATAGGATAAAAGATTCCATAGAAGACTTGGACTTTAGTAATTCCCCAAGTTCAAGTCCTTCTTTACAGAGGATTTACCTAAGTTCAGCTTGGATAATGAGGGAGGTGAAATAGTTAAAGAGTTTCCGTACCTTGGATCAAACATTGATCTGAATGGAAAATGCAGTCAAGAAATAAGAAGATTAAGAATGGGAAGGGCAGCCATGAAAGAAATAGACAAGATCCTAAAGTGTAAAGATATACAACAGAGCACTAAAGTCAGAATCATCATGCCATTGTATTCCCCATTGCCATGTATGAATGTCAAAACTGGACAGTGAAGAAAGCTGACAGAAGGAAAATAAACTCATGTGAGATGTGGTGCTGGAGAAAAGTGCTGAGGATACTGTGGACAACAAAAAGACAAACAAATGGGTCCTACAATAGATTAAGGCTGAACTGACCCTGGAAGCAAAGATGACTAAATTGATCATACTTGGCCACATCATGAGAAGGCATGAGTCACTAGAAAAAGCAATAATGCTGGGGAAGGTAGAAGGGAGCAGAAAGAGAGGAAGACTGCATGCCATATGGAAAGACTTAATTATGGAAGTCACAGGCTTGCATTTACAGGATCTGAGCAGAGCTGTGGAAGACAGGGGGTCTTGGAGATGCCTCATACAGAGGACTGCCATGCATGGTGGTTGACTTGAGGGCAGTTAACAACAAACTATGTCATCTCGCCCCTAAATCATGGTTTAGCTTAACTGCAGGTACATCTATAAGGGTCAAATAAAATTATCTCACCTAATTCTCACAGAGAGCTATTCAAACAACATATGGAAAGACTACAGCCAAATTTTGGCCTTTTCATTGTGTCAGGACTTTAATCCTTAGCAAAAAAAAAAAAAAAAAGCGGGAATATATCCTGAATTGGGCAGAAAATCTTGCTCTGTGTGTGTGTGTGTGTTGCACTCCATAATGACATGGGTGTGAAGCCGGGGATGGAGGAGTCCAGAAATATGTATATTCACATACATGGGGAGGGGGGCAGAGAAAAATATACTAGAGTAGCCAAAGCTGTGTAGATGAGCATACTGAGATTTAGCAAACTGGGGTGTGTTTGAAAGTGGGAATAATTTGGACAGTTCTCTCAAACTCCTCTTGGTGTGTGTAGACAAGCCAGTGGTCTCTGCAAATAGGGGTAACCTGAAGGTAAACTGGATTTTGGTGTCAGTGTAGAGGGACCCTATGATTTGGTAATATAAATCGGCTTCATATGCCATAATTTGAAAAGAACATGTTTCGAATAAACCTATCTAAAATTGCTTACAATGTATCAGGTTTAGACATGACAAGTGACAAATAATTTAAACTGTAATCAAATGTTTTCAAATTTATGTTTATAATTTCAGGCATGAAACCAGAACCAAATATTTTTGAATTCATGTTTTTGATCAAAGGATGTGAATCTGTACTTACCTCATTCTTGTGAGGGAAGACTGAACAAAAAGATTACGATTTTCTTCTTAATGGGAAGACAGTAAGAGGGGTTGTTTTTTTTTTAATATTTTTGGAAAATGTTTGCATTTATGTAGTGATTTTCTCCCTGCAAATCATGCAAGTAATTTTTGTACAATTTAGTTATTGCTGCCTTGTTCCATGGGTGCTTGAACTGTAAAAGATTAGATGGATTGCTTGCATCATTTTTAAAATTATTAATCCAGTCCTTTTGTTTGAGTGTGTTTGGGAGAGAGAGAAAGAGAGAGTTAAAGAGAGTGTGTTCATGTGCATGTGCACATGCACAAACCTGATTTCATTAACAAAGTGGAGAGAGACTAGTTTTGTGCAATGTTTTTTTGCACAACTTGCAAGGAAACTGATGTGGCAAGAATCACTCCCTGTTTTGTTCTGGTGCAAGAGTGGGGGAAAGCCACTCTATACGTTGTGATGTTTCCTTATGTTCCTGAGCCTGAGCTTAGTGTGAGTTCTGAATATGGCCCAGTATTAAAGCAGACAAGATAATGCATTGGTCCATTTGGAACAAGAATCAAGCTTTCTGGGGCAGTAAAACAAATATACTATGGAAATTAAACAGGCAGAATTTGCATACTTTCTTTAAATTGCCTATAATCCAAGATTACATTTAAGCATATAAGCAAACATAAGTGACAAGATGAGATATGAAAATGCACATTCTTGCTGTTTGGAACACAACAATCTGTTTTCCCCCCTATTGTTTCTCTAACAGATTCTTGCTTCCCCCCCCCCCCCCCGACCAGTGTTTATTCCTTAACTGCATTTGAATATTGTATTCTGTAAAACCTGGGATTTTTCTGAAAGGCATGCAATGATTTTTGCAAGTGTCATTCTTGCACTTAAACAACTAGATGTTGTTGTTTTTCCTCCATCTCCAACTTAATGCATGTAATTCCATACTCTTAGAACATCCTAACAAGTTAATGATTGTAGTGACAAACCACTGTCTGGTTTTCCAGGCATTTTAATAAATTTAGGAGAAGAATGCTGGTTTTAAAAGGCAAAGAGGTGATTTACCATTCATCCTGATACAGCATTAAATTATCTGTAGTAAAGGGCATGGGATGAGTGCTCCAGCTAAACACTTATTTGTTTCTTTTCACTATTAACAGTACTGGATGAGAGTGACAATGATATTGTCTTTTGAAATAATTTAGCATTATGTTTTATTATGCTGTGTAACATTCTGCAATGTTCCGGTAAACCCTAGGCCAAATTTATCTTCATTCCCTGCTCCTTGTAGAATACTGTGTCCGTTTCTGGAAACCACATATTAAGAAAGAGATTGCGTGGCTGGAATTTATCCAGAGAGTGGCCAAGATGGTTAAGATGATCTAACAACCAAGCTCTATAAATAATGGTTGAGGGGTTATAATAATAATAATAATAATATTTATTTGTATACCGCCCTGTGGCGAACCAATCCGGGCGGTTGACAACAATAAAATATGACAGGATTAAAATATAACATTAAACATTATAATCCCTCCCCCCCTTAAGAAAGTATTCTGAATATGTTTAGCCTGGAGAAGTGAAGATAAAATGATATGATCATTACTATTCTATGACAGCTGTATAAAATTAACTTCTTTATATTCCAATTCCTTCTTCCTATGTGTGTTCATTACGTCCTCTACATCAGGAGAGGGCAATTTTGTGGTGCTGAAGGCCAGTTTTCTACCACATATACCCATACACCAAAATACTTTCTTTTCCCTTCCAAAATCATGACCAGAAGTGATGTCACATCACTTCATGTGACTAATGCGGCAGGGGGACTGAGGGAAAATAAGGTATTTGAGAGGTCATGTGAGGTTCTGAAGGGTGGCTGGGAGATTTGTTTGTGTAGTAGCCCAAATTTCAGGCTGATTTTAAGGTGATTTTCACCCCTAAACCAAGCAGTATTTCCCCCACTGCTGCCCTCCATCAGTCTTCTCAGACTTTGGTCCTCCAGAAGATTTGGATTTTAGAATCCCTTGTCATGGATGATGAGAGTTGTAGCTCTTCACCTCTGGCTCTAACTCACCACCTTGTTATGCAGCAGAGCTGACCAGCTTTGATCAGTGGTTAATGCTTTTCTCTAAAGCAGCAGAGTTTCAGAGAATAGGCTGAAGACCCTGACAAACTCTCCAAGCCTTCTCACTCTTCTTCCCCAGATGTCTCCAAACTTTTCCAGGATTCTGCTGGCTCTTGTATCTTCACTCAAGACACCAGACAACTCAGTAGTCTTATATAAAAGATCTACTTTATTCTACTATATACAAGTACTATATGCCCAATAAATCACAATCTCTACAAATCTCCTCAACTACCCACAATATCTCCAAAACTACTCCACACAAATACATTGGCAAACATTACAATTATTATAGTCATTGTTAATCACCACCCACTAGTTAGTTTCCACCCAGTGGGTGTGTATATTTATTTTGATTGGTTCACATAGTTCAACCCATACTTAAGACCAACCCAAGTATTTCATCATTTTACCTTGTACACTTAATGAATCTCAGGTGTTTCCAATATGCATTCTATAACTCTGTCCTTGGCTCTCAAGACTTCTAAATTACATTAGCTTTTGCACCTGTGTAGCTTCATAATTGCTCTTGCTTAGTCATTGTGACTTTCACATACATATTTTATTTCTATCACTGTGTGTCCCATGTTGCATTTTCCTTAACATCCCTCACCACTGTCCAATCTGGCTACAGCTTCTGGACACTGAAATCTAAAACACCTGAAAGAACAAAGCTTGAGAACCTTGTTCTAGGAGATATAGGAAGCTTCATAACCTACAGCCAGTACCTCTTGGCACACAACAATCTTGGTAGCCTTTGCATTTCATTATTAAATCTACCTGTTTGTTAGACTGTAACTATAAGTTCCATATGCGGTCCAGAAAAGCCAAACAAGAGTTGTTTCCCTAACCGCTTCTCTTTCTGTCCTGTGATAAAATATTACACATGCTTGCCGGCATAATAATGGAACAAATTGCTTCGGAGAGTGGTGAAGTCCTTTGGAGATTTTAAAACAGCAGCTGTATGATGATCTGTTTGCAATGCTTTGATTGTATATTCCTGTATGGTATGAGATTGGACTGGATGACCATTGGGGTCTCTTCCAACTCTATGATTCTATGATTCTATAACTCATAATTCAGAGCAGCTGGATTGTTTGATCAAAATGATGGTCCATGTTATTTTTCAGCATGCAACATGGAATCTGAAACTTGCAAAAATACTTAGTTTGTTTTATTTCACCATGGGCAACAGACAGCTGAAATACATTGCAGTGGAATTTCACTGCAAAATTTCTGGAGACATTATTGTGGAAATTGTTAAACATCTGTGGACAGACACTGTTTCCTCTAGATATGAAAAAAATGCATGTTAATTTACTGATTATTCTTTGTAGCACTGCCAGAAAAAACAACAACCCAATGTGGCATAGAATGGAGATAATAATGTATCTCAAAAGTGTTTTTTTTTTTAAAAAAGAAACCCCAAACATATGACCCATTTTGTCTAAACAACAAAATGTCTTGATTTGTTTTATTTATTTAATTTCCTTAAAGAGAAACACATTGATCCTGAGTTTGCTGTCCTTTCAAATGTAGTGTACTACTTCAACAGTTCATGAGTAGTAGGAAGTGTTTTTAATATCACAGTTTTTATTGTGTCATGAATTCCTTGGAATAAGTACAGTTAAGTGAGTTGATTCAGAAGAATGGATGTGTGGCAAAATAACAGTTGGGGAGAATGCTAAATTAGAATAAATGCTAAAATAAAAACCAGTTAGTCCTAAAGGTGCTGTTATATTTTCCTTTTTCTCTCCCTCCTACTCCTTTTTACATTTGTCATGAATATCAACCCAACCTGTCTCTAGAGGAGGAGAATTTGTGAGTAGGTGATTGCTTTAATGTATGTAGTTGTTGGGCAGATTGAGGGATGGATTAGAATTTTTAACCCTCAGCAAGCCTCAGAAGACAGATTTGACTGATAGGTGGGTTTTATCAATACATTTCCCACACACAGGGGAAAAAATCTGATAAAATTTCAATAATTTGCCTTAGAACAATAAGCTTATAATCAAATATGGTTGCATCAAAAGTGGAAGTGAAATTTGCAGAGTATTCCATGAAATTATTCTCTTCCTCTTTTTTCTTTTCTAAAGACTACCATTTTCTTTGCACTATGCTCAAAAATACATAGTTTTGAACAAGTTGCACAAATCTAGTCACTTGCATGCATTTCTATAGCTAAAAATGTACACCTTTCCCCTTCACTCTTTTATTTGTATCTTTCTCATCATCATCCATCACTTGCAAAAGTAACACAATATTTTCCACAGACATATACATAAATATCTCCATAGATTTCATGGACAGTGAATCCTTCTCATTCAGACACAGATTCTGTTGAAACAGGGCAGTCCAACATTGTACAAATGCTGCCCCTTAGGAACCAGCAGCACCAGCAGTTTTGTGCCAAGATCCCTAGTGGAGAAGCCTTTATATCTACGTAGGCTCCCTAGCTGATGCAGCAACCTTCTTGTTAAGGTTCTACATCATACAAGACTAAACTCATACAAAATTGTCTCTACTGGAGAAGTTCACCCTCTGTGTGTGTGTGTGGTAGCAATGAGAATGAAGATTTGTGGGTAGAGTTAGAAGCTTATCACATTCTTAAATACCGTAATACCTGATTCAGTTTAAAATTTAAATCAGGCAGCATCCTGATATTATCAGAAGGATTTAGCTGCCAACATCACTGCCCGGGTTCATCCCGGGTCCATCCCTGGTCCCAGGGCTGCTCCAGCAGCCATTTTCTTAGGCCAGAAAACTCCCAGCTTCAAAAAGCACTGAGCAGCCCTGGCAGTGGGGATGTACCTGGGATGTACCTGGGCAGTGATTTTAGCAGCTAAATCCTTCTGATAATATCAGAATGCTGCCCGATTTAAATTTTAAACCAGATCAGGTAAGCCAGGGGTAGGCAACCTTTCCCCTTTAAGGGCCGAGGGACTTCAGCTCCCAGAATCCCAGGAGCTATTGGCCAACATGGGACTATTGGCCAACATGGCTGAGGCTTCTGGGAGCTGAAGTCCCTCGGCCCTTAAAGGGGAAAGGTTGCCTACCCCTGAGGTAAGCCATATTATTTAAGCATTCAATAAGCTTTTTAGGGCCTCGGCAGACGGCTAATAGAGCCGTCTCCGAGGCCCGGAAGAGGAGGGGCAGCCGCACGAGCGGCGCCCCTTCCTCTTCCTGAGGTCGCCCCTGGAAACGCCGGCCATCCGGATGGCCGGCGCTTCCGGGTTGACCTCACGCCGCGGCGACCACACGCGCCGCGGCGTTTGAGTCAGAGAAAGTGCGCCCGCCGCTTTGGGGGCACACTTTCTCTGAAATCTAAAAGGAGCGCCAATTTGGCGCTCCTTTTAGATTCACCGGGGAGGCACCGCGGTGAGGCTGCCTTGGCCCCGCGGCGCTGCGGACCAGGGCGTCTTGGACGCCCTCGTCTGCATCCCCCCTCAGTCTAATCATCTGCACTTTCCTCCTTAGCATGTTTCAGTCAGAAAGAAAACACATGAATGGAAACTGAAAACTCTATCTACACCCACTAATGAAACCTGAATGATAGCTCTCCCTTCAAGATATTTTTTTTATTCTTATAAATATTCTTGTAACTAAAGATACTATTGTGCTCATTTGCAATATTATTTTTTATTTACCCTCACTTGGAAGTATATAACTTAGTAGACATGCAGCTATGTATGTAATTATGCATATCTATCAAGAATAAGTACCTTGGTTTCCTCTAAATAGTGTATTTCCATAGCTCTAGCCAACATAACTCATGGTGAGGGCTCATGGAAGCTGCAGTGCAAGAACATTTGGAGGGTTAAGCATTCACAAGCATAACTCCACCCAGACAGAGAGAGACACACACAGAGAATTTTTCATTTTCCTTCACCTCATTCATCTATATGTGCAGGCAGGAGGGATATTATTATTATTATTATTATTATTATTATTATTATTATTATTGTTATTATACTATTCCTCTTGGCTTTGCCCTAATGCAGTACACAGGACTGAACTTTTTTGCTGATGCTCACAACTTACTTCCTTTCCATAAGTGAAATCTCAAAAAAAGATGCCTATAAGGGATGCACCGTGAGTGTCTGACTTTTTGTTAACTGAAAAGCAATACATTAATGCAGCTGAAAACATAGGTTTGCAGATGTTAGGAACAATTTTTAGGAACTGGTAAAAATAAACATGTTGATAATTTATTTTCCCTATGATTACAAAATCAAAAAGAAAGAACTGGTGTCCATATAGGCTCTCAGTAACTCTAAATTGTTTTGGGACCCTGAAAATGTTTATATGTTAGAACATTATCTCTCCTTATCAGAGCTCTGCACATGTGCTCCTATAGACTCAGTCTTGAATTAATCAGAAATGTACAATTCTGCAGTGCTTCCAAGGCAGTCTTCCACAATATGTATGGAATGAAAAATGTGCAAGATTAGCACTATTGTACTCTGCATATCAATGTGCAGTATTCATATTTTAATACCTTTACCCCTGTCTTAACCCCCTTCTGTCAGATTCTTTTGGTTTGCACAATGCTAATGTGACACAGAGCTTTCCTTCATTCTCCCTTTGTGCTACTATGCCAGAAAGATTCTGTAATAAGCAGTTCACATAATAGGGAACCCACACAATGTTAATATTTTGAATTGAGTTATATACAAAGAATGCCGTTATGGTCCAAAATGTTGCCAACACAATCATAGTTGCTTCCTACGTGAGAAAGCTACAGCATCCTATTTGTTCCATTCTCTAAATTCCATATAGTATCGGATTTTCTGCAAGCAATGTACACTTGAACTGACTATTCCCTCATTTTCTACAAATTATTTATTTGAACGGTGTTCTTCTACATTTTCTGGATAGGGATAACTTTATCACCATTGTCCACACATTGATAACTTCCCAAGCAGATTGCTGCAATTCACCCTACATGGGGCTACACTTGAAGATATCTCAGAAGCTAGAACCAGTGAAAAAGCACTGCAACCAGCACATTGCAGGGGGCGAAGGAGCCCTTTAAGGGCATGGACTTACCATCTGCCAGGGAGACCAGCTGTAGCCCTGAGAGCCGCCACACCCCCGCGCGCGCTGGCTGGAGCACCAGCGGCTTTAAAAGGCTGCCAGATACCACCCTCCACCAGCACATTGCAGCAGGCGAAGGAGCCCTTTAAGGGCGTGGACTTACCATCTGCCGGGGAGACCAGCTGTAGCCCTGAGAGCCGCCACACCCCCGCGCGCGCTGGCTGGAGCACCAGCGCGGCGGAGGAGAGGATTGTGCCCCAACCCCCCCCCCAAACACCAGCTTGCCGGCGGCGCGGAGTACCGGAGGTAGGCAAGACCAACTGGGCCTTGAAATTGGCCCCTATTGAGCCTTTCTCAGCATAAGAGCCTTTCTTGCCAGCCGGCGTGGGGGAGAGACCTGCCCTGTAGGGCCAACACCCTTCTACCCGGCTCCGGAGGTGCAGCGCCTATTACGGGACCGCCTGGGCCCTATTATGTATTTTAAAATTGTATATTTTATTACTGTTACTACTGGGCCCTATTATGCATTTTAAAATTGTATATTTTTATTATTGTTATTGATTTTATTGTTATTGATTCTGTTTGATTTTTTGCTTATAATTCTGTAATGTATATTGTTTAATTTGTTTAATTTGTTTATATATTGTAGTTGATATTGTTTAATTTGCTATATTATATTATTTCATTTGTTGTAATTTTCTGTTGTGCACCGCCTCGATTGGTTCGCCAGAGGGGCGGTATAGAAATAAATCGTATTATTATTATTATTATTATTATTATTATTAAAAGGCAGGAGGAAAACAAACCCTGATCTAAAAGAAAGCAATTAGATACCAATTTACTTCTGTTCTGAATAGCGGTGTGGTGATGACCTCCAAAGCCCTAAAGATCTCGGGGCATTGAAACTTGAAGGAATGCCTCATATAGTTATAATTTAAGTAAAACTTGGCCAACTGGATCATATGGCAACATTGTCAGAAGGATTTGGTTACTTTTGGTTGCACTCTGAGTTAAATTAGGCATAACATCAGTAGATCTGTGCCTGAGATTTGCCACTGTTTTTTCCATGCCAGCTTGCTGCATGAAATAGCAGATTCATTTCCACTTGGTTACTCATGGACATATTGATGGGGTGACACACATCAGCTTTGTATTTCAAGAGGCAATTCAGTGGGCTTCTCTATAATCTGTCCTACTTTCAGTAAGCCCCCACCTCTTCTTTTAAGGGACACATTACTAACAGAGGTGAGTAAAAGTCTCCCACAATGCCACTAGCAAACAAATTAGAATCCCTAGCCACAACTGATCTATGTGACAATGCATCAATCACAAAGACCAGTAAGTGTTGCTTGTCATAGCAAGCAGGGGTGCTTAGCTGAAAATAATTTCTTTACAGCTCTTTGCTGTGTGGATTCTGTGGGCCTCTTGTATGCAAACTATGTAAGAAATCTCCAAACATGCACTGACTTTGTGTAAGACAAATGTGTTGTGATCCCTTTAAACTATAATAGTTGCATTAACAGTTCTTATAAGAATGCTTCCTCTTAGGAACAAGGGCCAGTATTGTAGAATGGTTTCAGTGTTGGAATAGATCTCTGGAAAACAGGGTTCAAATCCCTGCTCAGCCATGGAAACCCATGGGGTGACCTTGGACAAACCACACTCTCTCAGCCTCAGAGTTAGGAAAAAGCAAACCTGAATTCTGTTAAGCATTAGGGTTGCCATAAATCAGAAACTACTTGAAGGCACACAACAACAACTAACAGTATAGCAAGTCAAAATGGGAGTGGAATTGGTCCAAGTGGAACTGGTGTTTTGCATTTCTCCATATTTTATAGTGTTCATACACACTAGAGAAAGTGAGAGATCTATTTCGAAGCAAGAGTGGTGATGAATATTCAAAGTTCAGCCAATTCTGCAAGTCATTCTCTGCTTACTGCATTCAAAGATACTAAAAAACAGTGCGTAATGTTATGATTCTGAGATAATAGCTCATCAGATTCATATTTCTTCCATATGTTCTGTTACCCACCATTGGCCCTGCTTGATAAAAAGACACCATGAAAATACCATTATAGTATCTTATGAAAACATGTGCAAAAAAATATTTTCAGGGGCAGTAACATGGATAATTCATTGATGTACAGATGTTCATCCTCATTTGCTGTAGCAATATTCATATTTTGCTGATAAATAATTCAATCTGCTTAGCCAATCTTTGTCATCTCTACTGCAACATTAACCATTCATTCTTTTCCTACAATATTTTTAAATAAATATAGGGCCTTTACAGACTGCCCAGAAATAATGCAGCTTGAGACCACTTTAACTGTCCTGGCTCAATCCTAGGGAATCATGGGAATTGTAGTTTTTTCTGAGACATTGAACCTTCTCTGTCAGAGAGCTCTGGTGCCACAATAAACTACAGTTCCCATGATTCCCTAGCATTGAGCCAGGTCAGTTAAAGTGGACTCAAGCTGCATTATTTCTGGCAGTCAGTAAAGCCCATGCTTTCTTTTTTGTGAGGCTAATATTTTAGCCAGGAGGCTTAAAAACCCAGAAAGTTTACAGGAGTTACCTTTATTGCTTATTTTTAGCAATAAATAAGTAGGTGGCAAGCTTTTCTTGTACTAATGCTAGAGAAGATGTGGCTCCTCAAAGCACAATAAATGAGTCATAAATAGAATTTTGGTCAGTACTGTACAGAGTCAGCAAGGGCTGACCATTTAACTTTATTATGCTCAATTCCTTTCTAGAGATCTTGGGTGCAATTTGAAGGACTTTTACTTGGTACTAAGTTCCACTGGAAGTAGTAGGTTTTGCATTCATTTAAAGAGGGCTAGGTTCAGGTACTTTTATAGTGTTTTCTTGACAGTAGTTATGATGCCCTCCCTGAGTATTTACTCGTTGGAAGAAAAACATCTGATTTTATATTCTGAATCTTACAGTGTTCTTCATGTAACATAACAACATTTTTTACCTACAAATTTATTTTATAGCTATTTCACATTGTGGGAAGCTGTAGCTCTAGTTTGATCCAGTTTTTGTACACGTTGATGAGATAATAAGTAGTGAAAATCTCTCCATGTCTGAAACCAGGTGAAAATTCAGGGTGTATGGCTGTCATTGTGAAAACTTAGTTCTTTTGAACATATCAATGACACATGCTTGACTGACACTTTGATAGCATAGGACATCTTTCTCCTTATTTCTAAGATCTATGGAATAGTTTGGCAGTTACAATGACAGTGCTACAGACATTACCTGGAACAAAAGTATATTTAGTTCTGAGTAGTGAAACTAAGGGGAGTTGCAAACTGCCAGAAATAGTGCAAATTGAGTCCACTTTTAGGGTTAGGCTTAGGCTTAGGGAATCATGGGAACTGTATTTTATTGTGGCACCAGAGCTCTCTGACAGAGAAGGCTCAATGTCTCAGAAAAAAAAAACAATTCCCATGATTCCCTAGCACTAACCCTAACCCTAAAAGTGGACTCAATTTACACTATTTCTGGCAGTCTGCAGCCCCCTAACTGTTCAATTTACATAGTACAAAAAGACATAGAAGAGAACCCAAGCTCTATTTATCAATTAATCAGATGCAAGAAGTGTTTCTTTAGTTGACATTTGGTAATAGGTACACCCTTTTCTCTGTGAGTATGCATATAAACTTATAGGAGTATTGCTAGAGAAGGGCATATATTTACAGTGAATATATAACTCACTGATTAATTCACAGATTCCTCTGAAGTGAACAGATATCACCTGCATTTGCTAAAATGTACTTGTTATCTTATATTTGTTAAAATGCATTTGGAATGTTGATTCATGAATGACTATAAAGCTGTCTTGATTTCTGCTTGTATGCCCATGGACCCATGGGTCATACTTTGCCCATTCATGCCTATTTTATCTACGGGCCTTTACTTTTTGATAACATAAATGTAGTCAGTTTAGGCCATATATTCATAAAAGGAAGTTGTATCTAGACCCAACAGTAATGCCTTAGGAGATATTTCTACATGTATTTTATCCTATCCACTATTCTTTTGCACAGATACATGGAGATGAGAAGTATTTCTCTGTTTTCAACTGCCTGAACTGGAACTGACAGTGGCTAGTTTTAAATGTAGTTTGTTTGAACAGCAAGCTGATGTTAAATCATGGTTTATGATCCTCATTTTGTTTGGAAAGATCACATTTAAAAGTAATTATAATCCAAACATAGAGACAGACTATGGTTTGTTGTAAACAAAATTAAAACCATCCAATCTCCTTGTGGCCAAAACAGAGGAGAAAAGAGCAGGTAGATTATCCATGAGTGTTAAGCTAAACTATGCATTATATATGAAGTGGGCTACAATAGAGTTCTAGATGAATAACAATGTATTAATTAAAAGCAGTGCAGGCCTAATATTTTTGGCTCAGAATTTTGGTTGGAGGGATTTCATGGGGTTGGAAAAGTGTCCTCAGTTCTGATGTATTTATGTTAGTTAGCTGAGTTACTCTTTAAATACCCCTCCACTTTTGAAAGACTACACATGCATTGCCATGCTCTCTACATCCTTCTGTTGTGGATGGGCCAGAGTTATTATCATACTACATGGTGCCTCAAAGGAGAGAGGAAGAGGAAACACCTCTGTGGCCTGATGGTTGACAATCTTTATAGTTGGCACATTCAGCATAAGTGATAGAAGATGTTTGGAAGTCTACCTTTGATGAGTAATCTCTTTCTGTCTCCCTAGCCAGTCCATATAAGATGCCCTGCTCATACAACCCATACTGTAAGGTTCCTAGTAAATGTTTGCACATAGAGTCCTGGAATGGAGTGCCTAAAACAGGTTCTAAGAAATCAAAGTGTTAGTAATTTTTCTAAAGTTATTAGCACAGCATTTGTATAGCTAAATTATATGACTATATATAAACTCATAAATTTTGTGTGTGTGTGTGTTTATGTTTCCTGGCAAGATTTATTCAGAGAAGATTTACCATTGCCTCCCACTGAGACTGAAACTGTGTGATTTAGACCAATGTCACCCAGTAGGTTTCATGGCTGAACTAGGAATCGAGCCCCGGTCTCTAGATTCAAAGTCCAATACTTAAAACCACTATGCTCCACTGTCTCTCAGAATAATGTACGTGTAGGCATACAACTTTGTCTGTGATCAGAATTCAGTGATGCTGATTTCTTGTATACCCTTAGTTATTGAGTGCAGTATATTATTTTAAAAAGGGTAAAGATTTTTCCTTTGATGTGATTGTCTAACTGTGTCTGAATGTAGGGGGCAGTGCTAATTTCTGTTAATAAGCCAAAGAACCAGCATTGTCAAAGATGACTCTGTGATCATGTGGCCAGCATGAGTGCACAGAATGTTGTTACCTCCCCACCAAAGTGGCACTTATTTATCCACTTGCACTTTTACATACTCTTGAACCACTAGGCTGGCAGAGGCTGGGACTAGTGACGGGAGCTCACTCTGTCATATGGCATTTGGGTCTAAGACTGCCAACCTTGTGATCATCAGGTCTCTTAACCACTAAGCCATCACTTCTTCTTCTTCTTCTTCTTCTTCTTCTTCTTCTTCTTCTTCTTCTTCTTCTATTTATTTGTATCTCACTTTTGTCTCAGAATTGGGACCCAAAGCAGTTTACAATCTAAATATACATGTGCATAGTACAGGTGGACAGATGGATCAGTGTAGTTTTACTCCATGTTATTTCCAAAGACATTTATTTTGACATGCATTCCATGTTGTTTCTTCATTAATCTGCATTGCTTAAAAATCTGCATGAAAACATATGTAGTGTCCTTTAACTGCTCTGGTTGCATTGTATGGAATCTGAGGTATGTAGTTTGATGAGTCACGACAGCTTTCTTCCAGAGAACTACAAATATAGGAATTTCACAGGATGTTGCCATGTCAATTAAAGTGGAATAGCAACACTATAATTATACAATATGAAAGGGCCGCAGCACATGCTGATTCCCTCTCCAAACTATGTAGCAATATGCTCTTCAAGAATAGTGACATTAACATCCTATTTTACATAGCAGGCATATCACAAGATTGTAAAAGTCATCTGTTTGGACATAGAAATAGTTCCAGATCCTGTGGAATGTTATGCTATTTTGTTTGTACAGAAAATGTGCAGTCCTGCTCCCTCCCAACTCTGTGTTTTCCATGGGAAAATTTGAGTAAATCAGTTTTCAAGAAATAAATGTTTTGGATATCATGACCACAGGTCTAAGGCAGTTTCATATTTACCTAGAGCATAGGTAATTACTTGAGCTAGTTAAGAGCTACATTATGATAAGCCTAAATGGGTTTTCGTTTAAAATGTTCTATAGCTGAGACAGATGAAGCAATATCATATCCATTGCCACCCCCATATAAATATACGGTAATTGGCTACAGGTTGCAACCTTAACTATGTCCAAAACTCCATGTCTGAGATATCTATCTCAGTATCTTATGGATGTTCTGCTCCTGACCATAAACTCCAGACACTCTGTCCACAGAAGAAAGATCTGTTGCAGAAACTGACAGGGGGCATCTCCCTTCCTCCTTAGTCTCCTTGCTTCTTTTGAAAATGCCATGCCTGACGGTCCAGGTCTTCACAATAGCCTATAAGAAGTCCTACTGAATTGTATTTGCTGACACAGCAGTTCACAGTTTCAAGAGAAACTGTATTTAATGTCACCACTGCTCAGATTCACTTTTGCTGCCAGCCTGAGGCCTCAGCATTGGAACTGAATAAATATAGAGTTGATGTAACAGGTTTCTGTGGTTTGCTGGATCATCTTGTGTAAAAAGAGAGAGAGAGGGAGAGAGGGGAAAAGACACTGAATTGTTTTGATGAGAGCTCAAGAATAAACTATGTTTAGACAGGCTTAGCCTGTTTTTAACAATTTAAAAATACTACTGAACCTGTCAAGCTGTCATTAAAGCACACTTACTGGGGTGGGTTCTAGCCAAAGCAAGTAGAAATAAATTGGTTGTCTTCGGCTTGGAGGCTCAGCAGCTCAGTCTACATTGACTTGTTAAGCAACATCTCATTAACTGTTCAGAGCTCAGCTCTGACATCTAAGTGCTTCAGCTTTTAGGGGGGTTGCAGACTGCCAGAAATAGTGTAAATTCAGTCCACTTTTAGGGTTAGGGTTAGTGCTAGGGGATCATGGGAACTGTTATTTTTCTGAGACATTGAGCCTTCTCTGTCAGACAACTCTGATGCCACAATAAAATACAGTTCCCATGGTTCCCTAACTCTAACCCTAACCCTAAAAGTGGACTGAATTCACACTATTTCTGGCAGTCTGCAACCCCCCTTAGACAATCAGCAACCTCAGATTTGGTGCATATTCTTAGGTGAGGGATGGGGGGGGGGAAGGAATTTTAAAACAGACTAGGTCAGTACTAAAAGACTATTGTTATGATCATTTCAGTTACTGTGATATATTCGCAAAGAACTGAGTTGGCCTTTGCTAGTGTAAATCTGTCCCACAGTCAAGGCTCGCTAATGATGGTGAGCAGATGACAAATAGAGCTGTCAAACAATGGAAGGGTTATTTTCCCCAAGTGGCTTCCATCTGGTTGATACTACTATTGTTGATACTCTTTTTAAATTTTTGAACTAACCTTTGGACTAGTTGTAATTTCATTAAAGTTTAGTAGATTGAACCATAGTGTGAATATGATGTGAAGATATATTTTTGGTGTTTTCCAGGTTGAGGTGTTTTCTTATGTGAGATTTGTATTAAAGTACAATTAAATTTTACCAAAGGTAACTTTTAGTGATGGAAAAGGTTATCCCCACTTTTAAATCAAATTTATAAAGGATATATCTTTAGTCCAGTAATATATCAAAACTAAAATGGCTTTTAAAAATGAAGTCCAAGACCTATACTGTGCTAGGTGCAATTTTTTTCACATTTTCAGCTCAACGGCATGCATGTTTATCCAGATGTAATTCCATATCAGCTTTTCTGGGATGAATTCTCATTGAATTCCAATGGTGTTTACCCTCAGTAGACAAATAGAAGGTTGATGATTAGGATTAGAACAAAGATGGGAAAAGTATAGCCCATGGGCTACACACAGTCCCAGAAGCCTCCAGATAGTATTCCAAATAACCCTCCTCTCCTCAAAACTTTTTTTTTTTTTTTTGCCATTTTCAGGCAATTTTTAGAACATGCATGTGTTGGCTTAACCTTATGTCCAGATCTCCATCCCCAAACTCCTTATTTTTCCAGCTGTATATCATTTCAACATGGTAACTGGAAGTGATTCAGTGTCACTTTTGGTGTTGTCTTAGGCCCACAGATAGCAAATGCCTGTGGTGCCTACAGGCTGCAAATATTTGAAATAACTTATCTCCCTATATGATTCCGCTCATTCTTGAGATCTTCTAGGGAAGTAATTCTCATTGCTCCACCATCTAGGCTAGGGAATATAGGAGAGCTGCTTGCAGGCTCTGGAATTCCTTTCCTAGAGAGGTTAGATGGGTGCCTTCCTTACTATATTTTTGTAGGCAGCTGAAGACCTTTTTGTTTCAGGTGGCCTTTTAGGGCTAACTGCTCATGGGCAAAGATCTGCTTATGTGCTGTGTTGTTCAGTTTTGTTGCTATTCTTTTTAATAGTTTGCTTTTAACTGTTTTTAATTTTATTGATAGTATAATTATATTTTAACTTTTGTATAATGTGAAATTTTGCTATATTTGTTTTCACTTTTATGAGCTACCTTAAGTCTCAAACTGGGAAAAAGTGGGAGAATAGTAGTAGTAATAACAGTAATAACATGACAGGAGAGGCAGCCAATAGTAGGGGGAAACTGTTATATGTGAGACAAGCCTGTCTGGGTTGTTCAGAGATCACCAAGAGTATTCACCAAAGCTAATAGGAAGCACAGTAACAAGGTCTTGGCCATTCCAAAATCTGTTTATAAGAAGTCAGCAATCACAATAAGTGAAACCACAAAGGAAAGGGAAAGTGAAATACATTGCAAACTAGTTCAGAGGCCAAGTATCCAAATAAATCCATGATCCTGAAAATGTTCCACAAATGATGGGGGTGTCTCATCAGCCTCCCACAGCTCCAGCTGAGCCAAGGCTCACTCCACTAAAGGTGTTTATTAGCTGCATTGACCACTGGTTGCTCAGAATTTTTGGGGGGGAGGCAGGGATGAGGAGAGCTATCCAGTGATACATGCCTTTTTACATCTGACTCCCCTGCATAAAATTCCTTGAATTCTACAAAGTGAGCTGTGACTGATGCATGAAGATGTACAGGTAGTACCCATGTGGGATGGGGGGAGGGGGGAGACTTGTCTCTGTCCACTACACAGTTGTCGCCTCCTCCTTGCATTAGGGTATAAACATGTGCAGAATTGCATACTAGTCAACAAATACATAAAGTTGTAACCTTTTAATTGATGTTTTTATTGAGTCCTGTCAAAGAGAGAAATTGGGCTTCAAAGGACCTTCTTCTGGAATAATTGTGCTTCCCCCTCACCAGCATAAGCCAATCAGGAAGATTAATTAAACATACATCAGAGAATATTTTCTGGGAAACAATAGTTGCCAGGAAGGAATGGTTCATTTCTCAGTGATCTATGGCTGTCCTTCAGAGTTTCACTGAATGGAACTTCCATTAGTTTTTTCAAAAGAACTTTAGCAGATGGAGGGCTGGCAGTGTACAAGGAAACACATACACATATTTCCGTTCGAAGAAATTGAATCATGGATGCAACTGAAGATATATTTTCCCAGGTCATAAGATGGTCTCTTGACAGACTCAGCACAAGTTTTTGGGACTTCATTTTGGTAAGTTTACAAGAACTAAATAGAATATAAGGATGAGGCTGAGGGCTGATTGAAAAGCTATTTTCACTCCATAATTTCTATGAAGTAGACTGAGTTCTCAATCCCCCTTAATGGGCTCATTATTCCTATTACTACTCTTTCTATTCAAGTCATCCACCCACAAGGTTCAGACAAAAATTGTCATTGGACTCCACCTCCCATCTATCATAGCTAGCATACCCAATGGTGAAGAATGATGGCAGCTGCAGTATAACAACATCTGGAGGAACATGTGCTGTCCTTTCTAAGTTCTAAAGAAGTCATTCCTCAGTGTAAGCAGTGCACTTGGGTGTGCACTCAGAGCTAAGTCATTACAGTTACACTACAGGACACTGCAGTTCAGTCTTCTCCCTTCATAAGCACCCAAAGAAAATCAGAAAATGGAGCAATGGCCAATGTATTTGTGTCAGCACCAGGTCTTAACTGTGGCTGACTCTGATCACAACAGGATCTTATATTTTCTTTTCTCTTCCCTTCTGTTTTTCTTTTCTTAATGGTCTGGGAACAGCTGGCCTACAATAGAGATGCTTATTTTATTATTTTACCTTGAAAAACATACTATCTTTTTCTCCTACAAAACGTTTCTTATTCTCAAATAAAAGTTTAGTATCAGAAGTAGAAGCAAACTTTTGCAGTTTATTCCAGCACTTATGATGGCACAAAGATTTTGGTGAGTTTCAAATATGTAATACCATGTTCTCTGAGTACTTATTTTCTTTCTTTTTAAAATGAAAGAAATACACTTGACCAACTAAAGCACTGTTAGACTATTAAGTTCAGGTTCTGAATTAATGATTTGCACTATAGCTAAGAAAAGTAATTTGGATCTTTCCAACATGCCTTTCAGACTCTTCCTTTTTGATAATTAGATCTACATATTTGGGTATGCCTTTGCTGAGACATGTGGTCTTTACATGCAAAGAAGAGGAGGAAGGAGCATGCTAGTTCTGCTTCACGATCAGTCTCATCACATTGTACACATGGAGGGTGACTGTATGGCATGTAAAGTGACTGAAGATCTAGAAAATTCATAGTTTAAATCATATGGAAGATGGGGTGGAAAGAATTTTCAATAAATGTTTGATAAATTGTTAATAAAATAAAAAAATGTTTCCTGAGTGCCAGGAAATCTTGATGAAGAGACTCTTAGATGGGCAAGAATCACTGCAGTTTTGGATTTAGTCTGAATGAAAAATGCATGTGGAATTTTGTAAACATTGGACTTTCTATGCAACATTGCATGGAAAACAAGATTCCTGAGCAGAAAACACTATTTTCTGAATAGGAAATAATATTCTGCACAGAAAATTTTAAAAAAGATGGAAAAGCTGATCCTCAAATGCAAATTCCTTTGCCTAAGAAACTTAGCACATACTGTAACACAACATTTGTTTATTCTTTTGAATTAACTTTGAATAGAAAGGACAACATACTGGTGCATCGAACCATATATGCATTGCTGCATATTGAAACATCCCCCATTTACTATATTATTCTCTAAAACAAAGAAATTACTATATGTGTTCTAAGTAAAATATGGGCCTTTACAGACTGCCAGAAATAATGCAACTTGAGTCCACTTTAACTGTCCTGGCTCAGTGCTAGGGAATCATGGGAACTGTAGTTTATTGTGGCACCAGAGGTCTCTGACAGAGAAGGCTCAATGTCTCAGAAAAAACTACAATTCCCATGATTCCCTAGCACTGAGCCAGGGCAGTTAAAATGGACTGAAGTTGCATTATTTCTGGCAGTCTATAAAGGCCCTATATGTCCTCCACATAGCTTAAACACTATGATTTGATTCTAATTAGTTCTTGCTCTGTTATGAGACCATGATCTTTGTCATTAGCAGATTCCTTTACTAAATCTGTTCTACACAGAAGGCCAGCTTATCAGTCATATGTTAGGTACATTTACTCTGCTCTTACATCTGTTGGATTTATTTGCATAAAAGAAACAAGTAGCTTTCTAAATGATAAGAGGATAGACTAGAGCAGAGGTAGGCAACCTTTCCCCTTTAAAGGCTGAGGGACTTCAGCTCCCAGAATCCCAGGAGTTATTGGCCAACATGGGACTATTGGCCAACATGGCTGAGGCTTCTAGGAGCTGAAGTCCCTCGGCCCTTAAAGGGGACAGGTTGCCTGCCCCTGGACTAGAGTTTCTCCCTCCCTTTCTTTTAGTTTAATTTACTGCCAGGCTTATTAATGGTTAATAGAGATAAGTTGGGGAAGGAGGGCAAGCTCTGTGGGAGTGGCCAGTTCCCAGACCTGCCTTGGTCTGTGTGTCTGTCACTCAGCCAGGAGTGTGAATCAAGAAATTGAATGTGTGTGTGTTTGTGGGGGGCATTTACTTTGCTCTCACATCATCATCATCATAATGAAATGATAATGATAATAATAATGGTAACAACAACAACAAAACAACAACAACAATATATGATAGAAAGAAATGGCAGCCATGATGTGGAAGGGAGGCTGCTAACATAAACCATTCTGGTGGGAGGGGGTAGCATTGGGAGTGTGTGGATGCTGGAGGGCCGCCAGGGGGATGGGACATAAAGTGGAGTAGATGAACCCCACATGATAGCAGGGAAGACTCAGGGGCGGGGGGAGGTTGATGCAGTGGCACCAGGTGAGGGTGATGATCATGCATGGTGTCAGGAAGGCCACAAGGGGCAGCAGAGGTAAGAGGGAGGACCACCAGATGATACTCAAGAAGAGAAAACCCATACCACACAATTCTAGCAATTTGATCCCTTTTTAACTGGCTTCACCCTGTGGAATTGTGGGATATGTAGTTTGGTGAACTACTTAAAATTCTCCAGTGCAGTCTCCTGCACTACAGCATTATTGCTCTCTGGCAGCAAATTCAAAGCACTTCATGAAACTACCCATAGCTTGGAGCCATGGCATTTAAAGTTATTTTGAACTGCTATAGTTTTGTAGTGTGTATAGACCCATTGTCTTCTTGTGTATTTGTTTGTTTAATCTGATAGGTCACTTTTCCCACTAAAGCTGCATTCCACAGTTTATTACAGTGGGACCTTGCCACCCAAAGGCATCCATGGATCTGAGCATCCACAGATGGGAAGCCCTATTGTCTTAAATGGTGGCACATGTACACGGCTGTGCTAACAGCCACACACATGTCAAGCCACCACTAGATCCTGCATTTTTCGCTTGCGTGTGTGTGTGGAATGGATCCCCCATGGATATGAAGGTCCAACTATATATTATTTTAACATGTTACAGAATTTTTGTTCTAGTTACTAGCCATAAATTGTTTAGCTGCTACAAGTAGAAAGATTACAATTTTTTTACAAAAATAATGACACAACTTGGTTAAGAATTATGTTTTGTAATGTAATCATATTGATCTTAGGTGGCAATTTGTATTAAGATTGATAAACTTCTGGGCCTTCCCAAGAGCAATGAAAATAAAAGCCCAGAGGATCATATTCTCTACAACATGGTGCTGATACATTCTTATTTGTATGTGCTAAACTAACTGCTTTTTTGCTCCAGCTTTCTTCAGAGGTATTACTCAAAGTGGGCAGAGACAGAGCCTTGAATCATGGTATCAGGATAAAGCAATCATAGCAAATTAGAATGGTATAAATCAGTGTTGTGAGCAGGAGAGATATCCTAGGAACAAAAATGCCAGGCCCAGAAATGAAAAAGGTACTAGATTTTTATCTTGCTATACCTCTTTCATTCTTTCCTTGCTTACTTCATATATTAGGATTAGATCAAATGTACCAAGCTGTGAAAGGCCTCAGAGTGCCCTACAATTTGATAATTCCTAAGGCAATACATCAGATTCATCACAGATGCAGTGTAAAGTTGATCATTCAAAACAATCGTCAGTTTTTCCTCTGCAGAGGATGGTGTGGTTGTTCCTCCAAGCTGATTCTGAGACATAAATTAACTAGTCAGGAGGCAGTGTTTGTTTCAAAATAAAAATGATTTCTTTCTTATTTACCCCCTAGCCTACTCCAGCTTTATATAGGTAAGAAAAGTAGAATAGTAACAGTTTGAGTGCATCCTGATCATTTACACTGTTAATGCAATTGCTAAAATATAGCAGAGAGCATCATTTTTGGGTATATGCTGTGATCAATGAGGGCTTCATCCAGAAAAGAGCTGAGTGCATGCACTTTCCTATTAAAATATGGAAAGGCATATTTGGCAGGCTCCCAAAGCCTCAAGGGTTTCTAAAGAAGCTAAAACAAGTGGTATAGTCACAACACCACAGGCACAGGCTAAAGACAAGCTATAGAAACATCTTTTCCCTCCATCTTTTTTTCTCTTTTTAAATGATGGAAAGTTAGAATCTATTTTCTGATGGTTGGATTGCTAGGTCTGAAGCTACACTGTTTAAATGTTTTGGGTGCCAATCTCTAAATATTTATGCTGAAAATCAGAGAATTATTTGATTGCCATCAAAGTGCTAGACTAATCCTGAAGAAACTTGATGAAATTTTGTTCTGATGCTCCGGGGAGTGATAAAAAACAAAAGGGGCCATACTGGCTACATGAGTTCAAAACAATCTATTGTTGTGCAAAAATGTTGTTTAGGATCAAACAAAATGCCACAAAGATATGCAAGCTTTTCAGTTGTCTAGAAGTCTTAATCATGCTATGTGGTTCTTTTTTTTTTTTAAGCCCCCTCCTGACAAAGTGATCTAGTAACCTTGAAAAGGTGAACCCTTTTGTGGCAATTTTATTGATCCTAATAAGAGCAGTGCTGAAGAATGTACTAGGATTCTGAAACAAAGTATATCTCACCCTCTTAAAGTGGATAAATAGAAGGATTCCTGGCAAAGCATGTTCACTATTCTCAATTGGAACTGTTGGAGTGATTATAGCCATGCTGCCCCATATCATCTCAGTATGATCTAGGTAGGGAGTTGGAATCACAGCAAAAGAGGCTGCATTGTATTCCCCTGAGTTTTGGAAGGGTCAACATTGTGCTACTCCTTTTCCAATGTTTTGGTTCAGATTATTATTCCAGTTCAGAGATCTCTGAGTGCAACAGAAGACTATGTCCCTACACCTATGAGCTAGCATGACCAACCGTAGAACCAAAGCTGGTTTTTGGCTAAGGGACTATGCAGATGGGCAGGAAAAGGTGACCCGAAGCTGGTTTTCCTGTAAGCTGCAGCAACTGCACCGCCTGCCCCAAAGTTCGGCATCCCTGTGCACCTGCACAGGACCTGTTATAGGGTGGTATACAGTCTGTCATTTTGTCTGTACATAGGTGACTGAAGTTCAGCATCCCTGTGCACCTGCGCAGGAGCTGTCATACACTCACAGATCATTCAAGAATTCACTGACCTCTGCTTCCCCCCAAGGAGTGGGTGCAGTAGACAGGTGCCACTGTCTGATTGTGCCACTCTAGGGTGAAGGAATGAGTTTGTCAACTGAAAAGACACCTACTCCATCATCCTCCACAAAGCATGTCCCACACAGATCAGGAGGAGGGGAGAGGTATATGCAAGGGAGGTTTGTGTGGACAGATTTGATACATGCAGCTGGTGGTCATGCAAGGGGCATGGTCAACAGGACACATGGACAAACATTATTTCAGGAGCCCCCCACCCCCATCATGCTAGGAAGTGGTGTGCAGGTCTTATGCACACCTGCACACCTGCACAGAAGAGGTCACAAAAGCTTCTTTTATGAAAATTGCTGTGCATGCTGACAGCAAGCATACATGCAACAGAATGCATTTATTGTCATAACAGAGGACAGTTGATAGGGTTACAATTAGGGTTAGGGTTAGGGTTCTAATATTCAAGAGCACCTGCACCAGTGCATCCACACCTGGAAGCATAGGGCGCTTTAAATTAAAGCCTTCATTGTAAGGCGCATGCTCTGGATCACTGGGTCAAATTCCGCTGCACATGCAGTGGTGCATCTATACAGCCATTTTCTGGTGCACTGATGTTGCTGCATACATCCACATACGCAAAGGTGCGTATCTTCACCGAAGGAGCAGAAAAACGCAACTCCTTTTTTCGGCACACGATAGCTAGAGGCCACTTTCCTGGTGCCTTTTAGCCATGCATCATCTAAATGCCATGCCTACAAGTCACCCTCAAAGCACCTCTTTTTGCCCATCTGCATAGCCTCTAAAGTGAAGGAAGAGATGATATGATATCTCTTCCTGTTCAATATATTGAAGGTGACTGAGCTGAGAAGTCAACTTATGAGAAGTGAACTTCAACACTAGTACTGGGAAAAAGTATTGAAGAGTTCAGGGAAGCCAGCCCAACACTGCACCATTGCTCAGCACCTGGCAGATTCTGCTGCCTCAAGTAGCCACTTCATGTTGACTAAAGATAGGGCTTGTCAAAGGATAGGGGGTAGAACAAATAGTTTGGGCAGAGAGTCCCAAGAGGCTACGAAGTTCAGGGACAGAGGCATGTTCAACATGTTTAACACAAATGGAACTGTGACAAATTCTGATGACAGCATTTACTTTTTTATTTGCCATTTGTGGTAACTCTTCTGCTAATTGAGATTGAATGCTGAAGTGGTAATGGTAGTAGTGACCATTTCTTCATATAGCATTGTTAATGTACATGGTGCCCCATGTAGCTTTAGTGTCTGTGTTACTGTGCCAAAGAATATTTTATCTTACTTTGGAAACAAATGCTTGGAAATATCTGTGATAGAATGTATGGTAAACTAGATCCATATTCAAGTGAACATATGCCTCCAAGAGATGATGCACATTTAAAGGTAAAGGTAAAGGTAAAGGTAGTCCCTTGACATGAATGTCAAGTTGTAACTGACTGTAGGGAGCGGTACTCATCTCTGTTACTAAGCCAAAGAGCCAGCGGTGTCTGTGGACTGCTCTTGTGGTCATGTGGCCAGCATGACTGCACTGAATGCTGTTACCTTCCCACCAAAGTGGTACCTATCTATCTACTTGCATTTGCATACTTTCAAACTGCTAGGTTGGTAGAAGCTGGGACTAGTGACAGGGGCTCACCCCATCATGCAGCACTCGGGCCTAAACTGCCAACTTCCTGATCTTCCGATCATTAGAACTGGTGTCTTAACCACTAAGCCATCACATCCCTTTATACTTTAGTAAACTTTATACTTTAGTAAATAGCCATGCAAAGGATACAGTGATTGCCATCCTTTGGACCTCCAGGTATTTTGGATTTCAGCTCCCAGAAGCTAGGCCAGTTTGTCCAGTAGTCAAGAATTTTGTGAGCTGAAGCCCCAAACATCTGGAGGACCAAAGGTTGGGAACCACTGAATATTCTAGACAGACAATTTGTGCCACATATTATGGTATCTCTTAATGTTGCTTCCTGCTTTTTTGTCACTTTTTGTTGCCTTCTTATTCAAATGCTCCTTGACTTTTTTATATATAAAAAATCAATTAAAATGTGACACATGTTGGTTCATTTGTAGGCCTCTTGATTGTGACACAGGTTGTGGCATTAGATGTGGATGTGTGAAACCTCCTCTTACCCTTTTCATTTTACCTCCAAAAGTGTTTCCAGATCTGTAGCAGTCCTCATATAATCTCTTTTATCCCCAATGCTTCCTTTCAACTTTTTTTTTAAAAACCTCTCTAGATCTTTAGCTTTATTGCTATGAGCTGTGTTTGTTTGTTTGTTTCTAAAAAGCTTTAGAACTTTAGCACTATCTATATGCTGCTATGGTTGATAGTCCTTGCACATAAGATACTGTGAAATCCCCTTTCCCCCTTCATTCTCCTGCAGTGCTTCATTTGACATAATGAATGCCTTTGTGTATCTGTGTGTATGTAGGAGGATTCTCTTGTACCAAGGGGAAGCACATCAATGCTATACCACCATATCTTATGGCAACAGTACAATAGTGCTAGTATCCTGAACATTTTTATTAATTTGTTTGTTTTAGAAAAAAAATAACGAGATGTAGAAAGGTAGAAAGTGTGGCAACTTTCTTAAGAGGTACATTGGGCAGGGTGGAAAGTACCGTAATTAGAGACATAAAGAGGACTATAAACACATGAAAAGTCAAAGCCCAGAGACCACATCATAAAGTAACTGCTCCAAGACAAGATAAACTTCAATAATAGGTGCATGTATGGATTTGGAATTCAAAATGTACCAGGATGGGGGAAAAGAGTTACATTCAGTGAAGGAGTTAAACTTTGTTGAAGTTGATAAGTGTAATGCTTTGAGTGCTGGGCTAAGACTCTGGGAGATCAAGGTTCGAAACTCCACTTAGCCATGGAAACCTGCTGAATAACCTTGGGCAAGTCACACTCTCTCAGGTTTAGAGGAAGGCAATGAGAAATTCTTCTGATTAAAACTTCCCAAGAAAACTCTGTGATAGGATTTCCATAAATTAGAGTTCTCCTAAAGGCAACAGTAGCTGCAGTTCCTGCAACTGCAGCAACAATAACAAATTGAGGGGGCAGGTTTACTGGGAAATGCACTAGGATAAGAGAAATGTGACTTGCTTGCACTTTTGCAATATAGTTATGGATGTCCAATCCATAACATGATTGTACTTTTTTTTTTTTTTTTAAGATGAAGGACAGATTTCCAGTAGAATTACTTATGGAGTCTGGCCGTTATGAAGAAGGAAGGGTTTATTATACCAGCCTAGTCTTTTTATGCTTATTCTGTTAGTGTGTGGATGATGAGTGTTGTAGTGATGCCCTTTGGCACCCAGCAGAATCTGCAGGACAAGCTGGCTGCTGTGATCCACAGCCACTTTGTAATTCTTACCAACAACTGGCTCAACTTCCCTTCTTCAGAAACCTGTCTTCCTCAGTCAAGAAGACACATTGTAAAGTCCAAAAGCATAGTTTATTAATGCATATAAAAAGTAAAAAATAAGATAACTAAGTAAAATCCATTATGATGAACTTGTCCAGTTCAGCCATGAAAGATTACATCTTCAATAATTCCAAAAGCTTAGCATCTCAACTTGTTGCAGTTAAAACCACTGCTGCCAGACAGACATGCACACACACGCGCGCTCACATCTTGAACAATAACAATTTTAGACAAAGGATTCTCTAGGCCCTTCCCATACTCCACCTTTTAGGTGTTAACCTTATTTTAATTGGATAATGCCTGTATGATGTCTACTAACCCAGCCTCTTGCTGTCCATCATCCACCATGTGACTATCTTTCCCAAGCTAACGATGTTTACGTATAATGGTTATCAAGACTTTCTCATAATAAAGTCTGTGTCCAAGAGTTGTATCTTTGGGAAAGTACATGTTGATGTCTGTGCAACCACCTGGTGTTGACTCACCTCGTTTCTCTAAATGTTGTTTGTGCTTTGCCCAAAAACTGTTCTCAAGTGGAAAATTACAGACACACACACATCTCTACATTTCACCTTTGACTGTATATCCCATCTATATCCTAACATATTCTTCTGGGCTTCTCATCCCGATTGTGAATATACACAGGATCACACAGATTTCAGTGCTGATTAGTTTAATGTATCTTTGTAGTGCTATAAACATAGTTTTACAAATTTTACTAAAAAAAAAATTGATGGTCAACTCATAGCAATAACAATAGCACTTACATTTTTATACCACTTATCAGTGAACTAGCACTCCCTAAATGGTTTACAATGTGTAAACCAATTGCCCTCAACAAGCTGGGTACCCATTTTACTGACCTACAAAAGGATGGATGGCTGAGTGGGCCTTGGGAGCCTCCAGGATTGAACTTACTTTCTTGTGTCTGTAGGACCAGCATTTAACCACTGCACCTTACAATCATAAGCCCATGCACCCAGTAAGTATTAACTGATGGAACCTTAGCTTGGGGGGTGGGTTACTTTAGTTACCTTGAAATGATTCTCCCATATTTTTTCTTAAAAATTTAAAACAGCATTTTTATTTGCATTGCAATTTGGCCATACAAAATCCAGTGTAAATGTAATTAGAGGGAAATGAGGAGGAGTGAGTTTATGATAAAACTGATAAATCAATACACTACTCAATATGCATGGTTATGACCAAGTCCCTTTCCTAAGCAGTTTCTTTTTATTATTGCTTACTGTTTAATATGGATATGTTCACTTTCTGCATCTGGAATCTAAGTGTACTTAAGCAGCATTGTATAAATGACAATATGGTGCAGAAATAGAAAGAAAAAATGAAGATCACTGCCTTTTATTTAAAATAATAATAAAAATTCTTAATTGTTTTTCATTATTGCTTTCACCTATGGCAGATAAGGTAGTAGAAAAATATCCTTTTATTGCCAACAGGAGTCAGGTTTAACTCAAATGCCAGTGGTGGCATTTATGTACCACATCTTATTAAAAAAACCTGTGCAAATGATATATGGCACTTGCTGGTTTACACCAGAGGTGGACAGCATGCAGTGGTGGCTGGTGGTTTTTACATTTGTGAAGCAGTAAACTCACTCTGAGTTTTACATCAGACTTTCAATGAGCTATCCAAGTCCTGAACATTTTTGTATTAGTAGGGTTCATTACCTTCAAAGCCCCTTTAAACTCTAGAATAAAACTCAGAGGAGCTTAAAACCCAGAGCACCACTCCACTGACATGGGGGCCACAGCACCTCTGCCAACGTGTGCCATACCCCCAAGTCCACATTAATGATTGCCAAGAAAAAGGCACAAGGTAATGTACACATTATTTTCCATTATAATTGCTCTCCTGGTAGCACAATTGTATTTAAAAACAAGGTGAATGCTCCCTGTACACCAATTTCCTAAAGAGGAGTACACAGGTTTGTTTGTTTGTTTTCCACATCCAAATTTTGTCAGAACTTTCAGTAGTGGTTTTTATGTACCTCTCTGTGTGCAACCCACAACAGCTTCTGAAATTTTCCACTCTGCTTTCCACCCACGTCTTATTCAATTATGTCCAGTAGTGTCATTAGGGTTGGAGTTACCCCAGTGCAGTAATCATGTTGCCACCCCAAGCAATCAGCCACCCCAGAGGAGAGAGTGGGAGGTAAGGGCAGGGGAGGGGAGGGGTGGTGAAAGGAAAAGCAGCAGCAGGGAAGCTTTTAAGATAGATGGTGAGCAATTGCCCCACTGGGTGCCCCTCTCCCCATGAGGTGTCACCCAGTGTGGTCCGAAACCCCTGCACCTCCCTGGTGACTATGACTGATTAGTAGTAGTAGTTGTTGTGTGCCTTCAAGTTATTTCTGACTTATGATGACCCTAAGGCAGACATTAAGACAATGCTGTTGTGTTTTCCTGAAATGTGGCTTTGGCATCATTTAAAGAACCATGGTGTTTTGAGAGCCTGCCCCTTAAATGGGTTACCCCTACTAGGATAGATTTGCAAGATCTATGGCCCTCCAGATGTTTCTAGATTGCACCAGCCCTGGATAATATAGCCACTGATAATGGATGATGAGAGCTGCAGTCAAACTCTAGAGGGGGACACATAGAATCATAGAATCATAGAATCATAGAGTTGGAAGAGACCACAAGGGCCATCCAGTCCAACCCCCTGCCATGCAGGAACTCTCAATCAAAGCGTCCCCGACAGATGGCCATCCAGCCTCTGTTTAAAGACCTCCAAGGAAGGAGACTCCACTACTCTCTGAGGGAGTGTGTTCCACTGTCAAACCGCCCTTACTGTCAGGAAGTTCCTCCTAATGTTGAGGTGGAATTTCTTTTCCTGGAGCTTACATCCATTGTTTTGGGTCCTAGTCTCTGGAGCAGCAGAAAACAAGCTTGTTCCCTCCTCAATATGACATCCCTTCAAATATTTAAACACGGCTATCATATCACCCCTCAACCTTCTCTTCTCCAGGCTAAACATCCCCAGCTCCCTAAGTCTTTCCTCATAGGGCTTGGTTTCCAGACCCCTCACCATTTTAGTTGCCCTCCCTTGGACACGCTCCAGTTTCTCCACATCCTTTTTGAATTGTGGTGCCCAGAACTGGACACAGTATTCCAGGTGAGGCCTGACCAAAGCAGAATAGAGTGGCACTATTACTTCTCTTGATCTAGACACTATACTTCTACTGATGCAGCCTAAAATTGCATTGGCCTTTTTAGCTGCTGCATCGCACTGCTGACTCATGTTCAGCTTGTGGTCCACCTGTATTCCTAGATCCCTTTCACACATAGTCTCATTCAGCCAGGTGTCCCCCATCGTATATTTGTGCTTTTCTTTTTCTGCCCTAAGTACAGTACCTTACATTTCTCCATGTTGAATATAATTTTGTTAGCTTTGGCCCAGCTTTCTAGTCTGTTCAAGTCATTTTGAATTTTGATCCTGTCCTCTGGGATATTAGCTACTCCTCCTAATTTGGTGTTGTCTGCAAATTTTATAACTGTGCCCCCAATACCATCATCCAAGACATTAATAAAGATATTGAATAGCACTGGGCCCAGGACAAAGCCCTGTGGCACCCCACTGGTCACTTCTTTCCAGGTTAAAGAGGACCCATTGTTGAGCACCCTTTGGGTTCGGCCAGTCAACCAATTACAAATCCATGTAACAGTTACTTTGTCTAGCCCACATTTTACTAGCTTGTTTGTAAGAATGTCATGGGGAACCTTGTCAAAGGCCTTACTGAAATCAAGATATACTATATCCACAGCATTCCCTTCATCTACCAAGCTGGTAATTTTATCAAAAAAAAAAAAAAAAAAAGAGAGAGATCAGATTTGTCTGGCATGTCTTGTTTCTCTGAAACCCATGTAGACTTTTTGTGATTATGGAATTACCTTCCAGGTGTTCACAGACTCTCTGTTTAATGATCTGCTCCAGAATCTTTCCTGGTATTGATGTCAGACAACTGGACGATAATTGTTGGGATCCTCTTTTTTTCCCTTTTTGAAGATGGGGAAAACATTTGCCCTCCTCCAGTCTGCTGGGACTTCTCCTGTTCTCCAGGAGTTCTCAAAGATTACTGCCAATGGTTCCGATATTACGTTTGCCAGTTCTTTCAATACCCTTGGATGTAATTCATCTGGTCCTGGAGACTTATATTCATTTAGATTAACCAGGTATTCCTGTACTATCTCTTTACTTATTCTGTGCTGAAATTCTCCTATGCTGTCCTCTGCTCCATTATCCTCAGGTTGAGAACCCTTTGCCTTTTCTGAGAAGACTGAAGCAAAGAAGGTGTTGAGTAATTCTGCCTTTTCTCTGTCCCCTGTTAACTTTTTGCCATCTTCTCCACACAGTGGCCCTACCATTTCCTTCTTCTTCCCTTTGCTGTTGACATATCCAAAAAAGCCCTTTTTATGGTTCTTAACCTCTATAACAAGCCCGAGTTCATTCTGCGCTTTAGCTTTTCTGACTTTACCCCTACACGTGCTAGCTATTTGTTTGAATTCCTCTTTGGTGATTTCCCCATTTTTCCATTTCTTATACATGTTCCGTTTAAAACTTAGTTCAGTTGCAAGTTCCTTAGTCATCCATCCTAGTTTCTTGAGACACCTCCCATTTTTCCTCCTTGTTGGAATGGTTTCAAATTGTGCCTTCAGTATCTCCCTTTTGAGAAACTCCCATCCATCTTGAACTCCCTTCTCTTTTAGTATTCCTGTCCATGGGATCACCCCCAGTATTTCTCTAAGTTTAGTAAAATCAGCTTTCCTAAAGTCTAGAATGCATGTCTGACTATGCCTGGCTTCTCCTTTCCACTGTTTAATAAACTCCAGGAGGACATGATCAATCCCGCCTATGGATCCAACCACTTGCACCCCATTAACTAAGTCTGCCCTGTTAGTTAGGATCAGATCCAAAATAGCTGACTCCCTTGTTGCCTCTTCCACCTTTTGGACAATGAAATTGTCTTTGAGGCAAGTGAGGAATTTGCTAGACCTTGAGGATTTTGCTGAATTTGACTTCCAGCAAATATCAGGATAGTTTCAACACATTTCAAAATTTATTTATGATCAACTGATCAGATAATAAACAAACAACAACATTTGACACTATAATAAAGCACAAATAAACATTAACATTAAACATTAAGATAAATTATCAAATTATATAATTATATAAATGAATAATATTAATCAGAATTCAATTAAAATTATACTATTAAAAAACACTAAAATTTGACAATATAAATTTGTTATAAAACATAAATTTTGGTCTAAAATTATTAAAATTAATACTTAATAAAGCTTAAGATATCATCTTACGGCGACAGACCATTGCTGCTGCGCAAAAACTAGCTACCCTTGTTATTATTATGGGGCAATGGTCCACTAACAAATAGAATCATAGAATCATAGAATCATAGAGTTGGAAGAGACCACAAGGGCCATCCAGTCCAACCCCCTGCCATGCAGGAACTCCCAATCAAAGCATCCCTGACAGATGGCCATCCAGCCTCTGCTTAAAGACCTCCAAGGAAGGAGACTCCACTACTCTCCGAGGGAGTGTGTTCCATTGTCGAACCGCCCTTACTGTCAGGAAGTTCCTCCTGATGTTGAGGTGGAATCTCTTTTCTTGCAGCTTGCATCCATTGTTTCGGGTCCTAGTCTCTGGAGCAGCAGAAAACAAGCTTGTTCCCTCCTCAATATGACATCCCTTCAAATATTTAAACACAGCTATCATATCACCTCTCAGCCTTCTCTTCTCCAGGCTAAACATCCCCAGCTCCCTAAGTCGTTCCTCATAGGGCTTGCTTTCCAGACCCTTCACCATTTTAGTTGCCCTCCTTTGGACACGCTCCAGTTTCTCCACATCCTTTTTGAATTGTGGTGCCCAGAACTGGACACAGTATTCCAGGTGAGGCCTGACCAAAGCAGAATAGAGTGGCACTATTACTTCTCTTGATCTAGACACTATACTTCTACTGATGCAGCCTAAAATTGCATTGGCCTTTTTAGCTGCTGCATCGCACTGCTGACTCATGTTCAGCTTGTGGTCCACCTGTATTCCTAGATCCCTTTCACACGTAGTCTCATTCAGCCAGGTGTCCCCCATCGTATATCTGTACTTTTCGTTTTTCCGCCCTAAGTGCAGTACCTTACATTTCTCCGTGTTGAATTTCATTTTGTTAGCTTTGGCCCAACTTTCTAGTCTGTTCAAGTCATTTTGAATTTTGATCCTGTCCTCTGGGGTATTAGCTACTCCTCCTAATTTGGTGTCATCTGCAAATTTGATAACTATGCCCCCAATATTGTCGTCCAAGTCATTAATAAAGATTTTGAATAGCACTGGGCCCAGGACAGAGCCCTGTGGCACCCCACTGTTCACTTCTTTCCAAGTTGAAAAGGAGCCATTGTTGAGCACCCTTTGGGTTCGACCAGTCAACCAATTACAAATCCATGTAACAGTTACTTTGTCTAGCCCACATTTTACCAACTTGCTTGCAAGAATGTCATTGGGAACCTTGTCAAAGGCCTTACTGAAATCAAGATGTACTATATCCACAGTAGGATATATAAAATTCATCCGTTCTTCGCGAGAATTGTTTGAGTATTGGATAAATAAAGATTTGTCGATAACCATAATAGAAAGGACAATATAACAGTACATGACCTATAGTCTCTATCATACCAGTTCCACATGGGCAAATGCGTGCTGCATAAGGAATATTATTGTATCTCCCCTCCAGTACAGCTGAAGGCAAAACATTATATTTTGCCAGGATAAATGCTATTCTGTATTTTGGAAGGGTTAGAAGGTTCAGATGATTGGCTAACAAAAGGGCATTTCCATTATCTCTGAAATCAGGAGACATGGAGGCTGCTTTTAGATGTTGTTGTAGCTCATTATCTATAATTCGTTGATGTATTGCTTGTTTTGCTCTCTTGTGACCCATTGCCAAAATAATAGTTTTTGAAACTATTCGCTCTGTAACTCTTATTGGGCCACGCTGACTCTTAAAAGCTTTGGGAGAACACTGCCAAAAGGAAGATTTGTTGATTAATTATAATAAATCTAAAGTTTTGATATTTACTAGGAAGTGGAACATCCATAAATGGCAAATAAATGACCAACCAATTGAACAAGTTAAATCTTATAAGTACCTAGGTGTGAATTTTCAATCCTCAGGCTCTTGGAAGGCCCAGTCTGAAAATGCTATTGCAAATGCGCAGAGAAGTATTAAGTCACTTATAACTTTCTTTTTTACAAAAGGAGGTCAATACATCCCTTCAGCTATTAAGGTTTTCAATGCGAAGCCACTAGCACAGATGTTATATGGGGTGCAGTGGTGTCCCTATATCAAATTTGACTCTATGGAATCCACGCAGACAAAATTTTTGAGATCTATTCTTGCTCTTCCGAGATGTGTAACTAATGCAATCTTATATTTGGAAACAGGTCAAACAACAGTTGAAGCACAGGCATGGATACTTAAGTTTAATTTTTGGCTTAGAATGTTATTTGTCCCAGTAGGGTTAGCTTCTTTGATATTATCTGACAAGTTTCTTTCTAGATGTAAAGAGACTTTAACTGAGAAGTTAGCTAAACTGGGATTTTCAAAAACTATCAGGATAGTTGAAGTCACCCATCACTACTGTATTTCTCCTTTCTGAGTGTGTGGTCATCTGTTCTAGAAAGGCATCATCCAATTCTTCTGCCTGAGTCGGGGGTCTGTAGTAGACACCCACAATAACATCCCTGTTGTTTCCCTCCCCTTTAATTTTTATCCAGATGCTCTTCACCTGGCCTCCAGGATTGATGTCCTGGATTTCTTCACTGGTGTAAATATCCCTGACATATAATGCTATTCCTCCTCCTTTCCTGTTTGGCCTGTTTCTCTTGAAAAGGTTATACCCCTGTATTTCTACATTCCAGTCATGAGACTCATCCCACCAGGTTTCAGTGATGCCTATTATATCATATTTGCTTTGTTGTGCTAGGAGTTCAAGTTCATCATTTCCCATGCTCTGTGCATTAGTGTAGAGACATCTAAGACCATATGTCCCCCTTACTTGCTGCCTGTGCACGTTTTTTGCCTCCCACTGTTGGGTCTCTGTACTGTTTGCCTTGTTTCCTCTATGACAGTTTGACTATTTTTTCCAGTCCCTTTGTCTTCCAGGATGCTGTCTCCCTTCCCCACATAACTCAGTTTAAAGCCCTCCTGATCAAATTCTTGGGACTGTTGACAAAAACGTTTCTTCCAACTGGCGTGAGATGCAGCCCATCCCTTGCCAGGAGTCTGCCCTCATGGAACTGCAGCCCATGATCTAAGAATCCAAATCGTTTTTGATGACACCATCTGCGGATCTAATTGTTGACATCTGCTATTTTCCTCTCTCTTCCTGGACCATGCCCTTCAACTGGCAGAAGATATGAGATGACAATCTGTGTCTCCATTTCTTTCAGCTTCTTACCTAGAGCTTCGTAATCCCTTTTGATGTTCTGATGGCTGTGTCTTGCTGTGTCATTCATTCCCACATGGACCAAATGGAAGGAGTATTGGTCAATAGGCTTGACCAGTCTTGTCAACCTCTCTGTCACATCTTGGATCTTTGCCCCAGGGAGACAACACACCTCCCGAGACATCTTGTCAGGCCCACAAATCACTGCTTCTGTCCCCCTCAGCAAGGAGTCCCCCACCACGACCACACGCCTCCTCCGAGGCTTAGCAGCGACTACTCCCTGTGGTGGAACTCCCAGGGTCCCCTGCTCTGTCCCTGAAGTCTGTCCATGCTGCTCTTCCTCATCCTCCTTGGTAAGGGGAAGAGATTGAAATCAATTCTGTAGCTGCAAGCTCCCAGAACGATCCCTGGTCTCCCTACTTCTGCGTGTGACATTCCTCCATCTGTCTACCTCCTGTGTATGTGATGTGATGTTCTCTTCCCCAGCAACTTCCTCTGTGTGGTCCCCATCCAAGACTGTTCATTCCGTTCTGTCTAGGAAAGTCTCTTGCTCCCTAATATGCTGAAGTGTAGCTACCCGCGCCTCCAGCTGCTGTAATTTCTCCTCCAAGAAGGCTACCAACTTGCACTTGGAGCATGTGTAATTCCCCACATCTGTAGGTAAGAAGACAGGTATTGTAGGTGATGGCAGCAGTTCCTTCAGTGCCCATACTAAGTCTTAATTAGTACCTGAAAGAGGACTATGGCTTTCCTCCTCAAAGAAAATCCCTCGCTAACACCAGTGTTAAAGTCTGCTGATGATCAGAACTTTTAAACAATTAGTAGTGGTTATAAAATTTGTGCGCCTAACGGCACACGGCTCTGAGAGCAATTGTATAGAGTTAACTGGCTAGCTCCACCCCCTATTGACTTGCAAATGCGACTCAACAAAGCCCCACCCACTCAGCAATAGTCACACTCTCCCAAAGTGTTTTTAAAAAGAATTTAAAAACTCACCCACTCAAAATGGCTGCCTGGAAACTGCTTTCTTCCTTTTTCCCAGCAGGAACTGGCCTAGAAAGCCTCCTTCACCTTCTCCTTTCCTGGCAGAAACTGCCTGGAAAGCCTCCTTCTCTTTGTCCTTTGTCCTTTCTCCTTTCTTTCAGAAACTTGCCTGGAAAGCCTCCTCCTCCTTCCCCTGTCCTGGCCGAAACTTACCTGAAACTGCCCTCTGGGAGCAGTTGTATAGAGCTAACTGGCTAGCTCAACCCCCTATTGACTCGCAAATGCGACTCAAGAAAGCCCCACCCGCTCAGCAACAGTCACACATGTTTCTTATGTTTCTTATGTTAGGAGACAAGTTGATGAATCCATTTTTGAAATGAATAGCAAGAAGAAGAAGAAGAAGAAGAAGAAGAAGTGATAACTGTGTGCCATCTTTCTACTCCTCCCTTATCTGCTTAATTATGGATGTCCAATCCATGTTATAGGAGCACATTCAAAGCTTCCCTTGTTATTCCATCCTTTTTTTATCAAACAAAAGCACTGTTTCCTTTGTCTGAATGACTCACTCATTCTATCTTGTTGCTGAAATTTCCAGACCATTATATACTTTAAGTACATTTGATGCTCCTCATTGCCCCATATTTGTCAATCCAAAGAAGAAACACCAGTGGGAGTCATGTTCTCTTAGGTTCTAATGTAGAAGATAATAAAATATTTCAAAAGCAATGATGGAAGGGCAAGTATATAGAGAGATTTAAACTTTGAGACTGCAGGATGTTATGCAAAAAAAAAAGAAAAAAAAGAAAGAAAAAGAAAGAAAGAAAGAAAGAAAGAAAGAAAGAAAGAAAGAAAGAACTTGATTGTATATGCAGGTTGAAAACTTCCCCTATATCTTGTACTCCCTTGAACAGCAATGTGGTTCTTCCATAAATCAACGTTACATATATTTTTGTTTTGTTTTTCCTTTTCACATTTATTTTCCCCTGAAGGGCATTATTTTTTGGTTTGGGCATCATGGAGGGGATAGTCATTACAAAAAAGCAGATATAAAGTTATATACCTCCTCTCTCAAATAAATAAATAAATAAATAAATAAATAGTAGTTTTTGTTGTTTCTTTGTTGGATCAAAAGTCAATGTCCTTTTGCTGCTGGAAAGCAGATTGTCTGTCCCCCTAGTCCTAACCTGCTCCGACTCCGACAGACTGTGCTCAATCCTTGACTGGTTTAAACTCATCCCCTGGTTGCTCCCTGAATTGTGTTTGCTTCTGATGAGGCCCTTGCTGCTCTAAACCAGCATAATACCTCTCTCCCTGAGATTTTCCCCTTTCCATTCACAAATAACTGCCCATTAATTGTACTGTGGCTATACATGACCATAAATGCAATTATCCAATAATTGCACCATCTTAGGACTTTATCACATGAGGGGAAATTGGAAGTATAAACAGTGATTAACCTGTGATTAACCTGCAATTGCGTGAATGGTTTTCACATGATGTCACATGCAAAGTGCTATTATCCCATGAATAACTCATGATTATTGTGCAATAACCCATGGGATGCAGTGGCTCAAGGGGTTAAGACACTGACTCTGTTGATTGCCAGATTGCCAGATTGTCAGTTCGAGTTGGATACGACTTGACAACCTTGTCAGTGGGGAATACCTTTACCTTTGTTAGAATATAGATGGGTTATGTCAAAGGTGAAATGTAGAGATGTGTGTGTGGAATTTTCCTCATGAAAACAACATCTAGAAAAACAAAGTGAATCTAACACCAGATAGCCAAGAAGTCATAAACATGAACTTTCTCAAAGGTATAACTCATAGACACAGATTTTGTTATGAGAAAAGCAAGATAACAATACATCAACATCATTAGGTCTTGGGAAAGGAATCACATGGGAGATGATGGACAGCAAGAGGTTGGGTTAATACACATCATACAAACATTATCCAATTAGCATAAGGTTAACACCCAGAAGGTGGAGTATGGGAAGGGTCTAGAGAATCCTTTGTTTAAGAATGTTTATAATTCAAGATGTGAGTGCATGCACGTCTGACAGTGGTATTAACCATGGAGCTAAGTGTTAGCTTGTAGTTTTTAGTATGTTTATACTGCTTTTGCAATATAACTCTTGGATCTGGAAACATGGATCTGTAACTTCTTCTTAACTTTCAACTGCAACAAGTTGAGATCCTATGCTTTTGGGATTGTTAAAGATGTAACCTCTCATGGCTGAACTGGATTAGTTCATCACAATGGATTTTACTTAGGGCCTTTGCAGACTGCCAGAAATAGTGCAAATTGAGTTCACTTTAACTGTCCTGGCTCAGTGCTAGGGAATAATGGGAATTGTATTTTTTTCTGAGACATTGAGCCTTCTCTGCCAGAGAGCTCTGATGCCACAATAAAATACAGTTCCCATGATTCCCTAGCACTGAGTCAGGGCAGTTAAAGTGGACTCAATTTATATGCATTAATAAACTATACTTTTGGACTTTACAATGTGTCTTCTTGACTGAGGAAGACAGGATCCTGAAGAAGGGAAGCTGAGCCAGTTGGTGGTAAAAGATACAAAGTGGCTGTGGATCACAGCAGCCAGTTTGTCCTGGAGATTCTGCTGGGTGTCAAAGAGCATCACTGCAACACTCATCATCCACACACTGACAAAGGTTATGGCCGCAGATAAGGCTGTTCTGCCAGATAGGGCTGGTCTGCCAGGGAAGGCTATTCTGCCAGAAGTGGCTAGTCTGCCAGAGGGCAAAGAGGTCTAATGTCCAGAAGAAAAGGAGCCCAGGAAAACTACCTTTTATCCCACAAAATTGCACAAATGGTTTTCACATGACGTTGAGACAAAATGTAATTAAAGTGCCATTATCTCAGGAATAACCAGGCAAGAAACAGCTGGGACTCATTCACTGAATTTTCCCGTGAATTACTTTTTGGTGTTTCTTGCCTGGTTATTCCCTGGTTCTTCATGGGATAATGGCACTTGTATTAATGTCATTTTAAGCACATTTTAATGTCAATTGCATGATCTTCACAGGTTAATTATTTGTTTAAACTCCCATTTTCCCTCGTGTGATAAACTCCTTAGAGATTGCATGTTTGTGGTATCTTATACAGGGTTATCAAGCTCTTTACTCTGATGTATATCATTTTGCCAGTGGTTGTACCATGGAGGTTCTGTAAGTATGATCTTTGGCAGTTCTTGTCAAGGTGGATTGAGTACCTGTACCTCCAGTGTTGCTGTGCTAGCATAATTTTGCATTGTTGCTGTTGTTGTTTATGTACATAGTCATCAATATACATTCAACTCTACAAATAAAACAAACAAACAAAACAAAAACAGCCCTGACAAAAGATGCACAGTCTTACACACACACACACACACACACACACACACAAATACATGTAATGTAAAACAATACAATATAATCCAGATAGAATATAAAAAACAAAAACAATCAAACTAACAAATACATATAATCAAAATATACAAGATAATAAAACAATATTAAAATAAAATCTCAAAAGCTTTGGAAAATAAGAAAGTTTTAAACTGATATTTAAAAACAATAAGGGAAGGAGAATTCTGCAAATGTCCACGGTGACAATTCCAGGAGTATAGAACAGTGAGTACAAAACGGACAAAGCTGAGTTAAGGAAGAGGAAACCCTTAGTTGAGTGAGAATTGTCAAACTCCTAGAACACAGATACTGATTCACAGCACAACCAGTGAACAGAATCTTGGCTTCCGAGATCTTGTTGCCACTTCATATTCAGCATGTCAAATCATGAACTATCTCTCTTTACTTTCAAGCCTTTCTCTCCACAGTTGTCTTGATCAAGATCATCTCTATTCATCCTGTGTGTTGATGCTATTAACATTGGCATCCTTCAGTCAAATGCCATGACATTTTTGGATGTTGTAAAACTGCCAAACTTCAAACAGCTCAAATTTTATGAGCAAAGGCTTCAGGTTTTAAGTGTAATGAAAAACAAGACAAAGACATCTAAACTCTCCATTGCTCTATACTTCAGATTAGTGTGTGGAAGTAAATAGTAACAAATTCCCCCCCCCCCCATTTGTTGCTATTAATTCCTTTTTTACAATAATTAAGATAGAATGATATAATGTTATGACTGTAACTTAATGAACAATAACCTCACTGATATCTGTGCTGTAACAACATTTGTTACTTTTCTAGATATGAAGTATGGCCTCATTAAATAATCGAGGAGGAATAACACAGGTGTTAGGGTACTGCATCTGACAAAATGGGTTTATATCTATAAAAGCTCATGTTAAATTAAAAAAACAACAACAGTTAGCCTTAAAGGTGCTGTCACATTTGTTTTTCCTCCCCCTTTCCTCCTCCTAACATGGCTACTTCTTTGAGAAATAGGAATGACATAGAAGCTATGCAGACGGGCAAAAAGGGGTGCTTTGAGGGTGACTGAAAGGCATGGTCTTTAGACAACGCATGCCTAAAGGTCACCAGGTAAGCACCTTCTATCTGCCCCTTCCTGAGAAAGGCTGCTCCAAAAAGGAGCTGCTTTTTCCGCTTCTTCCTGGAAAGTGCGCACCTTCAGAGGTGCATCTGTATGCAGTGACAGAGGGGCGACGGGAAAAAGGGCACTCGAGAGTTAAAACACCCTTGTAAATGCCCCAGCACATGTGTATCACATTCTGAGTCACCAATTAAGAGCATGCACCTTGTGAAAAAAGGTTCAATTTAAAGCATCCTAATGGCCCAGGTGTGGGTGCACAGCTGCAGGTGCACCTGCATTAGAACCCTAGCCCTAACTCTAATTTTTACAGTGCGCATGCTCCTGAGCAAGAAGGTGAAACTGTTGCAGCTGGATGTATCACTGTGAAAGTGATAAAGGGAAAGTTTCACTTTTAAGCTGGACCCCCCCACACACATTCCAGCGCCATTTTAACAGTGGACCTTTGCAACTCCAGAGCTCCATAGCTGTGTACCTTCGGTGCTCGTCTTGTACAATGGGCAAAATGGCACAGCCATTCACAAGTGGCAAGCCAAAAAGAGGGAGAGGGATGTCGTGGTCCCATGCAGAGACAGCTGACCTGATAGCTGTGTGGTCACAGCTACATATTCTGGAGAAACTGAGAAATTCTTTTTTTGAATGCTGAAATATTTAAGGAGTTGGCAGAAGGCGTGAGGGCTAAGGGCTACCAACACACTTGGGAGGAGTGTCGTCGGAAGACCAAAAACCTCGGGGCAGATTACAAGAAGTTTAGGGATCACAAGGCCAAAAGCAGACGGGGTCCCTTCCCCATGTCCTTCTACAAGGAATTCCATGCTTTCCTTGCCAAGGATGGTAGCATATAGCCCAGCAGAATATGTACCAGCAGTGAAGTTGTGAGGGTCCCAGCCAGCCAGCCAGCCAGAGCAGAAACTGTGGAGGACATCTCTGAGGGAGAATACTCCCAGGACCTTTTGATGCCCTCTCAAGGTAAGATGCTCCAGGGGCCCTGGGAAGGGGTGCAGGGGACAACACTAGGGTGAGCAGAGGACAGAGATGACCCCATCCCTTGTCATTTAGATGACCAGGATGAACACCCTGATTCAGATGAGACATCCTGTAGTCAGAGGGCTGTGGACATCTCTGCTATGAGAACACTGTCCTGTGCCTCTACATCATCCATGAGCAGACCACCATCTCGTAATACAGAGCGGAGCTCTGTATCTTCCAGAATCAGTAGCTACAGTGACCGCTCACCTGTCCCACGGGCCAGTACAGCAGTAAGTGAGGATGACAGTGAGGACAAGGAGAGGGCAGGTCCTGGACAATTCACCCAGCTGATCTATCAGGTCCGGGCTGCACACGGTAAAGTCATTCCCAATTATGACAATAAATTCATTCTATTGCATGGACACCTGCACTCAAAAAGCATAGCAGTTTGTATGGCTTTTGTGACATTTTTTGCGTAGATGCACAGATGTTCCACCTTTGCACCTTGGCATGCTTGGGGGGGATCGTGGAGGAACATTTGTCTATGTGTCCTGTTGACCATGTCCCTCACATGACCACCAGCTGCATGTATTCAGTCTGTCCACACAAACCTCCCTGGCATGTACCCCCCACTATGCCACCTCACTGAAGCTTCTCACTCGTTCCCTGCAGAGATCCTGCATTGAACATACACACCTGCACACAAAACATCACAAGGTTTAGAAACAGAAAGTCTATTCATAAAAAGAAAGCATATGCCGGATGTGCGTAGGTGCGCAGATTGTGGCATAATTTTTTTTTTCAAAAAACTTTTTTAACAATAAAAGATAATGTTTGAACTATTTAAAACTATTTACAAATGGGGGAGGTGATGGGACTATTTACAAATGGGAGAGTATGCATAATTGGGGGAAGAAGGGGAGAGGGGAGGAGGGAAGTATGTATAAGGGAAAGGGGAGAAGAAGGTGCTTCAGGGATGGGTGGGGGTGGGGGTGGGGGTGGGGGTGGGGGTGGGGTGGACTGAGCCGGTCCAGGATGGCTTCCACCATGTCCACAAGCTCCCAGACTTGGTCCTCGATGGCAGTCATCCTGTCCTTTAGCCATTGATCTGCAAGGGGAAAGAAAAGAGAAAATTGTGGTTAGGAGGGTGCTCTGCACCCCATCACCCAATGCCATAGCCAGGGTTCCTCGGTGTCCCCCACTCACTCCCCCCATTTCCCTGCCACTCTTACCTCACTGACGGTCCTGGTCCTGACTTCCCTGCAGGTGGGTCAGGCGGGCAGCATCAAGGGGCTCCTGCCCTTCCCCTCCTGGTGGGCGGCAGCTCCTCAGGACCTCCTGTAAAAGTGAAAAACACTTCAGAAAGTGCCATGGAAAGTGGTGGGGGAGGAGAGGGACAGGAATGCCATGGAGTCATGCAGCCATTGCCCCTCCCCTTGAGACCTACCTTGTGGCATGGGAGGCTGTTGTGCCTGCAGAGGGATGGCACAGGCTCACTCTGCCTGGGCCTCCCTGCCAGGGGCAGCTTCACCCTCTGAGGAGGAGGAGGACAAGGGGGAACTGGACTAAATTCAAGTCACTGAAGGGGTTTTCTTTGAAGCCCTAGATGATTATGGGGAGTATCCTCCACCACAGAAGCGGCTACCCTTTTATGACCGGCTGCACGACCTGTGGGTGAGGGCCAGCCGCCCACAGTGACAAAATGGTCATCCTCCAGGTAAGTACCAGGCCCCTGCCATGGTCCCTTATGCCCATCCCTACCTTCCCATCACCCTTTCCTATCCCTCCCCTCCCTCCTTTCCCACATCCATGGGGCCTAATGGTGTCCCTCCACCACACTCCTGGATTTGGGGACAAGAGGTACATCATTAGGCTCCATGGATGTGGGAAAGGAGGGAGGGGGAGGGACAGGGAAGGGTGATGGGAAGGTAGGGATGGGCATGAGGACTATGGCAGGAGCCCAGCTGGTTGTGCAGCCAGTCGTAAAAAGGTGGCCGCTTCCTCAGCGGAGGATACTCCCCTTAATCCTCCAGGGCTTCAGATAAGACCTCCTTCAGTACCTTGAATTTAGTTCTGCACTGTTGAGGGGTCCTCCTGAAGCCCTGTTGCATCAGGGCCTGGGAGGCCTGGTGAAACTACCCCTGGTTGGGCCGGTTGGTACTGGCCATCACCCTTCTCGTGGCTGCTTCTGGGATGAGGGCATGAAGGAGAATGCCCACCTCCTCATCCATCCAGTAGGCGATCTGGATAGATACTCTCCTCCTGGCCAACATTGTCCTGGGGAACTGCGGAGGTCCGCAGGGGCATTTATGGGCAGTTGTTGCTGAGGGCAGATGGCCTTACATGGCCCATAGCCAATGGAGACCCTCAGAGAAGAAATTTGTCTCTAGCTCCCAATGGTTGCCCTCTGAGCTACCAATTGTTACAATCAAATGGACCATTGGGAAGGTTGACTGTTGGTGAATTGATACATTGTCAGAAAGTACAGTTGGTCGTTCCTGCACTGTATCTTCTGTGGCCAGGAAAAACTGGAACTTGGTGACCCCCCCATGACCTTTTGTGTGTGTGTGTGTCTATGTGTGTCTCCCTTAGGCTCATGGCTAAGCATGGGTGCATAAGAGCATGAATGTTGGCCATACACAGAGTGTGCATAATAGGATATGTTTATTGAGGAGCTTATCATGACATAGTACAGTAGTGCCCTAGGATCACAGATGGAGGAGAGGGGATACTTCAAATCCCTCTGGTCTCAAAGAACTCTGCTCACAGCCTCCCCTTCTCTCTGCTTCACAAGGTCATTGTCCTCCATGGGTGCCCCCAGGGTGGGCAGCACATAGCGGTGCCTGTAGCACGCTCCCTCATCCAGCACCCTTCTCTTTGTCTCACAGATGTTGTGGAGGATGACACATGAGGCGATGATGAGGACGACATTCTCCTCTGCCACAAGGGGTGTGCCAGTGAGGTACCTCCACCAAGCCTTCAGCCGCCCAAAGGCCCTTTCCACCACATTCCTGGCACAATTCAGCTTCTTGTTAAATCCTTTCTTCCTGGCATTGGTGGTGCTCTGGTAGGGCTTCATGAGCCATTTCCAAATGGGTTAGGTGCTGTCAGTGAGCAGGAGGGGGCCGATCTGCTGGCCCTTCAGGGTGATGATGAGGTTCCCTGGCACATAGATGCCAGCCTCCATGGCATGAAAGATGATGGAGTTCCTTGCCACCCTCGTGTTGTGACTCACACCAGCCCAGCCCAATTCCACATCCACAAACCATCCTCTATGATCCAGTGTACCCTGGAGGATGACAAAGTAGCTGTTTTTTCGGTTGAGAACTCATTCCTCCACCCCAAGGGTGGCACGATCAGATAGTGGCACTCCTCTACAGCACCCACTACTTGGGGGAAGCTGAGATCAGCAAATCTTTGCATGATCTGTGGGTGACAAGAAAGGGGAGCAGTGGATGATTAAGGAAAAAAGTCAGGGCACTTACCAATTCATGACGTTTTTTTTTTTTTTTTTTGTACTTGCACAGGTACAGCGACCCCAACAGCCTATCCTATACAGTAAATGCTATACTGTATGCCGGGACATGATGTTTTTTGTGTACGTGCACAGGTACAGTGACCCCAAAAGCCTATCCTATACAGTAAATGCTTTACTGTGTGCTAACTCAAGGCATTTTTTGCGCAGGAGGGGAAAGTGACAAGTGTGTGTGACTTTCCTTACCTGAGTGGTGTCCCCCAGATACACTGTCTGTGTCCACGAACACTTCCCCCAGAGTGGTAAGGCCGTCCCCAAACTGCTCTGATGTCTGCTTGTAGCTGGCTTTGTGGGCGAGTTCCCAAATGGCTATGGCGACTCTCTTCTCCACTGGGATGTCTTTCCTCATAATAGTGTCAGACCGCTCCATTTCCGGATGCAGTATTTCTACTATCTTGTGGAAGAGGGCACGGGGCATTCAGAAAAACATCCTCCATTGCTCATCAGACCAGATGTATGTGACAAACCCGTCCCACTAGTCGGTGCTTATGGGGAACATCTACCAGCAGTGTGGGGCTATCTCGGGTGGCATCAGAGCAGCAGTGGCCGCAGTACACCATGCAATGCTTATTGCAGCACCCACTCTACCAGTTGTCCCTTCTGGGTCCTCCGAGTCATCACTGCAGTCTTGTATGCATGCAGCTGCTGCAGTGGTCATGGCGGCAGCTCCTGTGGCTGGCATTCCAGGATGACTACCAGGGCGGGCCACTCGGGCAACGTGGCATCCATGATCTCGCTGCTTCACATAGCAAAGCAAAGCAAAGCAAAGCAAAGCAAAGCAAAGCAAAGCAGCTTCATTTATATACCGCTTCATATCATGTTATGGGATGTCTAAGCAGTTTACAACTGTAAGCTCATTGCCCCCCAACAGTTGGGTACTCATTTTAGCGACCTCGGAAGGATGCAGGCCTGAGTTTAGCCTGAACCCTGGCTGGTATTGAACTTGCAACCTTGTGGTCTATGAGTGAGTGACTGTAGTACAGGCATTTAACCACTGTGCCACCAGGGCTCTTTCATAGTGCACAGGTACAGAGTAATGCCAACATTGCTGTTAAAGGGGCCGTTTTGTTCCGGCACACATGTGCATGTGCCTGAGAGACCATGAAAAAAATTTAAAGCTGCCGCTGCCAGCCCATAACAACAACAACAACAACAATAATAATAAATTTTATTTATACCCTGCCCCTCTGAGATCAATCGGGGCGGCTAACAATTAAAATACAATACATCCCAATCCCATCCCTACCCCCCTTAAAAGAGTATTAAATCAGATACAGGTTAAAAGCCAAGCAAAAACAAAGATGCAGTAATTAACTGCAGGTACATGAAGGTTTAATTTTAAATTCTAATTACAGTTGCACTCTATTTTTGCAGACTTCAAATCCGCATCCCGCACCTATCCATGAGTTGGAAATGGAGGAGCACATAATGGGGTGCGCACCTGCAGGCATGCACTGCCATTCAAGCCAATGGGGTTTGAATATTGGTGAGTTTCCATTTTGCAGGGGAGGGGGGTCTGGAATGGATCCCCTATGAAAACAGAGGGCAACTGTATAATAGTAGCTAAAAATTGAGGGGTGGCTTTGAATGAAAAATAACTGATTACATTTTAAAGGTATCTTCCAAACTCTGCTGTACAGTGGGCTACTGCATTGGTGGGCTAGCAATCTGCAGATTTAACCACCATGGATTGTCACACCCCCATATTTTTCAATAGTGGTGCATGCACATGTATGCCTGCACATAGCTGCTCATTGAATAATAATTGGGTGTGTGTGTAACTCTCTGCTTTTTTCCCCATCCATGTGTGGGGAGGTAGAACTAAACCCATGCAGATGAAAAAGGTCCACAGTGGTTTTTTTTTTGTTTGTTTGTTTTTGTTTTTGTTTTTTGTTTTTTTTTACTATAGAAGCACAGTGATTTGGTATAGATATGGCATTTTCACTTTCTACAACTACAGTCACAAAATCCTGAGTGAATGTCTCATTGTTTTTCGTAGGTACTATGCAAGGATGACATGGATAGGAGAGTATGTTATGTACCAGAGTGTAGCAGCTTGAATCATTTGTTTTTACTTTTGAGATACTGAAAAGTAAAGGTTTTCATTATAAAGGCAATGATTTTTGAGGTTTTATAAATATAATTAAATTTCAAAAGTAGATTTCCAAACTCTGCTTCATCTTAGACACATCATAACCCTAATTGACCTTCAAATAATACTCTCATAACCATCTCATGATAGACAATTGTGTGTAAAGAGCAGCCCTACAGTCACATTGTCACTCCCCATCTCCCTGTATCTTCATCTTCACTTTTTTTTTTTTTTTTGAGGGAGGGTGTTGAGTATAGAAGAGAAAAATGTCCATGTCTAGACTTTACTTGTCATGATTTTGGACCCAGCTTGTTCAGGGTTTTAATTTATGAGGGAGCCTACATTTTCCCTACTCATTTCTATTTTATGATTTGTTTATATTTGTTCTTGTTTTTCGTCTTTAAGTTGAACCCAACTTATAGTGACACTATTGTAGGATTTGCCTGGCAAGTTTTATTATTCAGGCTGATAGAGGGCAACTTGCCCAAGGTCACCAAGTGGATTTCCTTGACTTAGAGGGGATTTCAATCCTGGCCTCCCAGAGTCCAAATCTAGCATGAAAAACCACTGCAACATGCTGGCTCCTTACACCATTCTGGCTCTCTACTCAGTGCTGGATGTTTTATCTTTAAAACAAGTTATATGAGTAGAATGGTGTTGGCTTCACTAGGCTACTTCCAGATTTACTGTCAAGGAGACTGATTTTTTATATATATATCAAACTAAAACAAATGGATTTGTTGTGTTTTTTATCCATTTTAGGAAAAAGCATACACCATTATACTTGGTCTTTATTTTGAAAGCTGACAGCCTTGCTTCATCCTGCATCATCATCATCATCATCATCATCATCATCATCATCATCATCGTTGTTGTCATCACCAACATCACCACCATTATTTTTATGTGTCCATTTCCCCCAAATGTTATTTGAAAAACACAGTAGTAGAGAAAGACTAGTTGTGGTGGCCAGTTTTGAGTAGAATCTCAGCAATAATGGGATTCCCCCTCCCCTCAAATCCCTAGTAATGATATTTGACAACATTTTTGGTCTGCAGTTTTGTCTCTCTTCCTTCCATTTCCCCAGTGTCTATTTTGAGTTGTCTGTTTATTATAACAGAGACACATCTGTGTTTTCCATGTAATTCTGTACATAGATGTTGTAGAATCAGTGCCAGAAACTTTTTTTCAGATTCTCATAAAACCAGCAACCTATTTCCCAAATTACATTCTGAAGAGGTATGGTAGCTACTTCTTTCTCTGGCCTATCAAGAGAAGTTGTCTAAATGTTGAAGGCTCTGTGAAGTATCCAGGCCTATATTTGGGTCTTTCCAGTCAGCATTTCACATATGAAGATATGGAAATTAGTATTCCATGTCTACAAAATATTGTACAGATGATATCCTGTGGGAAAGATCACTGTATTTTCCTCTCAAGTCAGCATTTATTTTTCATCATTACACAAAATATGTAAGATGATTATTGACCCTCTGAAGAAGTTATATGAGTAGAATGGTATCAGCTTCCCTAGGCTGCTTCCATACTTGTTGCCAAGAAGATGGATTGAGTAGTTTTTATATCAAAATAATATTTTTTGTTTCCTCATGTTTTCTTCACCTTTAAATTTTGCTCTGACTTTAATTAAAGTAGCCCGTCAGGTTTTCCCAAGCTGCCAAAGCCGTGGTAATAACTTTCATCAGTCCATAAGACAAATCAATAGCTCCTTTCTATGGCACTTTGGGGAATTAGTGCATTTGGATAAAAGTTGCTCAAAGTTTTATTGAATTCATGCAGTTCTAGATATCAAATGCCTGTAATGTAAGTTAAGCTCAATGACTTAAAAAAATGTTAACATAGCTTGTTGGAAGGCTTGGAATATTGGAATCACTTTAGCAGTATAAAATACATTCTTAATTTTTTCAGTGTGCTGAACTGCATATTGATACATCTGTTTCATTTTAAGTACATATTGATCCATCAATTAAAACAGTCACACAGGAGCACTGATGCACATGTTGTCTTTCTCGGTCATGAGTGTAGATGGAAAGGGCATCATGGGTAAAGGATTACTCCCTGATGCTTGAAAGAATTGGTTGATTATCTGAAGTTTCATGTTCATATCATGGCCCCAGAGGATTTGGATCACTGGCAGAGTTTTTCAGCCTACAGATTGCTTGGAAGAAATTCATATTCAGTGCAAACATAGAGATAATGTTAATGCAGAGAGTTGTGACAGAATATGTAAAAATTACTCCTCCCCCTCGAGGTCCATATATTGTAGAATTAGAAGTAGTAGTAGATAGGAAACCAACAGATGGTCACATGACAAACTTACATGAATGACTATGGGCCTCTGCAGACTGGCCCAAAGGGCCGGCCTGGAGGCAGAGATGTGGTGAGGCAGCTGCACGCTGGCCACCCCAACCCCATGCTGACACCATCCTGATGCCCTCCTGGTGCAGCGTTCTGATGTGCTGCACCAGAAAGGATGAAGAAGAGCCGTGTGCTGGCCATTAGGGTGGCCTTTTGCCACCCCTAAAAGGAGTGGCATATTGCTGCTCTTTTTGGGGTGGAAAAAGGGAAGATTGGGGCCATGGCATGGGGTAGCCGCGGCTCCTATTTGCCACTTCCTGGGGCGACCCAGAGTCACTCATCTGCACCCCACCTATGATAAATTACAGTGGCTCTAATCCAGACCACAAAGTAGTCATGTGTAAAGTCCACTGAAACCAATGGTATATAAAGCTGCACAACTGTAAATTGGATTGCTGCCAAGGGCAGCAATCTAACATTTTTGTTTTGACAGAAGATTTAGGTTCTCTGGCCTGTGAATGCAATGAAACTGGGAAGGTTTTGTACATGCAAGAGGCATGATGTTTGTCATAGAATGTCAAGAATTGCATATGCTTTTGTCCTGCCTTAATGTACTAATGGGATATGTAGTAGTGATAATATGTATTAGGAATGTTTTAGGACTGTGCTGTGGAACTGTGAGTTCAGTCCAGGTGCTCAGATAAGCCAGAAGAGGAGGTGAGTATGCCCAAGGTCATTTGAGAGAGAATGTCTGGCAGTAACAACAAAGAAGAGAGGTAGTGTAAGGAAAGTAGGAGAAATGTGTTTATTAACTTTTATGAATAAGAATTAAGCCTGTCTGATATTTGAATTATGTCCAGTTTAATTATGTGGTTGTAACATTTGCTAGTCATTTCTGACAATGAAAGTTACCCAGCTGGATGTATAGATTTCTTAATAAAGGTTTCTGAATTTTTATTACTGAACCTGACCTTCTAAATATTGGTATCCTGTTTGACATTACAAAAGGCTACCACAGAGGTGTGCTTTCTTGCACACATTTGGTTAACTGCAAAAAAATTGTGTAAAAATCAGCAATAGCTTAAAATTATTTTGACATGAGATTCTATAATAATAATAAAAAAAACTATGCCATAAAGTGAATCATATTAAGGTTTGGAGCTTCCGTGAATCAAGAGATTTGTTCCTCTGTCTTCATCTCTTTGGTTATTCATAGCCAAAAGAAGTGTCAGAACCTTTGTTTCCCGCCAAACCAAGCCACAATAACAAACAAACCATAATTTTAAGGCTGCAATCCCAGGCTAATTAACTCAGGAGTACAAGAGGCTGACTTTCACATGCACTCCAAAAAGAAGTGAGTTGCAAAATATGTAAATCTTATTCAAAAACGAGAGCATCCCAAGCATAGAAGCATTCCTGCAAACATATTGCTTCACTGTGTTTACTGGCTAAGTTTGATCAAAGATTTCCTATGCAGACCAAATTAAGTGGAATGTTTCCTCTATAGCTGGCCTCTGACTATATCAGCACTAACAAGATGGTTGCAGGGCATTGTGGGTTTGAGAAAGTTCCAAAAGATGAAAGCATGATTTCTAAGAGAGCCAGCGTAATCCATCCTTTACCACTAATATCTATAAATGTGTGGTCCATCTGGTTGGCATCAAGCTAAGGTGGCTTTCGGCTGGCTTAGTATCCTTTTTTTTTTAAGGAAAGAAAAAAAATGAAGCCATATTTAAACAAATAACAACCATCTTTACAATGAATATTGCCACTGGCTGCCTATCAGCTTCCGGGCCAGGTACAAGGTGTTGGTTATTACCTTTAAAGCCCTAAATGGCTTGGGCCCAGACTATCTTAGAGACCGCCTACTCCCATACAATCCTCCCCGCGCTCTTCGGTCCTCCGGGAGGAATTTGCTGCAGCCTCAGAAATCGAGACTTGCGGCTACCTCCCGGAGGGCTTTCTCAGTTGTCGCCCCTAGGCTCTGGAACGACCTGCCGGACGAGATCCGTCGATTAACATCCTTGGATAGCTTTAAAAAGGCTATTAAGACGGACCTCTTCCGGCAGGCCTTTCCAGAGCAGTAAACCCCACCCCGGATATAGGTAGCTTAGCTGGAATGGTGCTCTTGCGTGGCCCCATCGTTAGATGGAAGGGACCATTTAGTTAGCTCTCTATTCTGTGTGGATTTCTTTTTTTTTAAACTTAATTTATATTGATTTTAATTATTTTTTTGATTTAATATTCTTTTAAGGGGGGGTGGGTGGGCCTTTTTTGTAATATGTTTTATGTATTTCAAGTCTTTTATATATGTGAGCCGCCCTGATTGGTGATCCATTGGGCGGGGTATAAATAAAATTTTATTATTATTATTTATTATTTTTGTTATGTGTATAACTGATGCACTTTTCAAGTGGTTTTAGCTGGATGCAAGAAATCACATTTCATTATGACCTTAAGCACTAGGCATATCCATATTGAGAACCAAGATCCCCTTTCAATAGCTTACATAAATATTATTTTCCATCAGTTAAAATTTAACATACAGCCTTCAATTTTTACTCATTTTGGGCTAACCAGAAAAATAACAGTCCCTGAAAATGCTGGTATCATAAATAGAGCATGCATTCAATTTGAAATATATGTTGAATACATTCTTCTGTGTATGGAATTGCTAGTGAGCTATGACATCATAAATTTGAACCAGATGAGGCATTTGCTCCTTCTTCATTCTTAAATGAAATGTTCAGTTTCTATAGTAAATTAAATTTTGAATGTACCTAATTAGAGATTTAATCTGTCCTAAAGTGTACAGTACTATGATACACCTAGATAGCAGGAGAATTTTACTGAAATGTTAAACTTTTTCTGTTTTGGAATAGCAAGTTTCTTCTCATACAAACCAATTGACATCTCAAAGACTATAAAAATGTATGTTATTTCTTCTCATTAGTCACATCTTATTTATTTAGATATTAAATAATGAAAAATATGATATTGAATATGTGTTTTCTCGTTTTTCTCATGATTATTCATGAACCCTTAATTATCTATGAACCTATTGTTTCAAACAATGACAAATATGACAGGATAAAGTTTTCTACTGAGTTACTCCCTCAGAATTGTTTGTGCCTGTATGTCTATGTGTGCTTTGATAAAGAATTTCTAAGACTACAACTATTTAGACTTGTTATTAAATAGAGGTACACATTCAGGCTTATCTAAAGAAGGATGGTCTGCATACTGATGACTTCCACATCCTACCCATCATATAGTGGCTAAAGAAAAATAGTAAGAAACCATCTTCTGCTCAATGGGACCAAAAGCCACTTCCTGGAACCAGTCCTTTATAGCCTCTGACTCTATGAGTCAAACTAGCATTAATGGAAATCTATATTCTCTAGGACAGGGATAGGCAACCTTTTTGAGCCGGGGGCCAGGTTGCTGTCCCTCAGACAATTGGGGGGCTGAAGCTCCAAAAATAAATAAATAAATAAAATTAAATAAATAAATAAATAAATATGCATGCACACTCTCTCAGCCCCAGAAAAGCCATGGTAAAACCCCTGTGGAGATTTTGCCAAGAAAACCCCAAGAACAAGTAATACCAACAATAATCAATATCATCATGGTGGGCGGCGGGGGGCAGCAGGACCGGCCTGAGGCCAGTCCAAAGGCCTCAGGGGGCCACATTCGGCCCCCGGGCCTTAGGTTGCCTACCCCTGCTCTAGGATTTATCTATTTCCTCTCCTATAATGGGATTTCCTTTCATGCTATGACAAACAGACATCTCTCACCACCTGGGGGAGCACCTCTGCTTAAAAAAGTGCTAAATATATTGCCCAAGATCCTAGTTTACACTGGTAAGTCCTTGTTCCTTCAGTCTGACTGTATCTCCCAGTGCATAACAAGAGACCCCTGTGTAAGGCTGTTCCTCCTTGCCCCACTGCTTAAAAGCAGCAAAAATGAGCCCAAGGACACCACTGTAGCCAATTAGTTCCCTTGGCTTTTGTTGTGCACCAGGTTTGAGGCCTTGCCAAAGGACAAACTAGATACCCCCTTCTTCAAGATATGAAAAGGTACATATACAGCCAAAATCCTAGTTATGTTGCGTGTGTCACCAACAGGATGTCAATCATTTTATAGTTTGACCCTGAATTGGGTTAAATTAATACATTATCTGAATGGGAGTATCACCAAAACATTCCACTCAAGAAGCTAGTTCCAACAGACTACAATCTTTGAGGCTACGAAAATATTTTGTTGCATATATGCAATTTCTACATCAGCCAGCCAGCCTGAAGACGCTGGAGCAGGTCTTCCTCTTCCCCCACACCACTGAGGCCAAGGCAGCTGGGACAGCAAAAGCAGGCAGCAGCAGTGAGAGGGGACGTGGCCAGGAGCAGCTGGCTTTAAAAGTCACTCCCTCATCTCCACACCCACCCCTGGAACATCAGCCAGCCAGCCTGAGAACGCTGGAGCAGTTCTTCCTCTTCCCCCACACCATTGGGGTTAAAGGCAGTTGAGGTAGCTGAGGCAGGCTGGAAGGACTTGGAAGGCTCTGTAAATAAGGGTCAGGCATGTGTGATGTTGGGATTTGTAACCTGAGTTTAAATGTCCAGATGTGGGAAAGTTGACAAAGGGTACTACAGGTCACTTTACAGCTTGCTAGCTGGGAAAGTTGTTTGCAGCTGGGACTCAAAACATCTTAGCAGTGTCCAAGGTCAGGATGTGCCAGAGAACATGTAGACCAAGAGTAAACATATTATGCCATCATGTTTGGGGGACAACAATTCAAGTGACACAGGAAGAAGTCACAAGAAGAGGCTGGACTTAGAGGCCGCATGCCAAGTGTCTATAAAAAACCGAGACCACAGGGTGTGGGTTGTCGTTGTTGTTCATCAGGTGGTGAGTGTATATAGTTTTGTACATACTGCAACTAAAGAAAAAAAAGTGCCTCTTTGGAGTTAAAAACCTGGCTTCAGTCTGTTTCATCAAAAGCAGGGAGGATGCATTCCAGCAGCCAGACAGCTCCAAGGTCGCCAGGTGTTTTTCTCTGTGAAGTGAAGAAAGCTTCCGAAGACTTTGTCTGCATGCTCAATTGTTTGACATGTGGCTGGTTGCGATCTGGGAGTGAAAATCCAGGCTGTGTGGGGGAAAGGGTGAAGGTCTGTTATAAAAGAAGGTGGGATCGATGTCTGAAAGCTATCCCGCCTTCAATTCCTTTGCAATGCCAGGTCAGTCAGAAACAAGATCCAAATCATCTATGATTTCTCTTAGATGAAGATGGCAACCTGGCTGGGAGAAGGCAACACTATAACTTGGCTGCAGGCCCTCCCATCCAGGTAATATGTCAGTGAGCAGGTATGGGGAAGTGGGAGAGGGGGCGGAGTGGCTCTGGTTCATGAGAATCATCTTACCCTGACCAGGATACTTGTCTGGAAAACAGTCCACTTTGAGTGTATGTACCTGAGGACCAAGGATAGTTTGGGGATTCTGTTAGTATACCATCCACCCCATTGTCTAACAGACTCCCTAACTGAGCTGACACAACTGGTCTCAGAGTTGCTATTGGAATCGCTTAGACTTTTAGTCTTGGGTGACTTCAACATTCCACTCGAGACCAGTTTGTTAAATCTAACAGGTGCAGCTCAGGAGTTCATGGAATCTATGACAAACACGGGCCTATCCCAATTGGTTGTCAGGTCCATGCATTGTGCAGGTCGTATGCTCGATACGGTCCCCAGTATGGAACAGGAATATCCATGGATGGAGGTAATAAAAACCTCTGCATTTTCATGGATGGATCATTTCGTGATCAAGGCTGAACTTAGAACCACAGTCTGTCCTGTTGGGGATGGAGGGCCCATTAGAATGGTCCACCCTCAAAGGCTAATGGAACCAGTTGGATTCCAGAAAGCCTTAGAGGGTTTAATGGTTAGTAATGTCAGCAATTCTATCGAGGCTTTGGTTAATAGTGTAGTGTGACCCTGTTGGTGTTACTGGACCAACCTCTCAGTGGCCTTTGACACGATAGACCATGACATCCTCTTGGAACACCTGAGTGAATTAGGAATCGGAGGCATTGTACTGCACTGGTTCTGTTCCTTCCTCTCGGGCAGATTCCAGAGGGTGATGCTTGGGGACAGTTGCTCAGCTAAAAAGGAGCTTAACTGTGGCATCCCTCAGGGCACCATCCTGTCCCCAATGCTATTTAACATATATATGAAGCCTCTGGGAGAGATCATCTGGAGACATGGGGTGGAGTGTTATCAGTACGCTGATGACACCCAGATATATTTCTTCATGTCTCGGTCTACAGCCTTGACTTCAGATGGCATCTCCCCACTCAATGATTGTCTTAAAGCGGTAATGGACTAGATGAGGAAAAACAGATTGAAACTGAATCCAGATAAAATGGATGTACTTACAGTAGTGGCCCCAAATCCAGGTATTGGGACACAATCTCCAGTCCTAGATGAGGTCACACTCTCCTCAAAGGACTGTGTTTGCAGTCTGGGGGTGCTCCTAGATCCGTCACTTCAGATGACAAATCAGGTGAATGCAGTGGTTGGGAGCACCTGTTATCAGTTTTGGCTGATACACTAGCAGCACCTTTTCCTCAAGATTAGGGACCTTGAAACTGTGGTACATGTGCTGGTAACCTTTCGTCTTGATTTCTGCAATGCACTCTACATGTGACTACCCTTGTCCCTAGTTCGGAAACTTCAACTGGCACAGAATATGACAGCCAGGTTGGTCTCAGGCAAAACCAGAAGAGACCACATAACACCTGTTCTAAGATCGCTTCACTGGCTGCCTATCAGTTTCTGGGTGCAGTATAAGGTGTTGGTCATCAGCTTTAAAACCCTAAATGGCTTGAGTCCAACCTATATTCAGGACCACCTCCTTCCGTATAATCCACCTCAGGCACTGTGGTCCTCTGGGAAGAATTTATTGCTACCTAGAAAAACTAGATTATCTGCAACTGCTCAGAGGACCTTTTTGGTTATTACTCCGACTAGGGAACGGCCTGCTGAATGAGATCTGTCACTTGACCACCTTAAACAGGTTTTTAAAAGCTGTTAAGATGGATCTCTTCCAGCAGGCCTTTCTTGAGTAGATAATCGGCCACTGAAAAAATTATGTCTGCCCCTGTTTTATTTTAATTTACTTGTTATTTATTGTAACTTGTTGTTTTTAAGCATGTTTTAAATTGTAATTGTTTAATTGTAATTTAAGGGGGGGTGGGCTACTGGGGGACAGGACTGCCCCTGTTTTATTTTAATTTACTTGTTATTTATTGTAACTTGTTGTTTTAAAGTATTTTTAAATTTTAATTGTTTAATTGTAATTTAAGAGGGGGGGGGAGCTATTGGGGAACAGGACTGTTTGTTTTATCTTGTAAGCCACCCCGGTTGTATTTTACAGAGAGGTGGGATATAAATAAATATTACTACTACTACTACTACTACTACTATTCTACATATACTCCTGGTTTGATTTTCTAATAGTAACTCAAATATAATTGCAGCTCAAACAAGAAACCCACTGGGTGATCTTGGGCAAGTCACATACTTTCAGCCTCACTGGAAGGCAATGGCCAATCTCATCTGAACAAATCTTGCCAAGAAAGCCCCATGATAGGGTCGCCGCCATAGGTCAGAAATTACTTGGGGGCACACAACAGATGCGCATGCATGCACACACACACACACAAATATAGAAAAAGAATCTCACTCCATGTATTCCTTGCTGAAATATGGAAGTTTAAATATTCCTTAAATACTGAGCCATTCCTACGAGTCTCCAAGGACCAAGCAACCAGTTTTGAAAATGTTTTGCCCAACTACTACCGGCTTCTTTATAAAAACAACAGCTTCAGTCTGAGTTTCTCGATATCCACGTTCATGAGCTGATCATAGTTCCAGCGATAAAGTTGCACAAAAGATTGGACTTGGCTTGGCTATAAAAGGACAGCATTGGGAGTGTACTCAAGACCACAGGGGCAAAAGAGAAAGGTCTGCAATTTTGCATTTACTCTCTATAACATTATGAATCAATCTTTTTGAATCTGTACCATATTTACCCATTTGTTCCTAGGTTCCCTAGCTGATGTACATTTCCCTTTTGATTGGGAATGCATCTGTGGAATTGGTCCAAGATAAGAAGAGTTAAGAAATGGTATTTTGATCTGACACCATTTTTATTTTATTGTCAGTTATTCAAATGTGCATTTATACTTGGTTCTCAAATTAAATGTTTATTATCATGGATGGACAGTAAAAATTCAAAAGGCATAGAAAAGATTGAAAATACCCTAACAATACAATGCTCTGCATATTTATTTAAGAATACCTTCTGCTGGCACATACTTCATGGTAAGTGGATATAGGACTGTGACCTTAACTGACTGTGTGCTTTACCTTTTTTTTTTATCATATTGACCAAGACATAAGGAATAAGAGAATAGGATAGCCCATACATCCATAACTGTGTTTTTGTGTAACATGAAGGATATATGTATTTTAAATTCACATTAAATTGATATTAAAGTTTAGTATTGAGCCATTATACACAAGCTCTAAATCAATGTGTTTTTCCCTCTTGTCAGTTCTCTGATGGTTCAAGGATTCAGATTCAAACTTTGATGTTCTGCTAGATCAGTACTGGTGCTACTAGGGTAATTATATGTGAAGTCACTACACAGTCTATTTAAACACTAATTAGTTACAATCTTAGCTAGGGTAAGTCTCATTAAATAAAAACCTTATGGTCTGATCAGCTTACACTTGAAAGTCATGTTAATAATGGTTCATGAATTCTGATGAGTGCTTGGGAATTAATTTTGGACACACCTAATGTGCTACATAATCAACATATATCCACTGGGTAAGTCAAGACCAAATGGGAATACACTATTATCCTTTCTTCTTTTGTTACCTTGCACAAAGAGAGCAGTGTATTGATATTCTGCAAGGCTGTCATTCTTCATCTTGAAAAGTGCATTCACTATTTTTGGAACACATTTAGTAATCTCATATAGCCCAGATATTTTTAAATACATTACAGTTACTGATGGTAAATTTACCTGTAGTCTGACAAAATCAGCTTCTGAGACAGGACAGAAATAAGAACCTACCTCGTCTGTTTATGAGTTAATCAGATGCTCATGGGAATCTGTCAACCAACACATGAGCTCATCTACACCATGTTGCTTTTCGTGGCTACCATTTCCTGGTAACTGTATTCAGATGCATAATATCTCTGATACTGTTAGTATTTAGGTGGGCCTCAAAACTTCTAGCATCGATAACCTTATCCTCCAAAGAATATGTCATAATCTCCTTTTAAAAGCCATCTAAATTGGTAGCCCTCTGTACATCTTGTTGTGGCCATTTCCACAGTTCATCTGTGGTTTTCATTAAGAAATGTTGGCTTTTATCTGCCCTGGGTTATCTACCATTCAGCTTCAGTGAATGATCCCAGGTTTTAGCATATAAGTAAATGGGGAGGGAGGTGTCCCCTATCCATTTTCTCAACAGCCTGCCTAATTTTCTATACCTGATTCTGATCTCTTCTTAACTTTTTCTTTTTCCTAAAGCTAAGTAGCTTCAAATTATGCATCCCTTCCTCATAAGGGTATTGCTCCAGTGCCTTGATTGTATTGCTTGTATTGTATTGCTCCAGTGCCTTGATTGTATTTTCTTCATCTTCTTGAGCACTCTACTTCTTTTTGGAGTGAGGTGATGCATTATACCCAGTGTCTAAAATAGTGATGGACAACATGTGGCCCTCCAGATATTATTGGACCACAGCCTGAGGTGTTAACTATGACACCCTCCTTAATTTGAATTTTACTTCCCCACCATGGAATTTTCTTTCAGTCCCCAAATGTCTGGCATTGCTGAGAGTAAAAAATCCTCCATACCTAGAACTCCTATATTTGCTGTGCAGGGATATAATTATTCACCAATTCTCTTCCTGAAGCAAAGAGTAATTTTAGCAACTGTCTTTTCACTGCAAGCAAGTCTTTGAAAACCACACATCATAATTCAGAACTTATTCTGTGCAAAATTCACATATGGTTGTATCAAACAGGATTTCCTGTCCAGGAAAGAGCATTTTCTGCACATAAAACAGAAAATGTTCCCTGTGCAGAGTATGCAGTTTTCTTATGCTAATCAACCATGTGCAAAATTTGTGTAAAATAAGTCCCCAAATGCTGTTTCTGCATATAAATATTCCCAATTGATTTCCAATTGTTAGTTTTTATATAGGATGCATTATTTTGATACAATGGATTATAAGACCTTCTTTCCTGAAGAATTTAATAATGACCTCCTAAGTTCTGCACCCTCCAAATGCAGCTCTGTATATCTATGAAGGGCTTGACATGACCTTCCAAAAAGCCACTTTCAGTAGAAGTGGGGTTCTTTGAATTCACATGATTCATAAGAGCTACTATGGTCAGAACCATGATTTACTGAAAAGTCAGAATGTGCAGGAAACTTCTTGGCCTCGCAGGAAAGTTTGAATAACACACAATTACTGAATGGATACACAAAACAAGTCTTTGCATCCCCACTACCAATAGATATTTATTTTGGACACAATATTGTGTGTGACAAGATGTTTTAGTTTAAGTACATTGTGTTTTTGGAAAGCTTAATGCTTACATTTTTATGTGGTGGGTATAAATGTGTTAACCTGTTCACAGACTAGATGACATGCTGATTTCCAATAGGGAATGTTAGAGAGAGGTCCATGAAAAATAATTAGGACCTTTGCAGACTGCTAGAAATAGAGTAAATTGAGTCCACTTTATTCTGGCTAAAGTCCCTTCGACTTAATCAATACTCCTCACCCTCTACACTTTGTTACGAGGTTAATTATTTATATTAATATTGTAATATGACCTTTGACTCTAAAAACAGTTGCATGTCTTTTCTCAAGCTGTTGTTTGAATTACAGGGATACTGCATTTTCTAAACCAAGGGTCGGCAACCTATGGCCCGCGGGCCAGATGTGGCCCACGGAGGCCTTCAGACTGCCCCCCTGCCCGGTCCTGCCACTGCTGCCACCGCTGCGTGGCCACCGTCACCTTTTGCAGCTTCAGGGATCCTCCAGGGCGCCATTTTGGAATCCAAAATGGTGCCTGCAGTCTCTCACAACCTTTCCAGTCATGGGAAAGGTTGCGCAAGACTCCAGAGTGCCATTTTGGAATCCAAAATGGCACCCCGGAGGAGCCCCACAGCAGCGCTGGACCTCTCAGAGGCCCGACGCTGCCGAGGGAGGCCTCCTGGGGGGCACCCGCGGCAGTGCTGGCCGTCTCGGAGGCCCGCCGTGGCCAAGGGAGTCCTCCTGGGGGGGCACTGTCGTGCGCAATGTAGGGAGACGCCATTTTGTTTTTCAAAATGGCAGTGTGGAGCACACGCACACATGGTGGTGCCAAGCACGCATGCACACTAGCCCCCAGTGCCATTTCTCCCCCCCTCCCAGCTCGTCAGCAAAAAAAGTTGCCGCCCCCTGTTCTAAACATTTAAAACAATAGTCACTTGCTGGATAAATTGAAGTACCTTTCAGCAACTTGTACACCAATTTCTTCTTGTTTCTGCTATATAGAATAACGACTCTTAATGAGTTGTTCATGTACTTCACCAGTGTATATGACTGACTGATTCATTTTGACCTTTTAATAGAAAGCTGCTAGAAAGGCCAATGTGGAAGCCCTGGTGGAATTTTGAATTAAGGATTTTGCTGATATCTCTGATACTTGTGGACCTGCAGAATATTTGGGATAGAGCATCTCAAGCCTGAGGCAGTGTGGTATAGTGGTCTGAATGTGGAATTACAACTCTGAAGGCCCTGCTCAGCCATGGGAACCCACTGGGTAACCTTGGGAAAGCACACTCTCTCAGTTTCAGAGGAAGACAAAGGAACACCCCCTCTGAACAAACTTTGCCAGGAAAACCTCATGATAGATTCACCTTACGGTTATTATAAATCAGAAACAACTTGAAGTCACAAAGCAACAACTATTTCAAGCCTATCCCAGTTTTTCAAGACAAAATATAGACAGGCAAAACTACTCTTGGGTGCTATATTACTAACATTTTGTGTTTTCCTTTGTGGGGGAGGGAACAGTAAATATTGATTTCCTTGTCCACGTATATATTAAGAATTCTTTTGTGATGTGTTAAGTATCTCTGTATTACTATGGAAGGAATTATTTAAATACTGCTCACCTCATTGTCGTGTGCAGTTTTTATTTTCTTTCATTTGTGGCCACACCATGGACCCTTTTCGTCCCACAGCTGCCACCACCCTATGCAAAGAGCCACTCCTTCACCAACCTTCTCTTCTAAAACTCTTTGGCATATCTTGTGTAAGGTTTAGTAGCATGGATATTCATTCACACTGTAGACAAGTTTTTCATAAAGTAACAACAAAACTTTATTTACAATACAAGTAACAATGTTTCACTTGGTCCTGCTGCACTTGTTATAATTGGTTACAGTTACAAATAATAATACTCTAAAACACTCCTTTCCTTGGAACACTTTCAATTACCCCCACAGGACACTCTTCGCCCTTCTTTGGGTACCTTTACCACTATTTCTTAACCTGCCTGTAAGGCTATCAATACCCCTCAGGATATTCTCTTTATTAACTCCCTCACTTGGAGTCTAGTATGGGCATTAGGCCCCTCTCTTCTGGACCTTACCCCTGTTCCACTCTGGAACCTTCACCACCAGACCCCCACTGTTTGGAATCCAAACCCTATCTGACTTTCAAGTGTTCCTAACTGAATTTTCCCCTTACAGCCCAACATTCAATTGGCTGTCACCAGCTCAGGCCTGATTGGTTGTCACCAGGGCTGGCCCTAACCTACCTTCTCTCCACATATTATTAATTTCCTTGTCCATGTATATATTAAGTAAATATTATACAGTAAATATTAATTTCCTTTTCCATGTCCATGTATATATTAATAATTCTTTTGTGATGTGTTAAGTATCTCTGAATTGCTATGGAATTTAAATACTACTCACCTCATTACTCATGAAAACTGACAAGCCTAAAATGAATAGGTTTGTCTGGTGTTTAATGCTTAAAAGCAGAAGAAGCATTATAAGCAAGAATGTTAATGCTCACACAAGTTGGACATGATGGATGGTTATATAAAAAATAGGATCTATAATATACATCCTCAAACACAGATCATTGTTTGTTACATTGACAAAGATGCATGATTTTACAGCAGTGGTAGTCAGACCATAGTCAAAAAGTCAGAAGAAGACTAAGGAGTTTTCCACACAGGGAAAAGTGTATAGCATTCAGTATACTCCTGCTATTTCTATTTTTAGGCACATGTTGAAAACTTACCTGCTTTTGAAAATCTTCACGGTATACTCCAACCTGCCATCTATTTCATGGATAACATAAATGATTGTATTTTAATTTGCTGTATCAATATATATTACATGTTTCATTTATTGTTGTACATAGTTTTGAAGTTTTCAGATCTAACTTAAGCAGTTTATAACAAAAAAAATAAATATCTTTTTTTTAAAAAAAATTCAAGTAAGTGAGTCTGTACGTAAATTTGTTGGGACAAATGAAGAAGAGACAAATGGATAAAACTTTCCTGTGAATGAAAAGCAGTGGTAGAATTCTTCATTTGGGGGATAATGATGCGATTATCATGATGTTGCATGATGTCATCTGATAATATTTGTGCAATTGCGCAATAGTGACGGGAGCATCCTGCTATACTACTGTCACTTTTCCCTGTGTGAAAATCTCCTAGGACTTGAAAGGGCAGTTAGGAAGGAACTAGACAAGATCCTCAAGTGCATTGTCTTTCAGCACATCCCACATAACTTCTCACTCACTGCCTCCCAGTCACTTCCTTTGTAATTCATTTTCTTGTTTCCCCTTCCTCATTCTTCTCTCTCTCTCTATTAATTCTCTCTGTTCTACTGCTCACTTAGCCACTTCTTCCTCACTGCCTCTACTTTGATCTCTTCCATGTGTCTACTCTTCATTTGTCCCCAAAAATGGCCAGGAGTGCATTTGCATAGTTAAAACTAGTGTGCCAGCTACACCTATTCCTTGAGAAGTCAGATCTGGCTATGGTGATATATGTCTTAATTACATCCCGTATGGACTATTGTAATGTGCTTTATGTTGGTCTGCCCTTGGAAACTGTTCAGAAACATCAGCAGGTCCAAAATGCTATGAGATCGTGTGACTCCCATGCTGAAACAGCTGCACTGGCTACTGGTCCATTTCCAGACATAACTCAACATACTGGTTTTGACCTTTAAAGCCTTAAGCTGCTTGGGTTCAAACTATCTGAAGGACCATATCTCCTTATACAAGCCAGCCCAAGTGCAAAGATCAACAGGGGACAGCTTTCTCTCAGTCCCACCATCTTCACAGGTGTAGTTGGTGAAGACTCAAGAGAGAGCCTTCTCCATGGCTGCTCCCAGAATATGGAACTCCCTTCCATGGGAGGTCAAGTCAGCCTCCTCCCTGTTCTCTTTTCTCCAGCAGCTGAAGACATCTCTATTTAGGCAGATGTTTGGTGAATGAATTTTACTTGTGTTGTGCCATGTGCTGTAAATGCTTTTTACATTTTTACTGGGTTTAACTATGAGTTTTAAACTTATGTTTTAATATTAATAGTGTTTAATTATTTTTTTAACTTTTGTAATCAATGTTTTACTTCTATATTTTTAAATTATTGTAACCTACCTTGAATCCCATTGTGGGACAAGGGCGAGATGTAAATCCTTTAAATAAATAAATAAAGTATTGCTGCAGGTGTCCTACCTGTTTCAGTCTCATTCCTTTTCCTTCCTGCACATATAGGTAAAAGCTACCACAGTAATTTGGCCTTAATTGTAAAAAATATATCCTGTGCTGTAAGAAGGAATCTTTGCAGATCAGTCTTTTTGCTTCTATGTTTGCTTCCTATTCCTTTGTTTGCATGCACAAAAATGTCCATGTACTATTTCTTTGTACTAGTTTTGATCAGTTTGCCACTTTTAGTTTAATTTTTTGGTAAATTTTAAATAATGTAAATAATTGTAAATAATGATTGGCACTCCAATCTGAATATTGCTACTATAGAGTGTCCTTCCCATCTACAGGAAAAAACATGAGATGTCAAGCCCATATTAGTCAATGGGCAGGGACATGCACCTGCCTGTATTGGCATGGCTGCAAGACGATGGTTTAAAAGAAAGCGTGGGAAATATGTGACCTTCCAGATGTTGGACTGGAAGTCCCAAGCATCCTAGTAAGGCATGCTAGCAACTGCATTTCAGTAACATCTGGAGAACTACATGAGTTCTGACTAGGCTAACCTAGTGATATGGCTTGGAAGAGGTAGGGCTGACAACTCTGAAAACCATGAAGATTTAGCTGTACCTCTAAAGCCAAGATGTTAAGCAAGGCTGAGCAAACCCAGCAGTTGGTGGACTCCAATTCACATCATCTCTTCTCATTGGCTATTTTGTCTGGAGCTGCCAGAATCTGTAGTCCAACAACAGAATGTGTAAAAAATAGGAGAGTAGTAACAGTATGCATTCAGTTGTCAGCTGTCCACAGAATATGCTTACAGATGTTTCCACATTGACACATGTACTTTTGAAATCTTTTAGCATTTTTAATGTATATGTGCATGCCCCATCTGGTCCTACTAGATAAGAGAAAACAGTACATAAAGCTGTACATCTTAATGGAAATTCAGATACCAACAGTTAATATACTTACTTTTCTGGAAATGTATTAGCTGTTCCCTTTTTACTTATCTTATTTATAACATGGCTGTTTAGATTAAATATGCTATATTCCAAATGTGATCATACCAATTTAATAGAAAGGGAGGGTGAGAAGATTTCCACCTACCAGCAATAGTTTGCCTGATGTAATAAATAAGCATGTAGTTAACTCTAAATCACCCAAGAAAACCACATAAATGAAAAATAAAATTTTGGAACTAGGATGTATTTCATTGCCTGTTATATCTTTTCTAATTCTTAGAACTTGCTGCCAAAATCATATACTTCAGAGTATGGCTAAAACATAAGGACCAAATCTGTACTCACAGGTTGACACAGACATATATAATTGTTATCTTCTGTGCAAGATTAAGCCAACGTAGTTTGTTGATTTGATTAAAAAGTGGTAGTAACCAGCTGGTTTGTGAAGATATGGTTTGTGGCCACAATTCTGCATTACATTATACTCCACAATGAATGATTTTATTCACTTCTGTCTAACTACAGAACTGAAGCCAAGAACTCCCTAGTCATCTCCCCTTTCCCCCACCCAGTAATTGGTTGTGCAGTGTCCTCACGGTTCACAGTTGTTTTGGGGAGGTGGGACATTGCATGAGAAGCTAGTGAATAGCTTCTTCCTCATTGTTCAACAAATAACATATATGCAGGTAACCCAAGTTCTATACACCAATAGAACTCCAGTCATTTATGTTCTTTTGTTTTTTGGCAAATACTGAAAAAATATTGAGACAATTTACTATCCATTAGCCAAAGCAGAAGCCAAATTTCATGGGGCAAATAAAAAAAGATAGTAATGGAAAATTTTCATTGTTGATGTTATTATGTACTTTTAAAATCTTTGCTTATCCCTTATTTATTTTATGTTATTTTCCAGTCAATAAACTATTTTAAACAACTAAAATTAGAAGTTAGTTTACTGAAAATTTTAAACTTGTAGTTCTGTATTTAGTCATTCTTTTTATTTGTAGGTTATCCTTCTGGCTGAATTGGGTCTGGTTTATATTTATATTTAAATAATTTGGTATCATTAAAAAAAAACCTTATCTTCTAAATTTTTCCAAATTTGACAGAACACTCCTTTTTGTTAGAAAACTAAAGATAGATTATATCATTGCTGAGTTCCTTTTTATCATGGTTTTCAGTGTGTGTGTCAAACACTACATGTGGGGGAAACTTGACAACTTTAATTTTTGCATAATTTGTGTCCCTGCCTGATGAAAATGTTTCATCTGTTAAAAATGGAAGTTTCAATGAGGGATAAAACAAGACATTTAAAACAAGACAAGCTTAAACATATTGTGTCTTGCCCCCACAGTCATGGTACAACCCAATACTCTGGATCCTGAGAAGAAAAGTCCCACACACATCCCTCTTTTGGGAAGAGAAAATACAAATAGAGACTACTGCAGGCAGACAAGCAATTTATACAGTAGGTTATTAATCTTGAGATGGGTATTTTCATTCTGAGGAGAAGTTGCTGTTATGCTTAAGTGCACCCAGGGAGCTTTAGGGTGCCTGACAGAGTGCATACCTCAGGTCTCTGCTATGGATGCTAGCCATGGACCAAGGAAGATGATGGCACTAAGCATCTACAGCAAGTGCTGGTACACAGCAGAATTTCTGTTGCAGATACAAATGTAGGGTGATTAGAAGGAGATGAGGCAGTGATTTTAGAAAGGGGAAAGAGATATGGGGTGAAGAAAGGAGAAGAGGGGAAACAAGCTGAAGAAGGAGAGGTGAAAGTAAAAGTGGGGACAAGAGGAGAACAACAGGAAAAAAGGAACAACGATGAGAGACAGAGATCTCAGTGGGCCAAGTAATGGCACTGGATTGGACTAATCTTTTAAACCTGTTTTACCTTGTGAATGTGTTTAATATGTTTTTAGTCTGTTTAAAGTATTTTTATTGTTTTAAATTGTTTCAGCCTCTTTAGATTGATTTTACTTGTATGCTGCCCTACAATCTTGTGATATAAGATAGGATATAAATACTTAAATAAACAAATATATAAAGTAACAACTAATAATTTGCTGGCTTTTCAAAATATCCAGAATCTGATATCTGAGGCAGATGCTTCACTTTGTCTAATGATAGGGATGTCAATATGATTTCTAATGTAGAGCTGGTGTTTAATACCTTCAGTTTCAAATGGCAAAAATACAGGCTTATGGAAAGAAGGCACGTCTACAGTTCTGTCTGTTCTTGGAGAAAACATGTTCTACCTTTCCGAAGAAAATCAATGACACTCACACCCAGTAAGGAACATTTGAACACTGAATCAATTTCTAGCTTATTGCAATATTAGCTAGAATGTATTAGGTTTGGATTTCCCCCCCTCCATCTCGGAGTTTTCAAATCCCTTTTAAAGTTAATCAGTTTCTACAAAAGGACCATGCAACTGAATAAAGATTCTAAAACAGTGTGAGAAAGGACAGTTTCATTAAACTTGATTAAAAATAATTTCTTTATGTAAAATTTTGGAATAGCAACACCATTTCCACCCCTACTAACATGCAATTCTTGTAAGAATAATAAGCAAGAAAAAAGGTTTTCAGTATAAACGTGCTTTTTCTACAAGAGTAGAAAAATCTACAGTCTGGGGAAAAAAATTACAAGTCACAACAGAAAATATTTGATAATTGTCCACTCAAAAATACCAGATGGATTTATTAATTCCTCTTAATAACTGTTATTGTAATAACCAGGCAAATTTAACTATAGACTGATAATATGACTAGCATCTTTATAACAATATGGAAAACCAGGAATATATTTGTTTATTTTTTCACTATCAATTTTGCAATAAAAAATTCAATATACATTCTGTGCTTCACACTTGAAATATCTGCCTATTTAAACATTTAATGGTACACTGTGACTCTAAAGGAGTAAATTTCAGTGTGCTCATTAGGGCTTACTTCTAATGAACAATGGATGGTGGATCCTCTGTCATGGAGATGACAAATCTACTCCAGATTTATTGGATGCTCATTGTGCAGCTGCTATATTTTGAAATTTTGCTGGTGCTGAATCTTAGAAAGGATAATATCATGTACCAGGAAAGCTCTTGCTCACTGATGACCAACCATGAAATAACAAGACAGGACAGAAAGCATTGGGTTAAATAAGGTCCATTTTATTTGACTTAAGAACCTATTTAATTAACTGAACCTGTGGATAAGCAATAGAGTGGGGAGAAACCTAATGCAGGTCCAGCTGAGGCCCAGGTGTCAACCTGTGACCACCTCCCTAGCCTTCCCTTGGACAAAACACCTGGCCCCTGAGGACAATCCAAAATCATAGGTTGCTCCCCATTTACTGGAAGGTAAACCAAGGGCACACCTCCCCAAATCTGTGGATTTTAGAGGGGAGAGCAACTTCCCCTGGCCAGCCCTAAGGGTAGGCTCTTTCCCACAGGTCCTCCAGCCTGTGGAGGCAGTTCTGGAGCCCAACCTTTCATCAAAAGGATGCCAGGGTGTAAACTGAACTCAGGTTTGTCCCCCTACATAACATGCTAATGACAATCCATTTACAGAAACCACCTAAGCCAATTGACCATGTCCCCCAGATACAGTGTAGGGTAGGCAAAATAAATAAATAACCATGTAAAGGAGAGAAAATTCCTACCTGGCTATGAAATGACCAGCATAGTTTTCACTGCACTGAGGGTAGGTTGGCCCAAGATGAAAATCCAAAAGGGGCTTATGAAGAGGCAACAGAGCCAAAAAGCACCACTGATTAAGCCCACCTCATGAGCTACAGCCTGGTGGCCAAGCACCAGGCCAATTAAATCTGGCCTCTGTTCCCAAAGGCCATCAAATTATGGCTTCCCCCAGAACATCTGTCAGATGTCCAAGTTCAGGCACGCAACTCATAGCAGCAAGAAGATGATGAGAAGTTACATTGTAGATCCACTACCCCTGCATCAACAGACCCACTAGCCACCAAGGGAATCAGTACCTGTGGCCTTCCAGATGCTTGACTACAAATTCCTATTGGCCATATTTTGAAAGGCTACAGGTTCTTCACCACATCTTATATAGTGGGATGCAAGTGCATTACTTACTGAACTATTTTGGGTATTGATGAAATCTAGTGTTTAGAATCCCAGCAAATTGAATATGAGCATATTGATGCTTATATTAGGCCAGAGTCAACATATGGAAATATTGTTTTTGAGACATCTTCTTAGACCCCAAGAGAGACTACGAGTCATCTTGCCAAAATTTGACAGTGCTTAAAGTCCTTGACTAATTGATCTGTGCTCACTTAATCAATGACTATGGAATTGTTTCACCAGAACAACTTATTTGAAAAGAAATTTTGCTCCTAGTGTGGGCAGGAAGAATTGTGGAGGCAGAAATTAAGGAAGATGGACAACATGACTGAAGGTACATGTAAGGGAGATACTTATTACCACAGAATTATATTAGGTTTAGATATTCTTGAGTTAGAAGTTTCATTAAAAAAAACCCTTCCAAAACCCCAGGGTTTGCACTGGCACAAAGGACTCCATACGCCTTTTGTTGGGTTAAAACTGGCCACAACTTTATTTCTGTACAGGGTCTGAAACAGTTTACGTAAACCATCGTTACAAAATAACATCATTTATTCTTGGCACATGTGTTCAATGTAGATGACTGAACTGTCATCAAAGCAAACTGTATTTGTCAAAACCTGTGTCAAGAACATTTGCTTAAATCTAATCCAACAACAATTAACTCTTTCCCCCGACTGGAAATGGCATCATAAATAATCTTATATGTAATGAGGTAATGACATCATCAAGTTGTTTGATGGTGTCATATAAATTAAATTAACTTTATGATGTATACCCATCAACAAATTTTAATTAACCCAATTTGTAATTTTCAATTAACTGAATTATCCCCCCGGGGGGGGGGGTCCATGCCCGCCCTAAGTTGCACTAGAATAATTGAACATTAACCAACCATAGACCCTGACCCCAAAGCTGTGACAAAGAAAGCAAGGCATTTTAACACAATACTAAATCAGTGTAACAATAATAAATTCCGTAAGGTATCATGTATCAACTCCACTATTAACATAATATTATTACCACTAAACATTATTATCATTGTCATTCTCAGGCGGGGTGAAAAACCTAGGTTACAGGACTCTGGGAAAATTCTCTCCCGGCCCCCGAAGGCGACTAGCCGAAGCCTAAAGCCTTGCAAGATTACCCAGCATGCTATGCATCCCTGCGGGATCCAACCTGATTGGCTGGGCGGACAGAGAAGGGTGGGACTTCCCGCCTGTCCAGCCAATTAGGTGTCAGCTTCCCTTAAGAGGCTGGCACAATAGAGGACCCCTCCCGATGTGTCGGGGGGTGTGTGTCTTTCTCGGGATGGCAAACCATAGAGAACAAAGACTTTCTTTATGCTTTCTTCTGATGCATTCCCCCTCTCCTTCCAATGAAAATAACTCCCTTCTGTTTTTACTCTAACATGATAGACATCTTTAGGAAGATATGCAAGAGGATGTTTCCAATTCTGAAATTTTACAATTTAAATATAGATGGTTCTGTGAAGGGGGAAAAAAGAAGAACCAAAAGATTATAAGAGATTAATGTGAGCGAATGCAATTATGCTTACTTAGATTTCATTTATGTTGTATAGTAAATGACTATGCCAAGGCTTCATGCTGATATCTGAAGAACAGAGAAATGCCAGATCTGTCCTTGTTCTGTTGTGGGGTGGGGGTGGGGATTGCACATTTCTGAGATATTCGTGATAAATAACAATTTTATGAGTATCTACATAGTAGTAAGACACAGTAAGTTTCTTGAGATTTACTTGCAGGGCTGCCAAGCTAACAATTTTTTGATATCCCAAAAGAGTTTTACTGCCTGCCATTTGTTTAGAAGTAGCCCTTATGTCTGATCCAAATTCTGAGAGTTCATTGCAGATGGGAGGATAGAAACCTAGAAGAAAAGAACAAGCCACAGGATATAAAAGCACAGTGAGAGAAAAGGGGACGACATGTCCAATGGGTCTCAAAGTTCCTTTGTCCAGAGTGCCTGAAAGTTGGAACACTCAATGGGAATCTAAAGCTGAAGATGAGAAGAAACCTAAAGGACAAGGAGCTATCAGTGTTGACAAAAATAGAATCAAGTCTAGTACACTTACTTGGATATAAATCCAACTGTGATCATTTCAAAGAAAAAAAAAATGTGGTTGGACGTGGGATGATAAAAAGTCTCCAGATAAAATACATTGATATCTATTGAGATTTGAATTATTTTGAAAAGCAACTGGAAAAAGAAATGCCCATGTTTTTCATCATACTAACTGGAGCTGAAGTTTTCATCTATAGCACCATTCTTTTTTCTTACTCACATGAAATGTATTAATATATATGGATCTAACATTTCCAGTCCCCAGCATTTTATTGTGTCCTCCACCTATGCTGGAGGTGAAAAGACAATACAGGTCTATGGCTTGATTTGCTGTCGTTATGTGCCTTCAAATCGATTCCTACTTATGGTGTCCCTGTGAAAGAGTTGTCTTGAAAAGATTTATTCAGAAGAGATTCACAATTGTCTTCCATTAAAGGTGAGGCAGTGCAGCTAGGCCAAGGTCACACAGTAGGTTTCCATGACTGAGTGAGAATTCAAATCCTGGTGTCCTGGAGTCTTAGTTCAACATTCAAAGCACCATGCCATGCTGACTCCCATGGTTTATATATATTCACTTTTAATTGCAATAATCTTTAGCATACATTGTAACCTGCTGCAACTGCTGCTGCAACTATCCTAAGCAGACTTACGGGCCTTTACAGAATGCCAGAAATAATACAACTTGAGTCAACGTTAACTGTCCTGGCTCAGTGCTAGGGAATCATGGGAATTTTTTTTTCTCAGACACTCAGCCTTCTCTGTCAGAGAGCTTTTGTGCCACAATAAACTACCGTTCCCATGATTCCCTAGCACTGAGCCATGGCAATTAAAGTGGCCTCAAGTTGCATTATTTCTGGCAATCTGTAAAGGCCCTTACTAGACACTCAGCACCTAGGGCTTCATTTGATCTTGCTTATGAGTAGACCATTGCACTGCACTTCTGGTAAATAATGCACTGGCTCAATCAAACTAATTCTTATTGTGTGAGACAGGGAGTTCATGTGTCTCCCTAGTTTTAGCTTCTCCTTAAATATAACAGGCTTAGATTTTTTTAAAAAATCAGTTTTTAATGGATGTGTTACATATAAAATGGTTAGTCAAATTCACTAGGAGTTTTCCTAGAATCATACATCTGGAAGAGACCACAATTTATTTATTTATTCTAATTATTTATATCCCATCTTCCTCCCAATACAGGGACTCAAGGCAGCTAACAACTCTGAAACAGTACAAGTTAAAACAGTAGAAAACATTTAAAATACAAAGTTTAAAAACAATTAAACAATTCAAACAATTAAAAACATTACATTCTTAAAATGTAAAGATTTAAAACTTTAAAACTCTTTAAAACAAAAACAGCATCCATGTCATTTGAAGGCCTGGAAGCATAAAAACATCTTCACCTGCTGCTGGAAGGACAGTAGGGATGGAGTCATTCTGGCTTCCATAGGGAGGGAGTTCCAGAGCTTGGGAGCAGCCACTGAAAAGTCTCTCTCTCTTGTTCCCACCAAATGCACCTGCGAAGGTAGTGGGACAGAGACAAGGGTGTCTCCCGATGACCCCAATACTCTGGTGGACTCATACAAGGAGATACGGTCCTTCACAAGGGCAAACCAGTCCAACCTCCTGTCATGCAGGAAGACATAATCAAAGCACTCTCAACAGATAACAATCCAGTTGTTTAAAAACTTCCAAAGGAGGAGACTAAGCTAGCATGTTCCATTGTGGAACAGCTTTTACCATCAGGAAGTTCTTCCTAATGTTTAAGTAGAATCTCTCTTTTTGAATCCATTGCTCTAGGTCCTAGTGTCTGGAGCAGCAGAAAACAAGCTTGCTCCATCTGCAACATGACTTCCTTTCAAATATTTAAACATGTCTAGAATGTCACTTCTTAACCTCCTCTTCTCCAGGCTAAACATACCCAGCTCACTAAGCCACTCCTCATAGGGCATTTTATCCAGACTTTTCACCATTTTGGTTGCCCTTCTCTGGACATGCTCCAGCTTGTTAATATTCCTCTTGAGTTGTGGTGATCAGAACTGGAGAAAGTATTCCTGGTGAAGTCAGACCAACGCAGAATAGAGCAGTATTATTGCTACCCTCCATCTTGACACTATCCTCCTATTTATTTTATTGTGAAATTTATATTGTTATCATATTGGCTTTTTTAGCTGCTGCATCACACTGTTGACTCATGTTTAGCTTATGGCCTACTAAAACTTTGAGATCCATTTCACATGTACTGTTGTCAAGCCAGGTGTCACCCATCCTGTGAATTTCATTTTTTCAGCCTAAGTGTAGTATCTTGCATTTTTCTCTGTTGAAATTCATTGTGATAGTTCTATCCCAGGTCGCTAATTGATTATGATCATTTTGAATTCTGATCCTGTCCTATGGGGTATTGACTACCCCTCCTAATTTGGTCTCATCTGGAAATTTTATAAGTATGCCCTCTATTCTATCATCCAAGTCATTGATAAAGATGATGAATAGCACTGGACCCAGGGCAGATCCCTGTGGCATCCCACTAGTTACTTCTCTCCAGGATAAAGAGGAGCCATTGGTGAACAGTCAGCCAATCACTTGCAGTGATTGGTGTCCATCTTGGCCTATTTCATTCTTGCATGCAAATAATGAAGTTTTCAAAAGTTTGATCCCTACTAGGTAACATTATGAGAATTTTGACACAGTTTTGGACAATCTTTATAAGCTTTTTTGTTTTTGTTGTTGTTGAAGGGGGACTGAAAAAATGTTTTTTTAACACAAAAAATGCTTTTTGTATGTGTATGTGTGCAAATGAGTCCAGGAATTCATTACAGCAGTTACAAACGTAAAAAATCCTCCTATTACCACTCACCAGGCAGCAGCTGTTTCCCCTGTCAAATGGAAAACAGCTGACTGAGGTTTTGACTCACCCCTCCCACAAGTGATTGCCTTTATGAGGGGGAATTGTGATAGGGACTTCCCTGTTGCTTGTAAGTGGGAATTGAGGCAGTCAGGTTGGGAGACAGCTAAGTAGGTCATGCAGAATTCAAGCCATTTTTCCCCACAAAAATTCCCAAATAACCAAAACAACAACAACAAAAAACTCCAAAATAAAGCAAACAAAAAATCACCCAAATGTCATGGAGGCTTTCTCAATAGCATGCCTCAATGTGCCAATATACTCTTTTTCAAGGAGTAAAAAAGGTAAGGGTGAAAAAAGGGTGAGTATTCCTTACATCTCTAATTCCAGCTGCCAACACTTATAGTGGTGACACTTTCATGCTAGTAAAACTATTGACTGTTGCTTCCTAGATACTTCTGAAGAATTACTGTGAGCATCCAAGCCTTTAGCCACATTTAATGAAAGTTACATTTCTTGGCTTTTAGTTAGGCCTCAAGCCACAGGTGGTACTTTTTAATTCACTGAATTTAAAACAGACTGATGTTTTAATGGTAAAGGCAAACAGCAGCCCAGTGAAATCATGACAGATATATACCGTATGACCACTGGAAAAGAAAAAAATTATGAGTCAGTAAAGCAAATGTTTATGTGGTATTGACAGCATTTCTAATTAATTTTTATTACAGAGATATATCATGTGATCTTTGTCTGTATTCAACAAGCTATGTTCACTCTACCTAGAAAACATATGTGATCTTATTTTTAGATGTAGCATATTTACTTTCTGTAGAATACCATGTACACATCACATTAAGAGAGATCACTGTGTTGCAGCTGTGATCTTAGAAAAATGATTTGTAACCTTTCTCTAGAGCTCAGTCTCCCTGACATTTTAATATTTGCCTGTTAACATTTATGAGTCTTAATTTTCCTTGGATTTTTGTGAGATAGAAATTAGAGATGTGCATGGGGGAGGGAGCTGACTATGGCACTGCTTCAGAAATGACTTTGATAGCGGACCACTTTTGGCAGGACTTACCTCACTTATGAGCCATAGTCGTGTCTTTCTTTATTTTTCCATAGTTTACACTGATGAAAATATGGCAGCTGCCATGGTCTGTATGAACAGAAATGCTCTGAAGGAATAGATCATGGAATCTTGGAATGGGGGAGATGGAGGGTGGGCTGAAATATAAGCAGTACCACTGAAAAGTAATGCAGACAACACCTTTCTGGAAGGATCATGCTGCTTCAAGACATCAGTGTTTCCAGTGAGTTGCATAGAAGGAATAGCAACTGGTCATAGTGCCACCTGGAGACGTTTTTATGCAGAAAATTCCTCCCTGTGGGAATACAAAATAAAATAACTAATAATTTGCTGCCTTTTCAATGTATCATCTTACACTTCATCTCAGGTTACCAGCATACACAACAGTGAGGCTCTGCGTCCCTTAAAGAACAATAGAAATAAACATAAATAGATCTAGGAAGAGAGAAGAGTAGTGTGAGAATATGTGGTTACAAATATATGTCTTGTAATCACAGTGTTGTGGTTATGTATTTCATTATCATCATGTTTCATACCCTTGGACTGGCATAACCTCTGTCTACACATAAAATAAAATTTAAGAGTAATATAGCTCAAGGTGGCAAGCTTGTATGCATTACTTTAGAGTAAATGTCATTAAAGGTAGTGGGGCTTGCTTTAGACATGTTGAAGGTTGTAATATTAAGAGAGTAAGAGAATCATCACAAGATCTCTAAGCTACTTCAAAGGTTACCCTCTTTCCCATAAGGAAGAGAATTGCCCTTGATTGGTTAAATAGAAGTAGCATCAGAAGAGAACCAGAAATGGGAACGGTAAATATGTGCATTCTGAGAAAACATTTTCCAACAAACCAGAGCTTTCTTGTGTATCTTTGTGGTTTAAATAAATAAAAAATGCATGGTTACTCTATTTGTCTATAGGGAAGGGAAATGTTTTTGACGGTTTCTTTTGTTACTTAAGCTTGAAATCATATACACACTTATAAGGTTGAAAATCCTTGACTGTTTCATCTTCACATGCCAGGATTAATAATTAACATAGCTTTCTCCCCACTGCAAGAAAAAAAATAAAAATTCTCCTTGTGTTTGAACATCTTGAAATTTTTCTTCAAAGAAAAATGTGGGATTTTGCACACATGCACATGTGCGCACATGTGTACACACACATACACTTATTTTTCTGAGCAAAAAACAGGTTTCCTGCACAAAACCCATGTTTTTCTTTTCAGAATAATTCCTGCTCTTCACTCCAGGATGCTGAATTATAACCAAAATTGAGCAAAATTCTTGCCTGTTATTCTTCCTAATGGGGGCTGACTGTTGGGAAACTTGTTTTTTGACTTAAGAATGAATCATTGTGCATATTCTTTCCATCCCTGCACCTTTACACAAGAGTAAAGCTTATTGAACTTATTAACACCTCTGAATAAATTTAGTATGTAAGGAACTAAATAAAGCCTTGTGATTGTCAACAGGTCTGCCTTGGGAGAAGAAACAATCATGCTGGGAGCTGGGCCTGGGCACCTTGTTCTGTTTTGCTCACTTGCCCCACCTTCTCAGTTCTCTTTCATTCTGTGGATAATATTGGTACCTGGTCCAACATCCTGTGGTTACAGTGGCTAAGCATACTCTGATAGGAGCCCACAAAATGGCTCTGAATGCAATAAGCAATAGCACTCTATTTCATTATTACTGGAGACCTGTATGTTCAATTACACTTATATAAGTATCTGTGTGTCCACAAGGGGCAGTAGAGGTAGAGAAAGGTAGTAAGGTTTCCCTGATGGTCTCTCTTCTTTTTTTCTCTTTTCTTTTCTGATCTATCAATTTTCTTACCTACAGACTGATACTCTGAGGTCCAGCTTCATTTCCTCTCACCTTCTTCTTCTTGCAGTCCTTGTCTTAGTCATTTAGCTGTATCCAGCAGATCCCTCCTCCTATAACTATCAAATATGTAATTTCCCTAATAATACTTTCAGTTTACTTAAGAAAGTCTTTGATCATTTATTCCAAGCAGCCAGCTTCCATACAAGGCTAGTAATGTCCACCAACAATGGCACCTGTAAAAGTAATACAGTGAGCCCTTGGTATCTGTTGAAATTTGTTTCCAGGGCCCCCGTGGATAATAAAATCTATGGATGGTCAAATCCCATTAAATATAATGGTATGGTGAAATGGTGTCTCTTATATAAAGTAACAAAATCAAGATTTGTTTTTCTTTCTTTCTTTAGAATTTATCTTTTTTGGAATATTTTCACGATGCATTAATTGTGGATATGGAAGGCCTATTGTATATCGTTATAATGGATAGTAGATATTGGTAGGCTATTGGTATTTTCAATGACCTTGACTAATTGTCCAGGTCAGTGGCCATCCTGGTATCTTATGGTAGCAAATGTCATAGTCTAGCTATTGAATTCAGAGACATAGATGTGTTAGATTGGAATATTTGTATGCAAAGAAAGAAAGAGTACAGACTTAAAGAAGAAATTAGAACGTAAAAGCTGATTTATAAGATAAATTAGTTAAAATCTAATCTGAAAATGAGGTCAAAGGGGTGGAGTCAAAATATAGAATATGATTACAAAAAAGATAAGTAATTAATTACAATGTGGAAATGAATCAGTGGAGGATGGACAAAGGAGGTAATTTGGATGGTATGTTTATGTATGTGTATGTGTAAGTAGGTAAGTAAGTATGTAAGTATGTTGAATGGAATGTAAGAATTGTTAAATGGAAGATGGAAGAATTGTTATGTTATATTAAGTCACAAAAGTAATGTAAGAATTGATTTGCTGTAATTTATTTCAATCAATCAATTTTTTTTAAAAAAAATATCTGTATGCAAAGAGAGTAACTGTACAAAATAAGTTGTAGCATGCATTTGGGGAAGTACACCTAAGTCTATGAAAGCATGCTACAATTTCTTTCACTCGATCTCAAAGGTGCTATAAGATTCCTTTGCATACTTATAGCTTAGCTATGCATTTTGTGAAGAAGTAGCTCCTTTGCTTCATTTTGAACCTACCACTCAGTTTTATTGGATGACACTGGCTTTTGTTATAATGGAAGAGGCAGTAACATTTCTTATCTATTTTCTACACCATTACATCACTTTATACATTTCATTTCTATTCTTGTGTGCCTTTTTCACTCAGCTAAAAAGTTTAAAATACTGTCACCTTTCCTCATAGAAGAACTGTTTTTCTTGGTACTACACTCTCCTTTTCCTCCTCAGAGGAGACAGTTTCAGTGTGAGAAAGCAGTGACAATAATAACTGCTGGAACTCAGCAAGGTTTCAGTGTGACTTGGCCAGCTTCCAGACCTCACCACCATTGTTCTACTTGTACTGCAATTGTTTGGCACCTGGAGGCAAAGTAACCACTCCACCAAAAGCTGGGAGATCTTTCTTGTTAGTTGCAGCCAGTAGCAGGTAGATTTTTAAAAAATGGTATCTTCTAACAGCCTGGAAGATGATTGATTCTGCTATCCGGAGAGAAAAGTGGATGACAATTATGTTCCATGTTCATTTTATTTCATATAGTTACAAATTGCTCTGTTTAACTCATAGTTCAAAAAAAAAAATCTATTTTTTTAAAAAAGTAAATAGACCTTTAAAAAAAACCTTCCATTTTTTTTTAAAAAATCATTGTTTTCAAATTAAATTCATTACTTTAGTCATTAAGTCATAACCTCAGAAATATCTCCAAGACTTTGCTAAGTACAATAACTAAATTAAAAGCAATGGGGATTCTGAGAATGCTTTTAATATACTATCATAATGATTGAAGTCTTCATTTATATGTCTTAGATTTTACATTGCTCTTTTCTAATCTCTAGTTAACCCTTGAATAACCACAGATTTTCTATTAAAATATCTTAAATGTTGTAAGAACTCTCACAAATAAATAAATAAATAATATAATTTAAATAAATAACATATATTTTTTCTGTTTACAACGTATCCCAGAAAAAATTCTGATTCTGTTTGATTTATGCCATTTTTTTTAAAAAAAATCAGATTTATGACAGTGTGCCTATAAAATGTCAGAATTTCAAAAAAGTAATGCAAAACATCAATTTAATATGTTTAATAAGCACATTTGTTTAAATGGCCCTCAAATGAACTCTATGATGGGCCACAAAGATACCACAGTAGAGCTGGTTGTGATGGCTGATGATATCACAGTCCATGCTTATTAAAAAGTCCGAGTGCTTTGGCTCTTTGAGCACTGCCTTCAGTACATCACTTGTCCAGTCCTGATGGCATGCACCTAGCCTGATAATTGTCAGGGGTGTGAGAAGCTTTTTCTGTCTACACCTAATTGGTCTCTGAGAAACAAGAAAGAAATCAGTGGGTGTGCATCTTTATCCAGAGATAGAGTTGCCAGAGTGAAAAAATGGAAATGGCTCCTTTACCTTGTAGAAGAGAGAATTTCAGCAAGCGTTGCTTGTCACACAACCAGGTAACAAGTAACACCTGCTGAAATCTACACAGCTATTACACCTGCTGAAATTTACACACTGCCCAGACAATAGTCCCTCTCTTTGCATGAAGCAACCCATGCTACTTTAACAATGCCTCTGAGATGCAAAAGTGATTTATGATGTGGCAGGGTGACTGTCTGGAAAAAGAAGATACCCTATTTAATGAAATCAATTCCATGCAGGCATATAAATAGAGCTGGTGGGTCTCAACCAAGGTGGTAATTTATTTCCAGACTTGTGTGTGTTCATAGCATATAGCTGAACAAGAATTAAAATAAAACCCATAGGATAGAAATAGCATGGTGTAGTGACAGGAACTGATCTATAGCTTCCACTTTTGCTCATTGGTTGGTAGTAAATAGAGCTAGATCTTATAAATGTATTGAATCAGTTAGCTGATGCCTGTCTGTTTCTTAAAATCAGTTAATAAATTGAATGAGGTTTGTTGTAGTGTATCATGTTCAGTCTGCTGTTATGATTTGATCCCCATGGTTCTAATATTCCTTTGAAACATAAAAAAGTATTTCAGTCATAGTTTGCATGTATATTAAATTGGAGTGGGGGTGAGGGAGGAAAATCAAGTTTGCCACTGAAAATTCTGTATTCTTTTTAGCATTTGCAATACCTGAAGCTTACAACAGAAACATAATAAAAAACCAGAAGTATTTTCTTTTAATCCCAACCCTTTAAAAACGTGAGTCAGAAGACTATGTGCTGTTGGATAGACCCTGAAATACATTTTTTGAAAGTATGACCCCTTTCCATATCATGACTATGAATGTGAAATATGACTTACAGAACTGTGTATACATACATTTGTACAAATCTGGACACAGCATAATATTTGGTGTTTTTATTCAGGATTCTGAAATTGAGGTTTTGGAAGACTTCAACATCCACACTGAGGCTGACCTGACAGGGTCATTATGTGACTTCATGGCTGTCATGACAATTATGGGGATGTCCCTGTACATTGCTGATTCAACAGATGTGGTAGGATATACCTTGTTGAGCAGAGAGATCACTCCAGGGCAAAGAGATTTGAAAGAACCAGAGCAAAAGGTGAGGTTTTTCTTAAGCCATGATAAGGGTGGTATAGGGTGGACTGGTCATACATCGTTCAGACAGTTTGCACCAGAAATGGTGATTCAGCCCTGCATCATTCAGCCTGACAACCATGAGAATGTGGGGAGACCATGCTATTTGGCCTGTGTGGACATGACCCAAGAAGCAGAAGAAGCTTCACATGAGTAAAGGAAGGGAATGCTATACAGTTTGCATCAAATACCATCTACATAATTTTGCTGGCAGATTTCTCTATAAAAGAGAGACCCAACCATCCTGGTAATTAGCAGTACTCTAAAAGACATATCATGAGCTGTTTTAGGGCTGTTTTACCCATCACAGGCAACACTTAGAGCTGTTTCATCCTGATAAATGTGTGATTGCATATCTGAGTGCCTACATGATTCCACAGACAGAGGCTACCATGAACCATACTTTACACACAGAGAACTATGAGACTTTTCTATTATAGCAGCTGCTTGAAAGGATACAGCTGTGACCATTAAATAATCTCCCAAATCCCAGTGTTTTGTGGAAGAATTGGCAAGAATGTTTGTTTTCAATTCTTGTTGTAAGCAACACTTAGATTTTTAAAAAGTTTATAGTGAGGCATGTATATTCAAAACATGGGAAATTTTTTTGTTTTGATTTTGTGGAAATTTGCAGATGAAATGATGGAAATGTTTGTCAGTATGCCCTTGATTTGTGTAACAACAGCACCTAATTTGAACTGAAAAGTGTGAAGGAACTGTACGAGATCTACCATTACAGATAAAATACTAGGTAAAGGCCTAAAGTAGGATCCAACAGGGTTTTTCCATTGATAGAACTTCTTCTGTTACTGGAATCCAGAAGAGGCAATCTGTGTCTCCCCATTTAATTCCCTAAAAATAATAATTCATTTTTGGGGGCATGGTTTTGCATGGTTTTTTGCATAGTTTTGGGTGGTGTAGAGAGCTATGGGGGAAGAAGAGGAGAATAAAGTCGGGCTGATTGAATGGAAGCCTGGTAATATGACACTAGATTGAGTCTATCATAATTTCAGGTCACAAAAAATTGAATATGCTGGAAGGATAGAACAGAAGGTTAAGAAATCTGTTTAATTGCTGAATAGCAACAGCAATTTTATTGGAGCCACTTTTGGCTGTTCAGTGCTTTCTGATTTTATTTTAATGTTGTTCTTATTTAATTTAGTCTGTTTTTAATTGTGTAAATGCACCTAGGCTTTTTTTAAAAGAAATTTTAGTGAGATGGATTAATTATATTTAATAATAATAATAATAATAATAATAATTTTTATTTATATCCCGCCCCTCTGCCAAGCAATCGGGGCGGCGTACAACATATCAAAACATCAAAAACAAATAAGTCAATTTAAGTCCCATCCCTCCTTCCCCCACCCCCCATCCCCCCAAAACAGATCAAACTGAACAATAATTAAATAACAATCATTAAAATATGCAATTTAAAAATATATAAATTATTCGGAGTCGAAATTATAGTCCTCCAAGGGCTGGAAGCTGGCGGAAATTTTAAAGCCGTCAATGCTCCTCCCCAGCCACGCAGGTGAAGCTGGTCCTCTGAGGGCTGCTGGGTGACCAGTAGTCCTCTGCGGCTTCAGGCACACCGCCGCTTTTAAGAGACTCCGCCCGGCACAGGTGTTTTTATGGGCTTGGGAGGGAGGGAGGCGGTCCTGGTCACCGCTGCTGTCTTCCCCGGCGCTCTCCTCCTCCTCCCCGCCCGGCACAGGTGTTCCTATGGGCTTGGGAGGGAGGGAGGCGGTCCTGGTCACCGCTGCTGTCTTTCCCGGTGCTCTCCTCCTCTTCCCCACCCAGCACAGGTGTTTTTATGGGCTTGGGAGAGAGGGAGGCAGTCCTGGTCGCCGCTGCTGTCTTCCCCGGTGCTCTCCTCCTCCTCCCCGCCCGGCACAGGTGTTTTTATGGGTTTGGGAGGGAGGGAGGCGGTCCTGGTCGCCGCTGCTGTCTTCCCCGGTGCTCTCCTCCTCCTCCCCGCCTGGCACAAGTGTTTTTATGGGCTTGGGAGGGAGGGAGGCGGTCCTGGTCGCCGCTGCTGTCTTTCCCGGTGCTCTCCCCTCTTCTCCACCCGGCACAGGTGTTTCTATGGGCTTGGGAGGGAGGGAGGCGGTCCTGGGCGCCGCCACTGTCTTTCCCGGTGCTCTCCTCCTCTTCTCCGCCCGGCACAGGTGTTTTTATGGGCTTGGGAGGGAGGGAGGCGGTCCTGGTCGCCACTGCTGTCTTTCCCGGTGCTCTCCTCCTCCTCTCCACCCGGCACAGGTGTTTTTATGGGCTTGGGAGGGAGGGAGGTGGTCCTGGTCGCCGCCACTGTCTTTCCCGGTGCTCTCCTCCTCTTCTCCGCCCGGCACAGGTGTTTTTATGGGCTTGGGAGGGAGGGAGGTGGTCCTGGTCGCCGCCACTGTCTTTCCTGGTGCTCTCCTCCTCTTCTCTGCCCGGCACAGGTGTTTTTATGGGCTTGGGAGGGAGGGAGGCAGTCCTGGTCGCCACTGCTGTCTTTCCCGGTGCTCTCCTCCTACTCTCCACCCGGCATAGGTGTTTTTATGAGCTTGGGAGGGAGGGAGGCGGTCCTGGTCTATTTATTCCATTTTATGAAGAATGCTAGAATGCAAATGACCTTTCTTACTACCTGGCATGTTATATCTGCACAATATAGAATATATGATGATAATATACAAAGATAGAAATTTGAGGATAATAGAGGCATGACCATTGAGGTTGTTGTAAACAACATACTATATGAGGAGGACATATAAAAAGAAGGAAGGTAGAGGGAGAATTAAAAGGAAAGTGGCATCACCTTTAAGACTTACTGGTTTTTATTTCAGCTTGAGCTTTCATGGCTATAAACCCATTTTTTTGGATGCAGTACAGAATGGTATTTAGCCCTCAGATATAAAGCATATTTATAGATTGTGGCAGTGGGACAGAATGGAGTAGGATCCAGAAAGATTCAAATCATGTCCCTTGCCCTAAATTTTCAAAGGGCTGGGTGACGTGATATAGGTTTTTCTGATCTTTACATTGGTCAGTTGGTGTTGATGTGTAAAAGAAACAAATCTGCTTGCCAAAAGTCAGTTTCCCTGGGTTCAAAACTCTCTCTGAGAATATTCATTTTGTTTTATGTGCAGTAATGAGGGTTCTCTTATTAATGTATGTGGTATACCATGAAGACATTGTCTTTGTTCATACCTTTGTTAATGGATTGGAATTTGTGAATATAATTCAATTCAGCTGTTTCTCTTTCTAGACTTCCTTTGTAATTTCTTTGCTCAAAGATTGTAACCTGTAAATCCCTTACTGTATTTCCAGAAAGACTGGAATGTTCTGCAACTGGTTTTTGGGTATGGCTATTTCTAATCTCAGATTGGTGTCTGTTTATCCTCTTGTGTAATGATTGTCCTGTTTGACCATTGTAGAATGTAGAGGGGCATTGCTGGCACAGGATGGCATATATCTCACACGGGAAGAAGAACAAATAAATTCACCTCTGATGTTGTGAGTGATGTTATTGTCCCTTGTAATATTTGTCCCAGAGTAGATGTGGGGACAGAGTTGGTATCTGGGTTCATGCCAGGGAGAGCATATATACTTCAGCTGCTTACATGCTTCAGATCATGTGGTGGATGTTGTCCAATGTGCTATATGAACTATTCAGAGGCATCTTTGACAAAAAAGATCTGAATTGTTAGGTTTAGTGGAGTAGCGTGCTTGTAGATCCAGCAGAACCAGGGAACAAAAGTCCAAGCTTCTAAAAGTTGAGCTTTTATTGTTATTGTTGAAAAATAATAATAACAAACAGCGTAAAATATAGGATCACATCTTGCTGATGTGGCTAAACAAGAATAAAACTACAGATCCATGTTTCCAGATCTTAAGGCCACATTGTAAAGCAATATAAACATATTATAGATCCATTGCGAGAAGTAAAGAGAAGAAGAAAAAGTGCGATCCAAAGGAAGCAAGTAATAATATCAATGCCAAACACAGGGTTTCTCAGTCCAACCCCTATCCACCTTTTTGGGTGTTACCGTTCAAATTGATTGGATGTTCTGTAAGTGATGTTTGTTAACCCAGCCTCTTGTTGTTCATCATCCACCATGTGATCTCCTTTTCCATACTGGCTTTTATTATTGTTATTCTTATGTAAACAAAGCTGCTTTCCCAGCTAGGATATTCTATTTTATGTCTCTCTGGCCATCTGGACTGAGTTGTTTGTGCTTTGCCTAGAAGCTGTTCTCAAGTGGAAAATTACAGACACACACATCTCGACATTTCACCTTTGACTGCATAGCCCATCTATATTCTGACATGAACATCATCCTGCATTATACTTCATGAGTCTCAGAAGAAAATGTTATTAACTGTTATGAAGCAGAAGAGGAAAATGAGGAGGAAGCACATCTGATCATCTACAAGTGATTTGTAAAGTAAGTGAGTTAGTAATTCAACTGTACAGAACATGATGTGATAAAAGATAAAATGTATGTTCCATTTCATTTTGTAGAAACTATTGGTAATCAACAGTGTTGTGACCACTTCAAGACTGAAACATTGATTCCAGAAACAAAATATTATGTTTTATGTGGGGAGCAAAATTTGGATTTAAAGATCAATGCATGCAATGAGATTATCTTTTTTTCAAAGCATCTCCCTTGTAATATGCAGAAGCAGGATCCCTGGAATATTTCCTCTAAACACCAGAGATGGTTCACACAATATCAGCCAGCTACTTCCTAAGAGTTAGGAGACATTCATGATCTTTACATGTCCCCTAAAGTAGGGAATACATAAGGATTGTGAATGCCACATTAAGTCTAGGCTATGCATTTATAACCCCCAACAAGATTTTGACCCATATTTATTTGACTATTCTACTCTATATTTATCTGAAACTCAAATACCTATATTTTAATCATTCAAACACTGAATAAAAAAGTACCAGGTTAGATGCACTGTTTCATGTACTGTTTCAGTTTCTGACACATTTAAGAGGCAAGTATTGGTATTCTGGTACATTCTTGGTTTTCCCCTTGAGTTCTGATTTATGGATGTTCAGTTGCACATTTCTAATGAAAAATTCAGAAGAAAACTAAGAATACCTCATTAAACAGACATGCACTTTTCTAAAGATACCTCAAATGGAAACCTATTGTTTTATACCAACTGGTGTAGAACCATTGAATCAACTGTTGAATGGTGAGTCAAGACAAGGTAAATTCAATTGCTTCTATGTATGATAGGAACTTGAACCTGGGGAATTGCTAAAAGTTCAAGCATCCAATGGGATCTTTTAACTTCTGTTTACAGAGGTAGCTGGGGAGTAGACTGATAGAGACAAAGCTTTCTCAATGAATTTTATGATTTATTTGGGTATTCAAACATACAAAGATACTCAAACATACACTCTCACACACAAGAACTCAGGAATAAAGTAGTTAGCTTGGATAGGAAACAGAAGGCTTTCTAGGAGTGATAATTACCTGACAGAGGTTGCTCCAATGATAAATGAAGATGGATAGACTCAACTGTATATGAAAGGACAAGGAGGACTGGAAGAGCTGGGATCTGAATTCACAGTGACGCAGTGTCATCATAAAATCCAACCAGACCCAATGTGCCTGAGATTGGGAGATATTTTATACCCTTAAACTTGGCCTGAGGCAAAGATTTGCTACTGTATGTCAAAGAATTCCAGATAGATGGTCTTTGAAGTAGATAATTTCCAAAGAGGGGAGATGGAGTGTTGATGTTATCTCATTCTTAGCCAGACACATCCTGGCTGATACTCATAAATCTCCTAGGGGTGAATGTCCTGTTTTGCAGCTCCTAACCCTGGGCCTTTTGATCTGTTAATGAATTGTTGAGGCAGACATGACCACTCAGGTATGTACGCGAAGTCCTTGCCTTGAATCCATGGCAGTTTGGGCTTTTCCGGTTTAGGGCCATGACATGATACCCACAAAGGGGTGTTTCTATTAAAAAAATGCTTGTAACACATGGGTCTTCTCTATGTGTGTGGATGTGGTTGAGCCATGTGTGTTGATATGGTTGAACATATGATATGGAATCATCTCTCAATACTAGAGGGTAGGTTTTACAAATGATCGTGAAGACACAGCTTATAAATTATAAATACTTTGATTTTTTTATGAGCAAAATTGCAAATCTAGTCTATACCAGAGAGAGAGAGCAAGAGTGAGAGAGCTGCAGGCAACCTCACCATTTGATAATTATGCTTATGCATTACTATTCTGCCATCTGACAAAATAGAAGTAAAGGTTAAAAAGCACATCTGTAGAATGAAATAATATGTTTTATTTGAAAGGAAATAATCTCACACAGAGCCCTGGTAATGCAGTGGTTAAATGTCTGTACTGCAGCCACTCACTCACAAACCATAAGGTTGTGAGTTCAGTACTAGCCAGGGGATCAGGCTTGACTCAGGCTTGCATTCTTCCGTGGTCGCTAAAATGAGTACCCAGCTTGTTGGGGCAATTAGCTTACACATTGTAAACCGCATAGGGAGTGCTTAAGTGCACTAATAAGTGCTATTTCTGTATTGCCACAAATACTATCAACATATTTGGGTATTAGATAATTTCCAAAGAGGGGAGATGGAGTGTTGATGTTATCTCATTCTTAGCCAGACACATCCTGGCTGATACTCATAAATCTCCTAGTGGTGAATATTTGGGTATTAGGTTTAATTATGTAGGGAGTGCTTAAGTGCACTGATAAGTGGTATAGAAATGTACTTGCTATTGCTATTTCTATATTGCCACAAATACTATCAACATATTTGGGTATTAGGTTTAATTATGTATGCAATAAAGTGTTTTATATTCTCTGTGATATATGTATGAAATATCCTATTCTAACACCCTAGATTAGTAGTTCCTAAACTTTTTCAGGCTACCACCTCCTTTCCTCTTGGACCACAACCCTAGTGTCTCCCACACCTATTTCTTGATATTAATTCTATTGTTTGTGCAGCAGGCGCATCTACCCCAGCCTCAACCAGCTTACCACTGCCTCCCTCTCTTCTTCCTCTTCAGCCTCTCATGTGTGAATACAGGAGTGGCAGTGATGCAAGCCTGCTCCTCCTCCTCTTCCACACCAGCCTTACAGCAAAAGGAAGCTCAGTTGGCTGGCTGCTCATTTGTTGCTCCCATGGTGACTGGGTGCAGCAGCAACCAGGCAGCTGGTTGAATAGCAGCCTAGAAGCCTCTTGCCCTTGCCAGCACAGAAGCAAAGTCCAGCATGGACAAGAGGCTTCTCAGTCACTACTCAACCAGCTGCTCATTTGCTGCTCCCAGGATGACCAGTTTCAAAGAGAGAAGAAGCTTTCCCCCAGAGAAGCACGACTCTCAATCCTTCTTCACTGGGAAACAGATGGACACAGCCACTTTCCAACTTTTCTATCCAATGAGGAAGGAATCAGTGGACGTTTTCACATGGGGCTTTAGGATGAGGCAATCCTACCTCCCGCCGGCCCCACTCCGGCTCCTCTTCCAGCTTGTTCAGACGCACACCGCAGAAAACCCCACCCCTTCCGGTGCCATCCCTGCGTACGTCCGGCTTTTAGCTTCGTGTGTTCAAACGCACGGAGCCTTAAGTCCGGCGTCCTTCCGGCATCCCTCCGGCCTCAGCACATCCAACTCCGGCTTCAGCGGCGGAAAGGTAATTCCGACTTTTAAAAGGAATTAGCCTGCCGCCGCCGGAGCCATTCCGGAGTGGGGCCGGCGGGAAGTAGGATTGCCTCCACCAAAGCCCCGTGTGAAAACGTCCTCAGTCTGGGAGAGGTGAAGAACTCTTTCAAAGGATCAATGCCAGATACTCATCCCCCTTTCCCCTCAAATACATACACAGCTCACAAACATTGTTTCTTCTGCTACTTCTTCTCCCAGCCTGCTGGATGAAAGAAAGCAGAAGCAGAAGCACAGTTCCCACCTGCCAGCCAAGTCCCAGTGAAGCTCACAAAACTTAAGCAGGGTCTGAAATGTGAAAGCTCCTTTTTGCTTCCACTTCTCCCCTGCTGCTACATGTTCTAACTTCTCATTCCCACCATGATCCTAAAGGCTGTTGGTTCCCCTTGTCTTTCTTGCACTAATATTTTGATTGAAGACCCCCTCCTTCCACTCCCTTTCCCCTCAACCATCTCCTTCCTGCACCCCTTTCCATCACTGTTCCCTTGCATCTTTCCACCACACCCAGGGGGGAGCAGTGTACTCAAATATTTCATGATATATAGTTGAGTAAACAAATATGGGATATGGTAGCTTAGTGGTTAAGACACCAATTCTGATAATCAGAAGATTGGAAGGTTGGCAGTTCAAGGCCTGAGTGTTGCATAATGGGGTGGGCTTCTGTCACTAGTCCCAGCTTCTGCCAACCTAGTAGTTCAAAAGCATGCAAATGCAACTAGATAAATAGGTACCACTTTGGTGGGAAAGTAACAGAGTTTGGTGCAGTCATGCTGGCCACTTGACCATGAAAGCAGTCCTCAGACAATGCTGGCTCTTCAACTTAGTAACGGAGATGAGCACCACCCCCTACAGTCAGTTATGTCTAGACATTCATGAAAAGGGACTAGCTTTACATTTTAAATAAAACATATTCTTAAGCATGACATTCATTTCAAAACAAAATAAATATATCATAGGAAGTTCCCCCCCAAATTCCCTTTTCCTCTGTTAGAAAAGTTGGCGGAGAAGTCCATAGAAAAACAGTAATATTCTTTTTTTTTCCAATCTCCTTTGCAATTTTCTCTTTCTAAACTTTCTTCTTGGAAAAAAGAGCTACAATATTTTTAAGCCTGAAAAGAGAAAGATATAACACTGAAGCTTAGTAAGCTTCTTTGCAGAAATGAAGGGCAAAGTCTGTAAATACAGGATGCCTGCTGTAACAGTTCATTGATGCACAGAAGAGTTTGCATGACAGCTGGGATAACTAAATTAAAGATAGCCTGAGTTGCTTATTCATGGTGCCTCACTGTTTAATAAGGGCTGAATTTTAAACCAGCTCTCCTTTGGGTTCAACTAAATGAGGCTCTGTTCTACAAACCAATGGTTTAGGAATAGCTTCTTTGTCTTGACTGAGAATGCTAGATTCCATCACAGATACTCTTGGGGCTCATTTCCACTATGATTTACATCAATTTTCTGATCACTTTAAATTGTGTATAAGTATTAGATGAATATTTGTTATAAATAAGTTATATTTTATGTATATTTATAAACTAATAAAAATAATTAAAAAAATAAATAAATGTGCCTCATCCCCATTTGAAATGGTTTCAGATGTGACTGCGATCGTTTGGACTCACTTTGAAGTGAGACAATTGAAAATAATAATAATAATAATAATAATAACTTTTTTCAGATACTATTTTTTTCCTGGTCCATTTGAAAAGAAGCGATTAGCAAATGTGTTCAGCAAATGGGAATGTTGGACCTGAGTCACATCAAATTGAAGAGAAGGGATTACTGTGGCAGAAGGTTGGTGCAGAGATGTAGTACATCCAATCCCTCACCAGTTTTTGGGGAAATCCACCATTTCCCCCCCTCTGACAGTATATGCACTCCATTGTATTTGCAATTACTTGTGGGTGACGAGCTGGGTGAGCAGACCAACTGCGGCTCAGTGGGACAAGTAATTGCAAAAACAATGGAATGCATATACTGTCAATGTTTTTAAAAAACTGCATGCATCCTGGGGGAGAGTCCTCCATGACACCCATGGATCCATGTATACTGGAGGAGAGTCCTCCATGATACCCATGGATGCATGCATCCTAGGGGAGAATTCTGGCACCCATGACTCCCTCCCGTGTTTTCTTTAATATGTTGCTGGTTGCATCACACATAGATGATTGACAGGCATTTTGAAGTGGCACAAACTAGTAGGAATGATGATTGTGCCAAAATAGAAGCAAATAAAGAAAAGGCCTGCTTCCATAGAGGGAACAACACATCGACTGGAATTGATTCACCAACTCAGAGTGAAAGTGAATCACAAACTGGTTTAAATGTAAGTGGGAATGAGCCCTTAGATGTTCAGACTCTGAGCTAAAACAAATGACAAATTATCAATAATTAGTTAAAGGCCCAATGTTCAGGCACAATATATGAATAAATGAACAGAACAAAACTTATTGCAATGCTGAATAATTGAGATGTAAAGCTAGCATAGGATTATGTTTAGAAGTATCTTTGAAAGGGAAAAAATATGTGGAAGAAAGTCAAAAAGGTTTCCAGTGTGGATCTATTTTGTATCTCTACTTGTTCACATGGGAGGATGGATTATTTTCACATGTAGGACCTCAAGTTATCTTTATCCAGTTTGTGAAGAAATCTAAAGTGTGAGTAATATTTGGGCCCCTCTACTAAAATTAATCAGTTTTGTATGTAAGGATGTTGAACGTCTCCTATTTCCACATCATAGTCCATCCTATCTCATGTCCATATTGGATTGTCAGGTCTGTGTTGAGTGAGATGATGCAAATACTTCACTCACATGGAATGTGTGTGTGTGAGAGTGTGTATGTATATTTACACAGAAACCTTTAAAGGGACATTCCATATCTGCAGGGGTTTAGTTCCAGGGACCCCTGCAAGAAGAAAACATGTGGTTCAGCACACCCCATATTATTAAATGGCAGTGATGTGAATAAGGACATGCTGAAACGTGTATTGACATCACCACTACTTAATAATATGGTGTGAGATGATCAATAGAAAATTGAAATCATAGATCTGGGGCCTATGGTTCTGGAGAGTTCACCATATTTACATTGGAGCATTTCAAAGATTTATATTGTGCTTGATGATACAGTTAAAAAGTTACATGTCCTCAGATATGTATTCAGCAATGGATGAGAAATCTGATATGAATCTATCCAGTTTGCACTTCCTGGGTCCAAATGTGAACAAGAATATAATCTGCAGTCAGATGTCCATGCATTCTCTCTCTCTCTCTCTCTCTCTCTCTCTCTCTCTCTCTCTCTCTCTCTCTCTCTCTCACACACACACACACACACACACAGATAAATAAATATATTAAAATATGCATATAAAATGCATATGTGAAAAATGTGCAAAAAATATGCACAATTAATGTTGGAACACTGCCCCCTCCCCAACCTCATAATCCAATATGGACATAAAAAGAATAATAGTTGGGGTGGAAGTAGAAGCACTTTAATAAGATCAGGCTTCAAGCTTTACTTGTCTATACAAAACCCATTAATTTCAATGGAGGGATCAAAATGTTACCTATGTTTCTTGATGTTTACTGTTGAAGACCTGTACTGAAATGAATTGGAAGCTCTTGTAGTAGCAGAAATCTTGACTGGTATGTACTGAATGTATCTGTTTTACTTTGAATTAAATGGTCTGAGGGTTATTTCCATTGTCTACTTCTTTTTTCCCTTCCATTTCTGATTGCTTCTGTAATGGTGTTAAAGATGAGGATAACATTAATGTGTGCATAATGGAAAAAATGACATGTGAGGGGGAAAATACCTATATTTATTCTTCTGAGACACAGAATTGGAACCACCATATGGTCCTAGATATTTTTGCTCACATCTTGAGGAATCATAGTTTCCAAATTAGGACTTGATGCTTTGTGCTTCAGCTATTTAGAGTTAGATTAAGAGGCTGTATACACAAAGCTGAGACAACATGTGGCAAATGGAAAGCTAGGTTTTTATGACACCTCCCTTCTTTTTGAAATTCTCTGCCCAACAGACCCAGAGATACTAAAATGTATGTGTGCTGAAAAGATTAAATTTGTAGCACCATGAAGGTCAGTGTATTTGCTGGCCTGAGGATAAAATACATTTAATAATTACCATATCTAGCATAACAAACATTAATATGAGTACAATCCACCAAAAGATCAACAGCACAGAGTCCAATCATACTCAAAGGAGCTGCATGAAAGCACTTTTTTCATTTTGATGAAGTTTCAAGAGGTGATTTACTTTGTGTATTGTGCCCCTTGTCAATAGCTAAAACTTTCTGGATTAGAGCTGGAAACAGCCAGGTTGAAATCAGTGCACTCCATTGGTGGTCACTGGGAGATCTTTATCCATTCATACTCTCTCGGTATGTCCTACATTGCAAAATTGTTGATAGGATAAAATGGATGAAGGTGAATGAGTAAGCCATGTATGCTTCCTCGAGTACCTTGGAGAAACAGCAGGATAAAAATCTGAAAAAGAAAATACCATGACTGGAATTCTGCATAGGGAGATTTCCCTCTGGTATGTTTCTACATCTCCATAGCTACATTGCTCAAAATCCACTTTTTAAGCAATACAGCTGCCCTCAACCATGACATTTCCACACTACTGAAAAGTAGGGAGATCAAGAGAGACGTATCCAGCCATTTTTTGTAGCTGGATGTGCTGCAACAGGCTCTGGGGTCACTGGGAGGTCTATAGAGATGATGTCCTTGCAAAGTCAGCTACAGAAAATAGATGGATGTTGTCTCTGCTGATTCTCCCCACTTCCCATAAACATGGAAATGGAGATATTACTTAAAAGTTGGATGTGGAGAGGGATTTTAATTTTTGAGCATTTCGAAAAGAATTCTGATCTCTGCAGCAAGAGCAACAACAACCAACAATGGGTCATGATAGTATAAGGTGAACTTACCCTTTTATAACTATCAGGATGACAGCACCTATTTTCTGGTATTATCCCTGGTTTGTAAGACCTGAGCAGGTGCTAATGACCATGGCTTTTTGAATGTTTCTCATTCATAGGGTTTCAAGTAATGACAGCAAAGAAAATAAATAATGTTTACAATGGTGCTTTCTCTTGCTTCTGCTTTTTTGTTGTACATAAGCTAAGTGTAGTGTGAAAACCAGCAAATAAAGAATGGGCTAAGAAATAAATAAGGGATACGTTACAAATCTTTCTCTAATATGCATATGAGATGAAAAACAACAGCAGGTAGGAAGTGAATGTGGAAGAAAACAACAAGTTAGTTTTGCTCAGACCAGTAGTAGACTTAACCTTCTGCCACTCAGCAGCAGTAATCACAAACTGCTTCCCTGTCTAGTCATTATCAGCTAGTTGCTTTATGTAAGCTTCACAGAAGTAACTTGTCAGGACAGTCTTGAAAATTAGCAAGTTGATAACTTAACAGATTTTGATTGTCAGCAAAAGCAAGGGCATGGATACTAGTGCTGCAAAAGAAGTGTTGGCTAAGTTTGTATATTTTGATGGTCCATATAACAGATTTCACTTGGTGAGAATTTCCCCAGAGTTTAGCAGAGCTAGACTGTGGTGGAATGAAGCATATGTCTTGAAAGAAATATCCTTCATTCCACCACAGCCTAGCTCTGATCACTTTTCATATTGGTTGGTCATGGGCCCTGGAAAAGAGAGGGGGGCTTAAATCCCTCCAAAGTCTAAAGCAGAGGGGTATGAGCCCCTCCTGAAATAATCAGCAAAATTGGATCACCAAAGCTCCTGTTTAGTTTGAGTCCCCTCAGAAGTGGGGATCAATCAGAAATGAATTAATGATAGAGTACATTTAAAAAAACACATTTATTTTTGTTGAGCCCTCCAGGAATAAATGAGGCTTCACATACACTGTCCTGTGTATATTTACTTGGGAGTTAGCTACACTGAACAAAGGGAGAGAATAATGAATGAAAGAAGTTTGAACCCTGTCCAGTGCTCAAACCAATACACTACGCTGACATTCTTTGAATGGTGCAGAGGCTTTATATTAACCAGGAACTTCCTTTATTGGAACTTCTTTTATTGGCCTGCTTACACATATTCAATTGCTTTGTTTGGTTTTTTACGATGTGTGGGATTTCTCCTAGAAAAAAGCCCATATTTTGCTGCTTTCTGCTAAGTCAAGGAAAATACCATCATTCTTCCTGAAGCTGTGCTTTTGCATAAGTTATATTTTTCTATATATTTGCTTTTTCTTAAAGTTAAGTTTTGAGAATTATTTTTAGAAACCTAATAGACATTTTCTTGCTTGATCAGTCTCTGGGCTGATTTAAGAAGATAGGAACTGCTTTTCTGGATGGGACCAAAGCTCTATCTAGTCCAACATATTGTTCACCAGTGGCCAATCGGTTGCTATAGTATGACAAATAGAGGGCATCTTTCACCTTGTGTTACCAGCAACTGATACATATAGCTATAATGATAACTGCAGGTAGCACAAAATCACTGATGATCCATTTATTGAATATTTTTAAAGTCACCCAACTTGGTAGCCATCACTATATTTTATTTAAATATGCCATGTATGAAAAAGCACCTCCTTTTTCTACTGGTTCTTATTCTTTCACCATTCAGTACCAGTGGATGAACTTGGGCTATCTAGTATGATAAGACATGCTTCAGTTTATATATTTCTATTATATCTCCTGTTTCTTATATCTTTCTTAACCTAAATAGCCACAGACTTTACCATTTTCCCTCACATGCAAATTGTTCCAATCTCTTGGTCATTTTCATTGCCTTTTCTTCCCCCCTCCCCTTTCCTTCTCTACAATATCCTTTTTAGGTATTGTAACCAGAACCAGATGTATTTGTATCATGGATTTGTATATGGGCAGTATGATACTTGCAGGTTTATTTTGTAAATTTTTTTGCCTTTTTTAAAAATGGCAACCACATGTTTACATGATCCCAAGATCCTTGGAAGTCATTGCTAGCTCAGATCCTATCGCTGTATATATATATGAAGATGAGATTTTTGATCCAATAGGCCAGAGGTAGGCAACCTTTCCCCTTTAAGGGCCGAGGGACTTCAGCTCCCAGAATCCCAGGAGCTATTGGCCAACATGGGACTATTGGCCAACATGGCTGAGGCTTCTGGGAGCTGAAGTCCCTCGGCCCTTAAAGGGGAAAGGTTGCCTACCCCTGCAATAGGCAGATCTCTGTTCAAACTCTTTGTTCACAAATCACCACTTGGTCTAGTCATCACTCTCACAGCTTCATCTAATTCACAAGATTGCTGTGAGAATAAAAGAGAAATGAACCATGTATGCTCCTTGGATTTCTTGGATGATAGATAGTATATATATGTGTGTGTGTGTGTGTGTGTGTATATATATATATATATATATATATATATATATATATATATATGGGAGGCTAGAATCCTTTATGCACTATGCTGCTATGTAACAAGAGTAATTATGTAGTTATGTAAAGAATTCTGGTCTGATCCCCACTTACCAATCAATAGGCACTGCACTTAATGGGAGGTCTTTACCCTTTTACACCGAAAGTAGCTAACTAAACTTCCCATCTCCTTACATGAGCTATATCAATAGTAACAGACAGAAAGAGGGTCCCTGTTGCAATCTTCCATCACAACAAAGATTGCATACACAAGAGGAGGAGACCATCAGTCAGACACTTCTTGAGCTACAGGGAAATAGCCCTCATCAATTGTAGTGGCCTTTTCTTGGTAAGTGGGGATTGGGAGATTTTCATGGTCCTTATGCATCCCCTAAATGAGGGGCTACATAGTGGTTGTGAATACAAAGCAGTCATGAATGCACAACTCTCAGATGCACATTGATAACCTAGTAGGATTTTGCAAATACAAGTTGCCCAAGCTACTGTCTTTTGTTTTCATAACAATTTAGCACCTCAATTTTTATTTTTTCATCTATTGAACATTATATCAGTAGCCATAATACAGAATTATCTTCTATTGGTTGTAAAAATAATTTTGCAGCAAGTTGTTGCAATATTATTCTGACAACAATTTTTTCATACAGTAAAAAAAAGGAAAAATTAAATTTGTATTAAACTAGCGTGCAAATAGGATCCTAATACACAGTGACATTTATATTGTGAAACACAGTGGAGTCGGCTCTTTAATGCAAAATTAATTTCGATAGAGGAGAATTTCTCCAGTTCAATAGCTGAAAAAAAAAATAGAAATGGTAACAAATTTAATAACAGATTGCTTTCTCCCTCCAGGAACTAGATTACAAAAATATTGGAGACAGACATCAGTTTGTAAAAGAGGCAAGAGAAGGAAATTGAAAAGATCAAAATAATTCACTCACCCATCTCTGGATTCTCCAGATGTTCTCTCCTAATATCTATGAGTGACACAGGAAGCTATATGCTATGCATAGAGGATCATGTTGTGAATTTACAGATTGTGAAGGGGATGGCTTCCCATTCCAATATATAATCAAAAAGCCAAACAATATACTAATCAAAAGTGGAAGGGAAAGGGGTCAGGTGGCCTAGATTCCATCACATTGATGAGTATAGCAGTGCTGAATATTTATAGCTGACATCTCTCATTTGAATTTTCTCCTTTTGCTTTCACTATGTGCATATGCATGGAGATATTGTATCATTCAGTCCAATAAATATGAGAGAGAGGAAATACAGTCAGGAGTGTGTCTGAGTTATGGATTCATTCAATTAAGCATTTTGAAAGTCATAATTGCTTCAGGCCTTAGATTGAAAAGCATATCTTTAAATAATAAAATAAAATAAAATAAAATAGAAAACACAAAGTAGTGATCTCAGGTAGCTGCTTATTAAATTTTCAACAAAATACAATTATAATAACAGGTTTAAATTGATTGCTCAATGAGTTTAAAATAAATACTGCCAAATAGATAACTAAAGAAATAGTGTCTTATAGCTAAGCTTTATTTAGTGGGTAAGCTATACAACCAGACTTGTTTCTGGAACATCTAGGAGGGACCTCATCACTCGGGTGTTGAGGTCCCTCCACTGGCTGCCTATTCGCTTCCAGACCCAGTACAAGGTGTTGGTTATCACCTTTAAAGCCCTAAATGGCTTGGGTCCAAGTTATATCAGAGACCGCCTCCTCCCATATAAATCCTCCCCGCGCACTCCGTTCCTCTGGAAGGAAATTTTTAGAGCCAAAAAAGGCAAGGTTATCTGCAACCTCCCAGAGGTCTTTTACTGTAATTGCCCCCAGACTCTGGAACGACCTGCCAGACGAGATCTGTCAGTTAACATCCTTGGACTGTTTTAAAAAGGCTGTCAAGACGGATCTCTTCCGGCAGGCCTTTCCAGATTAAATAGCCGGTCTTGGGTTGTCTTTATAAATTGGATATTATGTAGCTCTTGGCTCCCTCACGGTGACAACCGAAACATCGCATCGGGTTTGTAACTGATTATTGTTTATTCTTTATTGCTTATTGTTTTAATTGTAATTGACATATTGATTTTATTCTGTAATTGTTTAATACTGTTTTAAGGGTGGGAGGGACATATTTTGTATTGAATTTTATGCTGTTAACCGCTCGGATTGGGAAACCATTGGGCGGTATACAAATAAATTTTATTATTATTATTATTATTATTATTATTACAGAACTTTATTATTTATGGAGATTTGAAGAGGTTCCCATAGTTTTACAACAGATAGCCAGATCCAGCAATTCAAAAGGAAACACAAGTGTTTGCAGTCTGGGGCAGTCTCTGAGAGTTTAGCACTTAGGCAAAGCCAAGTCAAAATGAACGCTGGTGGGTAAGGATACTGTGGACTGCTGAAAAGACAAATAAATGGGTCCTTGAGCAGATCAAGCCTGAAGTCTCCCTAGAAGTCAAGATGACTAAACTGAGACTGTCATACTTTGCACATATAAAGAGAAGACATGAGTCCTTAGAAAAGACAATCATGCTTGATAAAGTAGAAGGCAGTACAAAAAAAGGAAGACCACATTCCAGATGGATAGATTCAATCAAGGAAGCCACAGCTCTGAGTCTGAAAGACCTGAGCAAGGCTGTTGATGACAGGGTGACATGGAGGTCTCTCATTATGGTGTTGCTATAGGTTGAAGTTGACTTGATGGCAGTTAACAACAAAGCTTCCTGCAGTACTGGAACAAGTTTAGCTACTACACTGTAGCACCTACTGAGTTTCTCCCCAACACCCAGGAGTGATCAGGTAGTCAGGTGAGGAAAACCATAAATTGAGATTTATGGTGCTTTTTAAAAATATATACTACATTGTTCAAAAGACCATATGATGAACCCTGTTACATGAATCTAATTCAGCATCCTGTTTCTTAACATGCTTACCAATCAAGGAATACTCTTCAAATGCCCTAATATGACAGGGACAGCCCCAATTAATCCTTTAATGTCCCATTTTTCCAACTACTTTTAAAATGTCTCAGTTTCCCTCTCTTCCTTCCACTTTCTGCCTTCTTTTTTGGCTTGATTCAGTTGCTGCAGACTGAGTTCAAAGTGCAAACATAGGGTGTTCAGCAAAATTAAGTCAGCAGGAAAGAGGAGAACAGATGATGGATGAAACCGATTATCTTGATCCGTTTCAAACCGGCTTCAGGACAGGATATGGAGTTGAGACTGCCATGGTTGCTCTGACCGATGACCTCCGCCTGGGCATTGACAGGGGTAGTGTGACCCTGCTGGTGCTCTTGGACCTCTCAGCGGTCTTTGATACAATAGATCATGCCATCCTCTTGGATCGCCTGAGAGAGTTAGGAATTAGAGGCACTGCTCTGCAGTGGTTCCGTTCCTTTCTCTCGGGTAGATCCCAGAGGGTGAGGCTCGGGGACAGTTGTTCTTCTAAAATAGAGCTTAATTGTGGCATCCCCCAGGGCGCCATCCTGTCCCCGATGTTATTTAACATCTACATGAAGCCGCTGGGAGAAATCATTCGGAGGCATGGAGCGCGGTGTCATCAGTACGCTGATGAACCCAGATATACTTCTCCATGACCAGATCATCGACTCAGACTTCAGATGGCATCTCTCCTCTCAATGACTGTCTCAGAGTGGTAATGGATTGGATGAGGAAAAACAGATTGAAGTTAAATCCAGACAAAACAGTCACAGGCCCGAAACCAGACTGGATGGAGTCACACTCTCCTCTAAGGACTGTGTTCGCAGTTTGGGGGTACTCCTAGATTCGTCACTTCACATGATTAGTCAGGTGAATGCGACGGTCAGGAATGCCTGTTACCAGCTTCGGCTGATATGCCAACTGCACTCTTATCTGGACATGAGGGATCTGGAAACTGTGGTGCATGCTCTGGTAACCTCACGTCTGGATTACTGTAACACACTCTACATGGGGCTACCCTTGTGCCTAACCCGGAAACTGCAATTGGTGCAAAATATGGCAGCCAGGTTAATCTCTGGAACATCGAGGAGGGAGCACATAACAGCTGTGCTTAAATCCCTCCACTGGCTGCCGATTAGCTTCTGGGCACAGTACGAGGTGTTGATTTTAACCTTTAAAGCCCTACATGGCTTGGGTCCAACTTATCTCAGGGACCGCCTCTTCCCGTACGATCCCCCCCGCGCCCTTCGGTCCTCTGGGAGGAATCTTCTGCAGCCTATGAAAGACTAGGCTGGTGCAGACCTCCCAGAGGACCTTCTCTGCAACCATTCCCAGACTATGGAATGGCCTGCCAGACGAGATCCGTCTTATTACCACCCTTGCTGTCTTTAAGAAAGCAGTAAAGATGGATCTCTTCCGGCAGGCCTTCCCAGAATAACCTTCCGGCCCAATTGGAGTGACTGCCACCCCTCTCCCTTGTATTGTTGCTGCTTCCTGTTTTTATTCTATTTTTATATTTTATAGTACTATTGTATTTTAATCTTTGCTTGTTTAATTCAGTTTTAAGGGGGGTGGGTGGGCCGGAGAGAGGGTTGAGGGAATGTTTTTTAACTGTTGCCTGTTTTAATATGTTGTACCCCACCCCGGTTGCCTAGCAGAGGGGTGGGCTAGAAATAAATTTATTATTATTATTATTATTATTATTATTATTATTATTATTTATGATGGAATCTTGAACTCCCTGTATACTCAGGTAAAAGCAAACTGCTGCAGCCTCTCCTAATTGATGTTTTCTTCCTCATTAACACCTTTTGCCATCTTGACCACAGTATGGAATTATTTGATCACATGCATCCTGATTTTCATCTGTGAAATGTTGGAAGGTATTCAAGAAAGCCCATGAGCAATGTTGGATGTCAGTAGCTCCCAGTCTCCAAAACTTTGGGAAGATTAGCACTATGCTGGGGATTTAAAATATTTTGGAATTTTCCCATCCTGATCAGAACCTCATTGAAAAATTGCCAACCTCCAACCTCCTCATTTTTGGGGTGTGTGGGTGGAAAGTCTCATGTGAGATTAATTTGGATAGTGCTTTTGGACATATTTTATTTTAAATGGTGAAAGAATAAGGATCAGTTGGCATTCATATACCTACATGCAATGTTTTGAAGAAAAAACACGGAATTGTGAAAAATAATGGGGGAAATGTACAAAACCTCACAAACGTCTTTTTCAAACAATTGAAAATGTGAATCCTTTCTTTTTCATGCTCATCTCTATACTATACTCTGGTAATCTGAGCCAGCATGGTGAAGTGGTTTGAGCACTAGACAACAACTCTTGAGACCAGGGTTCAAATCCCCACTCAGCCATGGAAACCGACTGGGTAACCTTGGGTAAGCCACACACTCTCAGTCTCAGAGGAACACAATGGAAAACCTCCTCTGAACAAATTCTGTCAAGAAAACCCAGTGATAGGGTTGCCATAAGTTGGACACAACTTAAAGGCATAACAACAAACAACAATCTGAACTACCAAGCTTTCCACACTATGTCTCTCTTCAGTTAAAATCAGGACAGAGAATCCCAGTATTATTAGACTGCAACTCCCAGTAGTCCTCACAATTGGCTATTCTATCCAGAGTCCAACAACATCTGGAGAGCCACATGATTCTTAGCATTGTCTCTGTATCTATATATCTAAAGCAACATATATCTCTCTATCAGTACAGGTAATGAAGTTAAATATGGAAGTGTGAAAGGGAGATGGAAGAACAATGCTTAGAATGGCTTTGGAAGTTGGAAGTACTGTAGTCTTACTTGACTTTAATGTGTTTTGCAGTCTACAGATATTCCTGTTTCTTTTGGTACTCTTGATCCTTCAAAGGAGCTTATAGCTTATGACCAAGATGTACCACCAAAGCTCTCAATCATAGCTACAATATGGTGAAATCTACAGAATGTGGAGAAAGACTGTGGGTTGTGCTATGCATAATTCAATAGCCATGCATATAGAAGGAAGTGTGAGTTAAGGCTCTGATTTGGTGTTCCAGGGTTCTATAAAATATACCAGAATATTTATATCAGTTCACAATTTTCTCTTTTTATGTTCATAGGAACCTAGCCTATGACGTGAGAGATGTTCACTGTTTCTTCCTCTTGCTGGGCAAAAGAGGCTGTCAAATAAATATAATAAAAGATAGGAATAAAATAAGTATAGGCTAGGCCAAGTAAACCAATCAGTTCTCAGTTAAGAAACAACATGTGTTCTGTTGTGAATGCAGCAATAATTCCACCTCTTTGAATACACTATGAATGAATTACTTGGCAAGCAGGGTGAAGTATAGCCAGTTGCCAGCTGTTGTATTTAAGACTGGTTCAGATTAGAATAGAGATGCACAGCATTTAAAGTTTATGGTTTAAATGTGTACCCATGGATCACCATAGAGACAGCTCAGCCAGTAAAGTTGTAGGGGTGGTGGTCAATGTAAACCAAATGGCAAATCAGTGGGTGTTTAAGGTGCATGAGATGGTTATTCTGCATGCATTGTGGGGGATGAATATTGCAGGAGATGCCCTTGGCTGCAGCACAACAAATGGTTGATAACATCAACTCTGATCACTGGAAGCTAGATGAGGGAAGAAGGGATCTTTGTGAATTCCATTCCATGCATACTCCTTTAATTATTGTGAAACTGTAGGGGCTAGATGAAGTGACCTGAAGCTGCAGACAGCCATTCCAGTTAAAGGTGCATATATTTGCACCATGATAGACACCTGGAAATCATGTGTGTGCATGGGCAAACTCCTTTGAATCAGATTTAGATGTGGGTTTTCAAAAATATTTTTTAAAAAAATCTTCAGAAAATACCTCTGTCCTTTCAAAGTCATATTTTGGATTCTACCATACACCTCTGATGAAGTTGTTCCTAGCACAGGGGGTAGGCAACCTTTCCTCTTTAAGCACAATAGGATATGATCCCTCCAACCATGCCCACTCTCACATCTGGCCACCCATAGACAGCCTTTTCCTTTCCTGCACTGACCTTTGTTGTTGCTCTGATGCAAGTAAATAAAGAAAAGAGGTCAGTCTCCCATCCTTCCTACAGTTGCTTTCCAAGTATTCCATCTATCTGGTACACATACGTGTCAGACATTAGAGAAAGGGGAGGGACTGAGAATCTCTTATCACTTCTTTGGTAGAATAATTATCAGGCAAAAATAAGGGAATGCTGAAGTTTCTCTCTCACTCTTATGTAAACCCAAGCTGTAGAAGTATTTTGAGGGTCCTCAAGGTATAAAAACAACTGTACTGAGGAAAGATATTACATATCTTCCTGGATTCATCTTCCAAACTGTGCTCCAGCGACATGTGGACATAATGCTGGTACAGGTTCCAGTGATGTCTGGCAGCTCTTTTGTCAGTGAGGCAGTGAATCAACTCTGGGTTTTAGTCCAAACTTTGTAAAGAGCTAACTAACCCAAGCTCTGTGGTCAGACTAGCTTCAGCACCTTGGGTAGGCCCTTTAATCTCTCTGTCATGGCTTGTGGTTCCCATGGCAGTGGATTGGTAAATCCACTCCAGGTTTAAAGTGCTGAATTGTCATGATTCATGAACCAAGATTTGAAAAGCCACAAAAACATAGCAGTGAGATTCACATTTTCAATTGTCTGGAAAAGACTTCTGAGAGGTTTTGTACATTTCCCCCATTATTTTTCACATTTCACATTTCCGGGTTTTTTCTTCAAAACATTGCATGTAGATGTATGAATGCCAACTGGGGCCTTGGTGTGGGCTATGCATTCCAGATCATCAAAATTTAGTTCTCTTGAACCCCACTGTATTTTGGGATTATGGAAAGGCAGCCAATCTATTCCCAGGATCACTTGATAGCATGATGTGTGGCCCAAAACAAAGTAGATTTTCCTCCAGTATTCCCCCCCCCCACCAAACTGTCTCAGTCCTTTCCCTGGCAGGCTTTCCCCCTATGGCAGATCTGTCCATTTGATCAGATTTTTAGTGCCCAGCCCCATCCTCTGAACTATTTCTGGGCTGATGAAGCATTAGGAGCACCCTGAGTCTATAGCCACCACCAGGTTTATAGTCTGTTCCCTTCTCCGGTCTTCCATCTTAACATCCAAGGTATATAAGGGGATACCTCCACACACCCTTGAAATACAGCACTGTGGGTTTATGGCTGGTCTCCTGCTGCCACCTGAGGCTGGCCATTGAAGTTTTCCACCAACTCCACATTGTCCTCCAACTCTGCCATGTCTGACATTATCCCTGGCTCTGTATCATCTGCTGGCCACCTTGAGGGTCCAGCCACTTGGTCCCTTGCTAGTGCACTGCTGGTCTCCCATCAGAGAGGAAGAGAGTGCTCCCTTCAGCGATGTGCCCTGTGAGTGGTCCTTTTGATTGGGACATTCAGCAATCAGGTGCCCCTTCTGCCTGAAGGCAAGGCAGAGTCAGAGCATCCTCCACCATTCATACCCTGATTCATAAGCCTTGTCCCCCTTGTGTTTTATTTATTTAGTTATTTATTTGGAGTATTTATACCCCACTTTTCAGCCAAAAAGCTACCAGAGTGGCTTACAAATGATTAATTAAACATTTCCCTGCCCTCAGGCTTACAATCTAAAAAGACAAGGCATAAAAGGAGAAAGGAATGGTGGTGGGGAAGAGAATAAGTCCACCAGATCTTCTTTCCCTCTGAAGCCTGGATCAAGGCAGATGGACTGGAGGGAAGGCCTTCTTACTGTGGCTAGGCATGATGGAGCTGGCCTGCTGTTCTCTCCTTCTGGATGATGGTGGATGGAGAGAGGGCCTTCTTCTTTTTCAGGCTAGGCCCGATGGAGTGGGCCTGCCTTTCTCTCCCTCTGGATGATGGTGGATGGAGGAAGGGCCTTATTCCTTTTCAGGCTATGCCCAATAGAGTTGTGGTGGAGTCTCCTTTGGAGGTCTTTAAACAGAGGCTGGGTGGCCATCTTTGATTTTGACTTCCTGCATGGCAGGGGTTGGATTGGATGGCCTTTGTGGTCTCTTCCAACTCTATGATTCTATGATTCTATGAGTTGGCCTGCCCTTCTCTCCCTCTGGATGATGGTGGATGGATGGAGGGCCTTCTTCTTTTTCAGGCTTCCTCTGGATGAGGGAGTGGCTTGGGTTTGAGTTGGCTCCCTTGCTCACTCCCAGTTTCCATTGCGACATTAAGTGGATCCCCTTCTTTGCCATTTTGGCTTCCCCTGCCAGTTGGACCCACTCCCTCACTGTCTGAGGGTTGTCGGTTCTCCTCATTCATTTCAGCAGGTCCAGTCATAGGCCCATCTTGAAATGCTGTACTTCAGTCACATCAGGCCAGTGCAGGACTTGAGCTGCCAATCCCCTGAATTCTGTTGCATTTTCTGTTACAGAGCAGGCTCCCTGCATGAGCACCATCAACGTTGTTTGAGTGTTCTCCTGGAAAGGGTCCTTGAATCAAGCTCATAGTGCAACCATGAATTCAGGCAGACTCTCCAATTCTGCAGCTCTGGCATCAAAAAGTTGCTTGAGCCAGTCAGCTGCTTCCCCTTCTAGGTGGGAAGTCATGCACTTTTGCAACCTTGCTCAGGGCCCCACTCCCGCATGTGCACTGCCACCTGGGCAAAGAAGTAGGATAGCTGATTTGCTCTCCCATCGAACCACACTCCCAGTTACCTGGCTGTTAGGTTCTGAGTGCAACTGATGGGGGCTCTGGCTGGCATTCCTTGTGCTTCACACAGGGCCAATCTCTGCTAACTCGTGGATCGGACTGGTGTGGAATTCTTACGATTTCTCTCAAGATTCTTACGATTTCTCTCAAGATGCTTACGAACAGCCACAGCTTTCTTGATTAAAAACTGGTGTGGAAGCTGCTTCTGCTATGGTGCCTATCTGCCTCGAGTTTGTTCTACTTTTTGGACTGGTGGTCCCATCATGTTTCTGATGAGCTGGGCCACAACCTATTGGTTGCCAAATTCCACTGTGCTCGATTCCCTTCCAGTGATCCCCACTGTCGTGATGACCTTGCACTGGTCATTGGCATTCAAAACCACCCGTTCTCCTCCACTTTGCTTAGTGGGTTCTCTGGGGCTTCTTCCCAAAGCCTGCCTGATGTTTCTTCATCCCCCTTGTAATCTGTGGACCAGTCCTCTCAGTCTTCATCATGTAGGGGCCATTCCGCTCTGCATCACTGCACCGCCAGCCGGGCTCCTGCTTGAAGCCACCTGCTGCTCTCTGTGCCTCCCTCAGCTCCTTGGGGTCTTCTCTTTCCAGCTCCCTGGCCAGAATTATCTCACCTTTTCTGGGCTGTGGCCACTTGGCTTCTGGTCTGTTCACCTGGGAAGGCTCCTCCTGAGCAGTTTTGCCTCAGGCTGAATGCAGCTGCATCATACAAGGCTTTAGAGGGAGATGTGACTCAGTTTCATGTTTCACAAACCAAGGTTTGAAAAGCCACAAAAACATAGCAGTGAGATTTGACTGACAATTTATTTGGATTACAAAATAAAGATTTGCTTCAGACCAGTTGGAGTCAAATCTAGGTTCTGCCCCCAAATGTCCCACTTTTAAAAATTTTCTTTCCAGACCCCCCCCCCCTTTGTCCAGCCTCAGTCTGCGCTCCTTCTAACATATAAAAGAGGTCTTTAAACTGGCCACTCTACTTCCTAACTCCTTATCAGCCCATCTTTCCCAAGGCTTTGTTGAACACTTCTTCACTCAGGAACTACTAAAGTCATATATCTTAACTACCCCAGCCATCTGTCTCCAATTTGCATTTCAATTAAACTACAGACCTTTCTGCTGTTTGCTTTCCATAGCGCTGTTTCTCTCTACCCATCATCCCCATCATATTGGAATATCACTACATCACTACTACTGTATCCTCTCATATTTCTCATCATGGCAGATTCTAGCTTTTCATCATAGCAGATTCTGACATGAAGCTTGTTTATGCTAGAATTAGCTAGGTTAAGGGGCTTATTGCATTATCTTTTAAAATCAGCCTTCTGGGATGCAGCCTGGACATGGCATGGAGGTGGAAATTATCTCATTGTAATTTGCCGGCGAATTGCCGGGCAACTGCAGCGTGGGTCCCAGCTGCACTCAGCCGGCCACTTTTTGAAAATGAAAAGCTCCTGAGGTTTAATGGCAGTTGTCTGAGTGTGGCTGGGACCCAGGCTGCAGTCACCTGGCAATTCAGTGGCAAATTACAATGTGATAATTCCTGCCTCCATGCCATGTGACAGCTGCATCCCATAGGGCTGATTTCAAGTTAAAAGTTAATGCAATAAGCTCCTAATTATGGACAACTCCTTTAAAGTTTGAAATAAAATCCAGAATAGATTCACTACCATACTGATGTTGAAGAGACACTGAGAGATTCTCCACTGATGCAGCAGTTGTGTGCTTGGACTAGAGAAAGCCTCTTCATTTATAGTCAAAAGTGCATGTGTGTATCAGAACTCTCAAGTCAACAGGAAGTAACTGGAGATGTGTGATCAGTCTTCACTCTTAATGTAATTAATTGTTTGAATTTATATTCCATCTCATGTCCTGAAGTCTAGGTAATGGAAATGAATTGTGTTAAATCTAAAATGTAATTCCATCCTAGAAAGTTTCTTCTGTGCTTGGGGAGTCCTGAGGGTTGGATGAAAAAACACAGAAGAATAAAGATCTTTCTTTCTTTCTTTCTTTCTTTCTTTCTTTCTTTCTTCTTCTTTTGGTTGTTCAAGAATTTACAGCAGTTCTCCTACAGATACAACATAATTGCTAGATGCTACATATTATAGCACCACAGGAACTCAACCAGTAATGCTTGTGTTTATATTTGCAGAAAAGTGCAAATGGCTAATTATCTTTTGCTTGCTATTCCTTGGATCAAAGCCATATTTAAATTTAAAATAATGAGACCGATAATCTGTGTGTTTTGGATTGATCCAGAATATGCACTAAAAAATACAAAAAGTGTGATATTTGGAGACAGTTCTTGGAAAAAGTGTTTATAAAATGCACATACAATGTATATAATTTTCACATATAGGCTTTGTGAAAAGTGTAGTCAGAATAAAATATGACACTTATGGATGCATTACCTGGAGTTAAATATCCATACTGATCCATATTTATGATTTCTTTCTACAGTGAGGCCTTGATATCGACTAGTGTTTGGTTCCAGGACCACACCTCCACCACTGTGAATCCAAAATCTGTGGATATTCAAATCCCATTATATACAATGGTGTAGCAAAATGGTGTACTTTAAACAAAATAGCAAAACTAAACTTTTGTTCTTGGAATAATTGTTTAAAAATATTTTCAAGCCATGGATGGTTGAATCCATGGATGTAGAATCCACTGATAAGGAGGGCCAACTCTAATCAATAACATGGCACTATTGCCACAATTGTAACTGCCCCCCTCCAAGCCTACTTTACTGGGCATCAGTTGTTCTGAGAGAAGGAGGTCCATTGTAATGGCAAGCCGGGCATGAGTGGATGGTGACTCTACTCCTCCTCCCATCCAGAGAAGCTGGGACAATCAGAACTAGGGCCCTTGTCACACTTCTGTGTCACAGTATCACTGGTTGTCAGGATGGGGGTGGAAATGTCATCCACCCACACCATGATCACCAGCAGAATATATCGCCTTCTCTTGCTGCACTAATGCATGGTTAAAGTACATTGGACCCAAAGATTCTACTTAATTACATATTTGTAACTAAGGGCCTAAGCAGACTGCCAGAAATAGTGCACATTAAATTGAGGCACTGCCCTGGCTCAGTGCTAGGGAATCATGGGAACTGTAATTTATTGTGGCACCAGAGCTCTCTGACAGAGAACGCTCAATGTCTCAGAAAAAAATGCAATTCCCATGATTCCCTAGCACTGAGCCAGGGCAGTGCCTCAATTTAATGTGCACTATTTCTGGCAGTCTGCAAAGGCCCTATGGTCCAAAACACACTGCAGAAATAATTCAGTCTGAAACTGCTTTGACTGCCCTGGCTCAGTACAAGGGAATCCTAGGAATTGTATTTTATTGTGGCACCAGAGCTCTCTGACAGAGAGCTAAATGTCTCACAAAATTACAGTTCCCAGAATTCCCTAGCATTGAGCTAGGGCATTTAAAAGTTAAAGGTAAAGGTATTCCCCATTCATTGTCAAGGTTGTCAAGTCGTGTCCGACCATAGGGGGTGGTGCTTATCTCCATTACTAAGCCAAAGAGCCAGCATTGTCAGAGACTACTCTGTGATCATGTGGCCAGCATGACTGCACAGAACACTGTTTACCTTCCCACCTAAGTGGTGCCTATTTATCTACTTGCATTTCCATGCTTCCAAACTACTAGGTTGGCAGAAGCTGGGACTAGTGACAGGAGCTCATCCCCATCATGCAGCAGCCAGGCCTCGAACTGTCAGCCTGCAGAATCAGCGTCTTAACCACTTAAACCACTGCACTTAAAGTGGTCTCAAACTGGATTATTTCTGCAGTGTGTTGTGGATCTAAGTATGTTGGTTGGAAATCCATATCAGCTTCTTAGTTATGTGTATGTAACTAAGTAGTCCATACAGAATTCCAGCCAACATTTAAAACACACACACACAATTTGATGTCGAAATGTGATGAGATGAACCTAAGAATTATGAATGGAAAAACTGGAAGAAGTTAAAATTGACATAATTATTCCATTTCTGTTTTTGCTCAATTTTAGTGACAAAATGCCTGCCAGAACTAAGGCATTATGGGTGTAAGTACACTGTAATCATAATGCAGTTTGACACAACTTTAACTGCCATGAACAAACCTGTAGAATCTTGGGATTTAGAGTTTTGAGGGGCACCTGTACTCTTTGGCAGAGAAGGCTGAAAACATGCAAAACTACTAATTCCAGAATTCCATAGAATGAAGTTAATGAAATTAAGGTGGTGCCAAACTGCATTATTTCTACAGTGCAAATGCACCCTATGGTGTTTATCTGAAAAAGATCTTGGTGCAATAGTGTAATGTAGCAGAAAATTGATAGCTATAGCAATATAGCAATAGCATGTACATTTCTATACCACCCATCAGTGAACTCAGCACTCTCTAAGTGGTTTATAATCTGTAAGCTAATTGCCTCCCAACAAGCTGGGTACTCATTTTACCAACCTACAAAAGATAGAAGGCTGAGTCAACCTTGGAGCCCCTGGGATCAAATTCACAACCTTGTGGCTGTGGCACTGGCATTTAACCACTGTGCCACCAGGGCTCCTTAATTACTATCAGCAGAATATAATGATTATTTCAAGTAACATTGCTGCTGCTGCTGCTGCTGCTGTTGCTGCTGCCACCCCTTCCTCCTCTTCCTCCTCCTTCCTCCAGTTTCACTATGTAGGATTCATTATCACATGAGACATGCATATTTATATACCATTGTTAGTTTTAGTGCCATTTTCTCCTGCTTTTTCTCCCTTGTTATTTTTTGCTGCCTAAGCTAGACATGGCTCAGGGAGAGTTGTTTTCAGCAACTGTCTGAATGATGACAGGTAATAATTTGACTACATACCATGCTCTGCTGGGAGTCTGGGTGCACCAGCTGTTTTTCCAGATGTGTCCTTGCTGAGTGAAGATGGACCTGGCACCAGTTATCCATGCCCTAGTTAATTCCAGGCTGGATTATTGCATTGTGATGCCTTTAAAAACACTCCAGAAATGTCACATTGTGAAAAATGCATCTGCCAGATTGTTGTCTGGTGCCCAAAGATCAGAGTATCTTACTCCCATCATATTTCACCTCTATTGGCTACTTGGTTTTTTCCCACACTAACTTTAAACTGCTTGGTGATGACCCTTAAAGTATTGAATGGCTTGAGATTAGGTTGCAGCAGAAGCCATCTGCTCTGGGGCAGCTCTTGAGGCTTGCATTAAGGGCTCACTTTATTTTTGAAGATGTTTAGTTATGTTAATTTGAGAGACTGAGCCTACTTGGTGGTGGGATCAAGGACATAGATCTCCCTCCCAATGGAGACCCAATCAGGTTGCCAACTTTTCATTTTAGATGGACCTTTTTCTTTTTAAACTAGCTTTTAGCATGTGGTCTGATGTACTCAACAAAGTTGTTTAAATAGTTATTAGGTCCTGCAAGTTCCAATCTGCTACTCTTCCTGATGTTTTGTACTTGAGGTTTTGGAGGGAGTAGTATTTGATTGTATTTCTGTTTTACATGTCACTTGAGCTATCTTCAACAGGAAAATAAGAAATAACTCCCTAATATCTGCTTCCTAGTATCTGCAATTGTTCCTTGCTGGTTGCAACTCTGATTATATTGTGCTGTGGCTAACAACAATTTACCTCAAGAAAGAAGCCAGAATGCAGAGATGATGGCAGTTTACATTTACAATAACATGGAACAACTGGCAAAAGTCCTGAGATAAGTAAATGTATTATGAAATGAGTGGCTCAAACACATGGGGCTCAATCTTTTGGTTTCTGTAAAGGCATCAAATAATTTTGAGGAATTGATTTATCTAATCTGCAGGCAGAGGGAGAAGTCTGCCATCTCATTTTGGTGGGCCTCCACCATCACCTGTACTTTGTCACTGGGCTTTGATAGAACTAGATAGGGAAAAAAGAGGTTGCTGGGGAGGGATCAAATAAGGAACCAAAGCTCCCTGCACTTGCCTGCTTCCACATGGAAATTGAGCCAAGGCTACCCAGGGGGTGGTATTATCCAGAGGAAAGCACCCTTCAATCGCTGGGTGCAATTTTTCACCCCTAGGATCTACCATGGGTTGCACCAAGTCTGGAAATACCTAAATAAATAAATAAACAACACAAGTGGCTGTGGGTCCACTTGAAGTTTAATTTTTTCTCTTCCAGAGTCTTATTTTTTAAGTAAAGGCTCTGGACAATTCTTGCTCAGAACTTTACTCTTGGGAAAAGATTAGTTTGGAGGGGATTAGAAAGGGGAAGTAAAATAGCTATGTAGGGACTCATTGACTACAAAGTGGGTTTGGGTCCACCTGTGATCCTTAGGCTGCATTTTCCACCCCTAGTGCAAAGAGGAGAAAAAACCCAGCCATCTCACCTTACCCCGACGGATACAATCCTGTCAGATCTTGCATATAGTAGCTCCTCTGCTATAGAATCTCTTGCTCACTTTGATTGCCTTTTCTAAAATCTTCTCTGGCATTTACATTGTTGTATGCTATGTTTGCCTTCTCATAACTGTTTGGTATTCACATTTATGATTGTGACATTGCAAATATCCCCCAACACAAAAACACCCATCTCAAATTCCAGGCAGCCACAACAAGGAATGGAATTCTGTGATGCTGGTGAGCAAGACCCTGAAGGATGATGTGTTTGGTCCCTTTCTATCAGCAAGCTGCAGTTGAGCAGGAGGTTCTGATAGGACCCACAGGGGTCCCTGCATCTGTTTTCCCACCACTGCTCACTGACAAGAGGAGCTGGACAAATTATACTTCAGTGCATTCCTGACGTGTGTCCCAAACCTCAGTCCCTCAGTACAGTTGCCTGGATTTCAAGATGGGTTTTCTATATCAGATGAGGAAATGCAGCCTAGCCATAACTTCATAGCTATGTGTCCAATGCAGGTTCTTGTACCATGTCCATGGCTTCTATTCATTGTATTAAGCAAGTGCTGGAACTCCTTGCCACTGTGGCTCTTTACTATGAACATATGTATGCTCAGAAATTTGAGCAACAGTCTCTATTGCTGGGACTGAAACCTTATGAATTTACTGGACTTTATGTTGTGGGCCAAATCTATTACAACTCACAGAAATAGAACAATTAGAACTCACAGAAATCCCCCTTCTTTTAAAAGTTTTGTGCTGCAAATTTTGATGTTAAGATTTAAAGTGAATTGTTGGTCCCAATTAGCATAGACTAGATAATTTCAATTTAGGTATGTTCCATTTATTCAGTGGGCCTACTTTATTTATGACTAAATACTGGGCTTAGTCCTGAGTATTCATCATGCATTCTCTGAAGAAATTGATCTCTTTATTTGGCTGACCTTTGATTTTTATATTCTGTACTGGATTGATCTTTGCTGTTCATCATCTGACTATGAATATTTAACACTATTTGATTGCTGTCATGATATATTAACTTGTTATTTAATACTATTTGATATATCTGTGTTACCTGCTTTCATATTTAATATCTAAATTTAGTATTGCTACCTAGCTTAATATCTGATTTACTAAGTAATATTTGTCATATATGCAATTTCAGATTTGATATCAACCAAATAATTTAAAGGTGCCTATAAGTTTGGGACAGCAATCATATTCATACATGCTTGCTCACCAAGGCCAACAGAGAACAACTCTACATAGATTTTAAAAACCTGGAAAGACTTGGATTATGTACTTGTGCTTTCTGATTTTAGTTTGGAGAGCCAAATAATGTTTACTTCATTGCAAAGTATTTTCTAGGAGCTTGTCATTACCAAGGATGCTTCATTCCTGATCTCCAGGTCAATTTAAATTAATATGGTATTTTACAAATCAAATGTACTTGCCTTTTGTTTTTCCATTCTCAGAACTAGCAACTCATGAATAAGCAGGAAGAACAAAAACAAAACAAAACAAAAAACAAAACAAAAAAGAATTGGAATTTCTTGATACCTCCATAGACTCCCCCCCCCTTTTCTGGGGGCACCCATAGTGATTCATTCCACATACAAATTCCCTTTCCCTAAAAATAGGGGGCCCTGTGGCTACATGCAACTTTCTTTTGTGGCCCTCGACAGCTCCAAAGTCCCTGGAGTGTTTTTTTCCTGGTTATAAATAGAGTGAATTCCCTCTGCTAGAATGTCAGAGCCCCACTGAATCATTCAACATTAAAAAAACAAACCCTACACTTTTTTCCCCAAAAAAACTTTCCCAGAAGGTTCCAAGGGCAGAGTGGCCCGTGGACCTGTCACAGTTGTCCATCCCTGTCCTAGGAAGAAGACATATAGGCAGACATAAACTGTTCATTACATCCTAGAGGCTATGTCAAAGAAGGTTCTATAAAAGCCTTCTAAACTGCCAAATCATTCACTGAAGTAATTCCAAATAAGACCTCCCTATACTGATTGCTTAACTTTCCAGTAGACTATAAGTAAAGATGTATATATGGAAATGTGAAGTTTACATCTCAGAATGTGAAGTAATATGTGACATCTAGGAAGGAAGCTATAATATACCAAGAAAATCAAGCTGCAGCTTTAATATACCCCCCCCCCCCAAATCAAGAAGCATAGTTTACTTTTATCCTACTCTGTCTCAGTGACAACTTTGTACCCAAAGTGCAATGTGTATATATGTAGCATAATCCTGTTATACATATCTGTGATGGACAGCAGAGTCTGAGGGCCTGCCTACTCTGCAGATTGTCCAGTCACAGCCCTGAAAATGTTGGGAAGGAGATGGAGAAAGGACGGGGTGAGAGTGGACAGTTTAACTGCAAATTCGAATTGTTGGTTAGTGGCTATTTGTGTCTGAAGTGTGAAATGGGTGGTGAGAAGAGAGAGAGTAGGGAGGTGGTTAGATCCCAGAGAAAGTTAGAAATTAATACAAAGTTAAAACTGAAAAAAGAAAGAGCTACTACAATGTGAAGTTGTAGGCTTTCATGGCCGGCATCCATAGTTTTTGTGGGTTTTTCGGGCTGTGTGGCCATGTTCTAGAAGAGTTTCTTTCTGACGTTTTGCCAGCATCTGTGGCTAGCATCTTCAGAGAAAAAATGTGAAGTAATATGTGACATCTAGGAAGATGCTAGCCACAGATGCTGGCAAAACGTCAGAAAGAAACTCTTCCAGAACATGGCCGCACAGCCCGAAAAACCCACAAAAGCTACTACAATGCTTGTTGTAATAAAGAAGACTGTTGCTAAATAAATTATTCCTGGTAACTTATCTTCTGTCTGGTTGTTTTATTCAAGGGATTTCAAATACAAATACAGTTCAAATATAAATATTGATTGCCAAAATTTGTAACTCCTAAATCTTTTTAATATTTGATAAGTCAGATGTTACATATATGTCAAATGATATGTACTTCCAAGAGTATATAGTAAGCAGGTGTTGATCTGACAGTGTCTTTTCCCACAGGCCTTATAGGCCTTCTTGCTTGTAGTCTGGATTTCCTATAGCGTGAATATTAACTACTTTCCATGGTCTTGATTCCAAACACTTTGTGCTTCTTTTAGCTTTGAAATTTTTCATTTTGAGATTGTCAGTTTGGCTTGGTATTTTCAGTCCTGAAAGACTCAGAACTAAATTTTCTTAACTCCCTCCCACATTACATATGAGTAATATTCGTATATAATGAAAATTGTTCCTCACCTATTACATGGCAGACACTGATGATGACAGGAGTCAAGATTCTTGTATAGTGTCCAATAAATGGTGATTATTCCAGCTCTGAAATAACCTGGTTTACCTCTTCTGAATTGAAGCCTAATTTGGGAGTCAGTCAGGTCCTATCACAAGGATTTTATTGCCAAAGCCACCGGGTGAATCCAGCCTGGCTGCAGCCTGGGTGCCCAGCATGCTTCGGCAGCCTTGTTTCGAAACCAGGAGCTTCCTGATTTCAAAAAATGGCCACCAAAGTGCACTGGGAACCTGGGTTGCAGCCAGGCTGGACTCACCCAACAGCTTCAGTGGAAAAATCCTTGTGATAGGACCCACCTGAATTAGGCTTCAGTTTGGAAGAGGTAAGCCAAATTATTTCAGTGGTGGGATAATCTCCTGTTTTTTGCATTCACAGAATCTAAAGGTGATTCACTATTTCCATTTCAGCATAAAAGCCAAATCCTAGCTTTCCAGCTGAAGTCTATATTTTACTGAGAATCCAGGAGATGTTGAATTAGAACTTGGCTCAGCTCTATTTCTTTCTTGAAAAAAATAAAATAAAAACGCAAATATTTTCTCATTTTCATTCACCAATCAATCAACAGCAAAAAATCCTCACTTCAGTAAAGGGGACAGATGTTCACTAACACTGAAAATATTTATATTTTAAGAGTATAATTTCCTATTCAATAGTGTGTGTGTGTATGAGAAAGAGAGAGAGAGAATATAAACTACATGAGGAGTCATATAGTTTGGTTACACACTGCAAAATATAAGATGAGTTCTATCTTTCAGATCACCTTTTCCATACTCGATATGTACAGTATGTCATATAAATAACAGGCATGAAAACAAGAAGCAGAAAAAGAACAAATGGGAAGTGAGTCATCCCAGTAATCAAAAATGGCACTCACATGTTTATCTTCCAAGCCTTTTCTGCTTTCCATAATCACCTTCTTTTAGTATTGTATTTGTTAATCACATTTTAAAAACATTTTTATTTAAACTCTACATACATATATTAAAATTTGAATAAAACACACAAACTGAAATACAATTCTTTATAATCCAAACCAATAACACAAAGAAAATAACAACAAATACAAAAAACAAACAACCCTACCAAACTATACTGCTACATAGTCTAACAAAGAATGACTTCCAACTATCTTTTCTGTGGTTATCTGGTATTTTCTAAAATCCTATCTCAGACTTTCTGGAATAATTGTTACACTTCATCTATTACTCATACTAGTTTTTAAAATTATTGGTTATCTTATCATCGTCATTATTTCTCAAAAGTCAATCAAAGATCTCCAATACCTCATAAACATTGACTTTTCTCTAATCAAAATAGACAATTTATCCATATCTGCAAAATCATTCATTTTTAAGCACTGTTCATCTTTAGTAGGCAGCATGTCACTCTTCCATTTCTGAGTATATAGTAATCTTACTGTGGTGATCATATACTGAAAAATAATCCATAACTCTTTTCTAATTGGCTGTCCTTCTGTCTCAGAAGAAAAAGTTTCAGTTTTAATTATTAATCCTTAAAATTCTTTCCACTAATGTATGTATTGCACCCAGAATGTTTTCATTTATTGACAAATAACAAATAGCGTTTTCACAAGCCTATCTTGTTTTTCTTGTTTCCTTGTTTTTTCACATATTCTGTATACATTTGAAATTTCCTTGTACATCTTACCGAATTTCTGAGGCATCATATATCAGTGGTACATAATTTTATTAAAATTATTTTAGAGCATAAAATAAAGCAAATTTTAACCTCCTCAACCACATCCTTTCCAATTGTTTCATTTATACATTATATACCAAATCCTTAGTGCTTTTAGTCATACAATCCCTCACTTATTCATCTTCCATATCAAATTTTAACTAGAGTTTATACATCTTACCAATCAATTGTTCATCATTTGCACAAAATTGTAACTGAAACTCCCATTTATTTTGTTCAAAAACATATTTTTGTCCATCTTAAATCTTTCAAATAACTGCAAATACGAGAACCATTAGAAACCATACCCCCCTGTCAAAAGCTATTCTTTTATTTTGATACAATAATCAATGTCTTGACAATTCTCCAATATATCTTGTTACCTTGAACACTTATTTTTGTCTGTAGTTTATCTTCTACAGAAAGCTTCTTGTGCTGAGATCCATAAAGGAATTTTCTGGCATAGGTGGAGTTTATATCTACTCTCTATTCTTAACAAGAATATCTCACATAATGATTATTAAAATCTATGTTCACTTTAACTTTACATACCATAATTTTCTGTGCCATCCAAACCTTCTAATTCCAATAATCTTTTGCTTCTCAACATCATTCATTCTTCCAACAATGCCAGACAACAGGCAGCAAAGTATATTTTCAAATTTGGTAAACCCAAACCTCTTCATTGCTTTGCATCTTGCATGCATTTACATTTCATTCTTGGGTTTTTTCTTTGCCTTATAAACTTAGACAAGTCCTTTTGCTATTGCTTAAATGGTAAGTCATTCTGTTTGTCACAACAGAAATTCTCCCTAACATTGGACAATGAATTTGTCTATGGACCTTATCACACATGGGAAATCCCATGCAGAAATGGGGTTTTAAATAGACCCCCCCCCCGTCACACACACACAAAAATCCTGAAAGTAAAAAGGAGCAGCTTTTGACAACTTTTCTTTGGTTAAACACACTTTAACAGTGATGTGTATGAAAATCTATCCACTTTTGTGTGTGTCCCCCACCTTTTAAATCCCATTTCTGCATGGGATTTCCCCCGTGTGATAAGGTCCATAGACAAATTCAGTGTCTCCTATCTCTGCATGTCCTTCTTAATTTTATTCCATGTCTAAACATAATTATTTTGCAATGACATACAATTCTTATTTAACATTGTAACCTCCAAATCTCCAAATCCTTTCAGTTTCCAGTTTTGGATTCTCCTCAGAGCTCAAATGTTTTGCCCAAGAGAAGCTGTGGTCTAGGAGAGACCAACTGCCTCAGCTGGTCCCACATTAGGTTGTTTTTACATTTCTCAAGAAATAAGTTTAAATAGGTAGCAGTTTATTTAAAGTTGTCCATATTTTATCCCAGGCTCTGTGTGTGTTTTTGTTATTTCATGGGTAGGTAATCAATCCATATCCCCCTGCACTGCTTGTATGTCAGAAGTGATATGATTATGATGGCCTCCAATGAAGAGAGGCCATCCTAATGATCATTTTGGCACTTCACAGCAAAACAAGGAGTGCTGAGGGGTGAAGCCAAAAGGATGTAAGGCTCATGCCTTTGGAAGATTTTGGCCCATGCTCCCACCTCTCACACAGTGTTATTCACTGGTCACTTTGGGGCTGGGTAGGAATTTTCTCCCCTTTCCACAAGTTATTTATTTATATTTATTTATTTGATTCATATCCTGCCTTTCTCACTGGAGGGGGACCAGAGGCGGCTACTGTGTGCTGGGGAATTGGAAATGGTCTAGGGTGGTCTCATAAATAAGTGGTCACTTGACAGGTAGTGGGGGGAGAAATGAAGAATTCAGTGATCACCTATGGTACCCTTTTGGAGAAGGATATACTTCTGAAACTGCTCCCATTTTTTAGATGACTCGAGGGGTGAGGAAGGAGGCTATCCTTGGGGCTGGCCTCAAAGGAATCTTGCCCTCACCAGAAATTATGCAGCTTGGGGGTTGGATTCTCTAGTCGATTTTCCAGCAGTTGGATGGCCAGGGAGCAACCCAGTTTTGGATTCTCCTTAGGGTTCAGGTGTTTTGTCTAGGAAAGACCAACCAATGGAAACTTATCTATATAATAAAATATTACTGAAACCAACAGAGAAATTGCCATACAATAAATAGGGGCTTATAGTACTATAGTACTTCCTACAATATAACACAATTTTAGGAAGGAATAACCATGTTAGAATCCCTGTGTAGAGGCAAATAAGGGGTATAAGAAAACTCTCCAAAAGGCAGCAGGTTAGGAAGGATGATTGTATAGCAGCCACCTTGGTTGCATCATCCTAGAACTGTTCTGAACTGCAAAGTCTCGCCCGGCAGACTTTGCAGTTCAGAACAAAGGGTGGGGGGGGGAGTTGATGACGGTTCCCCCCACACCAAACCCCCTACTTAACCCAATGACAGCCTGCTGTGAGGCATTTAATTTCTACTTTGCAGATAAAATCTCTCGGATAAGAGCCGACTTGGATGCCAATGTTTTGACAGAATCCATAGACGAGACTTCCAGCAACTCCGTTGATGGCATTTTACTGGATCAATTGCAATCTGTGAGTACCAATGACGTGGATAAGCTGCTTGGAAGGGTGAGAAAGATGACTTGCCCCCTCGATCCTTGTCCATCTTGGCTGGTCGTCCAGGGGGGGACACGTTGAAGGTGTTCCTTCGGGACACAATCAACGCATCATTCAGGGAAGGTAGCATACCATCTTGTTTAAAGGAATTGGAGGTTAGGCCACTCCTGAAAAAACCTTCCCTGGACCCCCTGGATAGAAACAACTACAGACCAGTCTCCTTGCTTCCTTTTTTAAGCAAGGTGATTGAGAGGGCAGTTGCTTCCCAACTCCAAGCAGTCTTGGATGAAACCGAGTATCTTGATCCATTTCAAACCGGCTTCAGGACAGGATATGGAGTGGAGACTGCCATGGTCGCTCTGACTGATGACCTCCACCTGGTCATCGACAGGGGTAGTGTGACCCTGCTGGTGCTCTTGGATCTCTCAGTGGCCTTTGACACCATAGATCATGCCATCCTCTTGGTTCACCTGAGAGAGTTGGGAATCAGTGGCACTGCTTTACAGTAGTTCCGCTCCTTCCTCTGGGGCAGATCCCAGAGGGTGAGGCTCGGGGACAGTTGCTTATCTAAAATTGAGCTTAATTGTGGTGTCCCTCAGGGCACCATCCTGTCCCCGATGTTATTCAACATCTATATGAAGCCGCTAGGTGAGATCATTCGGAGGCATGGAGCACGGTGTCTTCAGTATGCTGATGACACCCAGATATACTTCTCCATGACCAGATCATCGTCTCAGACTTCAGATGGCGTCTCTCCTCCCAATGACTGTCTCAGAGCGGTAATGGATTGGATGAGGAAAAACAGATTGAAGTTGAATCCCGACAAAACGGAGGTACTCGCAGTCACAGGCCCGAAACCAGATTTGGGAATACAGTCTCCAGTCCTGGACGGAGTCACACTCTCCTCTAAGGACTGTGTTCGCAGTTTGGGGGTAGTCCTTGACTCGTCGCTTCACATGACTAGTCAGGTGAATGCGGCGGTCAGGAGTGCCTGTTATCAGCTTCGACTGATACGCCAACTGTGCCCTTATCTGGGCATGAGGCATCTGGAAGCTGTGGTACATGCTCTGGTGACCTCGCGGCTGGATTACTGTAATGCACTCTACATGGGGCTACCCTTGTGCTTAACCCAGAAACTGCAATTGGTACAGAACATGGTAGCCAGGCTAATTACAGGAACATCTAGGAGGGAGCATATAACACCTGTGCTCAAATCCCTCCACTGGCTGCCAATTAGTTTTCGGGCACAGTACAAGGTGTTGGTTTTAACCTTTAAAGCCCTACATGGCTTGGGTCCATCTTATCTTAGGGACCGCCTCTCCCCATATGACCCCCCCACATGCACTCCAGTCCTCTGGGAGGAATCTGTTACAGCCAGTAAAAACCAGGCTGTCTCAGACCTCCCAGAGGGCCTTCTCTGTGACCGCTCCCAGACTTTGGAATGGCCTGCCGGACGAGATCCGTCTTATTACTACTCTTGCTGCTTTTAAAAAAGCAGTAAAGACGGATCTCTTCCAGCAGGCCTTCCCAGAATAACTGGTGTTAGATGGGAGATGAATCTTTCTCTTGTTTTTATTATTGCTGACTCCTTGTTGTATTGTTGTATTGTTTTATTGTATTGTTGTTTTTAATTCTTTCTTGGTTTAATCTTGTTTAAAGGGGATGGGAGGGTTAGGGTGTGGGATGAGGGAATGTTTTAATTCTGATTGTTTTAACTGCTGTAACCCGCCCCGATTGCCGCGCAGAGGGGTGGGCTATAAATAAAAAATTATTATTATTATTATTATTATTATTATTATTATTATTATTATTCTGCTGACCAAGAAGTAAGAGCCTCTTGAAACAAGTTTGTGTTACTTTTACAGTTGAGGTGTGTATAGGTGAGTGGTACCTGAACAGGGTCGATTCTCAGGCTGCTGCCACACTGCAGAATTAGTGCAGTTTCACACTGCTTTAACTGCCGTGGCTCCATACTTTGAAATCCTGGGATTTGTAATTTGTTGTGGCACCAGACTCTGATAGAGAAATCTAAATATCTCACAAAGCTACAAATCCCAGGAGAGACCAACCAATGGAAACTTATCTATATAATAAAATATTACTGAAACCAACAGAGAAATGCCATACAATAAATAGGGGCTTATAGTACTAAAATAGCACTACAACACGATTGTAGGAAGGAATACCCAGTGCCATCTTGTGGGGAAAGAAACTGAATGATGAAGCCCTCTGATATTAGAGGTTCAAATCTACTCTAAGGGCCAATGCAAACAGCCTCTGTGCCACCCCTGGGAGCGCCAGATCAGGGCTATGGCAACCACATTCCACGTCCCCAATCTGGCTTTTTGCCACCCTTAGCTTCATGCCCTTTTGCACACCTTTGGTGCAGCATGTCTGCACACTGCATCAACGGGGCACCCTGATGCCGCGTGCTGTGCAGTCATGTGCGCAGTGTTATGGAGGCATTGGGGCAGAGTTAGGGCAGCTGGAGTGCAGTCACCCTTCCCCAACTCCACTCCCAGGCTGGCCAGTCTGCATCAGCCCAAAATCCACCCTGTGCTTTTGCTACTAGGAAAAAGGGAACAGCACAAGTTGACCCCCCCCCCACACACACACATTCTGTTTTATTATCTCTCTATGGAATTTGTATTTCACTTTACAAAATTTACCCTGTCATTGCAAGCAATGGGAGGAAATTAATTTCAATGTTCCTTGGAGTGAGTGACTCAATATTTCCTACATGCTGGGAGGATAAGAGGGTTGTGGATTCCACTTCCCCTCACACCTTGTTTATCTCTTTCAGAGGGCTGGATAATTGGGAAGGCAACACTGTGGAAACTTCTGCAGTGGTTGATAAGAGACAACTTATAACAATTTTAATGTTTTAAATTATTAGTTTTTACTGCACTTTATTAATTTTTATGTCCCGCACTGGACAGAGTCTGAGTTCTTGCATTTAGACAAAGCATAAAGTTCTGCCAGGTGGAGTTATCTCATATCCCTTGTTCCTCCTCCCTGAAAACCCACTTTTTCATGCTGCTTCATACTGACATGGCCATGTGGTTGGCTGATGGACAGCAAGGAATAGCTGAGAAACATTATATTATGTGGCTATATCCAGACAAACAACAAAAACTTCAATTTCCAGGACTTTTAAAGTACATGTGGACTTCATAAAGGAAACATAGCCAAAGGATTCCTAGCTGCACCTCACTTTCCACAGACCACTGCATGGTTTTGGTCACCATATGGTTTGGTTACCTACAGGGTCACTTTCTCCCATATAATCCACCTTATGCAGTCAGGTCCTCTGCAGTCAGCCAGGACTAGGTTGGCAACTTTCAGCCAGAGGACTTTTTCTTCAGCTGCTCCATGACTGTGGCATGACCTGCTGGAAAAGATTTGACAGCTGAATAAGCTGTTCAAATTTAAAATGTACCGGTCTCTTCTGGCAGGCCTATCCAGATGATTTTTAAACTGTAAATTTTAAATGATAAATTTTTAAATATGGATTGTTCTATGTTTTGTCTGTTTTTTAAAAATTGATATGTGTTTTTAACTGATGAAGGAGGTGATTAGAGAGCAGACTGCATAAAACTTGACTTCTGTGCAACAAGACACATTATAGAGAATAACTTTGTTCCAGTAAAGGGACAATACATGCAGCAAAGATTACTTTCTTTTTTGCACGTATTGCATCTGAAAATTCATATCAGCTGAATTACTCAGCATGGTGAAAGGTCTAATTCAGGCACCCTCCCCTCTGAACCCTACCTTAGAACCTTCAGTAGCTCACTGTGATGCTTTTAGTAACCATTTTCCAGATAAAATCTCTCACATAAGAGCTGACTTAAATGCCATCATTGGAGTGGAAGTTAATAATGAGGTGTTCAGTGACTCTGTGAGTGGGATTATACTGGATAAGTTTCAATTTATATGTACTGTTGATGAGGACAAGCTGCTGAGGCACGTAAGGAAGACAACTTGCTTTCTTGAGGACAACCTGTCCCTCTTGGCTGGTCATCCAGGGAAGAGATGCAATTAGGCTTCAAATACAAAATATCATCAATGCATCTCTCAGAGAGGGAATTTTCCATACTGTTTAAAAGGTACAGTGGTTAGGCCACTGCTGCAAAAGCCCTCCCTGGACCCCCTAGACTTTATTAATTACAGACCAGTATCAAATCTTCCATTTTTGGGGCAAGGTGATTGAGAAGGCAGTTGCCTTCCAACTCCAGGTGGTCTTGGATGGCACACACTTCCTCAACCCATTTTAAACTGGCTTCAGAGCAGGATACAGAGTTGAAACTGCTATGGTTGCCTTAGTGGATTATATTCATCTGAGCATTGATGGGGGAGTGTGTCCCTGTTGGTGCTCTTGGACCTCTCAGTGACATTTGATACCATCAACTATGGTATTCTTCTGGATGCCTGAGACTCAGAGGTAGTGTGTTGTAGTGATCCCAGTCCTACCTCTCAGGCAGGTTCCAGATGGTGGTGCTTGAGGATAGCTACTCCTCCAAAAATGAAGTTATATGGTATACCTTAAGGTGCCATTCTATCCCCAATGCTGTTCTACATCTACATGAAACTTTTGGGAGAGATCATCCACAGGCATGGGGCAGGATGTTATCAGTACTCTGAGGACACCCAAATATACTTCTACATGCCTTCAAAAATAGTTTCAGCTAAAGATAGTGTGTCTCTTCTGAATGAATGCTTGGAAAAGGTAATGGGCTGGATGAAGAAAAACAAATTGAAACTGAAACCAGACAAGACAGAGGTGCTTACTCTCAAGGATTCTAATTTGGGGCTGGAGGTGAATCAACCAGTTCTGGATGGGGTCATACTTCCCCTGAAAAACTGTTCACAGTTTGGGTGTGCTCCTGGATCTATCCTTCCAAATGTCAGCACTGTTAGGTGTGATAGTCAGGAGTACCTGTTATCAGCTTTGGTTGATACGCCAACTGTGCCCCTTCCTAGAACCGGAGGACCTAAAGATGGTAGTACACATGCTGGTAACCTCAAGGCTGGACATCTGCAATGCACTATATATTGGGCTACCTTTGTACCAAGTCCAGAAATTCCAGTTGGTTCAGAATATGGCAGCCAGATTGATTATGGGTACATCCAGGAATGATCACATCACAACAATCTTAAAATCACTCCACTGGCTGCCAATTAGTTTCTGGGCAATGTACAAAGTGTTGGTTATTACCTTTAAAGCCCTACATCATTTGGGTCCAGGTTTCCTACAGGATTGCCTACTTCCATACAATCTGCCTTTTACATTCAGGTCCTCTGGGAAATGTTTGCTTCAGATGGTCAGGACTAGACTGGCAATGGTTTCCCAGAGGACCTTTTCATCTGCTGCCCCCTGAGCGTGCAATGACCTGTCAAAGAGATATAACAACTGAAAATGCTGACAGCATTTAAAACATTAAAGATACATCTCTTCTGGCAGGCCTATCCAGTCAATTTTAAATCATAGCTTTTGAATGGATATATTTTAAAGAATGTATTATACAAGTGTATTTTAATGGTTTTATATAGTATTGTATTTTAACTGTTAGTTTTATGTGTTTTCTTCTTTTTTAATTCTGTTTTGTATTTTAACATGTTGTACCACACTTCAAGGCTTGTTCCCCCTCTTGATCTATGGGGAGAGGACGGTAAGAAAGAATGATGATGATGATGATGATGATGATTCTGTGGCAATGAAGAAGCTGCATTAAAGAGGCAGGGTCTTTGGTTGCTGTGCAAGGGAGGTAGAGAATTCTGACCTTCAAAGTGATCTCTCCCCCCCCCCCCCCAAAAAAAAGACAAATGCATACTTAAATTATACCTGCATAAGTCACTAACAGGGTGCCAGCTGGGATATACATATAATACATTTTAAAAAAAAAGTACTAGATGGGGAAACCTAGAAAATATATGTGAGAAGGTAATCTGACTTGAAGCCATTCAGAGCTTTCAATTACTTTGAGTTGGGCCAGAAACAGACTGTGAGTCCATGCAGACCACAGTTCCCTGACATAACAGGATTGTGTCAGCCAGTGTCTATTATCAGTCTGACTACATAATTTTGATACAGCCAAAGTCTGATTTTAAAAGCATCCCCACATATAGAACACATTGCATTAATCTTAAGAGGTTACTAGGGCAAGTATAACAATGGTATTTCTGCTCAAATAAGTTGAACATTAGCCTTAAATTAATTGATTAAGCAGTTTATTGTGAATATTAGTATTATTATACCTGCTTTTGAAAGGCCACATGAGATGCTCTATTTTAAGTATGTCTATAGTGCAAGTATAGCAAAGATCAGTTGGAAGAAAAAGGCCAATCACTACCTGTGCCTCTTCATAAAAAAGTCAAAGAGACATTAGTTCTCTCTCTTCTTTCCTGGATTGTGGTTTGTTCTTTACAGGACTGATCAGAAAAGTGGAAACAGGGGTGGAGGACCAACCTCTAGAAAGTGTGCAAAGCTAATTATACTCTTAGGAGTTTTATCATCTACAATTCAAATCAGGATTTCCCTAAGTAGGATTGAGAATTTTGCATATTGCATGTGCTGTACTAACCTTTATAACAGAAATGAATTGAGAAGACTAGACTAATTTCCATATCAAAGGTATTTCTTACCATACATTTTAATCCACCAGTGTATTTTATGCTAAGTTTTTCAGAAACTGGCACTAGGCTAAGGCTGCTCATGCAGAAATTTATTTTCAATAACATGTTTGATTTCATGAAATGGGGTGGGCAGCATTTCACAAAGGTTTGTAGAAGAAAAAAGTACTAGTTCCTGGTCTCCTGGTCAGGGTGATTGTGCTTTTATGGACCAAGGCAACCCCCCTCACCCACTTTCCCTAACGTGCTCCTTAACAGTATACCCGGCTGGGAGAGCCTTCACCCAGGTTACACTACTATCCTCCCCAAGCCAGGTTTCTGTAAAGCAAGCCAGCATTCTCTCCCTCTAACAAATAATAATAATAATAATAATAATAATAATAATAATAATTTATTTATATCCTGCCTTTAGCCTTAGCCATCAAGGTGGCTTACATATAAAGTCAAATACATAAAAACCCTTACAACAGTGTAAACAAAACAATTCCCCCCCCCCATTAAAAATACATTAAATTCAATCTCAAAGTTAAAATTTTAACAAAAAACAAAGTTTAAAACAATAGCTATTCTGGGCAAGGCCAAAATAAAAATGTCTGACAGGGGGAATCAAGATAGGTGAATAGTTTATTCTGGGTAAGCCTGCTGGAAGAGATCCATCTTGATGGCTTTTTTAAAAGCCATTTAAGTTGGTTATCTGATGGATCTCTTCTGGCAAGGCATTCCAGAGTCTGGGAGCGGTAGCAGAGAATGTCCTCTGGGAGGTTGATGCCAACTTAGTTCTCATTGGTTGAAGCAGCTTCCTCCCAGAGGACCTAAAGGCATGGGGCGGATTATACGGAAGAAGGCGATCCCCTAGGTAAGTTGGACCCAGGCCATTGTAAGGCTTTAAAGGTCATTACTAACACCTTATACTGAGCTCGGAAACCAATAGGCAGCCAGTGAAGAGATTTTAGAACAGGTATGATGTGATCACTCCTTGGTATTCCAGTGATCAACCTGGCTGCCATATTTTGCACTAGTTGTAGTTTCTCAGTTAGGTATAAGGGTAGCCCCATGTAGAGTTCATTACAGAAATCAAGTCGTGAGATTACCAGCACATGTACTACAGTTTCTAGGTCCCTTACTTCCAGGAAAGGGCACAGCTGGCATATCAGCCAAAGCTGATAACAGGTGCTCCTGACTGTTGCGTTCATCTGATCGGTCATGTGAAGCGACGAGTCCAGGAGCACCCCCAGGCTGTGAACACAGTCCTTAGCAGAGAGCGTGATCCCAGCCAGGACTGGAGGTTGCAACCCAATACCTGGTTTGGGGGTCCCTACCGTAAGTACCTCCTTTTTATCAGGATTCAGCCTGAGTCGGTTTTTCCTCATCTACTCCATTACCGCTTCAAGACATTGATTGAGGGGAGAACTGCCATCTGCCATCATAGCAGCTGACCAAGACATGGAGAAATATATTTGGGTGTCATCAGCATATTGATAACACCCTGCCCCATGTCTCTTGATGATCTCTCCCAGCGGCTTCATATAGATATTAAACAAAATCGGGGACAGAATGGCGCCCTGTGAAACACCACATTTCAGCTTCACTTTTGAAGAGTAGCTGTCCCTGACTGACACCCTCTGGAACCTGCCCGAGAGGAAGGAATGTAACCACTGGAGTACAGTGCCTCTGATTCCTAATTCTCTCAGGTGTTCCAAGAGGATGTCATGGGCTATCGTGTCAAAAGCCACTGAGAGGTCCAGAAGCACCAACTGGGTCACGCTTCCCCTGTCGGTGCTCAGGCGAAGGTCATCTACCAGAGATTATATGCAATTTGTTTCTCACCAACCTGGCATTGCAAAGGAGCAAGGTGAGGGTCTGTGGTATAGTTGGGACAACCCTTGGTTCTCTTAAGCTAACAGGGTGACTGGAAGATGGGATAGATTTCAAATATCAATCTTGTCTTCCCTTATGTTTCAACCCCACCCTGTTAACGCTATATCTCCCCTTGCCCCACACTACTCCAATTGATTCGCCATGGCCGGCATCTACATCATTAGTCTCCCTTGCAGACAGGCTGGCTATTAAAAGGTGTTGCTCCCACCAGCTCCTCCCCTTCTCCCTTCTCAGCACAGGCACTGACTAGTGCAATTATTGTGGTGACCATCGTTCAATGCTCGCCTGGCAGACCGAGTTCTAGAAGGTGCCACTCCAACCAGCACCTCTCTCCATCCCCTCCTAGCTCTGACGCTAGTAATCACCTCTAGAAGGTGCCACTCCCACTGGCACATCCCCTTTTCCCCTCTTGGTGCTGGCGCTAATGGGCACAATTTTCTCAGTGTTCCATGCTCAAAGTTCAGCTGGCAAACCAGCCCTTGAAAGGTGCCACTCTCACTGGCACCCCTCTTTCCCCCTTCCAGCACCGGCATTTACAACCATGTTTGTCCCAGCATCCAGCCGGCTTTGGACGGTGCCGCTCTCACTGGCACCTCCCCTTCTTGCCTTCTGGTGCTGGTAGGCATGAGCGTGTCTAGTCCCAGCACTGGGCTTTGACAACTCTGTCCAGTGGGTGGTAAAGTTAGGGCCAGCCACTGGTGGGGGTTGGGTGGCGCTGGCTACCTCTGGGGGTTAAGGTGGTCAAAAAGCTATTGCTGCACTACTGATGGTGGTGGAGGAAGAGGCAGGCTTTTGGAGCCTCCGCCCAGGCCTGGAGACCAGCCCTGCTGCTGTGCTGTGCTGCTGAGTTGGTGGAAGATGGGGCGGTCTTTTAGAGCCTCTGCCCAGGGCCTGGAGACTGGCCCTGTTGCTGCTGTGCTACTGAGATGGAGAAGGATGGAGTGGGCTTTTGGAGCCTCCGCCTGGGCCTGGAGACTGACCCTGCTGCTGCCGCACTGCTGAGATGGAGGAGGATGGGACGGGCTTTTGGAGCCTCCACCCGGGCCTGAAAACCAGCCCTGCTGCTGCCACGCTGTGCTGCTGAGATGGAAAAAGATGGGGCAGGCTTTTGGAGCCTCTGCCCAGGCCTGGATACTGGCCCTGCTGCTGCCACACTGTACTATTCATGATGTATAATTAGGGATATCATGAGAAATTGAGTAGAACTACTTGTAAGACCCATGTGGTCATACTGGTCAATGAGAATGGGACATTCTTTTCCCTACATTTGGAAAAATGTTGTCATCTGTCAGGATCATTAAAATAGACTGATACTGCAGGGACTAAAATGGAAGGGCAGGGCGAGTGGTGTAGTGGTTTGAGTGGGACATAGTGGTTTGAGCTTTGGTTTGAGTGATTTGACTATGACTCTGGAGACTAGGGTTCAATTCCCTGCTCGTCTATGGAAACCCACTGGGTGACCTTGCATGAGTCACACACTCTCAGTCCAAGAAAACTCAGTGATAGGTTTGCCTTAGGATTGCCATAAATTGGAAATGATGTGAAGGCACACAACAACAGAGGTGGGGAAAATGCAGACCACCCCCATGGTTGAACTGCATGTTTTTCATGCTGCATTACTCATCATTTGCTATCTTGGCTATGATTGTAAGGGGTTGCAGTCCACAACAAAAGGAGAAAAACACTCTGTTGACTGTGGGTGACACTCTGACATTCCTGTACCTAGGGTACAGGAATTTCAACTTAATTTTTTTATTTCTGTTTCTCATCTTGAGGATTTTGTTCATTGAAAACTCTGAGAGCTTTCCCCATTTAAAGTTTAGTCTACCCAGAACTTGTTTTAAAAGTTTCGTGAAAAGTCATGTGCATTTCCATGGTCATTGACTTCAGTTAATCCCTGAAAATATTTGCTTCAGTGCCTCACGCAGATGCACACACCTCTAGGACATACAGATCAAGTGTAGAAGAAAAACCTTTCTCTTCAAATGCAAATGTTTCAATAAATTAGTTTGTTGCTGAGGTACTACTATATGCTTGTCTAACAAATATATTTATATGTTGTCCTCAAGTAAAAACTCTTAAAGTGGCATACATGTGTAAAACACTGCAAAATAAAAGCACAGGGAATAGTTAGCAGCAGCAGCAGCAGTAACAACAAATCCCAGTTGAAGTTCAGAAGCACAAGGTAAAACCATAAGGCATTCCACAGACAGGGTCCCCTTATAGGAAAATAAAGAAATGGAAAAGCTTGCCTGACTTTAGGTGAAAGTGGAATACAGACATAGGTGTCTTGCATTCATTCATTCCTTTGAATATTTATACCCCACTCTTCTGCCACAAAGGCTGTCAGAGTGGCTTACAAATTGTTAATTAGAGAAATTTTTAATTAGACCCCTGCCTTCAGACTTACAATCTAAAAAGACATTACACAAAAGGAGAAAAGGATGGCAGTGAGGAAGAGGATCAAGTCCAGCAGATACTGTCAGTTCCTCTGTCCCTCCAAGGCCAATGTGATGGTAGTTGTAATGGAGGGAGGGCCTTTCATCTCTTTCTGGGCAAGGCCTTGTGTCAAATGAGTGTTTCACAATTCAGGCAGATTCACATAGTAGACAGTGCTTCTTAGATACCTGGGCAGGTCTATACCCAAAGGCTTCTTCTTTGTTATATCTTCAAGCCTATCCTTACTAGTTTTTTTACTAGGGATGTAATTCTACATTTAGGTTTCAGAGCCTAGTTCTAGTTAATGTTTCAGAGCCTAGATCTAGTTCTACTTCTGTGTAAGAAATAGATTTTTCGTCTGTACATAAAATATCTCTATATTTTTTCTGCACAGAAAATGCTTTTTCCTTTGAAAAACATCCATGTGCAAATTTTGTGTAGAATCAGTCCCAAACTACAGAGAATATTTTCAGTCCAGCATTCTTCTTCTCTGGGTTTCTTGTCACTAAAAACATGTTTTTCAACCATTAGAAAATGTTTTCAAATATTCTTTCCATTCCTATTTTCTGCAGATTTTTTAAATGGGTGGTAGTGGAGGAAATTGATAGCTGAGAACCTGCATCAGAAAACATATCATAAAGTTTCACACAGGCAGAACTATGACATGTCTCCCTCTCATCCTCCTAACCCTCATCTTTAAACTATTGCAGCCCCCCTCTCAATATGGCCATTTCCTGCCTACTGGAGAGCAGTGTGGGTGATAGAGAGACATCCAGTTGTTTTTCCTGGACATTTTGGGAGTCTTCCAAAGGTCCCAGAGGATTATGTCATTCTTGTCTGTGCAGCTATGTGAACATAGTTGGATATATCTCTGCTCCCCCTCCAATGGCTAGTAAATGCCTATGTTAGGCATGCAGCAGTAGCTAGAAGGTGGGTTGGTGGGAAGTTTGGTCATTGCACAGTTGGTAAAGAATTATGACCTTTACAAAAACCAAAAAAGTGAGTTAGGCAGATGCAAGTTGGGTTTAATGTCTGTGTAATTCACTAATAAGGTGCCAGCCTATATGTATTTTTGTTGATTTTGCTCCCCATGTGGATACATTAATGGACATGTGCTCCATTGGCTAAAGTATGACTAAAGTATGACTTCATTGGCTAAAGTATTTTGGAAAGCTATCTAGTGGGCTTTGCACATTAAAACAAACAAAAAACCAAACAAAACAAACACATTGTAACCCCAGGAATATACAGATTTTGTCTCCAAATTTGGTCTGATTCTTTGTAAAACTGGGGATATGAGAAATTGAGTAAATTCATTTTTAAAAGAAAAAAGAAAGAAAGAAAAATCTGGCTGGATCAAACTTTTCAAGGAGCCTTGCTTCAGTCAATAGAAATACATCCTAAGTGTTTCATTGTGTTCTTTTGTTTCAGACAGCATAAGAAGGCATGAATAAAGCTCATAGCATGCATGTACATGTCTATACATCTACATACAGATGACAGCAAGTGTTTGGTTCAGCTTTTTAGGTAAAAGGTGCACTTAGAGACTTGCTTAAATATTCATGGTTTACCAATTTACATTAAATGTGTATTTAGGGGCCTTTTCAAACATAGGATGTTGACACAGTGGACAGTAATAGCTGCAGAGTTTATCATATGCCTACTGTTCATTTAGAGACTGTCTAATATGAAAAAGTTGCTCGCTAAAATTTTATCACTGCCTATGGATGATGAGCAGCAGCTGTTCTGGTTGCCCACAACAGTGCTCAAATAACTAAGCATAAAATAAAATCTTTTCTCTCCTCCTCATTGGATAGGACGATGTTGAAAATGTGTTTCAGGTTGCAATCCTATGCACTTATCTGGGAGAAAGTTTCATTAAAATTGATGGGCTTTATTTCTAAGTAATTATGTAAGGGTTTGCAAATTGTACAGCTGATACAATGCTGTCTCTGAGGCAGAGTACAGAATAAAAGTGAGGTATACAAGATAGCTCAACCTGGCTTCTTTGTATACTGTAGCAATATTTCTAGATGTCTAGACACATTTCATTGCAGGAAAATCACATTTTGCCATTTGTGTCTTCACATTTGGGCTATTAGGAAGCTCTGAAAGAAGTACACAGATGGTCTCAATAAAAAAAAATTGCTTTGAAAAACCTCTGACTGTCCTCGTGTTTTGACGACTGTTTGACTGTCATTAGATTTTGTCAAAATGCCCCATGATATACTTGCAGGCAAGCTAGTGAACTGTAGGCTAGACAGTACTATTTTTAGGTGGATTTCTAATTGGTTTACCAACTGAACTCAGAATGTGCTCACTAATGTTTGTTCTTCATCCCGCAGAGAAGTGACTAGTGGGGTGCCTCAAGGTTCTATCAAGGGCTCAATGTTGTTCGACATCTTTATAAATAACTTAGGGACTTGCAGACTGCCAGAAATAGTGCAGATTGAGTCCACTTTAAGGGTTAGAGTTAGTGCTAGAGAATCATGGGAATTGTTTTTTTTCCCCCTCTGAGACACCGAGCCTTCTTTGTCAGAGAGCTCTGGTGCCACAATAAAATACAGTTCCCATGATTCCCTAACCCTAACCCTTAAAGTGGACTCAATTTGCACTATTTCTAGCAGTCTGCAAAGGCCCTTAGAGCCTTTACAGATTGCCAGAAATAGCACAGCTTGAGCCACTTTAACTGTCCTGGCTGAGTGCTAGGGAATCATGGGAATTGTATTTTTTTCTGGGACATTGAGCCTTCTCTGCCAGAGAGCTCTGGTGCCACAAAAAACTACAGTTCCCATGATTCCTTAGCAGTGAGCCAGGACAGTTAAAGTGGCCTCAATTTGCACTATTTCTGGCAGTCTGTAAAGGCCCTTAGGCAGAAGCAGCACTGCAGAAATAATGCAGTTTGACACAGACTGTAACTGTCATGTCTCCATTCTATAGAATCCTGGGATTTGTAATTTGTTGTGGCACCAGAGCTCTCTGATAGGGAAGGCTAAATATTTCACAAAACTACCAGTCCCAGAATTCCATAGCATTGAGTCATGACAGTTAAAGTGGGGTCAAACTGCATTATTTCTATAGTGTAGAATCAGCCTTAGGAGATTATCACACTTACCAATAATGTGTCTGATCCTCAGTGGGATACACTCATGTTTCAGGTTGCTACCTGGTATTATTGCACACAAGTCGCAACTGCTTTTGCTGGGTGAATGCAACCTAGCTGCATCCCAGGTCCCAGCGGCACTTTGGAGGCAAGTTTTCCAAGATGGGAGCTTGCCGTTTTGGAAAAGTGGCCTCCAAAGCATGGCTGGGACCCAGGATGCAGCTGTGGTGACAATGGTGGTGAATTCAATGCAATAATACCCAGTAGCAACCTGAAACACAACTGTATCTCATTGGGAATCAGTCACATTATTGGTAAGTGCAATAATCTCCTAAAATGATATAATAGAAAACATGCTTATCAAGTTTGTACATGGCACCAAATTAGGGGGAAGGGCACAAGTATCCCAGAGGGCAGTATCAGAATTCCAAAAGACTTTGAAAGATTGGAGATCAAGATGCAAACTAACCAAATGGATTTTTTACAGGAATAGATGTAAGGCTTTAGAGCTAGATAAGAAAAATTAAATGTACTTGAAAGCAGTACACATGAAAAGGATTGAGAGGTTCCTGTAGATCAGGAGTAGGCAACCTTTCCCCTTTAAGGGCCGAGGGAGTTCAACTCCCAGAATCCCAGGAGCTATTGGCCAACATGGGACTATTGGCCAACATGGCTGAGGCTTCCGGGAGCTGAAGTCCTTTGGCCCTTAAAGGGGAAAGGTTGCCTACCCCTGCTGTAGATCATAAGCTAACCATGAATCTACAATGTTATATGTTTGCTGAAAAAGCTAATGCAATCTAGTCTGGATCAACAGGAGCAGTGTACACATGAAGGGAAGTAGTATACCACTCTATTGTTTGGTCAGACCCTTTCTGGAATACCATACTCAGTTCTGGGTGCTGCAACTCAAGAAGGACATTTACAAGTTGGAACATGTCCACAGAAGGGTGACAGATTATCAAACATCTGGAAACCAAGCCTTATGGTTTGGTATACCGAGGAGCTTAGGAGGATGAAGCGAGCTGGACAACGACTAGAGTGCGAATGGTGAAAGACTTGTCTCTTATCTGACAGAACTCGCCTTAGGAAGCATCTTGATTCCTATAGGGAGGCTTTGCGTGCAGCACGGAAATCTTTCTGTTCTGCATGCATTGTGTCTGCAGAGTCTCACCCGGCAGAGCTGTTTAGGGTGGTGGGGGAGTTGACGAGGTTTCCCCCTGAGCCGAACCCCCTACTTAACCCGATGACAGCCTGCTGTGAGGTCTTTAATATCCACTTTGCAGATAAAATCTCTCGGATAAGAGCCGACTTAGACGCCACTGTTTTGGCAGAATCCGCAGACGAGGTATCCAAGAACTCCATTGATGGCACTTTATTGGATCAATTACAATCTGTGAGTACCGATGACGTGGACAAGCTGCTTGGAAGTGTGAGAAAGACGACTTGCCCCCTCGATCCTTGTACATCTTGGCTGGTCGTCCAGGGGGGGGACATGTTGAAGGTGTTCCTTCGGGACACAATCAACGCGTCATTCAGGGAGGGCAATGTACCATCTTGTTTAAAGGAGGCGGCAGTTAGGCCACTCCTGAAAAAGCCTTCCCTGGACCCCCTCAATAGAAACAACTACAGACCAGTCTCCTTGCTCCCTTTTTTGAGCAAGGTGATCGAGAGGGCAGTTGCTTCCCAACTTCAGGCAGTCTTGGATGAAACCGATTATCTCGACCCATTTCAAACCAGCTCCCTCCTTCCTTTCAATCCTGGCTCCTATTCAATACTAGCAATGAGTTTGCTTGCTACAATTGCTAACTGCCCATTGTTAGTTTTTACATTTATTCTTTTATATTCTTGATGTTTTAATTGTATTACTGTTTAATATTGTTTTAAGGGGGGGAGGGATATCTTATTACTGTAATTTGTTTTTAACTTGTAAACCGCCCTGATTGGGTAACCATTGGGCGGTATAGAAATAAATTTTATTATTATTATTATTATTATTCAGGACAGGATATGGAGTGGAGACTGCCATGGTTGCTCTGACCGATGACCTCTGCTTGAGTATCGACAAGGGTAGTGTGACCTTGTTGGTGCTCTTGGATCTCTCAGTGGCTTTTGACACTATAGATCATGCCATCCTCTTAGATCGCCTGAGAGAGTTAGGAATTGGAGGCACTGCTCTTCAGTGGTTCCATTCCTTCCTCTCGGGCAGATCTCAGAGGGTGAGGCTCGGGGACAGTTGCTTATCTAAAATCGAGCTTAATTGTGGAGTCCCTCAGGGCGCCATCCTGTCCCCGATGTTGTTCAATATATATATGAAGCCGCTGGGGGAGATCATTCGGAGGCATGGAGCACGGTGCCTTCAGTACTCTGATGACACCCAGATTTACCTCTCCATGACCAGATCATCGACTCAGACTTCAGATGGCGCCTCTCCTCTTAATGACTGTCTCAGAGCGGTAATGGGTTGGATGAGGAAAAACAGATTGAAGTTGAATCCTGACAAAACGGAGGTACTTGCAGTGACAGGCCTGAAACCAGATCTGGGAATACAGTCTCCAGTCCTGGATGGAGTCACACTCTCCTCTAAGGACTGTGTTCGCAGTCTGGGGGTGCTCCTTGATTCATCGCTTCACATGACTAGTCAGGTGAATGCGGTGGTCAGGAGCACCTGTTATCAGCTTCGGCTGATACGCCAGCTGCGCCCTTATCTGGACATGAGGGACTTGGAAACTGTGGTACATGCCCTGGTAACCTCATGTCTGGATTACTGCAACGCACTCTACATGGGGCTACCCTTGTGCCTAACCCGGAAACTACAACTGGTTCAGAATATGGCAGCCAGGCTAATTACAGGAACATCACGGAGGGAGCACATAACACCTGTGCTGAAATCCCTCCACTGGCTGCCGATTAGTTTCCGGGTGCAGTACAAGGTGTTGGTTTTAACCTTTAAAGCCCTACATGGCTTGGGTCCATCTTATCTTAGGGACCGCTTCTCCCCGTATGATCCCCCCCCCCCGTGCCTTGCGGTCCTCTGGGAGGAATCTGTTACAGCCAATAAAAACTAGTCTGTCTCAGACCTCCCAGAGGGCCTTCTCCGCTACTGCTCCCAGACTTTGGAACGGCCTGCCGGATGAGATCCGTCTTATCACCACTCTTGCTGCTTTTAAGAAAGCAGTAAAGACGGACCTCTTTCGGCAGGCCTTCCCGGAATAACTCACAATCGAGAGATGAGGTTTTAATCTCGTAGCCTCCGACTCCTGTTTTATTGTTAGTATATGTTTTTAACAAATTTTAATTTAATTAATGTGGCACTTTTTAATTTGATAGTGGTTTAATTCTATTTTAAGGGGATGGGAGGGTGGGATTATGGGGTGAGGGAACATTTTTTAACTCTGTTTGTTTTTAAACTGTTGTACCCCGCCCCGATTGCCACGCAGAGGGGCAAGTTATAAATAAAAATTATTATTATTATTATTATTATTATTATTATTATGAGGAATGAGTTAGGGAGCTGGGTATTTTTAACCTGGAGAAGAGAAGAATGAGAGGTGACATGGTAGCCATTTTTAAATATGTATCTAAAGTGATGTCATGTAAAAGATGGAGTAAGCTTGTTTTCTGCTGTTGTGGAGACTGGAACACAAGCCAGTGGATTCAAATTACAAAAAATAGAGATTTCACCTAAACATTAGGAAGAATTTATTTGCTCTAAGTACTGTTCGATAATGAAATGTGCTGTCCAGGAATGTGCTGATAGCAGCTTCTTGTGAGGTTTGAAGGTAAACCAAAGTCTTTTGCTAATGCAAAGTAAGGAAGTTGAGGTCTGTCTTATCAATCAAAAGGTCCAGCCAGAGAATAGTCAAGCAGTCCGAAGGTCTAGGATTCCAGAGAGGCATAATGACAAGGCAGTCCGAAGGTCAAGGATTCCAGAAGTTCAAGATAAGTCAGCAGTCTGAAAGTCAAGGTTTCAGGCCAGGGAACAAGGAGAGCCAGAGCCAGAGGCTTTCGCTAGGAAGCTCAGATAATCTCTGGCACCGAGGCAGACCTGCATAAATTACCAAGCTGCAGGAGCTCAGCTGATGCTGATTGCTCCAGCGTTTTTCATAAAGTGTCCTCAAATGCCGAAGGCCCTCCATTTCTGCTTGATGCTGGTTGAAGGTAGGCATTGTCCCTTGATCCTCCTCCATGTCTGAAGGTTCTGCATCTGTGAGGCTTGGTTGCAGAGCCACCTAGGAGACCACAGGCTCTGCTGGAACTGGCAAAGCAGAACTATGGCCGGGCTGAGGCTCCACAGCTGCAGGCCTCCGAGTCCTCCTCTAGGCAGGGCATGACATAAGCTGCCTTAGAGAGTGATGGATTCTCCTTCTTCAGGGATTTAGAGGTTGGATGGGAACTTGTCAGGAGTACTTTAATTGTATATTCCGGAATGACAGGAGATTGATCTAGATGGTCCTTGTGGTCATTTCCAGCTCTAAGATTTTGTTATTCTATGATCATGCAGAGGATTATTTGATATGGCCACTTGATTATGGGTGTATACTTACCTAACCCTTAGGTGGACAACTGCTTGGGGGCTGGGGTCACTTTTTGCCCCAGCACCCCATGCAAGGCACACACACCATAATAAGGTTATCAGGAATTGTACAGAGGGTGCATTGGGAGATGGGGTATGTTTCATGGTCAGTCACAAGGAGGATGAGGAGGCAGTCTTGGTTCCTCAGGTGCAGCGGGATCTTGAGGCTGTACCAGGGCCCAATTCTGCCCTGCTGGTTCCCAGCTCTGCTCTCCCAGCCCCTGCAGAGTTGACTCAGCCTGGCCCTAGCTGTGTGGAGTCTCCTCTAGGGGACTCTGGGGCTCAGCAGCCCAGCTTTGCCCCAGCAGAGGTCCCAGGCCTGGGAGACGTAGAGCAGCAGGACAAGGAAATCCCAGAGAAGAGCTGAAAGGCATGCCTTCGGCGTTCCAGAAGGCTCACTGAGAAATGCACATCCATCACTCAGAAGCTGTGATAAGGGAGTGGCGCTGTGATTTAAGGCATGTGGGAGACACTGAGTTCCCTTGTCAGAGATTATTGTCCTTTCCATTTAGTGAACACTGCTGGCTTTGACTTCCCTAGACCTTGTCCCTGGATACCTTGCTCCCTTGGACTGCTTTTGAACCTAGAACCTTGGAACGGACTCCTCAACCAACCCTCTGGCATCTTTGACATCAGACTGGACTGGTAGTTGTTGACTTTTGGAATCCTGAACCTAGACTGACTTGTGGCTTATTCTATTCGGATGGAGGACAGGTCTGCTATTTGGAGACTGCCTGCTGGCAGCTCAGCTTTGTCTTTGCCGAGCTGCTCTTATCAGCTGTGTTTGTGGTGTGTGCTGGCAGCATTCCTGGACAGTATGATTGAAAGTTTTCATGCATAAGGGGAGTTTTCTTCATGATTTTGGAGCAAAAAATTCCCCCCAAAATGTCTTGCAATTTTGGAGGCTTGACATTGGGGGGACAGGTGGAAGTCTTCGGGGCCACTAAAGCAATGTCCTAGGGGTGCATGTAGCCTCTGGGCTACACCATGCCCACCCTTGCTTTACAGGAAGGAAACATTGTATGTGGTATCGGACAGACTTTGGGGGGTTGCAGACTGTCAGAAATAGTGCTAATTGAGTCCACTTTTAGAGTTAGGGTTAGGGTTAGGGAATCATGGGAACTGTATTTTATTGTGGCACCAGAGCTCTCTGACAGAGAAGGCTCAATGTCTCAGAGGAAAAAAAAACACAATTCCCATGATTCCCTAGCACTAACCCTAACCCTAAAAGTGGACTCGATTTGCATTATTTCTGGCAGTCTGCAATCTCCCTTTGTAATTCTCTCTCCCCCCCCCCCCCCCCAAATCTCAACCTGGTTTTGAAAGGACACAGATGGAAGACAATTGTTCCTTCTGTTTTAGTCTGGAGGCCATCATCACTGTTCCAGACCCCTCCATGTCAAGGGCAGCCATGACTAGCTTTTCATTGAATATTGAAAACCATCCTAATGGCTCTTATGAAGAAACCCTTAAGAGTAGTCATGTCTTGTGTATCCCACCTAATCATATACTATGCTTTTCATGGTGGATCTTGTTTTTGTAGACACCAACCCTCTATAAATGTGTGAAAATATAAAAGTAGAAAGAAAAATAAACCAAAATGTATGTTATTAATAGACACTATCTCTTTTCTTTAGAAACTGCTTGGTAACTTTCTTTTTGGAATAGATGGATTATAATTGACATAAACATATAGAAATAGAGATGGCAAAAAGGTCACTTTTAAAACATTTGGTCAATAATCCACCAAATTAGACCTGCTCTTTTTGGCTTGGCAGATCTCATTCTGCTTTCCAGTGCTTTCAACAAACTAAACTCTACAAAGCAATTCATTCAAGAAAGATTTGGCACCAAAATATTAACATCTGAGTAGCCAGTTGAATAAGGAAGACTAGTTTCAATTTCTTATGTTCTGTTTGGAGACAAAAGAATGTAAGCCATAGAGAAACTGACCTTAGTGTCTTCAATATGGTGTGATGTTAGTTAACAAGACTAAGGATTAAATAGGTAGTTTAAGAATTACCCTTTCTTTTTCTTTTAACCCCCCTTCCCACTGTTCAAAGATTAGCACTCCAGATGATTTTTTAAGTAGCAGCCACTGAGAAGAAATAAAACTGATAGGCTTAAGGAAAAAAAAATGAATCCTGAGAAGATCTCTAATCCTTCCTTAGAATAAAATGTAGACTCTTCACTTGAGCTCCAGAACAAAGCTCAAATGTAATGGGCTGACTTTCTGAAATACACACGACGCATACTGAAAATGCAGTGCTATGGCAGCTGATATTGTTATTTTGGACACTACATTACAGAACTGATCCAACATCCAAGCCAATATGTGTCACTGTTTTCAATGAGCCTCGCAAATTATTCTGTTAGCATTAATGCAGAAGATTGACAGCATATTTCATTTCCTGTTACGAAGCTGAGTTGAATGCATAATTCCACACTCTTTCTTAAGTTGCCACATGGTGGTGAGATCAGAGGAGCAACCTAATGGAACTATAGCTCCTGCAGTTTATAGAGGTTCACCTTACTTTCTTTTTTAATCACAATCTGCCAGCGAAAAGAAGCTATGAAAAAGATGCTCTACTTCTTTCCCATTCACTGCAAGGGATAGTGAAGAGCTAAAGCACAACCTTCTCCTGTTCTTCTGTTTTCATCATCATCACCACCCTGCCTTTTCTCCAGTGTGGGACTCAAGGTGGCATATAAAAGTTAAAACAAACATAGTTAAAATTACAGCATACAAAAGTTAAAAAGCAATCAAACTATATAAAATTAAAACTAGTTAAAAACATAAACCAGTCAAAAACAGAAATAAATGTCCAGAACATTATACAAGGCCTGTTCTACTAAAAAAGATAGTGGAAGATAGTACAGTCAATCTGGCATCTCTGGGAAGCAGACTGTAGCCCCTCCCTGGCCTGTCACTGTGGTGGGACCCACCCATCCTTGAGGTTTCATGTAATTCACAGCACCAAGACTTGGTTGTCTTTACCAACTTTCCTTTATTATCTTGACTTCTGAGTTTTCCAGAGAAGCACAAGTGCAACAACACAAATGTTCCCCCCACATATTCCACCGGGGAAGTGGAGCCCATCTTTCCTGGTCATAACCTAGGGGTGAAAACCTTGCCCCCATACCCCACTCCCTTTCTCTGTCAGCCTTTTTATTACTTCAGCACTCTCATCCCACACTCCATCATCTACCACTAATATCCCACCAGTCTCCCTCATAGGGTCTAGCCTCCTTCATGAGCACCCCTACATCTGCCCAGTTCAGGAAGGGTCCTTCATATTCAGTTTGCTCTTCCCAGGGCCCCAACCACTGTGCCTCCTCCTCCTCTCCCTTTTCCCAGGTATCACCACACCCCAGCTGTTCTCCTTACTTTCCAACTGATGCAGGGAGTGTCTTTTCCTGCCTGTCCAGGAAAGCAGCCAAGTATGCTGATAGCCATAGTCACAAAACGAAACAGTGTGCAGAGCTACAGGAGTCAAGAGTTCTGTGCACACAAACAATCATAAAGCAAAAGTCTTGTAGCAACAAACCAAGGACACTACCAGACAAAGTCCAGGGTTCCAGAGAGAGACGAGTTGTGTAGGCAATCCAAGAGTCCAGAGAAACAAGGCAAACCAGTAATCCGAACATCAAGGTTTCCAGCCGAGAAGACAAGGAGAGTCAGGATCAAGCGTGTTTTCACTAGGAAGCTCAGATCATCTCTGACAACTATGCTGGCATCTGACACTTGTTTATATTATCAGACTGCAGGTGCTCAGCTGTTGTTGATTGCTTGGCATTGTTCATAAAGCCTCCTTGAGTGTCCTCCCTTTCCTCTCTTCATTGGTTGAAGGCAGGTACAGTCCCTTCTACCTCCTCCATGCCTGAAGGGTCTGCAGCTAGAAGGCTTAGCAGCTGAGTCTCCTTGGGGGCGACAATCTCTGCTAGAGCTGGCAGGGAAGAACTACGGTCAGACTCAGGTTCAGGTTCAGGTCCAAGTTGAGGCTCTAGCTCAGCCTCCTTGTCCTCAGCGTCCTCAGCCAGGCTGGGCATGGCACTCCTGGCATCTGTTCACAGGGAGGCCTACTCCCTTCTATCCCTTCCCCAGGTGCTGGCACCCTCCTGCCAGCCCCCAGCAGCCCATTCACCTTTTCTTGTCCTTCCCTGGGCTTTCCTTCTTTTTCTCTCTCTGCATCTCCAGCTCCCCCTTCCAAGTGTGCAAAGTGCTCCCAAGCTTCCTTTCCCATCTCCTCTCTACCATCTGCTTCTTGTCTTTCAGCTTCTGTATGCACCCTTGTTTTCCCTGTGTAGTGCTCTCTATCCTAGATGGCCACCACCCTCTGCATCACTTCCCACATCTTCCCTTGCTCCATCCCCTGGGTCATCACCCTCATCTTCCTCCTCCAATTTCCCTTCTGCTTCTCCCTCTCCTCCTTTTAAGCTTCCCATTAGCCCCTTGAGCCCCTTCTCTCACTCCTTGCTCTCCTGGGGCTGATCTTTCTCCTCCTCTTTCTAGGTGCATCAAGGAGTAATTATTTATGTTCCCCAGCCCTGTGGAGATGCCAATGCCTTTGTAAGTCAGCATTTGGTGGGACAATACCATGGTACACCACAACCTCACCCTGGGTATGCCACATAGCCACTGAGAAAGGCCCTCCCTTGTGTTCCCAACAAATGTACTCTGGATAGTGGTGGGACAGAGTGAAGGAAATCATCTCCAAACATGGGTAGGCTTGTGTGGGCAAATACATCCTTCAGATAAACTGTACCTGAGCCATACATTGAATTGACTAGGCTATTTATATTGCCCTTTCCAAGTTTATTAATATAGAAGAATCAGATCTTGTGACCCTGTACTAAACACTCACCATTATTTTGCTTGAGATTTTGCTAAGCTTAAAAAATGGCCATTCTTCAGTAAAAAAAATAGTCAAAGACCAGAATTCAAATGACTATGGAATGATCCTAGTGTTACACTGCAATCACAATTTCAAGGATATTTTAGCTTTTAGGAAACTGGGGCCTTGTCTGCATGGGCCAAAAGACCCATTTCCCCTTGTTTTGGTGTCATTCATTTCGGGTGAGTCTCAAACCCCAGTTCTGGTGCAAGTAGTCTCGATTAGGTTAAGCACATTACTGGGGTTTAACAGCCTTACACTTAATTAAAATAACTTCCCTTTTATTCTAGATCTTCTGGAAAGATCTGGAGTTCTCCATGCCTGTACTGCCGTGGCTGTCTGTATGGACATCCCACTGGCACATCTGCCACCGCTGTGGGTCACTCACTCACTCTGAGGTCAAAGCAAGGTACCCAGCCATGTGATAGTCACTGGGCACCTTGTTCTGACCTTAGAAGTTAATGACACACATTGGTGGTAGATTCATCAGGCATTTTAGTGAAATGCCCATGCAGACAGCCTCCATGGTGTGGGAACAGAGGGTCAGGTAATGGTGGGAAACTAAGGCAGCTGTATGTTCATAGCTTCTTGGCAGTGAGACACACTGGGCCATGAATTGATCCACATGCTTTAAACAATTCTAAACTTTGTGAAGTCATAGGCTTTCATGGCCGGCATCCATAGGTTTTTTGTGGGTTTTTTCGGGCTGTGTGGCCATGTTCTGAAAGAGTTTCTTTCTGACGTTTCGCCAGCATCTGTGGCTAGCATCTTCAGAGAAAACTGAAATGGAAAAGCCTGGTTGTATAAATACTGTGAGACCCTGACAACCAAGACTGGGACAAAATTGACAGCCTCACCTACAGGAAATTGGAAAAAGGGATGGCAGACCACACAGAAAGACAAAAACAGAAATTCAACAAATGCCAAAAGCACCAGCAGAAACCCTCATTGGATAAAGCACGGACGATCATCAATCTCACACAGCGGCAACTTTCAGAAGAGGAGACATCTATCCTGGCCAAAGGAGGCAACTTTGCAGTAACCACCACCAGAATCCCTGTTGAAGGCATCATTGCCCAGGTAGAATCGGCACTCCACCATCTCCCAGAAGAGGAAGCAGAAGAAATAAGAGGAGAAACAGCAAGGATTCTGCGCAAGGCAAAACCACCTCCCAGCAACATAACCAGAAAAGAAAGGAAAGCCATCAAGGACCTCAATTCAGACCCAGAAATCATCATTCTCCCAGCAGACAAAGGCAATGCCACAGTAATCATGGAAACAGAACAATATAAACAAAAAATCAGTGAACTCCTGGATCCTACAATATACAAAAAACTGAAACAAGACCCAACCAACAAAATCACCAGGAAAACCAACACCCTGATCAAAAACTCCTCAATTCAGCCAACCACAAGACAAAGTTTGTGCAAATCTGAGGCTCTCCCGCCAAGACTATATGGACTTCCCAAGATTCACAAGGATTCCATTCCACTCCGACCCATAGTGAGTGCCATTGGATCTCCCACATACGATTTGGCCAAGTTTCTGGCCACACATTTACAAACCCATATAGGGCAAACCCCCCATTACATCAAGGACTCAACTCACTTCATAAGAAAAATCAATAACCTTGAACTTCAACCCGGAGACATACTAGTCAGCTTTGATGTGGTCTCCCTATTCACCAAAGTCCCCATAATGGACACCATGATACTCATCCGACAAATTTTTCCAGAGGACATCACAGCCTTGTTTGAACATTGCCTCACCACAAGCTATTTCCAGTGGGACAATGGATTCTACGAACAGAGAGATGGGGTAGCAATGGGAAGCCCTCTGAGCCCAGTGATCGCACACTTCTACATGGAGCATTTTGAAAAACAAGCCCTGAAAACAGCACCGAAAAAGCCCACAACTTGGTTCCGATATGTGGATGACACGTTCATCATTTGGAGCCATGGAGAAGAAGATCTGGTTGGATTCCTGAATCACCTGAACAACATCCACCCGAACATCCAGTTCACTATGGAAAAAGAAAAGGAAGGAACACTGCCATTCCTAGATGTCCTAGTCATCCGCAAACCTAACCAACGTCTGGGACACACAGTATACAGAAAACCCACACATACAGACAGATACCTGCACAAGAACTCTAACCATCACCCAGGACAAAAAAGAAGCACAATAAAAACACTGGTAGACCGGGCAAAACGCATCTGTGAACCCCACTTCTTGGAAGAGGAATTGAAGCACCTAGACCGGGCTCTACAGGCAAATGGTTACTCCAGCTCAGACATCAGAAGAGCTACCAGACCCAGAAAAACCCAGAGGACTGAAGACAAGCAGCCACCCAAAGGGAAGGTATTTTTACCATATATCAAAGGAGTCACAGACAGAATTGGGAAAGTAGTGAGGAAACACAACCTCCAAATTGTTTACAAACCAACCAAGAAAATCCAACAAATGCTGCGCTCAGCGAAGGACAGGAGAGACCCTCTCACAGCCGCAGGAGTTTACCGCATACCATGCAGCTGCGGACAGGTCTACATAGGGACCACCAAACGCAGTGTCCAAACACGAATCAAGGAACATGAGAGACATTGCAGACTGGGTCAGCCAGAAAAATCAGCAGTAGCAGAACACATGATAAACCATCCTGGGCATAAAATGCTGTTTGAAAACACTGAAATTCTGGACCATGCCAACAACTATCAGGTCAGAATGCACAGGGAAGCCATCGAAATCCATAAACACTTAGACAACTTCAACAGGAAAGAAGAAACTCTTAAAGTAAACAAGATATGGCTACCAGTCCTACAAAATAAGAAAATCTGCACTCAGCAAATGCAAAGGAAGACCAACCAGGGTCAGCAGACAACAGCAGACAATCTCCTTGATTGCATTCCTCACCTGCCATTAACACCAGAACAACACCTATTCAACACAGAACAATACACAGTTTACATGGGAACAGCAGACATATCCTGGATTGCATAGCCTGAAGCGAAGCCATCAACACAGAACAATACCTATTCAACACAGAACAACACACAGTTCACCTGGGAACCACCCCTCCCTACCCAGGGTCTCACAGTATTTATACAACCAGGCTTTTCCATTTCAGTTTTCTCTGAAGATGCTAGCCACAGATGCTGGTGAAACGTCAGAAAGAAACTCTTTCAGAACATGGCCACACAGCCCGAAAAAACCCACAAAAAACCTAATTCTAAACTTTCCATTTCCTAAGCAGAAAGGAAAACAATCCATGGTAATTACTTCCCTGAAAAGCTTTGCAAAGCATGGAGGGCCCTATCATCCTCAAATTATAACCACTTATTTCCACCATCCCCATTCATGGGTATCATTGAGCCCTTCCTGAAACTCATGGCACATCATAATTTTCCTGCTTTATAATCATATTCATGTTGGAAAAGGTTGTAAACTGTAGCAAGAGAATGTGCCTGATTCACATGATGAATGACCTGTCAGCTAGTAGACCATGGGATGGCCATCTAACCCATGGGCTATATCTGACTGCAGAGGTTTTGGGCCCCACCATGCACTTCTGAAATTCCCAGTTGCCTACCAAACAGAAGACAAGGGGATCCCTGCTATTTACGATTAGCAGAAGGAAAATATTTCCTAAATATATTTGCATTTTGACAAGTTCAAAACTTCTATAACAAGCAAAGACAACATACAGCAACACAAATAAAGGCCTTGTCTGCACTGGCTGCTTACCATATGGTAATGTGTATTTGACAGTCATTTTAATACACATATCACCTGCTAAAACAGGGGAATCTGTGTATTTGCTTAGTTACTGTGCTAAATCTGTCTTAAATTCTAAATGGGCTAAATTTCATTTCTACCATTTTACAGAGCAATAACATTAATGCAGATGGTAGCATTTATTTGAGCAATTTTAAAACTTTCCCTGAAGATTAAATGGGAGGGGGGGCAACCTAGCAAGATGATAGGTAAGCAGATTGTTTTTCTGCATCAGGATTACCCTAGCAGGTTCAGGTTTATTCAGACACCATAAAAATGTGCTTGATATGCTGGAAGATGCACAGAACAGATCATGAAAGGAAAATTCATTCACTGTAAATGTCTCTTATTGTAATACTGACTTCATGCATGGCAGACACAAATGTAGACAAAAACAGTGTTTCTAATCCATCTGTATGATCTGAGGAAGACTGGGTGTATTCATTCAAAGATAATAAGTAGGATAGGGTGAACAATCTGCTTTTCAGGGCTGAAGACGTTCAGTAGTACCATGTTATGTGAAGACTGGGTGTATTCATTCAAAGATAATAAGTAGGATAGGGTGAACAATCTGCTTTTCATGGCTGAAGACGTTCAGTAGTACAGGAGCCCATAATCTTCGGTCTTGGGGTGGTAGACAGCTTTCTTTCTTTTATGGTTCTTCCCCTCTTGCCTTAGTAATTCAGTTAATCTAGTGCCCCATTGCCTTAAAAATACTGCTCCCTGGCTTCTGAGGTTACCGGAGGAAGGAGGTAAAGGTTGTTTTCCTGTCATATTTATGTGTATATGTGGTTGAGTATAGAACAGTAGAACATCTAATGCTGTGATTTCAAACCCCATAGAAGAACATGTTTACCGAACTCTTTGCACCTTAGATATTCCACTTGATACAGAAGAATAAAGTTCTTGTACAGAAATCTCCATGGGGATCTGCAAGGGAATGTCCCCTTGCCACTTGCCACTCTATCTGAAATTCAAAGGAAGAATAGTTCTTGTAGGTACTTTCTTTATGCTTAAATTTGCAATGTAATAGATAAAGGTTGCTATCTAAGACCATGGTCCAAGAAACCAAATTATTTGTTCCATGTGTTCAGAGGTGGTAGTGGAATGAGTGTTTCTTTGAGAATAATCCACACCATGTTATGTGAAAAAGTGTTTTGAAAGTTAAGAGCAGTTTCAAAAGCAGCCTGCCATGCGTAGTGATGTAAAGAACATTAATACATCTCTTTGTTCTCAATTGTGCTGGTCTATGACTGAAATAAAGATTCTATTCTTGTTCTCAAAGAAAAAAAGTTAACTGCCATAAGATTTTTCTCCCTTGAACAAAAATAAAAATAGGTGCTTTTTTCATCATTGTCAACAATAACAAAATAACTCTTTTTGCAGAACATAAAACTGTTAAGTTTTGTGCAAATATGTTTTTGTACGAATTTCAATGTTTGTATAAAATTTTGAACAATGTTTTTGTATAAATTTGGGGGATTTTTTTTATTTATTTTTTGGCAAAAATATCCTAAAATGTAAAAAACAAAACAAAATCTGGCCCAGCAGGGAGAAAAGTTCACATTTTTCATTCTTTTGTGCAATCTAAGGCTTGGCTTGCCAATTCCCAGGTCATAACAGGAGTGTTCTCCAAACAATAACACACATTTCAATGGATAAACATACACATGTGTTCATTGTTTAAGGATGGAAAAAAATATTCATAAATATTTGAATCTTAGATAAAGAACAAGTTTCTTGAGTGGCAGAAAACAGCAAGAGCAGGAAACCTAAATGGAAGAGAATCTTCACAGTTTGGGACATAACGTGCATGAAAAGCTCAGGAGGGGATTTTGCTCAGTAATTATTATGTACAGAAATGATATTTTCTGTGCAGAAAGCAAGTTTTCTGTGCAGTAAACAATACGTCTGTATAGAAAAGTGTGTTTTCTCTGCTGCTTCCCCATCCCAATATGTGTTGTTGTTTTTTGTTTGTTTTTTGTGTGTTTTTTGTGTGTTTTTGTGTGTGTGTGTGTGTGTTGTTGTTTTTAGCAAAATAAATCCCATACTACCAATAGTCTTTGCAGATTTCAAGAGTTTTCTTCTGGTGGGGATAAAAATGGTTAAATTATTCATTCTTGCTCACAAGAACAAAATTCACAAATATTTACATCCTTACCAACCCAATTTGTCTTTGACTGGACTGGGAAGCATGTGAATTAAAAAATGCAGTTTGATCAGAATTTGTTGTCCTTCCTATTGAGGGTTATCCTATTGGCTAACTGGATTTTCAAATTAGACAGTCATATTGATAGTTTAATTTAATTTGGTGGCTATCAGATTAGATTTAGTTTCCTGAAGAAAGTTAAGAGTTGTACAAAATGTTCTAAGGGTCAAATAGGGTATTTTTTAACAGAAAATTGTGTGCAACACTTTCCTAGCAATGACCTTAGTGACTGCCCTGTTCACAAATCATGGTAGCACTTACATAGTTAGTTTAGAAGCATCTAGAGTGAGTGTTAAGCTTGGACAAGGTTTGTACTGTTTTTAAAATGTTGTTTCTCTCAATTGGCATTTCTCCACTGCTACAGTATAGTTGGTTGCTACAATCTCTTCTGTAACAGAGATTCCAACAGAGTGCTCATATGCCTGGGGAAGTCACAGCACTTTGTTTATTTGATACATCTGTGTCCAGTCTTTCTGTCAATGAGCTCAAGTGGTATCTGGTCTAAGATCACTCAGCTAATGTCATAGTTCAAGGATCTGAACTTGTTTTTCTCAAGATCCAATCCAATGCTCTAATCATTGCACCATATGGCTTTTTGCATATGCAACATCCACACTGAGATTCTTCCTCATAAAAATAACATCTCCAACTAATTGGGACTTGGCTGCATCCTCAATAGTGTCTCTACCTCCTTCTGAAGTGGCTGCCATGATTTGTAAATCAAGTCGGAGGCTCCAGACTGGAACCCAATGCACCAATGGTTCCCAAATAGTGTAGCTGTCAGCACTGCCTTAAGTAGTTTGTGAACCAAAGTATGTGGGTCACTGTATGCTTTTAGTTGCTACATCCAAATCCATTACTAAACACATCTTAGTGTATAAAAATGAAGGCTACTTCTGTCTTCAATAGTTAATGCCATTATCATTGCATAGATACCTGAATATTGTGAGCAGAATTTTTATTTTGCTTGAAGTTATGCATGTCTTCTGCCTCTCTTCTCCCCAACGAATCCACCTTCAAATAAATGAATGGCTGTGCTGGTAGTGATTGTTAAATCTATAATGAACTACAGTATCTTTTTTGTTACAATGAGCAAATAAGATAAGATTACACTTAAGCAACATCTGTGTCCTTGCTGGATATCTTTGTTCCATGCATGTTACTTGGAAAGGATATTGTGAAAGCAAACAAGCTGTCATTCAGAGTTCTGGCAGAGATCTGGTTACAAGTGAATTCATCTTTACCCAGATTAAACTGATATGAAGATTTAATTTGCTAGCAAAGAAGATCATTGTTCAGCTCAGTGCAACACGTGTGCACGCACACACACACACACACACTCACATAAATTAATGGAAACCTGTAAAAATCCATCTCTTTGAAAATGTGATTGCATTAATTGGAAGTACATTGTGCATTCAAGTATACTTGTCAATGTGTGTCAATGTGTGAGGTCAACCTAGAATTCACAAATATGTAAAAAAGCATGTAACAAAGTCATTATAATTAATCTCTTATTTATTATTAAAAGAGAGAATACTCTTTTAACAGCTGTTGGAAGAATATTTTCATTTCATTCAAGAGGACAGTCTAGAGACTATACAATTTATTGAATTCTTTTTGTGATGAGAAAAAGAACAGTGCTTCGGGGATTAGACAAATAATAGATTTTTCTCTCTCTACTCAAAAGAAAAATGAATTAACTAGAAAGCTTTTATGCAATTGCCAACTAATCCACTTGTTTGTATAATTTGTGATCTGTACTGTCTCTTTACACCTTTATCAAAACTATAGAAATATCCTTAATTAAAAAAGAAATAAGGCTACAATGGGAGGGTGATTTTTTAAAATGGAGGGGAAATAAGGGTGAGGCCAGCAATGCTGCAGATTCTGACTCTCACATGAGAGATTTCTCTGAAGAAAACTGCAGAAAGTTTCTAAGGCTACACCTGCAGTGCAGAGATAATCCAGTTTGACACCAGTTTAACTGCCATGGCTCAATGCTGCAGAATTCTGGGAATTGTAGTTTGTTATGGCACCAGAGCTCTGATCCGCTCTGCCCTGGTGCCCCAACAAACTACAGTTCCCATAATTCCATAGCATTGAGTTGTGACAGTTAAAGCCATGTCAAACTGGAATATTTCTGCAGTGTGCATGCAGCCTATGTATATTATATTCCTCTGAGTATCTACTCCTTCATTTTAACATCTTTAAAGTAGAGATTTTACATCAGCTCAAGCTGCATTTAAATTTACTACATATCTTTATTGAGGTATAATTCTAAAGTTGAGAATTTACTCTTTGATTGCAAAATTTAACTTTGCAGGTACTTGTAGAACATAATAAAGAAATACCACCCTGTGACTCAGTGCATGATTATCTGTACTTGGGATAGCTCTCAAAGAAATTGAATGTAAGACAAATAAAATTGTCTATATATTAATTATAGTTAGATTTTTCATATTGCAAAGCAGGTGTGGCTTTGTGCAAAGGGCATGAGGACCAATATTAGGCAAAAATTGCAACTGGATTTTTAAACAACATAGTTATGACTTCTAGGTTCATTGCAGCTATTGTTATGGTTGGGTGGTAGGGAATCTTTTAATAGCATTCATTGCTCCTGGAAGCCTCCAGTAGTGGAAATTGACTTTGGAGCATTTTTCTCCTACAGATAAATAAATAGATAAATAAATTTTGCAGAAATTTTGAAGGTGCCAAAAAACCTGGGGATACAAAACATTCTCAGTTTTGTACAATTCCCATGTCTGTTGCAAATGAATAAACCATTGTGGTTTTCCACATTGCCCTGTTAAGATTTTAAATTCAATCCAAGGGCCCTTACCCATAGAGACTGAACACCTTCCATAGGTAGATTAATTTATACACTACAAGCTTCCTACCACTCCAATATCCAATGGAACCATAATGGAAGTTCAACAATACTTAACATTGAAGAATCAAAATTGCCTCAGAGTAGGCAGTAGCAAAAGTGTTAGATCATTTGAGTGACCCAAAGTGTCCTTCTTGTCTATCTATCCTGACCCTTCTGTGATATAAACTGTGTCTCCACCTCTTCTCTTCCTCCAATCCTCATTCAACTCTTCCCTAGAATGGAGCTAATTTAGATTAGTACCCTGAGTAACTTTCCTGTTTCTATAATATAACCATTAGTTTATTTTTCAAGCCAGTGATGTCTTTATTCCCCAATCAAGCTTTCTAACCACCTCACACATTCTTTATCAGTGTGAAGGTGAGGAATCATCAATCCTTATTCAGTCATGAAGCTCACAGAATGACTTGGGCAAGTCATCATCTTTCAACCTAATTCATCTCATAAGTTGTTATGAGATAAGAATGGAGAAGAGGACTATAATGGGGAAATATCACCTTGAGCTCACTGGAGGGAAAGTGAGATATAGGTGTAAACAAAGATCTCTGCTTTCTAGTCTTCCTGAGGGTTGTCCACATGAGCAAAAAGAAGCAATTTTGCCCCATTTTGAACCCTACCAGTTTAAACAACAGCCATGGCCCAGAGGAAACCAGAACAAAGCCATGCTCCCAAATAACAAAATAACACCCGGATTGCTCTAGATCAAGTAAGAAAAAGTGAACTATTGCACTGCTGTGTGGATTGCACACCAGCATGGAGACAGGAGAAGAGACCATCAAACTACTGGCACCATTGATGGTCAAGGTCTTTTTTTAATTTGCTGTGCACCTGTGAATTGATCACACATGTGAATGAGTAGTCAACATCACCATCAACTCATCTTACACCCCATGAAGGAAAATAATGGCAAATATTGTAGGTTGCCAACAATACAATGCATTTAATAAGAACATTAACATACTGGCCAGTCTAATAGGGGAGTAAGGGGGAAAGGGGACATGTATGGGGGGCTTAAATGATTCTGCTATGTGAATGTGTTACTGGGCACATCATACAGACAGTTGATCACTTGTGCAATCAAGTGGTTGGTCGCACAGCTGGTTGTATGGTGCACTAAATGAGCTGGCAGCTGGGTGGGACAAGGAAAGTATTGGTGGCCACTGGTGACACATTTATGCATGCATGCACATGCACTTTGGATGGAACAGAAAAAAATAATGGTACAGTACAGCTTGTACCCATAAATGCCCCATTTTGGCAGAAGAGGAAGATGGTGCAGACTCCCTGTTGGTGTTTGGCCTGTTGTGGGAGCTGGCTGTGTGGTCAGCAGGTTCTCCTCACAAATCAGGAAACCTCAGAGATAAGCAACGTTTCCCCTCTGTCTGCTTTGCTGGGGCTCAGATGTGCATATAAAGCTATCCTATAACTGCAACTTAATATTCATTTCAGTCGAGTAGCACAAATGTTTACCTTATGTCAAACATACAAGGCACTCTGCATGCCAGAAATAAGGCAGTTTTGCAGTAGTGTAGTGCATATTATTCCCTCCAGAGAAGGTACTGTCCATATTTTATGGTGAAGGGGGGTATTGTATCTCTAATTTCTAATAATATTCCCTTAGGACTGTGATCATGGCTACCAGGATTATAAATCCAATACAGACTGTGGAGACTATCACACTAGGTTATAAACCGATTTACCTGAGCCAGTGTAAAATTAGAAGCAGGCAGTATCCTGATAGTATCAGATGTATTTAGCCACTGAAATTGCCACCCGGGTGCAGCCCAGCTCCATTGCTGCTCCAAGGGGCGCTCCTCACACCTCTTTTCAAAGCCTGGAGTTTTCTGGCTTGAAAAAATGGCTGCCAGAGAACCCCCTCAGAGTGGCAATGGAGCCAGACTGCACCTGGGCAGTGATTTCAGTGGCTAAATGCATCTGATACTATCAGGATACCACCCACTTCTAATTTTAAACTGGCTCAGGTAGGCCAGTTTACAACCTAGTGCGATAATCTTCTGCGTGAGCTTAGATGACATTGCATATCTGACTCCCTTTGCTAGCTCTCAAACATGTTATGTAAAGGGAACCTATAGTAGTGAACAGATGAAAAGGTGATCACAGTTTTCAATTGAAGTGTAGAGCATGTAATAAACAAGAGGCACAAATCCATAAAAGTATTATTATTGCACTGCATAAAACAGATGTCACAGATGTTTTTAAATGGGATAAGTTGATCTGAGGAAGTCACCACATAGAAATATAGGCAGTAGACATATTAGTTCCTCTAAGTTTATTACAGGTATAAATTACTTGGGACTAGTAACTTATTGTTTAATAAGAACTTTATAACTAATAAGAACTTTATAACTTTTGAGATACACTGTAAATCTTCTCCTACATGTGACTTTTTTCTGAAACGAAAAATAGTAAAAGAAATTGGATAGATATATACAGTTAGATAACTCTCTATTAGCTAAAGGTATAAAAAACACTTTCTCATGTTTGAAAGAAGATGCATTGTCAAGGTCAGTGGTGTACATGGATGACAAGTTCCTGTTTAGTTCGGTTTGAAAATTTCCACTGCTGATTTTGTGACCACCTATAAATATGACAAAAGCAGTGGGTTTGGTTTGCATCTTTGCATTATCCAACTGAAACATGACTGCTATGAAAGTTGTTGCATATCTAAAAATCAGTCCTAAGATAATGCCATGTCAGATCAATTTTGGATCATTTTGTAACAGGTTAAGGGCATGCATTGAACACAGCTTCAAACTTTGTAGTCAATTAATAGTGTTTAACAGTGTTAAATAGTTATATAGCCTCTGGGTTTATTTTTATTTGCATTGGTAAACTTTCTTGCATTACAAAGTGAAAAATGTCAAAAAATATCAAAAGATAGGAAAAACATGACAAAGAATGTTGAAACCTAGGGATGTAAATTTTCACAAAGTTCATTCTTGCATGCAATATTTATGAATATACTTTATATCCTTACGTAATCCAGTTTGCTAGGCAAGGCATATTTATAGAACAAAACATATGTGATGTTAAAAGGTATGGAATATGTAGGTTTTTAAAAATGCAAACTATATTGGAAATAATAATCAATGGCATCAGAGAGAAGGGATATTTAACTCTTTCTTCCCCTGTTACAAGTCAAAGAAAAATATTTTATCTGAACTTAACATTTTCTTTAGAAAGCTGTCCATCCTTAGTAACAATTTAACATCAGGTATTTTATACAGAAATGAGCTTAATCTCACAGGTACTTTCAAACAAAAAAAGGTCCATGACCACAGCTTTGCCCATGATAATAGTAAAGCTTCTACTTCTTTTTCACTCAGTCACTCAGACTGAAATGGTTTTGGTAGCCTATGCTAGTGTAATCAGAGTTATGTCAGCAGAAATATTTTTTTTGGGGGGGGGCATTGCAGAAAAGTACCTTCTTCTGTAATGGCAGCAAAGATTCCCCCCCCCCGACTCGCCGGGAGGGGTTACCTGTTGCGATGGCCATTTTGGGGCAAGTGACCACCGGTTGGCTGGGTGCGCAGGAAGTACCGCCTTGCTTCATACATGCCTATCCAATCAGCTTTACTAATTTTGTAAGAAAGCACGCTGGGAAATCTCGTGGTGCAGCAAGGATCTTGGGGCTATATAGCCCTGCGCTGCTAAGCGAGTAACATCACTCTGCTGCTTTCTTCTGTGGTCTTTGCGAGGCTTTGGGCCTATCAAACCCTAAACCCCAACTTTTCTACTGATTCTTTCTGGATTACTTATTGGAGCACTGCAAGGAAGAGATCTTTGGTGGCTGGTATCTGTTGGCAAGGCTGGGTGGGGGCCTTCGGGCCAGTCACCCTAGGCCTGTTTGAGAGGCCTACGGCATCTTTTTTTTTTTTTTTTTTTTGAGCTTATTATTTTTATTGAAGGCCTGCGGCATCTTGATACACCCGGCTCGGATGGTCACCAAGCCAAAGCGGGTGCTGCAGTAGGTGCTTGTCCACCAGGCTGGTGGTCCATGTCGGCTGTTTGTAGGCCTAGCGTAGCCCCTGGTGACTCCTGGACTGGTAAAGTAGACTACACTCATCCAGGGAGGGGGTTGGACACGTCCTGCCTTCACGGGCCTGGCGTATTCCCCTGATAAGTCTTTTGGTTAGAAAGGGTGCCTTTGTGGACCCGTGGGACACCTTCCCTGTGTTTGCCAGTGAAGCTTCCTGGCTAGTGGCATCTCAATTGAGACTTGGGAAGGGTGGCTTCGTAGCCCAGTGTGAGGCCTTTGGCCCAGGGTAGTCATCCTAAGTGGGTGGCGTGTTTGGTGGACCTGTGCATTGTTAGCTGGGTGTGTATTTATACTCCATAATGCCCCACAGTAAGGTCCAATCCAAAAGGCGAGCAGCTCCTGCTGTGTCAGGCGCTGTACATTCAGCTCCAAAGAGGCCCTCACACATGGCAAGCAGGGATGATGAAATAGTTGCCCAGCTTACACAGCTGAGCAAGACTCTGCAAGCTTGTGTGGCAGTTTGTAACCAACTTGCACAGAAGGGGCTTCAGGCTACAGCCGACAACCCCTCTGCCAGCACTTCTGCTCCTCAACACACAGAAATCCTGCCCCCTCAACCCTCACCTGATGGTGGTGGACACAGCACGTGGTCCTGTGGTGGATATGGCTATGGAGGTTGGGCAACCTACCATAGCCGATGTGTGGGAACTCCTGCAAAGGGTTCCAGGTGTGGGGCAGCAGGGTGCCACTGCCCTGTTTCTGTTCAGCCTACTTTGGTGGATTTATACAATCTCCTGCGCGAAGCGGTTTTTGCAGGCGGAGGCATGATGGAGCAGACCACCAATGTGGGGAGAGCAGATCAGGCTGGTGCCACTGCATCTCAACATGACACCCGAGCTTTGGAGGATCTACACAGTCGGCTGGTGATGCTTCCCAGCATGTTTCTGCACCAGGTGTGTCTCCTTCTTCCCATGCACAGGTGTCTTGGCCCACCTCGGTATGGGCTCCAGGTGGTCAGGTTGAGCAGAGTGCGGGGGTTGAACGCCCCAACTCTGCATCGTTGGGAGCACCCTCGACGACACCTGAGTTTTCCCAGGTGGCTAACTCGAGGGTGCAGGTGGCGCAGTCAGTGGTTAACATGGCTGGTGATACTTCAAGAGCGCCTTCTATTGGCTTAGTTGGTTCAACAGTGGACATAGTAGGGGAATGTACCCCATATGCTGGGATGTCTACTCCCCTGGGCTCTCATCTTCCCCTTGCTACTAAAGAAAGGATTTGGAAAGGGGAATACATAGACCTATTTTCTCTTACTTTTAGAGATCCTGAACCAAGGATTTTGGTTAAGGATGGGATAGTATTTAGCCTGCCTAAGGAGTTTCAGGCGTTTAAACGCTCTAAATTGGAATGTAATTTTGTCAACTGGATAATGGGCTTCGCTATTTACAGGGGAGTTGTGGAGGAAAAAGAACCACTTAGGTCACCTGATTTTTCCAAATATCAGGAAATTATGATTAAAGCTTATACGAACTGCCATCACAATTCACATGGCACAGCTTGGCTGCAATATGATGAGCAGTTCAGAATGAGGGCTGTCCAAGATCGCTCACTGTCATGGAGACATGTGCAATCTGAACTGTGGGCAGATGTGATGGTGGGGGCCTCCCCTTCAAGCCGTTGTGACAATGAGTTTGTGCCCATGATTACGCAGCTGAGAGGGCAAAATGCGAGGTCTGGCATGGCTGAAAGAAAGCAATTTGGTATTTGCTGGAACTACAATGCAGGTAAGTGTTCGAGGCAACCCTGCAGGTTTGAGCACAAATGCAACACCTGCGGGGGGAATCACCCCAGCACTTCCTGTGTTAGAGGCAAGAGATCAGGAGTCATGGGATCAACCCAGCCATTGTCACCAGGAGGAAAAGGCACCATCACCAATTAATTTGGAGGCAATGGTGCCATGGCTCTGTATATACCCTAATAAGGACGCAGCTTCTTATATATTCAATGGATTTTCCCTGGGTTTTTGCATCCCTTACTCAGGGAACATCATTATGCGCCCAATGCACATTCTGTGAAGGATTTGCCAGATATAGTAAGGGACAAGTTGGCAAAAGAGGTAGCAGTGGGCAGGATTTCAGGCCCTCATGATCACCTACCAATTTCCACCCTTCGCTTATCTCCTCTGGGTGTAGTACCCAAAAAAGCCCCATGGGAATTTAGGTTAATTCACAAACTTTCTTATCCCAATGGGTGATTCTGTTAATGATGCATAGACCCAAGGCTTACTTCAGTTAAGTACGCTTCCTTTGATTCCACAGTTAAGATGGTCAGGGCCTTAGGAAAGGGAGCACTCTTAGCTAAATGTGATATAAATTCAGCCTTCAGGTTGCTCCCTGTTCACCCAGATTACTTTGATCTCTTGGGTTTTCAATTTGAGGGAAAGTATTATTTAAAAAAAACAACTATGCCAATGGGGTGTTCTATTTCCGGTTCAGCTTTTGAAACTTTTAGCACATTCCTCCATTGGTGTGCAGTCAAAACGTCAGGCAATAATGCAATCACCCATTATTTGGATGATTTCTTAATAGCTGGAACCCCTGATTCTGCAAGATGTAGTGACACTTTAGTTGCCTTTCAGGGTTTAATGGCAGAGTTGGGAGTTCCTCTAGCTGAGGAAAAGACTGAGGGCCCTGACACATGACTTACCTTTTTGGGGATTGAGATAGACACCACGGCTGGGATATCTCATTTACTAGATGACAAGCTAGTGGCTATGAGGGAGCAAGTTAGGTTATTGATGGGAAAACATAAAGCTGCACTCCACAACTTTCAGTCCCTTACAGGCTTGTTAAACTTTGCTTGTAAGGTAATAGTTCCAGGACAAGCATTTTGTGCCAGATTGTATAGAACCACTAAAGGGGTTTCTGTTTCACATCATCATATCAGAATCACTAAGGGAATTCGTGAGAACTTGATGGTCTGGGAGTCCTTTTTGGAACATCTGGATCAGGGGTAGGCAACCTTTCCCCTTTAAGGGCCGAGGGACTTCAGCTCCTAGAAGCCTCAGCCATGTTGGCCAATAGTCCCATGTTGGCCAATAGCTCCTGGGATTCTGGGAGCTGAAGTCCCTCGGCCCTTAAAGGGGAAAGGTTGCCTACCCCTGATCTGGATCACTGCAATGCACTCTACATGAGGCTACCCTTGTGCCTAACCCAGAAACTGCAACTGGTACAAAACATGGCAGCCAGGTTACTGGAACATATAGGAGGGAGCATATAACACCTGTGCTTAAATCCCTCCACTGGCTGCCGATTAGTTTCCGGCACAGTACAAAGTGTTGGTTTTAACCTTTAAAGCCCTACATGATTTGGGTCCATCTTATTTCAGGGACCGCCTCTTCCCGTATGACCCCCCGTGTGCTCTTAGGTCCTCTGGGAGGAACCTGCTGCAGCCCACGAAGACTAGGCTGGCACAGACCTCCCAGAGGGCCTTCTCTACAACCGCTCCCAGACTTTGGAATGGCCTGCCGGACGAGCTCCGTCTTATTACCACTCTTGCTGCTTTTAAGAAAGCAGTAAAGATGGATCTCTTCCGGCAGGCCTTCCCGGAATAGCCTCCCAGTGAGAGGAGTACAGCTACCTGCTCTGAGCCCCCAATGACTGATGTATGCTGCTCACAAACTGTTTGATTTTAATTATATAATGTATTTTAATTATTCATTGGTTTAATTCAGTTTTAAGGGGTGGGAGGGTTAGGGATTGGGAGTAAGATATTTTAACTTCTTTGTGTTTTAATTATGCTGTAACCCACCCCAATTGCTGAGCAGAGGGGCGGGCTAGAAATAAAATTATTATTATTATTATTATTATTATTATTATTATTATTATTATTATTACAATTCAATGGAATTCTGTTTTGGAGGCCTGAAATGCTGCTGAGGGCAGATTTTCAGGTACACTCCGACACTGCTGGTGCCCACGGATATGGCGTTTATTGGAATGGTCAGTGGGCTGCTGAGGCTTGGCCTCCTGCCTGGTCAGAATGTGGTCTTACCAGAGACCTGATGTTTTTGGAGCTGTTTCCCATAGTGGCGGCTGTACACCTATGGGCAAATCAATTTGCTAATAAGACTGTCTGGCTTTGGTGTGACAACCAGGTGGTGGTTCAGGTAGTAAATTCCCAGTCCTCTAAGTCCTCAAGGGTGATGAGTTTGGTTAGGGCTATGGTGACGCAGTGTTTGAAATTTAATGTTTTGTTCCAAGATCACCATGTCCCTGGTTTGCTTAACCCTTTGGTGGACGCCCTCTCTCGTTTTCAGTTCTCCAGATTCTGGCAGCTGGTGCCTGAGGCTTTCATGCACCCACTGGAGGTACCAGCACTTCTGTGGAACCTTGGAGACTAGAAATCAGCAGGGCGATCCTACAATTTATCGCCCCATCTACATGCAAGTCCTATCAGACAGCTTTAAATGTATTTAGACAATTTTTGTCAGAAACAGGGAAGGTTGAGGCCTGGCCCATTAGGGTGGACCTCATTTTTCAATTTATAGTGAGGCTTAGGCAAACGGGTTTGTCTCTTGTTACCATCAGGGGCAGGCTGGCTGCACTGGCCTTTTTCTCCAAGGCCAGGGGTCTGCATGATCCTACTGCAGATTTCAGAGTTAGGAGAGTTTTAGAAGGTTGGACCAGAGAATCCCCAGTGTTTAAGAACACCCGTTTGCCAATAACTGGCTCAGTCTTAGTGAAATTGTGGCAACACTTAGCCGATACTTGTTATTCAGCGGAGGAATTAGATTGTTTAAAGCCGTATTTGCTATAGCCTTCTTTGAGGCTTTGAGGTTCAGTGAGATTGTCCCAGGCTCTCGCAATTATAAATCTTGCTCTCAGATGTTATATTATCAGAGCAGGGGATTAAGATTTTAGTCAGGTGTTCAAAGACTGACCAGTTAGCAAAAGGTCAGTCCAGCTCCTTGGCCAAGGCACCTGAGGGTCAGATCTGCCTTGTCTTGGCACTGGCAGATTATCTAAAGGTTAGACCAAATGTTTCAGGATATTTGTTTGTGCATACTTCAGGTATGCCACTTACTCAATTTCAGTTTAGGGCGGTCTTAAAGGAGACCTTGAGGCAAGCTAATTTACCTTCCATTCAATTTTCTTCTCATTCTTTCTGCATAGGAGCGGCAACCACTGCGGCTGTTCATGGTTTAGTTGAAGCCGAGATTCGCCGAATTGGCCGGTGGCGATCCAAGGCATTCAAATCTTATGTCCGTTCCTGATGGATGTATACTATTGGTGATGAATCTAATTGCCCTTATTTATCATTTATAACTGGATTCTCTCATGGAAAAATCTGGATAGTGGACCACAGTCTCATGTTCTGGGCAGAATGCCATATAGTCGAACAGCACCAGGACCCCACCTTGGGACTGGAGTACACTGGCAACCTGCAATGGTTTGGTCGCATGGGTATGCAATGGGGAGCTTTACTTCCCACGATTATCAAGCTGTTGAGGGCCCGTCCGCACCCCTGAGTTTTAGTCATACACTTGGGGGAGAATGATGTGGTCAAGATTCCCTGCCTTCAGCTGGCAAAACAAATGATCAAGGATTTGCTGGAGATAAGGAAGCACATTCCTGGTGCTGTTCTCCTATGGACTAAGTTGCTACCAAGGCATAGCTGGCCTGGGGCCCATAAAGACACTGCCGTAAATGGCGCTCAACATTGGCTCAATCATTATGTAACTAAGCAATTGTCCAGATTGGGCATTTATGTAATTAACCATGTTGGTATTCAGATAACCATGCCTCAGCTGTACAGGGGGGATGGGATACACCTCTCTTTGGACGGCTCAGAAGTGTACGTTCAGTCACTTTCTAAGCACATCAGAAAGGCGGTCTGTGGGGGGGCAGGGGATGCCAAGCTAGGCTGGCCCCCTCTTATGGTGGGTAACGACCCCCTACCCACAGAAAAAAATTGGCTAATTAAAAGATTGATTGGGATTAATCAGGCTAAATTAAATTGGTGGAAGTGACATCAGTACTTAAGTTCATGATGTCATTAACTTAATGACGTCATATAGTTCAATATGACGTCATTTCCGGTTGGGAGGGGCAAAATTGTTTATTGTTGTTATTTACATGCTTTGTCATGTGCCGTGAAGGACTACCTCTGTGTCACATCTCTGATCCTAACTAACAGGGATGACCTAGTTAATGGGGTGGAAGTGGTTAGATCTTTATGTGGGAGTGATCACGTTCTCCTGGAATTTATTATACAGTGGAAAGGAGAAGCAAGGCATAGTCAGACACCCATTCTAGACTTAAGGAGAGCTGATTTTGGTAAACTTAGGGAAATACTGAGGGTGATCCTGTGGTCAGGAATACTAAAAGAGAAGGGAGTTCAAGATGGATGGGAGTTTCTCAAAAGGGAGATACTGAAGGCACAATTTCAAACAGTTCCAATGAGGAAGAAAAATGGGAGGTGCCTCAAGAAACCAGGATGGATGACTAAGTAACTTTCAACTGAACTAAGTTTTAAACGGAACATGTATAAGAAATGGAAAAATGTGGAAATCACCAAAGAGGAATTCAAACAAATAGCTAGCATGTGTAGGGTTAAAGTCAGAAAAGCTAAAGCGCAGAATGAACTCAGGCTTGCTAGAGAGGTTAAGAACAATAAAAAGGGCATTTTTGGGTATGTCCGCAGCAAAAGGAAGAAGAAGGAAATGGTAGGGCACTGTGTGGAGAAGATGGCAAAAAGTTAACAGGGGACAGAGAAAAGGCAGAATTACTCAACACCTTCTTTGCTTCAGTCTTCTCAGAAAAGGCAAAGGGTGCTCAACCTGAGGATAATAGAGCAGAGGACACAATAGGAGAATTTCAGCATAGAATAAGTAAAGCCAGGAATACCTGGTTAATCTAAATGAATATAAGTCTCCAGGACCAGATGAATTACATCCAAGGGTACTAAAAGAACTGGCAAATGTAATATCAGAACCACTGGCAATAATCTTTGAGAACTCCTGGAGAACAGGAGAAGTCCCATCAGACTGGAGGAGGGCAAACGTGGTCCTCATCTTCAAAAAGGGGAAAAAAGAGGATCCCAGCAATTATCATCCAGTTCGTCTGACATCAATACCGGGAAAGATTCTGGAGCAGATCATTAAACAGCGAGTCTGTGAACACCTGGAAAGTAATTCCATAATCACAAAAAGTCAACATGGGTTTCAGAGGAACAAGTCATGCCAGACAAATCTGATCTCTTTTTTTGATAAAATTACCAGCTTGGTAGATGAAGGGAATGCTGTAGATATAGTATATCTTGATTTCAGTAAGGCCTTTGACAAGGTTGCCCATGACATTCTTGCAAAGAAGATGGTAAAATGTGGGCTAGACAAAGTAACTGTTACATGGATTTGTAATTGGTTGGCTGGCTGAACACAAAGGTGCTCAACAATGGCTGCTTTTCAACCTGGAAAGAAGTGACCAGTGGGGTGCCACAGGGCTCTGTCCTGGGCCCAGTGCTATTCAACATCTTTATCAATGACTTGGATGATGGTTTTGCGGGTTTAGTTATCAAATTTGCAGACGACACCAAATTAGGAGGAGTAGCTAATACCCCAGAAGACAGGATCAAAATTCAAAATGACTTGAACAGACTAGAAAGCTGGGCCAAAGCTAACAAAATGAAATTCAACACGGAGAAATGTAAAGTACTGCACTTAGGACGGAAAAGTGAAAAGCACAGATATACAATGGGGAACACCTGGCTGAACAAGACTACGTGTGAAAGGGATCTAGGAGTCCAGGTAGACCACAAGTTGAACATGAGTCAACAGTGTGATGCAGCAGCTAAAAAGACCAATGCAATTTTAGGCTGCATCAATAGAAGTATAGTGTCTACTCTAGATCAAGAGAAGTAATAGTGCTACTCTATTCTGCTTTGGTCAGGCCTCACCTGGAATACTGTGTCCAGTTCTGGGCATCACAATTCAAAAAGGATGTGGAGAAACTGGAGCGTGTCCAAAGGAGGGCAACTAAAATGGTGAAGGGTCTGGAAACCAAGCCCTATGAGGAACGACTTAGGGAGCTGGGGATGTTTAGCCTGGAGAAGAGAAGGTTAAGAGGTGATATGATAGTCTTGTTTAAATATTTAAAGGGATGTCATATTGAGGAGGAAACAAGTTTGTTTTCTGCTGCCCCAGAATCTAGGACCCGGAAAAATGGGTGCAAGTTCCAGGAAAAGAGATTCCACCTCAACATTAGGAGGAACTTCCTGACAGTAAGGGCTGTTCGACTGTGGAACACACTCCCTCGGAGTGTGGTGGAGTCTCCTTCCTTGGAGGTCTTTGAGCAGAGGCTGGATGGCCATCTGTCGGGGATGCTTTGATTGAGAGTTCCTGCATGTCAGGGGGTTGGACTGGATGGCCCTTGTGGTCTCTTCCAACTCTATGACTGTATGATTTTATGATTCTATGATCTTTTGTTATTTGTCCAGCTCTCACATCAATACATGGTAATAGGGAATACAATGGCTTGTATAATTCTAACTTTTAAGCTCAGTTGTATATCTTTGCATTTTAGAATCTTTTCTAGTTCTTTCATAGCCACCTTTCCCATTCTTAATCTTCTTTTAATTTTCTGACTTCAGTCCCCATTTCTATCAATGTTTGATCCCAAGTATGATAATTCTTTTACTATTTCTATTTCTTCATTGTCTAGGTTGAACTTCTGAAGATCCTCGGAAATTATTATTTTTGTTTTCTTTATGTTCAACATTAAGCCTGCCTTAGCACTTTCTTCTTTGATCTTCCTTAGTAGGTGTTCCAGGTCTGTTAGGTTTTCTGCAATTACTATGGTGTCATCTCCATATCTTAGATTGTTGATATTCCTTCCTCCAGTTTTCACTCCTCCTCCTTCTGTGTCCAAGCCTGTTTTTCTTATAATATGTTTTGCATATAAGTTTAACAGATAGGGTGAAAGGATGCTGTCTTGTCTGTCTCCTTTGCCAATTAGGTACCATTCTGTTTCTCCGTGTTCTGTTCTGATATATAAATGAAATGAAGCTGCTTTGACAGTAGCCTCTTGTCCTGAGTACAGATTCCTTATCAGGACTATCAGATGTGTTGGCATTCCCATGTCTTTAAGGGCATTCCATAGCCTTTCATGATCTATGCAGTCAAAGGCTTTGCTATGGTCTATAAAGCACATGCTGATTTTCTTTTGGAATTTCCTCATATGCTCCATTAGGCATCGTATGTTTGCAATGTGGTCCCTTATGCCTCTTCCTTTCCTGGACCTCTGGGATTTCTCTCTCCATGTATGGCTGGAGTGTATGTTGCAGAATTTTGAGCATGAATTTGCTTGCATGGGAGATCAGTGCTATGGTCCTACAGTTGCTGCAGTCTGGGTATGGGATGCTTATGAAAAATCATCCTAAATCAAGTTATCTGGGGACAATAATTTTTGCACAAATAAAGAAAACATTTAATGAGGAGATTAGTACACCTAGAAATTCTGCCAGGATAGACACAGGATTGAAAAGTCAAACATGGGTGTTATCGCACTCAGCTGCGGTCGGGTAAGCACAACCTGTATGCAGCCACAACCACAGCTGTACTTATCCAGTGGCTTTTCAAAAATGGGAGCTTGCTGTTTTTTGAAAAGCCACTGGATAAGCATGGCTAGGGTCCAAGCAGCATATGGGCTGCACTTCCCCAGCTGTGGCTGCATGCACTAAAACCTGTGTTTGATTTTCAATCCTGCATCTATTCTGGCAGGATTTCTAGGTGTGATAATCTCCTGAAATCCATTCCAGACAATACAAACAGAAGTCCAAAAAAGTAATGAACAAACAGTCCCCAAAATAAAAATTAATAGGAAATTTCATATATATAAAGAAAAAGATGAAATGCTGACTACCTTCTTAGTTTGTGCAGTAAGGTCACAGCAGCTAAAGGTAAATCATGTTAAAGTGGTTGCAATGAAGCATTGGAACCTAGGCAAACCATTTGCAAAGAAATGGTAGAAAGATAGCCTGAAAAAGTTGTAGAAACTGGTGCTGTAAAAATATTATGGGACTTGACGATTCAAAGTGATAAACAATTACAATATAACATGTCAAATATAATTGTGACTGATAAAAACTATGTTTGGATTATAGATGGGGCAATTCCTGGGAACAGCAGAATTGAACCCCAAGAGAGGGAAAAGATTATGAAATCTACAGTTCATAAAAACTAAGATCCATCACCCCTGGGAAAAGAACACAGTATGGTTCCAGTAGTGATAGGTACTCTAGGAGCAATTCCAAAGAAACTAACAAAACATCTGCAGGAAATCACTGCAGATAAAATCGCAAAAGCACAATTACAAAAGATACCACATTAACCTCTGACATCTCATTGATCCCTTGCCTTCAAATTGCCTGCCAAATTATAGTGACCCCATTAATTTCATAGGGTTTTCTTAGGCATATTCAGTGGTGGTTTTGTCAGTTCCTTCCTCTGAAATACAGTTGGCCCTCTGTTTTCATGGAGGATCTGTTTTGGACCCTCACCCCATGAAAATGGAGATTCGTGAATATTCAACCCTTATAGGCTTGAATGGGGCATGCTCCTGTGGGCGCACACACGCATGCACCCTTGGTAACACACCTCATTGTTTTAAATGGAGATTGCCCCTCCATGAATATATAAAACTGCAGACATGAAGTCCATGAGAACGGAAGGGTGATTGTACAGCCTACAGCAGCTGGCATGGGTTGGTCCAAGTACTAACCAGGGCTGACTCTGATTAGCTTTCAAGATCTGACAGGATCTGGTGCCTTAAGGCATTCAGGCCTACATTTTATCCTCTCCCCACCTCTTCCCAGCAAGACTGAAGGCAGTTTACAAATGAAAACAGATACATAAGAAAGATTAATATTAAAATGTAATTAAAATAGCAATAACTTTATAAAAACATTAAACAAGCAAATTAAAAATAATAAAAAAGCAAATTTAAAACAGTAGTTTAAAGCAATATAATTTATTAAAAGCCCTTTCTTTAAAATATTCACTTCTCAAAAGCCTAATGGAAGAAAAAGGTCTTCACCTACCAATGATGGAAGGACAGAAGAAGCCATCTGAACCTCCCTAGGAAGGCTTTATTACCTAGAGGGGATATCTTTTGAACTTGCATATTCCAAGTTATTTATTTTCTGTGTGAAGTATATCATCTTGTCTGTTTCAGACAAATCAATTTTGTTGGATGATCCCTAAGTCCTAGTATTATGACAAGGATAGAAAATCATTATTGTTCTGCATCCAATGCCAATAGAACAGACAATTGCAGAATAAGGTCTCATTGCAGGAGAAGGGGATGCTGTTCCAGGGAAGGTACTATACTATATTAGTGGTGATATCCCAAGACATTTGAAGTCTGATGTAGAATATCCTAAGGTGCCCACATGGTGGTAAAAATATAATCATTTATATTTGATAGTCAAGTATATTTGACAATTTTCTCCAATTTCCCTTCCATGGAAGCAGAAAATCTGCCACTAAGGTAGGCCAACTTGTCCTACTACTTCTACATTAGATTTGGACATATATACTGAAATGCCACAGCAAACCTGAGAATTAAAGCTTGCTTCCAGCAGTTTATTATACAGCTGCATAGCTCAGTCTGCCAGTTCATTTCTAAAGTCTTCATTTTATGCCCTTGATCTATCTCTGACAATAAACCTCCTCAAGAGGTATGCATTTCTATTGCAGTGATCCTTGCATAGATTCAAGACATACTGATTCAGATAAAGGCACTTGAACATGTTGATACACATTTCGAATAGCTGTGCTATTATGAGAAGTAGTAACAACAGCATTGTTATTTGTACAGGAAGTGTTGTATTCAATGAAGGTATAAGATACGGATGTGAAAGCACCATGAGCCAATTGGAAGATTGAGAGATTAATTATTTTCACTTCTATTTCACATCCCTTCTAGGACTGCAACATAGAGATGCAATCATTTTTATAACACTTTTAAAATGTAATGTGGAGATTTCATGGTACACAACTGGTATATCATTAGGTGTGAAAAGGCTGTGCCTTTTACAAAGAATTAGGCCAAAAAGAGTGGTAAAATGCCGCTTCTTTTGCTGGCCCAGTTCAAAACCACAGTAGCAGCCTGGATCAGGCCTGGGCACATGCAGTTGCTATGGCCCAAGGACAAATGGTGCCAGTGCAGCCCCACTGCAGTTTCTTCGGCCCGTCTGTTTCAGGCCAAAGTTTAGTTCTAGATCAGCTCAAATATTCAAATTGATAAATTTATGAAGCAGGGAGAGATGTTGAAAAACTGTGACAGTATGAATTCTTCTAGCTAACTATCTTTTTCTTGAGACAATATTGTAATAAATCTAGCTTTCAAGAACTGAAATATTAAACATGCAGCAGACTACATTATTGTAGAAGATGATTCATTATCAAATGAAGAGAAGGCCTTTCTTCCTTTAATAAGAAACCCTGATAATTCACTGAATAAAATTGGATCATAGGAAGCTATTTGATACTATACTGGTCCATACAGCCGGTAGTCTCAGCTCTGGCAGGATTCTTTCCTACCCTATTTGGAAATCCCTGGTATTCTCTGGAGAGCTCTCATCTTAACCAGGCCTGACACTATTATAGTTTCCAAAATCCAAAGTGTTTGAGAGTGTTCTGGTTGGTATTCTCACTTGCTGTTATTCAGCTTTAGACAAGAGTAAGAGAGTTTGCTAGGTCTCCCCCCTTCACATACACAATCAATATATGGGATGGACAATTGCATGAATTTGCCTACACACTGAAGTCATCTTTTTAGGCTCACCCTATGTTAAAATCTATCCTTCAGAATTTTGAATAGAAAAACAGTGTCCCAGGGTATCCATGCCTCTGATGGTGCATTTACACTGTATAAATAATGCAGTTTGACACCACTTTAAGTGCTATAGCTCCATCCATGAAATCCTGGTATTTGTAGTTTTACAAGGTCTTCAGCCTTCTCTGCAAAGAGTGCCAGGGCTTCACAAAACTACAAAACCCAAGATTCTGTAACCAGAGCCATGGCAGTTAAAGTGGTATCAAACTGCATTAATTATACAGTGTAGCTGTACCCTTACTTTACAAAAATAGGTCTCTCTTTGATACCATCTCTGCTGGAAGGCCCGTTTAATCCAACTTTGCTTTAAAGGTAAAGAAACATAAGAGGGGAAAGTAGAAGCCTTGAATTTGATTCACAGCAGTTGCTCATCAACCTGGGCAGCAGACTGGACAAGCAGAGTAATCACTTTGTAACTGTTTTCGCTGCTGTGGTGAAATGACTTATATTTCAGTCAAATTGTAATAATTATTAGCAATACTTTTGAAATTTTTTGCAACTTCCACAAATCCCAGTCAGCATGGCCAGGAGGAGCTGAATTACAAAAGTAATGTTTCCAAGTTATTTTAGTATTTGGTTGTAAATTTGATTCTATATGTAAGAATGAATAATTAATAATGACAGTCATAGACTGGTACAAGCATATAAATTAAAAACATAAAATAATATATATATATATATATATATATATATATATGTTTAAAACATAAAATGGCAATAGAAAAAGATTAAAGATATTAAACATAGTATGTGAAGCACCCTAACCCTCTGTTTCCAGGGCAATATTGATTTGGTTCAATCTGTGACACTAGCCATCATCTGATGAATTTTAAGCACTGCTGCACAGAACTACAAACATTACATACTATATCAGGATTAATGTCTGAAAACAACAGGAAAGCATAAAATTGTCCTGTGCATCCTGGATACAATAAGAGTGAAATGGGACTAGTGTGATACTTCCATAGTCCAAAATTAGAATAACACATACACTATTGTTTCTATATTACCAGACTCATAGGAGCAGTGTGTACATATGAATCAGTATGTGCAGATTTCAAGCACTTGTATGACCTCTGTTGTCCTCTTTTTTGGTGATGTGTAAGTGGTCTTCTCACTATCATCTTACCTGTGCAATGCCCAGGGTTGCTTATCTGACATCCATTCTGTTGTCTTTTTCCTGCCAGTCCTTTTTATTGTCTTGTTCTGGCTTTAATCATTATTGAAATATGAAATGCTTTCAGCTTTGCTGCTCTTTTAAAAATTATTTTAATGTTGCTGTGTTAATGGAAGCTGCTACAAGACTATAAATACTGATGGAAAGGATATAAATGATTTAAATGAACAAAGATATAAGTAAATGGGATTGTTAGTAGGATTTTCCCACTTGGCCTTCCCATCTGGGATATGATACAATGTGAAAAGCCCACAAATCTGATGATGTAAAATCTCTTGGTACCAGTCAGCTGAGAGGCATGCTTGCAAGCAACCACAGTTTGCTGAAGCTTTGTTATTGCAAGGTAAAATATTGATGGATTTATTCCAGAGCTTGGAAAGTGTGTTTTAATAATAATAATAATAATAATAATAATAATAATAATAAAATTTTATTTGTAACCTGCCCCTCTGCTCAGCAATCGGGGCGGCATGCAGCAACGTTAAAAAGACAACAGTTAAAATATCCATTATCCCACACCCTAGCCCTCCCACCCCTTAAAACTAAATTAATCTACTTTGGAATTAAAATCAGGTTAACACAATTAAAATACAATAAAATTATTTTTTGGCTGACATGCCATGGCGACAAGAGGGGTAAGTAGCAGATCACCTCCAGTTAGCCAGGCGGTTATTACAGGAAGGCCTGCTGGAAGAGATCCGTCCTTACTGCTTTTTTAAAGGCAGCAAGAGTGGTAATAAGACAGATCTCATCCAGCAGGCCATTCCACAGTCTGGGAGTGGTCACAGAGAAGGCCCTCTGGGAGGTCTGCAAGAGCCTGGTCTTCATGGGCTGCAGCAGGTTCCTCCCAGAGGACCGAAGTGCATGGGGGGGTATCGTACGGGGAGAGGCGGTCCCAGAGATAAGATGCACCCAAGCCATATAGGGCTTTAAAGGTTAAAACCAACACCTTGTACTGTGCCCGGAAATTAATCAGTAGCCAGTGGAGGGATTTGAGCACAGGTGTTATATGCTCCCTCCTAGATGTTCCAGTAATTAACCTGGCTGCCATATTTTGTACCAGTTGAAGTTTCCGGGTTAGGCACAAGGTTAGCCCCATGTAGAGTGTGTTACAGTAATCCAGATGTGAGGTTACCAGGGCGTGTACCACAGTTTCCAGATCCCTCATGTCCAGATAAGGGCGCAGTTGGCATATCAGCCGAAGCTGATAACAGGCACTCCTGACTGCCGCATTCACCTGACTAGTCATGTGAAGCGATGAATCTAGGAGTACCCCCAAACTGCAAACACAGTCCTTCGAGGAGAGTGTGAATCCATCCAGGACTGGAGACTGTATTCCCACATCTGGTTTCGAGCCCATAAATATCAGTACCTCCGTTTTGTCTGGCTTTAGTTTCAATCTGTTTTTCCTCATCCAATCCATTACCGCTCTGAGACAGTCATTAAGAGGAGAGATGCCATCTGAAGTCTGAGTCGATGATCTGGTCATGGAGAAGTATATCTGGGTGTCATCAACGTATTGATGACACCGCGCTCCATGCCTCTGAATGATCTCACCCAGTGGCTTCATAAAGATATTAAATAGCATCGGGGACAGGATGGCGCCCTGAGGGACGCCACAATTAAGCTCGATTTTGGAAGAGCAACTGTCCCCAAGCCTCATCTTCTGGGATCTACCCGAGAGGAAGGAACGGAACCAATGCAAAGCAGTGCCTCCGATTCCTAACTCTCTCAGACAATCCAAGAGGATGGAATGATCTTTTGTATCAAAAGCCACTGAGAGATCCAAGAGCACCAGCATGGTCACACTACCCCATGCCCAGGCGGAGGTCATCGGTCAGAGCAACTATGGCAGTCTCCACTCCATATCCTGTCCTGAAGCCGGTTTGAAATGGATCAAGATAATCGGTTTCATCCAAGACTGCCCGGAGTTGGGAAGCAACTGCCCTCTCGATCACCTTGCTTAAAAAGAGAGTAAGAAGACTGGTCTATAATTGTTTCTATCCAGGGGGTCCAGGGAAGGTTTTTTCAGGAGTGGCCTGATGGCCGCCTCCTTCAAACACGATGGTACAATGCCTTCCCTGAAGGACACATTGATTGTATCCCGTAGGAATACTCTCAGCACATCCCCCCCTGGATGACCAGCCAAGATGGACATGGATCAAGAGGGCAAGTTGTCTTCCTCATTTTTCTTTTGTATATATGTATATATATTATTATTTTTATTGTTTTTCCATAGTTTTATATAACTTATATTTTTATAAGAATATCAGTGACCTTATTTTACATAATCAATATTGTCTATTCTTTTACATCATAATAAACAAAAATATGCTTATATTATCTTAATTACCTAATTTAAGCTGTATTTCTTTCCATTTTTTTTTTGTATTGTTGGAAAGTTCTCCCCACTGTGAACATTGACAGTTTGTCCACTGTTATTAACTCATAAAGTTTAATTTGCCATTCAGTTATTGTTGGAGTTATTTCGGATTTCCAATATTTCGCCAGCATTAATTGTGCGGCTGTTACCATATATAATATAACACTCTTTTCATCTTGGATTAATCTGCTATCTATTACATCTATTATGTTTAGTAAGTACAGTTCTGGTTTTAGGGGGATATTTTTCTTGGTAACCTCGCACATTTTCTTATGGATTTCTTCCCAAATTTTCTTATTTTTCTTACATTTCCACCACATATGGAATGTGGTTCCTATCTCTTCCCTGAAATTCCAACATTCGTTGTTTTCTTTTTTATTTATTTTTGCTAATTTTGATGGTGTAATATACCATTGGTGAAATATTTTATGGTAATTTTCCTTTAATATATTGCATTTAGTAAATGTATTGCAGGTTTTCGATGCATTTTCCCAACTTTGCAGTGGTATTATATTCCCAAAGTTTTGCATCCATGTTATCATATTTTGTTTTATCACCTCTTCTCCTGTTTTTATTTCTAGTATCCACTTGTATATCATTTTAATCCATTGTTTCTCCCCTGCTTTTAATATTTTGTCCAGTGCATTCATTCCTTCTTCAATTCCGAATTTTTCCATATCTCTATCAAAATCTTCTTTTATTTGCTTATATTTTAGCCAATTGATATCAATTCTATCATTTTTTAATTCTTCTATAGTTTTTAATCTAAAGTCTTCCTCATTTTTCCAAGGAGCTTGTCCATGTCATCGGTACTCACAGATTGAAACTGATCCAGTAAATCACCAACAACGGAGTTGCTGGACACCTCATCTACGGATTCTGGCAGAGCAATGGCGTCCAAGTCGCTCTTATCCAAGAGATTTTATCTGCAAAGTGGATGTTAAGCACGTCACAGCAGGCTGTCATTGGGCTAAGTAGGGGGTTTGGCACAGGAGGAACCTTCGTCAACTCCCCCACCACCCTAAACAGCTCTGCCGGGCGGGACTCTGCAGACACAATATGTGCAGAACAGAAGGATCTCTGTGCTGTACGTAATGTCTCCCGATAGGAATCAAGATGCTTCCTATGGCGAGTTCTGTAGGATAAGAGTTGAGTCTTCTGCCATTTGCACTCTAGTCATTGTCCTGCTCACTTAATCCTCCTAAGCTCCCCAGTATACCAGGGTTTATGATTCAAAGCGGGCTGGAAAGGGCTGAAGAAGGGATAGATATTAAGCATCGATCCCTTCTTCTTTTGTAACATTTCTCCACTCTGTTGCCACCATACCTTCCCTTCCCCCACACAACCTCAATCCCTGCTCCCTGACCATTCCCGGCTACATTACATGGTAGCAATGACAAATGATCCAGCTACACTCCTGTCCCACATTAAATGTAAGGACAGTGTCACCTAAAACAGGTGGTGGAATCGGGCTGACTCAATCCTCCTGTGGCTCAAAACGCTGCCACCGCCGCTGCCGCGTGTTGTCAGGGGAGAGATGGTCCTGGGTGGGGTTTTATACCCACCAACGTTCTCCCCAGATCCGCTGCTGTTGCAGCTGCAGTGCTCTGCTGCTGCGTCCTCCTCTCCCATTGTTTCTGATGTTCTGGGCTGGTGAGGGGGGGGGCTAGAAATAGCCTGCAGGAGATCTTCAAGACCACACTGCTACCAGGTCTTAAGGGCTCTTAGAGAGCCAAGGCAGGGCTCAGCTGTCGTGTCCTCCTCTCCCGTCACCTCTGATGTTCTGGGCCGGTGAGGGGGGGCTAGAAATAGCCTGCAGGAATTTTAAGAGTTTTAACTGTGTTTTAATATTCACAGTGATGCTACACTATATCTATATCTATAATATTATATATATATACATAGAAACATATCTATAAAACACACACACACACACCAAAAAGAATTAAGCAAAAAGAATTAAATTCTGTTATAAGCACAGAGAGACTCAGGGCCAATGCAGACAGCCCATTTGGGATGGTAGAGAGCTGCCCTAGGGAGCGGCGGATCAGGGCAGTGGCAACCACATGCCTTGGCTCCGATCTTTCCTTTTGCTGCCCCTAAAAGGGTGGCAAAATGCCATTCCTTTTAGGGGTGGTGAAAGGCCACCCTAAGAGCTGGCACCATGGGTCTTCCACACCCTTTCAGCACAGCATGTCTGCACGTTGCACCAGAAGGGTGTCCTGACATCGTACGGCCTGCGTACAGTGGCACGGCATCAGGACGGCATCAGAGTGGGGTTGCCCCCCCAACTCTACCCCCAGTCTGGCCCTTTGGGCCAGTCTGCAACAGTCCTCAATGTAGCAAGTTACCATATATGTTGGCACTTTGGTAGATTGCAATTAAGCTACTCATTCCATTTTCAATACTTTTGAAGGGCAACTCCTTAAAGATTAATAACAAAATGGCTTAAACCTGAAAAAAAACTCAGCTAAGCATGAAAAATGCCTAAACATATCATTTAAAAATATTCTTAAAATGTTATTTGTTACATTCCACACAAATGAAGTAACATCATTTGTACATGTGTTACATTTGAAATATAACATCGGTATGCTCTTATTGCCCTTCTGCTTTCATAAACATGGCAGGTACCTACAATACTAGTAATTCCTCACTTCTATGATCTAACATCCCACTCATCTGACATGAACTTCATACATTCTGCTTTTCCACTTTCGTTGCTAATTATTATGAGGACAAGATATTACATTGGGGAAGACAATGATGCCTTCAACATTATGCAGTTAGATTTTCTTTCTTGTTACTCCTGAAAAAAAAAAAAAAGAGGACAACACCAAGACATTCCTGCTTTCTTCTAGGTCATCTTGAATATTTCATGTTAGAGGAACTACACACTCTTGAATATTTTGGGTTTAATAGCAAAATTTGGTTTTTGTAATTTCTCAGTGGCATATGGAGGCATACCAGCTGTACAGTACAGGTTGGAATGAAGTTAAGTTTTGGACTGCTGTTTTGTCCCATTATTTATGATAACACAGATTTGCATTTGATTCATGCACACTGTAACCCAAAATATAATATAAAGGAGAATGGCCAGCAGTTGGTTCACATAAAATCTCATTAGTGACTTTTATTGTTTCTGACAATTCTTGGAAGGGAATCAATCATTAATATGCAAATAGAGATAACCCCTCTTTGCAAGCTAATTGTGACAGTGCATTCTTATGCATCCAGATAAATCTGGCAATTTTCAGGCCAAACCAATTTTCAAGTCTAAATTATGAAAAGGGTCTTTGGATAGAGTTTTAAGATGGAAGGTGGCTGCATGCTTAATTACAGCTGATTATACTTTTATTTATTTTATAATGAATGTTAAATTAGCCCATTGTAGCCTAATAAATGGTTAATAGATGTTGAATAAATGAGTAATCAATACCTATGGATTGAAGCAGAATCCAAGGAATTGATGAGTTGATGATATACTGCATATAGTTGTAAAGCAAATGCATCTTAACCCCCTTGAAGTGGTGGGAAGCCCATAGAAACTATTTATCACATTGCGACCTATTGACTTCTCCTTTTAAAGTATATTTAATAGCACTAGTTTAGCATATTTGAGCTTGTCAATGGAGATTACACTGTAGTTCCATAAAAGAAACAAGGTGTTAAGACTCAGCCCATGAACAAAAAGCAGTAGGAAGAAGTAGTTAATCATTCTTGCAGGTTCTATTTTTCACAGGCTCATACAGCTGATCTTGATGACCAGCAACAAAGATGTTTCTGGGAAACCAAGGGGTGATTACTCTTAGAGTGTTTTGGTGGACCCACAGAATGCCCCCTTTTGTTAAATATTCCCTCTATATTTCATCACATTTTGGCCCCTGGCCATTTATCTAATCAGAAAGTAAACAGAAGTTAAAATACTCTTCGGTAAGTGTCCCTCCTATTTTAGCTCAAATAAAGTTTAACCACTCAAGATGGGGGCCAAAAGAAGGATGTGGTCCCTCAGCTCCTGGAATGTGCCTATGGCTGGTATAAGATATGGTACAGAAGAACATAGAAATGTTAATGGAATGCAGCTGGGCACTTTGTTTCTGAAGGTAATATTTTGTCTCATTCAGTCGGAAGGTAGTCTGTCTTGTTTGAACCTTGCTTATAAATAAATATTAACAGCTAGAGATGGGTAACCCTGTGTTCTTATCTCTTCCTATACCTCCACAGTAACCAGAAGCTTCTGATAAGGAAATCCTCACTTCCTTGATGCTGAATTCTATAGAAATAGGACAGATCATGTGGTTATAGGTATTATTTCTGCAAATGACACCTGGCCCATGGGCTATGTACAATGCAAAGCACTCAACTAGGTGATCAGCCCTAAAAGTAGATGTGGAAATTACAAATCTGGAACAAACTGGGAGCAACCACATAATTCTGAATAATGAAATAATCCAGATTAGTTAACTATACCCCCCAGTGGGAGTTTATTTACTGAGGTTATTAGGCATTGATGTTCCTCATTGCAAGGCTGTGTGGAGTAAATTAGAAAACATTTGGAATAAATTAGAACAATGTCCAGATACATGTGAAATAATTGTGCATCCATGAAGAATATATGAATGGAGAATATAGCCAGGACCTCTTTGACTATACATAAAAAAATGACAACATTGACTCAAATGACAGAACAGCAGCAATCCATCAAAACTCCATTTCAAAAGTGTGGAAAGAAGAGAATCAGGGTATTCTTTCTGTGGTATTCACACATGTCTATGGTAGCAATGAGTTCAGATATTAAACTTTTCCCAGTACTTTCTAGGTGGAAACAAAAAAGGGGGGGGGAGAGAAATTATATTCTTAGGTGGATTTGTAAAATGGATAACATATGTGAGAAATTATGACATTCTTCAGAGAATTTTTCAATTTCTGGAAGTGATAATATTATCAATTAGAGAATTTCTTCCATTTTGTATTTCTTCTACTGTAAGGAAAAAACAAAATCAAAAGAACAACAACAACAAAACCTTTTTAATGTTCCTGGTTCTGATGTGGATGCTTCATTTGTTTATTATAGTTTAAAAGTCTGCCAACTTAGCAGTTTGAAAGCATGCAAATGCAAGTAGATAAATAGGTACCATTTTGGTGGGAAGGTAAACAGCGTTCTGTGCAATCATGCTGGCCACCTGATCACAGAATAGTTTCTGATAATGCTGGCTCCTCAGCTTAGTAATGGAGATGAGCAACACCCCCTACTGTCAGACACAACTTGAAAACCTTGTCAATGGGAAATACCTTTACCTTTCTAAAAGTCTTAACACTGTAATCCTGTAAGAACTAGACCTTCCATTAAAAAATGTAAGTCATCTTTCTCAGGCAAAGGAATGTAGAGAGTATCAAATCTTGTATGTCTTCTCAGGGTCAAGATTGCTGATCCAGAGAGATTACTGGTTGCAACGAATGATACAAGTGGAAAATGATCTCCCCCCCCCCCAGTTCTCTAGAGGGGTTATTCTGGGCTAAATAAAAATGGAACAACCACTTTCCTGCTGCAGCAGTGCCTGGTTCTCAGGATGGACCCCCGATTCGTCCAGTGGAATGCAGTGGCCAACAGCAATATTTTCTTTGGACAATAACTGTTTCTAAGGCTGCATCCTTACTGCAGAAATAATCTGGTTTCATATCACTTTAACTGCCGTGGCTCAATGCTATGGAATTCTGGAACTGTAGTTTGTTGTGGTACCAGAGCTCTCAGAGAGAGAAGTTTAAATATCTCACAAAACTACAGTTGCTAGAATTCCATAGCATTAAGCCATGGCAGTTAAAGTGGTGTCAAATTGGATTATTTCTTCAGTGTGGACACAACCTTAGTGTTGATTTTGAGACTTGAAGAGTGCTTCATAAAATGGAACTATAGAGATTTCAAGGTAATGTGGGAGGAGGGAGAAATTATCTTCGTCCACATGCTACAGAGTTCCGAAATATTTTGCTGTAATTGCAACACCCAAAGGCCTTGAGGTATTTCATTTTACAGTATATTTAGTGTTGCAGAATTATTTAGCACAACACTTCTATTTTTTTAAGATACACACACCAAGATATTTAATGCTGGAGGGATATGAAAAACAAAATTACGATGGTACATAAAGTCTACATGGATTTACAAATGGTTTCCACTAACATTAAGCAACATTGTCATAGCTCCAAGACTGCCTTGTTTTTCATTAGTGGAAGCTTCCACATAGTACTGTGGAGTGCAGTAGTTGAACATTTGATGAAATCCAAGGAAACTACTTGCCAGCGTTAGATGCAATGTTTTCTTTTTTCCTATTAGAACTTCTATAAAAGAAAGCAAACTGGTTATAATTTATTTATTTATTACTTATTTATTTTAATTGTACCCCATCTTACTCCTAACGTGGAAGCAAAAGCATCTCACAAAGTACATGAAAATAGAACACAATTAAAATAAACAATATTATTAAAAAACAATGCAATCCAATCATATTAGCATATCAAACCAGAATTAAATTAAAAGAGCTTTAAAATATTTAAAACACACACAAAAAAGGGGAGGACTGCAGCCCTTCAATTAAATAAGAAAGTCTTTGCCTGCAGCTGAAATAGAGCAACTTAGTTTTTGGTGGGTGGAACTACCATGGCCATCTGCCATATCCTCACCAAACATACCAATGAAGGTAGTGAGGCTAAGAGAAAACCTCCCCTCAGCAATATCAAAACTCAGAATGAATCTTTCAGATAGTAGGCATTCCCAACAGATTGCTACCCAAAAAGGGTGGGGGAACTGGGGGGTCCTCATAAACTGTGTCAGCTTCTCTTTTAAATGTTGATGGAATTTGTTTAGCCCAAACAAGCTTGTGAGAGACTGGGTAACTTGAGGATCATTTCCACCTATGTAGACCAGTACTAACTGAGGAGGACTCCAAGTTTGGGTGAATAAGAAGATTTTTATTTAGAAATATGCAAGAGTGCAATCAAACACACAATAGTAATTTGAACATACATTCCATTCAGAGCTAACTGAAGTGCAGGTATGGGAACTGGATAGTGGAGCTTTAGGAGTGCAGAAGGGGCAATTTTTACCTGTCCTGGAAAGATTACCATGGAAAGTGGGATATCACTTAGGAGATTATTACACGGGGTAAAATGCAACATTTTCCCATCATGTCCCCATTATAACTGCATGATTACACAAAAGATCACATGACATCGCGCTTGTCCCATATCTATCCCATCATTAATATGTCATTAAAGTGTAATTTTGTATTAATGCTAAACCCTGTTAATACTCTGCTGATAGTGCTAATAGATTGTTATCACAGCATCTGTGATGTGTCATAATGGGCAACAGAGAAAGTGGAAGGATCTCTGTGTTCATAAAGAACCCAGACTAGGAGGCAACTGTATGCAAGAGATGGGTGCCAGTTGTATGCTAAGAGGCTGAGTTTGGGGTTGATATTATCCTGTTTACCTCTTCCAAGGACAGCACTGCAGAGGAGTAAGCAAAGAGTAGTCAAGAGTCCATTCCAAAAGTCACACAACAAGAGTCCAGTACTTAACACCAAAGGGAGAAGCAGAAGCATAGCCACAAGGCAGTTCCAGAGATAAGAAAACAGGAATCTGATAGTAGAGAACAGGATACACAGCAGCTAGAGAGGCTACAAGACTGATTGTAAGCTGCAACAAATCATATCAGCTTTTTAAAAGCCTCAGTGTAACTCAGCTGATCGCAATTAGCTAAACCTTAGCATGCCTCAGCTGTTCACAATTAGCTCTTCTTTTGGCTTCTAGCCTAGATGAACTCCTCAAGGATTCCTTGGCTTGTCTTCACTCCATAGGTCCTAGTACTGACAGCATAGAGCAGGGGTAGGCAACCTGTCCCCTTTAAGGGCTGAGGGACTTCAGCTCCCAGAAGCCTCAGCCATGTTGGCCAATAGTCCCATGTTGACCAATAGCTCCTGGGATTCTGGGAGCTGAAGTCCCTCGGCCCTTAAAGGGGAAAGGTTGCCTACCCCTGCTCTACAGCCTCTTGCATCTCTTCTGAGACTATAGAGTCTACAGGTAATCTCAGATCTGTCTCCTCCCCTGGCTCAGAGTCTGCCTCTGCCTCTAAAGCAAAGTCAGAGCCAGGGCAGTCCATGACAGATATTTATATCTGCAATCTTAGCCTCAAGGGATTCTAGCTGCTATCTTGCACTGTAATAACGACCTGATGGTCTTCTCATGGAATCCACAATGGGATTCTGGAATGACTGATGACTTTAACTTCAGAGTTACAAAAATAATGATTGGATTTAGGACAACCCCAGGATAGATGGATAGAGAAGTTGGGTGGGAACATGGCATGGGGTCAGTAAGGAGTGTTGGCTTACTCGTCTTGATGCAATGAGACCTCCTTTGTCTCTTGGTGCAAAATGATATGCAAAGAGCCAGCAGGAAGAAGTGATCAGCTCACCCATTTAGCTTTTGCCTTGGTATTACTTGGATCTTTCACATGTTTTTGGGTCTACACCCCTTTCCCATGGAAAATTTCCCTGTGTTTCAATGATAATGATAATGATATACCTAATAGCTCAGTTACCCCTGGTCTGGCCATCCGCTAGAAGGCAAACCCAAGGGAAATCCCATCCCCAAGTTTCAGAACTCATCTAGAAACATTGTCCAAAGAAGTTGTGAAGGGGGCAGACAGGTCTTAAAAGTTCCCCAGCTCCACTCCCAATGCATAGTATCATGGTGCCTTGATGGAAACAGCATTAGGTTCCCCTTCATAGAGGCCATCAAGGGCAGCCTCTCCCCTTGCAGCTCCTTGTGCTGAACAGATCCAGACCCATATTTTGTGTATGCAAGACTGCTGATTTCTGCACATTTTTGTGTAAGTTTTTTTCCATGCAAGATTGCTAATATTTGTGCAGAAAATTAGAGTCTTGCACACAAAAACTCTAGAAAAAGTTATTTTTGTGTGTGCAGCACTCTCCCTCCAAAACACACACACACAATATCACAAAATAACAAGACACCCACAGGTATTTCTGTGCAAGATAAATTCCCAAAGGTCTCTGGGATGTGAGAATATCAGACAAGAAGTGTACAGAAATATTTGCTCAGTTGGAAGAAAACTATGGTAATAACAATGGATCCTTGGTATAATTAGTTCTTACATGTGAGGATAGAATAGTCAAATATTTGCATTCTTATTCCCTATAACCAGCCCTAGGGGGGTTGCAGACTGCCAGAAATAGTGCAAATTGAGTCCACTTTTAGGGTTAGGGTTAGTGCTAGGGAATCATGGGAATTGTTTTGTTTTTTTCTGGGACATTGAGCCTTCTCTGTCAGAGAGCTCTGGTGCCACAATAAAATACAGTTCCCATGATTCCCTAACCCTAACCATGGACTCAATTTGCACTATTTCTGGCAGTATGCAACCCCCCCTAGTTAACAGTGTGAATGCAACATTTTCAGTTCTTTGACATTTCCAAACACTTTCTCAAGACAGCTTCATAATTAGTAATTAGGACTATCCATGTCTGGAGCAAAATTTGGGTTTTCACCATCAGTGGGTTACAGCCTGATATGATTTCCCGTAGGAATTAAAGGGAGTAATTGACTCCTTATTGGAGAAGAAGACAGGAAAGAACTAGTCATTCCAAATCACACTGGAGAATGGTGAAAAATATATGGGAATGCAGCTGCTATTTTACTATAATTCCCATCAACTTTAGCCAGCAAAGCTAACTCTAAAGAACAATGGGATATGACCTTTAACAACAGTTCCACATTCCTGTACTATATTTACACAATGGAAAGATATTAGTTTGTTGATGGAACACCAAAATAAAAAATAAAAAAATGAGGTGGACTTGCAATGCAGTGACATTATTTTGCTCTGGCTTAGACCACATCGACTTGATGTATCAAATTAAGTAGGTTCTGAATAATAAATAATGCAAACTAATATGGTGCAGCTGTCAGATCTTCAGATCAACACTTGCAGGACTAGGATGAAATTCACATTTCACCATGAAACTCACTGTGTAACCTTTTGGCCATTATTATGTCTTACCACTGTTAGCAGTAGTGAAGATGGTAATGCTAATAATAGATTATATCAGAAAACATACACATAAGGCTTAATTTGTTCCTAAAATATTTTTAAATTATCCCATGTAACAGCGGAGCTTATCCACAGGGCCAAACTGATGAACAGGTCTGAATATAAACATGGGGCGATGTTGCCTAGCAACATACATTTGCTTAGCTGTGAAGCGACCCACAAGTTCCATTTTGTAAAGCCTTTTGTATGGTCCCAATCATTAAGAATCATAGATTGGAAGACACCAGAAGAGCCATGCAGTCCAACAGGAATACACAATCAAAGCTCTCCTAACAGATGGCCATCTAGCCTGGGTTTAAAAACCTCTAAAAGAAGGAGACTCCATCACATTCCTAGGCAACATATTCCACTGACAATCAGTTCTACCCATCAGGAAGTTCTTCCTAATGTTTAGATGGACTCTCTTTTCCTGTAGTTTGAATCCATTGCTCTGTGTCCTAGCCTCTTGAACAGCAGCAAACAAGCTTGCTCCATCATCAGTATCATCCCTTCAAATATTTAAACATGGTTACCATGTCACTTCTTACCTTTCTCTTCTGCAGGCTAAACTTACCAAGTTCCCTAAGCTGCTCCTCAAAAGGCATTGTTTCTAAACCTTTCACCATTTTGGTTACCCTCCTCTAGACACACTCTTGCTTGTCAATAGCCCACTTGAATTGTGATCAAAATGGTACACATTATTCCAGGTATGGACTGAAAAAAGAAAAATATAGTAGCATTGTTACTTCCCTAGATGGAAACATTACACTCCTATTGATGCAGCCTAGGATCATATTGGTTTTTTGAACTGTTGCATCACACTATTGACACATGTTCAGCTTGTTATCTACTAAGAATCTCAGATCCCTTTCACACGTACCTTGGGATGGTCTTGTACAACTCTTTCTACTACCACCCCACACTGCCACCAACACACCATTGCCCAGAACTGACTTTCAGAAGTGACCTCCAGTTATCGAAACTGATAGTGGTTCAGCCCACACAAAGCTCAAATGAGCCAAAAATGACTTTCCACTAACCATTTGTGCTAAGTGAACCAATGCTTTGACTTAGTATAAAACAGGTCCATGTGCTTCTTATGTTTGTTCACTCAACTTGAGAGTTAACCTGTATCCAAAGTTCTCAGGCTGAAATAAATACAAAATAAAACACAATGAAAATAAATGATATTAAAGACAAAATTAAGAGCAGACGCAAACATAATATAAAACAGTGACAATTAAAATACCAAAACCAATACTAAAAATGGATTTTTTTAAAAAAAAAAATCCATTGGTGATGGAGCAACTGTACTTTAAAATATATCTGCCAGGGGAGTATACAGGAAGTTAAAAGTCCCAAGAGGATAAAAAAACCTTTTGCCTTGTTCCTTTTCTGAGTGCCTCTTTTTGTTTGGAAAGGAAAGGTACAAATTATAGCAGGACAGCATCCAGCTTCACACAGATGATATTGGTCCCATCACAACAGAAGGAACCCAGAGTGAACATTGCTTTTTGGTCTCACTCCACACTAGAATTGTTTCTCCCAAGAAACAATGTAGCTGCTGTACCTTTAATAGTTGTGTAGAGGAGGGAATTTCAGTAACCACCCACATTACTGCACTACACTCTTACAGTGCTGCTATGCCAGTTTTACTGTTCTGGCTGCCTCCTGTTGCATTTTGGGGTTTGCATTTCAGTGAGGCCTAAGAGCTCTCTGGTTGAGAATTCTAAATGTCCCTCAACTGTAAATCCCAGGAGGCAGCCAGAGCAGTTAAAGTAGGATAGCAACACTATAAGAGTGCAGTGCAGTAATCTAGCAAGTAACAAGCAAAACCTGGTGAAATACCATTCTTTACACAACCATTAAAGATACAGGAACACACTCTAGTTTTCACTCTGGCAACCAGAATCTTCTCTTGATGATATATTTTTACTACACCTAATAGTAGTCTATCATTAGTAGGGCTTGTACTGGAGAGAAAGATCAGCAAGTAAACTAGGGAAGGGGGATGGGGCCAGGTTCATCGACTGCAAGAATAAAGGCTTTTGCAGGCTGGGGAAGGAAACAGAAACATCTAGAAGTGAGAGAAATGTTGATGACAGTGGTCTAATCTGCACTGTAGAAAAAATGCCGTTTGATACCACTTTAACTGCCATGGCACAATGTTATAGCCTGGGATTTGTTGCGGTACCAGAGCTCTCTGACAGAGAAGACCAAATATCTCAGTCCAGAATTCCATAGCATTGAGCCATGGCAGTTAAAGAAGTGTCAAACTGCATTATTTCTGCAGTGCAGATTGAACCAATGACTACAGGAAAAGATGGATGCTTGCAGGAGACAAAAAGTATCCATTTGTGGCAGTTGTCCCTAGCCACTAGAGTAAATGGATTATATTAGTGGGTGCTTGGTAAGTCAATATTTATATAAATTCCGTTGATTCAATAGTTTACTGTAGCTGGAATTAACAATTGGATTTAGGTCATATAGCAGATATATTAAAAAAAACAAAACAAAAAAAAAACAATAACATTATAGCTAGTCAGCTATTTCATAAGATTAATACTATTTGTTTTAATATTGCAACATTCTTCTCCTATAGTCTTGAATACCAAGTAAAGAAGGAGTAAGTTTGTCAAATGCAAAGTCTAGAAGTAAGTCATGGAATAAATCACAGATAACTCTTGATGTCCTAACATAGCTCAGAATGTCTAATTTTGAGCTTGAGAAATATAGTTGAAAAGCATTGTAGCCATAATAAATCAATGGCAAAATCTAAGATTGCCACGTTGATGAGAATGGAAACTACTGCAGCTGACAAAGAGGCTCATAATGACTCTTGTGCTTAAAGCTCACATTTCACTGCATTTTAGTGCCATGAAATGTATAAAAAGCAATGGTATTTACAGCTGTCTTATCTAAAGAAAACATTCAGAAAAAGTGCTTTCAAACACTTAAAAAAATGTTTTCTTTGTTCTACTTGGCTGGTATAGTGCAGCATGCACAGTTTCATGGATCAAAGTCTTTTAGACCTTTGCAGAGACAGAACTGGACAGAAATTATAGAGAAAACTTTTTATGACAGAAAATATCCTTTCCATTGAGAAAAAATGTTTGATGAGTAAAACATGTTTCTCAAAAGCAAATGTCAGTATTTTAAAAAGGAATGTCATTGGCAAACTTCATTTCAGTCACCAGAAAGCTTACATTTTGTCATGAAAACTGAAACAAGGCACTACCATTCTTGTTTTATAGTAATTCTGCTAATTAAAAAGGAGAATAACCATGCTAATACAGTTAATATTAATTAAAAGTTGATAATAAATACAATGTCCATTTTCTTCTACCATATCATTATTACATTGGCTATTTGGGAGTAGAAAATTGCCTGGCTATCTCTGTGCCTTTCTTGCCTAACAATGGATTTTGAATGAGTCATTATTCAAAATGAACCTTCTGTCATGAAAAACATAGAGGATACACCAGCCAGAAATCTAGAGAAGAATTGTATTATCTTTTCCCAATAAGAACAACTCTGCAACAAGAAATCTCTGGATGCAATTAAGTCCAGTGATACTTAATGATGAAAATATATATTGAAACTATATTAATTTGACATTTAGAAATATTGAAAGGTCAAAATAGCTTTTCCACAATCAGCACTTTCAAATTTAGATAGGAGGTAAGATGTGTGGGGCTTATGTCAAACTGTTGGTGTCTCTTGAGATATATATATATATATATATATATATATATGATTTAACTATCATAACTCACTTCAGATGTGAATGATTAAGAAACTACAATGGTCATTGCTATAGCCATATATCAGAAGTGGGGGACATTTTTTGATGAGTCTGGAAAATTCTCTCATGAAGTTCCCTGAAGTTGATGATTACAGAGACGCTTGCCACCCTGACATAATTTAACCAACAAGAGCCTCATGTTCTGTTTTTGTCTATCTAACTGGTGAATCTTGAGATTCTGTAGCACTAATTATGAGTAAAATTAGATGTTGATACTGATTTTTCAACTTGTCTGATAAAACAATAGGCTGCCTTTTGACAATAAAATGTGAGCTTTTGTACTTGTTTTCTATTCATATGTCTGAGATTTTGATTCCATTCATTTTGCAGGAATGTTAAATACAGTTTAGGTAGACATAAGAAAATAATAATAATAATAATAATAATAATAATAATAATATATTTTTATATCCCTCCTTCCAGCATAAAGTCTGTCTCGTTTGCTCATGTATTTCATCTTGTGTTTCTTTTTTAGTAATTTGAAATGTCACATATGTCACTGGAGTACTTGTTGATATAATTGTTACTGACTGATTTATTTTATTTTATTTTATTTATATTTCACCTTTCTCCCAATATGGATGCTAAAGTGGCTTACAATATAAGTTGCAAACCATATGCCAGTTAAAACTATATGGGTTTTTTGCTCCAACTTCTTTAACTCAGAATGGTCTTTTGAAAAAGTAGAATTCTTTAACAATTCATTATGTATGCTTTTTGTAACTCTCATGATGTATGCTTTTTTGACCTCTCATGAGAAGACTGCCACTGCTGTGGGGAAGTAGCCTTTGTTCTCACAAAGTGGCCACCACCACTGCAGGGAAGCATGGCTGGGGAACCTTGGCCTTCATTTCCTGCACTGGTGGCGGCCTCCTCATGAGGTGACCACCACTGTCATGGGGAAGTGGGCTGGGGGCCCTTGTCCTTGTTCTTCCCCACAGTGGTGGTGGTTTCTGAGAAGGAGCTACCACCACCATGGGGAAGCAAAGCCTGGAGTGCTCCCCCTTCCCCCCAGTGGGAGGATAGCCCAATAGCATATCACCCATCTTCTGCAGTGTCACTAGATGTGGGCCACACCACCACACACTCCTAGTGATGCCAATGGACCTGAGTTAGATCAAGCAGCCTGCAAAACAGCCTGAAATAAATTGGGCTATACAGTCGTCTCTTCATTTTCATGGGGGATCTGTTCCGGACCCCTCTGCAAAAATGGAAATTCGCAAATATTCAAGCACCATTGGCTTGAATGGCTGAGTGCTCCTGTGGGCCTGCACACCATTTTAACTCTCTTCACTTGCTGGTCCACAAAGGGCTGAGATCACAGACTTGAAGTCCATAAAAATGGAAGGACACCTGTATACCCAACTTGCTGTCTAATCAAAATGTGTACATACACACTCCTTAGTTGTCTTCAGCATAAAGGTATTACTGCTTTCTCCATTGCATCTTATTCTATTTTGAAAAACTTTTACAATGACTCTATTAAAATAAAATAAAATAAAATAAAAACCCTTGTGCTTGGCTAGGTTTTATATACAAGTCACTGTATTATTATTTGCAATAACCATATCACCATCACCACCACCACCATCATCATTTTATATTGCAGCACCAATGTACATGGCACTTCACAGAATGAAACAACAAGAAGAAGAAAAACAGCCCTGCCAAATTAATCCATTGTAACTGGTTGTGGGTGGGAGTTGGTGGTCTTTACGTCTGCATATAGCCAGTGCTGCCTTTCCTCATAAATTACCTGATGATTGCAATGAAATCAACAGAAAGGCCTCAACTGCAGGTCTCAATTTATCAGTTCCAGTAACCTTAGTTCAGAAATCCAGGCTTCAGTAGTAAAAATAACCTTTATTCAGCAACTAGAAATGTACACCAGAGACAGTTGTTGTTGGAACTAAGCAGTAAGTATCAACAAGGTATAATTAAGGCAGACACAATTTCAGATCATCAAATTAATCCATTGTAACTTTTTGCTCATCACATCAACAGTCAATAAGATTTGATCATCCTACCCAGCCATGCCCCAGTGTTTGGGGCTTTGCATTGATAATTATTTAGCTAATGGTATTGCTGCTAATGTTGTCACAACTTAAGGCAGTTTTGTTGGTGAAGATTCATTTCGATGTAAACAGAATACCCATCATAGCCTGTATGGTGATCTCTTTAAGAAATTTTGGGGATGTAGGCAAACAGCTTTGGGACAGACAGCTCTGCCTTACTCGTAGGTGGTAGAAGAACCACATAGTTGCTTCTGCTTGAAGCAATTACCACACCTGTCATTTCAGTGATATCCAGCAAATGGGCTGGGTGTCGGTTTCCATTGGATGGCAGCCAGATCAAATAGTGGCTAGATCTGGACCCATGCTGTAGGCCAACACTATTCAGCTATAAGTAATAAAGTAGTGGATTTTTCCATTACAACAAAATCTGGCCTGAGTTTTTTCTCACTGAAATAAATCTCTTCAATTGCTGCTAGGTCTGCAAGTAATCAGGAAGGTGCTGTTTATGAAATACTTTATATATCAAAGCTATTTTTCCCCCAAAATGTTAAAGAAGAAATTCAAGCATTCACATTCAAGCATACAAATTCAAATTTACAATAAGATATTTACTCACTTTGTAATGAGTTGACTGTGGTTTTTTTTTAAAGGTTGGTATTTAAGTGACATATGAATGGAATGAGTCAGTAATGCACACAATACATAAAAATCCTATTTATGAGCCACAGCAGCAGCAGCAGCAGAGAGAGCTCTGAAGGAGAAGGCTTTAAAAGCAACCCTTCCCTCAACACCAGCAGCCATACCAGAGGCAGAGAGAGCTCTGAAGGAGAAGGCTTTAAATCAGCCCCTCCCTCAACACCAGCAGCCATAGTAGAGGCAGAGAGAGCTCTGAAGGAGAAGGCTTTAAATCATCCCCTTCCTCAACACCAGCAGCCATAGCAGAGACATAGAGAGCTCAGGAGGAGAAGGCTTTAAATCAGCCCCTCTCCCAAACACCAGTAGCCATAGCATTGGTATAATAATAATAATAATAATAATAATAATAATAATAATAATAATAATAATAATTTATGTCCCGCTTATTGACAATCAATCCAAGCAGCTTAGGTAGACTTAGAGTGATGAACAGAGATGTGACTGGTAAAGTTTTGTGTGAAATACACAAAACCAAGCCACAGAACCTGGGTTAGAACCCGTGTAATCCTTGGTGAAGGGAAATCTTCTATTACAACAAGGCAAGTATCTCTTTAAATGAAAGGAGGTCCAGAGAACTCTCTTTGGAGTTCACTGTGGAGTTCACTGTGGAGAGAAGGCAGATTAGAGCCAGCCCTGGTGACAACCAATCAGGACTGAGCTGGTGACAACCAATAGAATGTTGGGCTGTAAGGGGAAAAATCTGTTAGGAACAGTTGGAAGTCAGATAGGGCTTGGATTCCAGACAGTGAAGGTCTAGTGGAGAAGGTTCCAGAGTGGAACAGGATTAAGGTCTAGAAGATAGGGGCCTAATATCCATACTAAGCTCCAAGTGAGGGAGTTAATAAACAGAATATCCTGAGGGGTATTGATAGCCTTAGAGGCTGGTTAAGAAATAGTGGTAAAGGTACCCAAAGAAGGGCTAAAAGTGTCCTGTGGGGGTAATTGAAAGTGTTCCAAGGAAAGGAGTGTTTTAGAGTATTATTATTTGGAACTGTAACCAATTGTAATAAGTGCAGCAAGACCAAGTGAAACATTGTTACTTGTATTGTAAATAAAGCTTATGAAACACTTGTCTACAGTGTAAATGAATTTCCATGCTACTAAAACTTATACAAGATAGGTTATACCAAAGAGTTTTAGAAGAGAAGGAGTGGCTCTTTGTATAGGGTGGTAGCAGCTGTGGGACAAAAAGGATCCATGGTGTGGCCACAAATGAAAAAAAAAAGAAAAAGAAAAAGTGCATGTCACATTCACATTTTGTTCCAAATCCCAATTAGGGGAGAAGAAAAGGAAAACAGATGGGACTGAAGAAGAGACAGGAAGTCTAACCTGGTTTTCTTTGTGCCTTAGGGCTTAAACAACCCCCACCACTTTCAAAAGAAAATAGAAGAAGGGGGAAAAGAAAAGAAAGAAAGAAAGAAAGGAGAGGCAAAGGTAATAGAAAGAAGGAACATGGCAACAAGCAAAATATTAACAACAGAAATACTACCCCAAGAGACAACACAGAGAGAACTCCCACTAGAATTCCATAAAAATCAAGACACTAACACAGGGGTAGGCAACCTTTCCCCTTTAAGGGCCGAGGGACTTCAGCTCCCAGAAGCCTCAGCCATGTTGGCCAATAGTCCCATGTTGGCCAATAGCTCCTGGGCTTCTGGGAGTTGAAGTCCCTCGGCCCTTAAAGGGGAAAGGTTGCCTACCCCTGCACTAATACCTTACTCTTAGAGGAAATTAGAAAATTAGGCAGAAATAAAGGCAGAAATTAGAGCAGAGCTAAGAGCGGAAATAAAAGAATTGAAAGAAGAAATCCAAGCTAATATATGGAAAGAATTAGGAGAAAACAGACTAATGTAGATCACTGGAGAGATGAAAAAAATGAAAAAGTGACAGATCCACGAAAGAACAGAAAAGCTAGAGAAAAAGGTTGACATCACAGAGGGAAAACAACAAGAGGACTATTACAAGGCAAATCTTGAACTAAAACTACAAGGGAAAGCTCTGAGAATCAGAGGAGTAGAAGAATTATCAAATGAAAACCTGACCACAAGAATTATTCTGCAAATTGCACAATATATAGGAAGGACAGGTGAGCAACTAGACCTAGAAGTTGACAAATTCTACAGTGTTAATTTGTGAATAGCCAAGAACTGTAAGGTACCTAGAGATATAATGATTTATTTTGTGAGGGAAAGAGTAAGAGACTAATCTAAGAAATAAATTATAATAAAAAGCTAGAAATTGATGGACAAGAAGTTAAAAAAAATCTTTAAGGCAATCCCAGCACAAATTTTGAAAAAGAGAAAAGATTATATGATTCTGACAGAGCACCTAAGGGGAGGAAAACATAAAATACAGATGGGAGAAGACAGGAGGAATATCCTTTACAATACGAACAAAGAGATATTTAATAGACACAGAAGAAAAAAATATATTTTCTGACAAATCATAAAGAAGCACAAGAGGAACAGACAATAAAGAAAATAAAAGAGAGAAAAAAATAAAAGAGTGAAAATAAAAATAAAAACACAAGAATAAAAACAAGATCAGAAAGAGAAAATAATCCTGATAAAACAGCTGAAGAAAAGGAAAGCACTGAAGGTTCAGAAAGACAAACATCTGAAGAAGAAGAAGTGACAGAATCAGAACAAGAGGAAGAAGGTAAAATATCAGACAAAGAATCAAAGAAAGATAAAGAAGAGGAAAAAGAGGAAGAAGGACAAGGAACATCTGACTATATAGACAGAAAATGAAAACAAAAAAGAAGCACAAGAAAACACTAAAGATTTTACAAACAGGAAAGAAGAAAGAAAGAGAGTACAACTAATAGAGAAAGATAATCTATCTTTGTATTGATTAGACAAAAAATGAAAGAATGAATAAAAAAAGAACAATGAATAATAAAATTCTCTCTTGGAATGAAAACGGAATGAACTCAAAATATAAAAGAAGGAAAATATTCCACCATTTAGAAAAACTTAAATTAGACATACATATCAAAGAGACACATATCAAAACTAAAGAAATAAAGCATTTGAAGAATAACAAATTATAAGTATTTTAAGTTTCAAATGAGAAACTTAAAAAGAAAAGAGTCACTATATGCATAAATAATCAGATTGTAGCTAAAGAAATTTTCAAGGATATGGGAGGTCATTATGTAGTGGTTGAAGTGCAATTACAAGAAAGGGCAATACTCCTGATCAGAATATATGCACCAACAGAATACAAAGCAGTCTTCAAGAAAAAACTATTTAAGAAAATAGAAGAATATAATCATATGGAAATAATCATTGCAGGAGACTGGAATGGAGTCATTGACCCAAACCTAGATCGAAGAAGAATTAAGGTAAATTACCCCAAACAACATTAGATTTAATAGAAAGCTTTAATCTGGTATGGTGACATAAATACAACAAGGAGAAAGACTACACATTTTTTTTCAAAGAGACATCACACATGGGGTAGAATCAATATGTTTTTTGTGACTCTACCAATGTGTATGAGGATTCAAAAAATGGACTCACTGCTAAGACTAATGTCAGACCACAACTCCATTCTACTCACATAAAAGGCAAAGAAGCAGGAATATTCATGGAAATTAAATGATATATTACTGGAAAATGAAGAAATAGTCCAAAAAAAATAGAGTTAAAATGTATTTCCAGGAAAATATGGATAGAGGCACCCCAACAACTGTAGTTTGGAATGCAAGTAAAGCCATGGTTAGAGGTCTCTTACTTGAACAAGAATAATGAAAAGGAAAAATAAAGAAAAAAAGAGAAAGGATAATGAATAAACTAAGCAAAAAAGAACTAGATTTTAAAAAAAAAAACCATGCAAAAACACAAAAGTTAAAAAAGAGACCGAGATTTTATAAAAAGAACTCTCCCAAGAAGCAACTCAAGAAATTGCAAATAAATTAAAACTTTGTTAAACAAAGATATTTTCCAAAATGCTAATAAGTGGTTGTCATACAGGTTAAGAAAGGAAAGAGATACAAAAATAATTCTGGGTGTTTAGTACAAAGGAAAATATCAAACACAACAGAATCAAATAAAAGATTTCCAAAAATTTTATTCAAAATTATTTAAATAACATATAATGTCAGAAGAAGATAAGACAAAAATACATTGATACCTAGAAAAAGAGAAGATCCCGCAAATAACTGAAGAACAAAGAAAAGAACTGAACAAACCAATATCAATGTATGCAATAAACCAAGCCATCACAAGACTGAAAACAGGGAAGGCACCAGGACCTGATGGGCTCACAGTCCAATTCCATAAAACATTTGAGGCAGAACTGGCTTTACCACTCTATAAGACAATAAAAGAAGCAAATAAAAGAATAACCCTAAATACATGGAAAAGTGCAGTAATCATGCTAATACCTGAAGAAGACTGGGGCATGAAAGAAGTGGCCAATTACAGACTGATCTCTCTATTGAACATAGATTACAAGATCTTTGTATCAATACTATCCGAAAGATTTTAAAAATACTGAAAGTCTGGATAAATAAAGATCAAGCCAGATTACTGTTAAACAGATATATAAATGACAATGTAAGGATAGTATTGGATGTAATAGAATTTTATGAGAAACACAAAGAAAGGAAAAAGGGGATGGCATTCCTTGATGCAGATAAAGAATTTGATAATGTTAGATGGGGTTTTATTAAGGAAGTGCTAGCAGCAATGAACCTAGGTAAGCTTTTTAAAGTTGACTAAACAATATATATGAAAATCAGAATGCACAGATTTTAGTTAATGGAGAGGGAAAAACCTTGTGATATCAACAAAGGCACACATCAAGGATGCCCACTCTCCCCCTTGTTCTTTATAGCTGTTCTGGAAATATTGGTAAGAAAGATAAGGAAAGACAAACAAATATGGAGTTTAAGGTACAAGAATATAAATTTAAGATAAGAGCCTTCATGGATGACATGGTACTATTCCTGGATGATCCAAACAAAAGCATAACCAATCTGATAAAAATATTAGAAGAATTTGGGGGTCTTTCAGTCTTCAGATTAAACAAATCAAAGAGTAGTTTATTAACAATAACAACAAAATGACAAAAAAGAGGAAAAGGAACTAGGCCAAAAATCTGACTTCAAAATAGTAAATAAAGTAAAATACCTGGGATTAATAATAACAAAAAGGAATTCTGAATTATATGACAACAATTATAAAAAGATTTGGAATGCAATAAAAAAGATCTCAATAAATAGACTAATTTAAGCTTATCATTTATGGGACAAGTTTCAACAGTTCAAATGAACATATTACCAAGAATCCTTTACCTCTTCCAGAACTTGCCAATAATTACTAATGATAAGCCATTTGTTCAATTGAATAAGGAAATATCTAAATTTCTTTGGCAAGGGAAGAAGCCCAGAATTAAATTCAAAGCATTACAGGACAAAAAGGAAAGAGGTGGCGTGGGACTACCTAACATGAAAATTTATTATCATGCATTGGAATGTCTTGGATAAGAGAATGGATAATGTTAGCTAACAAAAGACTACCACAATTGGAAGGTTTCAATATAAATCGCAGGTGGCATTCCTTCCTATGCTATAACAAGATGAAACCAAACAAAGAATTTGGAAACCATTATGTGAGGAGATCATTAAGGAAGATATGGATGAGGTATAAAAACCATATGTGTCCAAAAATACCACTCTGGACCTCCCAACATGAGGCATTCCATAAAAAAGAAAATCTATATAGAGATAACTAACTTACAAAATATTATTACAACAAAAAGAAGGGAAACACCAAAAGAAAATGAGGGAAGAGCTCAACCAAGAGAATATAATATGTCACTGATTTTTATACCACCAACGAAAGGAAAGATTTAAAAGAGATGAGAAACTTGAAGGCATTGAGACAAGAAAAACAGAATTGGATCAACTACTCGGCTCAGAAAATAATCAAATTATCAAAAAATTCTATAACCTATTAATGTCATATGAGATGGAGGAAGAAACAATCAAGAATAATATGGTAACATGGGCACAAGATATTGGCCATCTGATACACTTAGAACAAAATCATGGAGACTAAAAGTAAAACATTCACCAGAAGCAATGACCTTAAAGAAAATTATTACAAGCTCTTCTAGAGATGGCATTTAACACCAGTGAAGCTAGCCAAAATATATAACAAGCCAAAAAACAACTGTTGGAAATGTGAGCAAACAAATAGCACCTTCTACCATGTGGTGGAAGTGTGAGAAGGCCAAAGATGACTGGAAGGAAATACATAATATAACAGAAACATTAAAAATCAATTTCCTTCTATGTCCAGAAACCTATCTATTAAATATGCCAAACGGTTTAGAAAATCAGAAAGGGAAAAAATTCGAGCATATTCTCTTATATACAGTAACAGCTGTAAGAATAGTTTACACTAAGAAATGGAAAGATCAACTAATCCCAAATATAGATGAGTGGATCTTAAAACTAATGGAAATGGCACAGATGGACAAATTAACAATGTACCTGAGTAATAAGACACTACAAATTTATGAAAATGAATGGGAAAAATAGCTAATTTGTAGGAAACAAAGAAGTTGTTGTTATTATTATTATTATTATTATTATTATTATTATTTATATCCCGCCCCTCTTACAACAATTAAAAATACATCAAATTACAAGCTAAACCCCCCCAAACCCACCCTCCCTGTTAAAAAAGTATTAAACTAAACATCAATAAAATCTACAAAAATCTTTAAAATCACATAGTAACAACAAAAGGTGCAGAATGATTGTCTAAATATGTACATAAAGGAAACACAACAATAGAATATGTATGGGAATAGATAGCAGATGTTAATATCACTATAAGATTGCATGGTTATGGCTGAACTTTGTTATTTTTTTTTTCCAAAAAAAGATTTAAAAATCATATTCATGTATTCAAACATATAAAATATGAAGGCAGATGATGATGTGCATTTCAGACTGTCCCACTTTATCCTCAGACTCCCCATGTTGATGGGGGTGGTGGTGAATCAATAAGACCAATAATGTTCAGCTGAATGAGATTACTGTTCTCCATGGGACCCAACTGCAGAAAGTTCAAAGCTTCACAGAGAACTGTAGCTACTGGCAAATCTTCTGAAGCAGGCTTTACAATGTGGGAGAAAGAGGGGGAAAAATCTTCCAATAGAGCATCAGTCAACAACTATCAAGGAGCTGCAGTGGTTCCCTGTGGGGACATAGAACGGTGCTCCCCAATTTGATTCCTCTTTTCATCCAGTATCCACCAAAATTTCTAGCTTAAAATGGCCAATTGTATCCCACATGCTTTCAGGTGGTATCAACCATTTCCCTCCATTTTAAGGATTTTAGTGCCCTATTTGTTTCAGCCAGTGTGCTATAGTGGTTTGAGAATTGGATTATGAGCAACCCCCCTCTGAACAAATCTTGCTAACAAAATGCTGTGATAGGGTTGCTTTAAATCAAAAATGACTTGAAGGCAAAACAACATCAACTTATTTCAAGCCTGTGTCGGACTAAATAGTGAGGTCAAATTGGACTTGGATTTTTTGGTATGTGGGTGGGGACACAAAAACGGCCTCAGTTTCCAAATGAAACTCACAAGTTACATTTCCTCCCTAGCTGTGCTAGTGGATAGTATGCATCTAATGTGCCACTCAGTTTAAGCTAGTGATGTAAAGCAACAGTGATCCAGACTGATTTCTTATTTTACTCTACACTTTCAGAGTGAGCAGCTGGCTTATCAGCAGTTGAAAGAAAAATGCTTGAGTTACGTTCACTTAAGAAACAAAGTGAAAGAACATTGGCTCCCCACTTCAACTAGTCTCTCACACAAGTATCACTTTACAATCCATCATGTGTTAAGATTAAACAGAGGTCTTTCCATTGGAAAGCCAAACTGTTTATGAAGTTAACTTTTAGAACCATGAACCAATATAAAAACTGCCATTTTTTTCTATAAAGAATCTGATGGTATCTTTGAGTTTCAAGGGAAATGAGAGAAATTCCAAAGCAGAGATGATGGCACTTTATGCACTAATTCACCATGGAGAATTAGATTTTAAATGGCCAAGCAGGGAAACTGTCATAAAATGAAGTTACTTTCTAGCCAGTATCCCTATCTTAAAAATCCACGGATGCCAGGGAAAAACTCACATGCTACACAAAGGCAGTTTGCAGAAGAAGAGAGTTAATAATACTTTATGCATGACAACACCTTCATTTGAAATTTCCTATAATAAATCTTCATTCCTAAGGATAATCAGTAAACGCTGTAGGCTGGCATCCTGTTGAGCACTTACGAATGTGTGAGTGAGACTACACATTCAAAATTGTTTCATTATTCATGTTATGATCCTGGCACTATTGCCATGATGATAAATACCCTACAGCTTACCCAAGCAGCCAGCAGTACAGTGGAGGTTTGTTCAAAGATTATCACATAATAATATAAACTAGTTTACCTGACCCGGGTTAAAATTAAAAGCAGGCAGCCTCCTGATATTATCAGATGCATTTAGCTGCCGAAATCACTGCCCGGGTGCACCCCAGCTCCATCACTGCTCAGAGAGATGCTCTGGTGGCCATTTTTTCAAGCCAGAAAACTCCTGGCTTCCAAAAGAGGCACAAGCAGCTCCCCTTCAAGTGGCGAGAGACCCGGGCTGCACCTGGGCAGTGATTTTGGCAGCTAAATGCGTCTGATAATATCAAAAGGCTACCCGCTTCTAATTTTAAGCTGTGTCAGATAAACTGGTTTATATTGTTATGTGATAATCTCTTTCTTTTGATGTTGCATCAGATCTTGGTGGTGGGAAAAAACTGGAAATATCAACCTGCAGCACCCCAATAACCAGCAGAACAGATATCCGTTGTTCAGTGCAGCTGCTGGATGTTAAGGTAGGTTTGAAGTGCTGTGTCAAGGTGTTCATAACTGCATCTGTGATGCAGGATCTCAGCAATATATTTTTTTAAAAAAACAAACCAATATTTATAACTTGCATTTTGATACTGCAGGAAACCAGCTCTCCTGTCCAATTCTTTGGATGTCTTTTTCTAAATTGAGTTCAGGGGGAAATGCTGTGTAAAAGAAAGTGAATCCCATCACACACATACCTTTTTTGTTTTAGCTTGATTTTGTTTTTTTTGTTTTTGTTTTTTTTTTTTACTTTTGGTTTTCTGGTCTGACAATATTAGTATTAACTTTGTAACTGAAGTGCTGTTGCCCACATTGGAGTTGTTGAAAAGCACTGTTTTGATTTGATAAATACTTTAGGAATATAACCCAAAGGAATTCTGTGAAAGAAAACATTTGATGCTATTTCATTTCTCATCTTTTCCAGAACTTTGAAATAACAAAACCCACCAGGGATAGTAGCTCTAATCCTATTTAGACTGACAGAAATGTCTAGATGTGCAGCTGGTTATGATGCCTCCTGACCTTAATAGATGTAAATAACATTTGCACATCAGGGTCACTATAGAGGATGGCTTTATTTGTTTATTTATTTATTGTAACTTGTTTGGAATCAGTAACCCATAAAAAATTCACAAGGCACAGGCAGGTGCTTTTTTGGCAGTGGTTATTACATGTGAGGATATAGGTTGTCACTGAGAATTATGACCATCATCTCCATGTTTTCTAACTGCTGCCACAGATGGCAAAGTAACTGTACCATCCAGCCCTTTTTCAGAATGCAACTAGTGGCTGAAAAGATAGGTCAATAAATTATGTTGTCCAAACAACATAACTCAATGAAATTGTTTTTGCAGCCAAATAGAGAGCACTCAGCAAGGAGAATACCGAGTATGGCACAGTCGAATGTGAATAATAGGTTTTGCTCAACTCATATACTGCCACCCTCAGCAAAAGTAGCAAAACAAAATTCTTGGACAATGATAAGCAAATGGAATTTCAGCTTAAATTATGCATAGAATATTGTGATTCTTAGGAAAGGTTTGTGCTACTAATAGTATCAAAAAGATTAATAGTTTCAGGACACGTTTACATCACAAATGTGTGCTGTATATGGAAGATTTCTATACAACAAACATGTGCAGCAAAACTATGACAGTGCTGAAATGATAAGTCAGTTCATATATCCCTCACTGAGAGGTATGAAGCTGGTTTGGGGAACCATGGCCAACAAAGGATAGCTGCTGTCATTCATATATATATATATATATATATATATATATATATATATATATACACACACACACACACATATATATATATATATATATATATATATATATAGTGGTTCTTGGACCAGTTGCATACCAGATTCACTCACACAGGCTCTCTCCCATTTTTACTGCCATTTCCAAGATGGTAAAATATATAATTCTGTGCATGGCAGTTCAAAGTCTCTGCATGGCACCTCAGCATTAAGCCACATTATGTTTAATGGGACTTATACCCTAGTAAGTACAGTTGCTCCACCGTTCTTGCAGACTTGAAGTCTGTGGTTTTACATATTCATGGAGAGGTGACCTCCATTAAAATGAATGTGATGCGTACGGGCAGGCACGCACCCCATTCAAGCCTATGGGGCTTGAATATTGTTGAGTCCCCATTTTCATGTGTGTGTGTGTCTGGAATGGATCCCTCACAAAAACAGAGGGCCAACTATAGGCCTAAGCAGACTGCCAGAAATAGTGCACATTAAATTGAGGCACTGCCCTGGCTCAGTGCTAGGGAATCATGGGAACTGTATTTTTTTCTGGGACATTGAGCTTTCTCTGTTAGAGAGCTCTGGTGCCACAATAAAATATAGTTCCCATGATTCCCTAGCACTGAGCCAGGGCAGTGCCTCAATTTAATGTGCACTATTTTTGGCAGTCTGCTTAGGCCCTATATGCATCGGATTGCAGGCTGATTCTGGAATCTTCTTTTTGCACTACACCAGCATATCTATATCAGTGTAGGTAATGATGGCAAAGGAAAAATGCTATGGACACATTTGCTGTGAAGGAAGCAAGCCATTGGAAAAATAGTTGTCACAGCCAGCAGGTTTTGTCTGCTTTCCTTTCCCTTTGCCATTGCTGTGCTAAACTTGGAAACATTGTAGCTAATAGTGTAGCACACCTTGGCTTAGCAGTTAAGACACTGACTCTGATGACTGCAAGGTTGGCAGTTTGAGACCCAAGCACCATGTGACAGAGTGAGCTCCCATCACTAGTCCCAGCTTCTGCCAACTTAGCAGTTCTAAAGCATGTAAAAGTGCAAGTAGATAAATAGGTACCACTTCAGTGGGAAGGTAAAAGCGTTCTGTGCAGTCATGCTGACCACATGACCATGGAGTAATCTTTGGCAACACTGGCTCCCTTGGCTTAGTAACAGAGATGAGCATCACCCCTACAGTTGGCCATGACTTGACAATCATGTCAAAGGGAAAACCTTTACATTTAAAACATAACAAGGCTATAGTAATATCAGTAATTCCAGTAATCATTTGAGTGGAGAATGATGCTTGTTTTGGTTTATTTCAACACAGGCATGATTCTACAGTCTGAGTGCATCCACTTTCCCTGTATAATTTCCTTTTAAATACAGAGATTACCCCTTTGTATGTACTTCTGAAGGGAGCCTGCATTCATGCCCCATGTGTTCTGGACCTACAGGCAGCAAGTACCATGACAAGCAATCTTTTTAGCAGGGAGAAATAGTAACAAGTGATTCAAGCCAGTTCAGATCATACATGGACAATAAAAAGAGTTAATCGTGGTTGAAGGGCATCTGCAGTTAAGATATGTAAAATTAAGTCAATCTAGAGGTCAAGAATCCAAATTAATCCACAAGCAGGAAGCACACAGAGAAAGGGAGAGTTAACAGTTGCAAATAAGAAAAACATCCAGCAATGGTTGCAAAGTTTATAGATGCCTGACTTTGTGATGCCAGATACATCATTGTTCATTGTTTCTTATTTAAGAGGCATTGGCTCCTTTGTCACTGCTCCTTATCCTGATGATATGCCACAAATGATGGACATGTCTCATCACTGTTCTAGTATCCATATTGAGAACAGGTGGTTTATGGAGGATTGAGTTGAGATGGAGGCCTATCTTGCTGTGTAGCTGCTTCTGCCACTAAATGCTCAGATTCAGGGAGAGGAAGCCATAATCTAGAGCCAAAGGCCCCTCCAGATCTGATTCATTTGCACTGGATTCCTCAGACACCATGAGTTATGACACACATCTCCATTCTAGACCTGTGCACATTTGGTACGTAGGATATACACTGCATTTGGCCAGACCTTCTCATAGAACTGCCACAATCAAGATCCCTGCCTTATTGAGGCTTTCTACTATGGAATCATGACAGTTGGGGTTCTTTGCAGTAAATGTGGAATGATTTGAAATGCAGCTGAATATGTAGAAACATTTTAAGACAGGTCTGATATATTTGACCAGATCTCCTCCTAATTTCAGTTTTTTTAGTATGTAGGTGAATGCTTGTAATTTAGATAATATTCTTGTATAGTAAAGACATAATAACTGTGATATGAGATCACATGTGCTGAAAATTTGCCTCAAATTGAATGCAGAGCTATTGTTAGTACCACATGTCAAAGTTGTATGTGGGGCCATGACTCCCTGTTAGCCATCATTTTGTTTTTCTGCACCATGATTATGAACCATATGTTCTTATCTGAAAATAAATCTCAGTTACATCCTACATTACCTCAGTCCTGTAGTGATATTAGTTCTGATGCATATCTTCAGGTTATGGGAAAGGGTGAGGTAATACACTTAGTGTAGGTTGCCATCCAAAGTCTATTGTCAGATATGAACATCTGGCATATCAGTATAACCCAAAGAACCAAGCATGACCAAAAGAGAGAGACACCCACATACTAATGCTATTTTTAGATGCAGTGTTAAGAATATCTTTATAAGGAATGGGTCTCAACTTAGGAAAGTAGCATGTAGCAAAGGAAACAATCACAGGACTGTTTCATGTATATTTTATTTACTAATTATAATATTTCTAAACCATCTGTCCTCCATATGGATACTAGGACAGTGTACAGATATCATTGAAACAATAAGATTACATAAAGATAAAGGAAAGTAGAACAGAGAGAACAGCAGGAAAACAGATCCAGTCTTGGCAAACCATAAGATTCTTACCTGTGCCATAATGCTAAAAATGCAGGAACTATTGCACAGTGGGCCCTTGGTATGTGCTGGATTTGGTTCCAGGACCCTCTGTAGATGCCAAAATCTGTGGATACTCAAGTGCCATTAAATACAATGGCGTAGTAAAATGATGTGCCCTATTTCAAATAGCAAATTCAAGGTTGATGTTGTGGGTTTTGTGTTGTTGTTGTTTTAATTTATACGTTTTGGGAATATTTGCAAGTGATATTTTCAAGCATAGTTGAATCCGTAGTTAATGAATCCATGGATATGGAAGGCAGATTGTAATTCGTTGAAAACAATTTACTTTTTCTTATGTTGATACAGAGTGTACCTTGTGGAAGTCTCCTCCTGGATGATCATATCTGATATATTTTACTTGTTTGGTTTATTTGAATGCATTTTATTGATAGACAAATTGACAGACAAATTCTGTGCAGTGTTTCCAAATTGGCTATAATCTACTAAAAAAAAACACATATGGATCACTTTTATCTTTGAACTGGTCATTCTTGTTTATTTATTTATTTATTACCTGCTCCTCTCCCCATGGACTGAAAGAAGGAACTGCAACAGATTAATACAAAACATACAACATTAGTTAAAAACACACAACCTTAGTTAAAACAGACATCAGTTAAAACAGACATCAATGTGGAACAACAAATAAGACAAATGCATATTAAAACAATCAATTCATATTTAAAATTTATAATTTAAAATTCATAATTTCAAAATCATTTGGATAGGCTTGTCATAAGAGACTGAACTTTATTGCTGTTTTTAATTTGGACAACATATTCAGTTGTTGAATCTTTTCCAGCAGGTCATTCCATGCTCTAGGGATGACTGATGAGAAAGTAATCTGGGTGACAATTGCTAACCTAGTCCTGGCTGACTGGAATAAATCTCTTCCAGAGGTCCAAAGTGTAAAGGGCAGATCGTACAGGAAGAGACAATCTCCTAGGTAACTTGGACCCAAACTATGTAAGGCTTTAAAGGTAATGATCAACACTTTATCTTCCTCAGAAACTAATTGGCAACCCAGTGAAGTGATTTTAATCATCATCATAGAATCATAGAGTTGGAAGAGACCACAAGGGCCATCCAGTCCAACCCCCTGCCATGCAGGAACTCCCAATCAAATCATCCCCGACAGATGGCCATCCAGCCTCTGCTTAAAGACCTCCAAGGAAGGAGACTCCACTACTCTCCAAGGGAGCGTGTTCCACTGTTGAACAGCCCTTACTGTCAGGAAGTTCCTCCTAATGTTGAGGTGGAATCTCTTTTCCTGGAGCTTGCACCCATTGTTCCGGGTCTTAGTTTCTGGGGTGGCAGAAAACAAGCTTGTTCCCTCCTCAATATGACATCCCTTTAAATATTTAAGCAAGGCTATCATATCACCTCTTAACCTTCTCTTCTCCAGGCTAAACATCCCCAGCTCCCTAAGTCGTTCCTCATAGGGCTTGGTTTCCAGACCCTTCACCATTTTAGTTGCCCTCCTTTGGACACGCTCCAGTTTCTCCACATCCTTTTTGAAGTGTGGTGCCCAGAACTGGAAAGAGTATTCCAGGTGAGCCTGACCAAAGCAGAATAGAGTGGCACTATTATTTCTCTTGATCTAGACACTATACTTCTATTGATGCAGCCTAAAATTGCATTGGCCTTTTTAACTGCTGCATCACACTGTTGACTGATGTTCAACTTCTGGTCTACCTGGACTCCTAGATCCCTTTCACACGTAGTCTCGTTCAGCCAGGTGTCCCCCATTGTATATCTGTGCTTTTCGTTTTTCCGCGCTAAGTGCAGTACTTTACATTTCTCCGTGTTGAATTTCATTTTGTTAGCTTTGGCCCAGCTTTCTAGTCTGTTCAAGTCATTTTGAATTTTGATCCTGTCTTCTGGGGTATTAGCTACTCCTCATAATTTGGTGTCGTCTGCAAATTTGATAACTATGCTCCCAATACTGTCATCCAAGTCATTGATAAATATATTGAACAGCACTGGGCCCAGGACAGAGCCCTGTGGCACCCCACTGGTCACTTCTTTCAAGGTTGAAAAGGAGCCATTGTTGAGCACCCTTTGTGTTCGGCCAGTCAACCAATTACAAATCCATATAACAGTTACCTTGTGTAGCCCACATTTTACCAGCTTGTTTGCAAGAATGTCATGGGGAACCTTGTCAAAGGCCTTACTGGAATCAAGATATACTATATCTACAGCATTCCCTTCATCTACCAAGCTGGTAATTTTATCAAAAAGAGATCAGATTTGTCTGGCATGACTTGTTTTTGAGAAACCCCTGTTGACTTTTTGTGATTATGGAATTACCTTCCAGGTGTTCACAGACTCTCTGTTTAATAATCTGCTCCAGAATCTTTCCCAGTATTGATGTCAGACTAACTGGACGATAATTGTTGGGATCCTCGTTTTTTCCCTTTTTGAAGATGGGGACAATGTTTGCCCTCCTCAAGTCTGCTGGGACTTCTCCTGTTCTCCAGTAGTTAATAATAATAATAATACGATTTATTTATATACCGCCTCTCTGGCAAGCCAATCGAGGCGGTGTACAACAGAATATCACATCAAATTAACAACAATATCTCACAGCAAATTAACAATTACGTCAAATTAACAAAATAAACGATATCAACAACTATATATTACAGCAAATTAACAAATTAAACAAATACATTGCAGGATTACAATCAACAAAATAATAACAATAAAATCAATAACAACAGTAAAAATGTATACTTTAAAATACATAATTTAAACACACATTCTCCAGCACTTAAGTCCTGCGCCGGTCACAAAAAGCGCGCCCCCAGTTCTCAAAGATTCTCAAAGATTATTGCCAATGGTTCTGATATTAAATTTGCCAGTTCTTTTAGTACCCTTGGATGTAATTCATCTGGTCCTGGAGACTTATATTCATTTAGATTAACCAGGTATTCCTGGCTTTACTTATTCTATGCTGAAATTCTCCTATTCTGTCCTCTGCTCTACTATCCTCAGGTTGAGCACCCTTTGCCTTTTCTGAGAAGACTGAAGCAAAGAAGGTGTTGAGTAATTCTGCCTTTTCTCTGTCCCCTGTTAACTTTTTGCCATCTTCTCCACACAGTGGCCCTACCGTTTCCTTCTTCTTTCTTTTGCTGTGGACATACCCCAAAAAGCCCTTTTTATTGTTCTTAACCTCTCCAGCAAGCCTGAGTTCATTCTGCGCTTTAGCTTTTCTGACTTTAACCCTACACGTGCTAGCTATTTGTTTGAATTCCTCTTTGGTGATTTCCACATTTTTCCATTTCTTATACATGCTTTGCTTAAAACTTAGTTCAGTTGAAAGTTCCTTAGTCATCCATCCTGGTTTCTTGAGGCACCTCCCATTTTTCTTCCTCATTGGAACTGTTTGAAATTGTGCCTTCAGTATCTCCCTTTTGAGAAACTCCCATCCATCTTGAATTCCCTTCTCTTTTAGTAGTCCTGACCATGGGATCACCCCCAGTATTTCTCTAAGTTTACCAAAATCAGCTCTCCTAAAGTCTAGAATGGGTGTCTGACTATGCCTGGCTTCTCCTTTCCACTGTATAATAAATTCCAGGAGAACGTGATCACTCCCACCTAAGGATCCAACCACTTCCACCCCATTAACTAGGTCATCCCTGTTAGTTAGGATCAGATCCAAAATAGCTGACTCCCTTGTTGCCTCTTCCACCCTTTGGACAATGAAATTGTCTTTGAGGCAAGTGAGGAATTTGCTAGACCTTGAGGATTTTGCTGAGTTTGAATTCCAGCAAATATCAGGATAGTTGAAGTCACCCATCACTACTATATTTCTCCTTTCTGAGTGTGTGGTCATCTGTTCTAGAAAGGCATCATCCAATTCCTCTGCCTGAGTCGGGGGTCTGTAGTAGACTCCCACAATAACATTTTCCTGTTGTTTCCCTCCCCTTTAATTTTTATTCAGATGCTCTCCACCTGGCTTCCATGACTGATGTCCTGGATTTCTTCACTGGTGTAAATATCCCTGACATATAATGCTATTCCTCCTCCTTTCCTGTTTGGCCTGTTTCTCTTGAAAAGGTTATACCCCTGTATTTCTACATTCCAATCATGAGACTCATCCCACCAGGTTTCAGTGATGCCTATTATTTCAGATTTGTTTTGTTGTGCTAGGAGTTCAAGTTCATCTTGCTTATTTCCCATATTCTGTGCATTAGTGTAGAGACATCTAAGACCATATGCACGTGGTTTTTTTTACCTCCCACTGTTGGGTCCTTGCACTGTTTGCCTTGTTTCCTCTATGACAGTGTGACTATTTTTTCCAGTCCTTTTGTCTTCCAGGATGCTGTCTTCCTTCCCCACATAACTCAGTTTAAAGCCCTCCTGATCAAATTCTTGAGACTGTTGGCAAAAACATTTCTTCCAACTGGAGTGAGATGCAGCCCATCCCTTGCCAGAAGTCCGCCCCCATGGAACCGCAGCCCATGATCTAAGAATCCAAATCGTTCTCGGCGATACCATCTGCAGAGCCAGTTGTTGACATCTGGTCTTTTCCTCTCTTGTCCTGGACCATGCCCTTCAACTGGCAGAAGAGATGAGATGACAATCTGTGCATCCATTTCTTTCAGCTTCTTACCCAGAGCCTCGTAATCCCTTGTGATGTTCTGAAGACTGTGTCTTGCCATGTCATTCATACCCACATGGACCAAAAGGAAGGGGTTTTGGTCAGTAGGCTTGACCATTCTTGACAGCCTCTCTGTCACATCTCGGGTCTTTGCCCCAAGGAGACAACACACCTCCCGAGACATCTTGTCAGTCCCACAAATCACTGCTTCTGTACCCCTCAGCAAGGAGTCCCCCACCATGACCACATGCCTCCTCTGAGGCTTAGCAGCGACTGTTCCCTGTGATGGGACTCCCAGGGTTCCCTGCTCTGTTCCTGAAGTCTGTCCATGCTACTCTTCCTCATCTTCCTTGATAAGATAAAGAGCTTCAAATCGATTCTGTAGCTGTAAGCTCCCAGAACGATCCCTGGTCCTCCTACTTCTGTGCGTGACATTCCTCCAGTTGTCTACCTCCTGTGTATGTGAAATAACCTTCTCTTCCCCAGCAACTTCCTCTGTGTGGTCCCTGTCCAAGACAGTTCATTCTGTTCTGTCCAGGAAAACCTCTTGCTCCCTAATATGATGAAGTGTAGCTACCCATGCCTCCAGCTGCTGTACTTTCTCTTCCAAGAGGGCTAACAACTTGCACTTGGGGCATGTGAAGTTCCCCACCTCTATAGGCAAGAAGACAAACATCCCACAAGTATTGCAGGTAACGGTAGCAGGTCCCTTAGTGTCCATACTGAGAACTCTTAATTAGTCCCTGAAACAGGACTATGACCTTCCTCCTCAAAGAAAAACCCTCAACTAAACACCAGTGTCAAGGGCTCCTGATGACCTAAACTTTTCACCAATCGCTTTCGGTAATTAAATAAATAAAATAAAATAAAAACTCACCCCCTCTTAGAATGGCTGACCAGGAACTGCTCTCCTCCTCTTCCTCCTCCTCCTCTCTAGCAGGAGCTTGCCTAGAAGAGTCTGGAAGGCTCTGAGAGGAGTTGTATAAAGCTGGACTGCTACCTCCACTCTCCAGTGCCTCACAAGTGTGTCTCACAGTAGCTCCACCCTCCACAAAAACAACACACTCTCCCCAAGAGTTTTTAAAAGTTCAAAACTCGCCCCCTTAGAATGGCTGCCCAGGAACTGCTCTCCTCCTCCTCCTCTCTAGCAGGAGCTTGCCTAGAAGTGTCTAATAATAATAATAATAATAATCCTGCCCCTCTGCAAGCACAATTGGGGGGTGGGCGAACAACTTTAAAATACAGTGAAAATAGAATATTAATCCCATGAAATCCCACCCACCCCTTAAAATAGTATTAAACAATAAAATTATTAAAATATACTAAAATGCATCACAGTAACACAATCAAGCTGTAGGACAGAAATGGGAAAACTCTTGTGGCTGGGATATCTATTCAGGAAAGGCCTGCTGGAAGAGAGCCATCTTAACAGCCTTTTTAAAGCTGTTTAGAGTGGTAATATGATGGATCTCGTCCAGCAGGCTGTTCCATAATCTAGGAGCGGTTGTCGAGAAGGCCCTCTGGGTGGTTGTCAACAACCTAGTTTTTATAGGCTGCAACCAGTTCCTCCCAGAGGAGCTGAGTGCACGGGGGGGGGGGGGAGAGGATTATACAGGATGAGGCAGTTCCAGAGATAAGTTGGATCCATTTAGGGCTTTAAAAGTGATAACTGCACCCAGAAACTAATAGGCAGCCAGTGGAGTGATTTTAGAACTGTCATAATATAATCTCTTCTTGATGTTCCCGGGACCAATCTGGCTGCCATATTTTGTACTAATTGAAGTTTCTGGACCAAGCACAAGGGTAGCCCCATGTAGAGCACATTACTGGCCTATAGCTGTTCATGTCCGGGGGTCTAGGCAAGATTTTTTTCAGAATCGGCCTAACCGCCACTTCCTTCAAGCATGATGGAACATGGCCTTCCCTATGGGATACATTGATGATGTCCCTCAGGAATATCCTCAAGGCATCCTCCCCCCCAGATGGCCAGCCATGAAGGGCAGGGATCTAGAGGGCAAGTTGTTTTCCTCACTCTACCAAGAAGTTTGTCCACATCATTGTTACTCACTGATTGAAACTGATCCAGTATAATTTTATCAACAGAGTTGATGGACACGTTGTCTATTGATCCTGTTACAACACTGGCATCTAAGTCGGCTCTTATCTGAGAGATTTTATCTGCAAAATAGTTGTTAAACATGTCACAGTAGGCCGTTGTCAGGTTAAGTAAAGGGTTCTGTGCAGGTGGAACCTGCATCATATCCCTTACCACCCTAAACAGCTCTGCTGGATGGGACTCTGCAGACATAATACATACAGAGGAGAAAGATTTCTGCGCTGCAGGTATTGCCTCTTGATAGGAACAAAGAAATTTTCTATGACGAGTCTTGAAGTGATATGATCACTCCTAGATGTACCAGGGACCAATTTGGCTTTCATGTTTTACACTGAATGAAGTTTCTGAACTTGGTACAGAGGTAGCCCAATGTACAGCTCATTGCAAAAGTCCAGTCTTGAGGTTACCAGCATGTGAACTATCATCTTTAGGTCCTCCAACTCTAGGAAGGGGAGCAGCTGGCAGAATAGCTGAAGCTGACAGTAAGCACTTCTGGCCATCTACCTGAGCTGTCATTTTTTAAACCACTTTTGTATAAAATAGTTACCTTGTGGTCAACTTTCTTGGCTTTTAATTCAGTTTGTCAGCTTGATCATATAAACCATATCCCATATCCTATGTATCCATTCTGATTTTGTTGGAGAGAAAATAACATTTTAGATGATCAAAAGTTAATATTTGTGAGTCATTAATATGTGTACAACCATTCTACAACTCTTGCTTGCACTATCATTTTTATACAGAAAAATAATAAGATTGCAAAAATGCAACTTTTTATATTTTCCATTTTTCAAAAATATAGATCCCAAATTTACTTATCAATAAGTATGGTGAAAATATGTGATGAATACTTGACATTATTAGCAATTATCTGTAACTCTTAACTAGATCTTATTCAAACTTCAAAGAATGAGATACTATCCACACTGAAATTTCTAACATCTTTATCTTTAAATTCTGGCACAGTATAATTGAAGGTTTGTGCTTTCAAATATATTTCTAACTATCTTAAATTTACATCTTCCTGAAAGCTCATTTCTCAATTAGATTGATAGTGAATGAAGGTTTTTTTCATTTCCCTATTGAGGTATACAAGTTACAAAACAAGGCTATGTGGTCATCCAGAAAACCTAACTTCTTAAATTGCATACAGTCTCTTAAAGTACTGAATTTTTGAAACAAATGAGTAACTGTATGTAGCACCTGCAAACAATGAAACAAAGAAAATATTCATTCATTCATTCATTTAAACGTTTATGCACCATACAGGAGATTGCGGAGTGGCTTATAAATAGCAAACAATGAAACAGAGATTTTGTTTTCATCATAAACTTGATGAAGTTGAATTTGAGAGTAAGTTTTTGCCATACCATCCTTAAACAGAATTTGTGATGTTGATAATCCTGCTTTTCCTCAGCAAGGCAGCCATGAAGACAGCCATAGTGGCACAGGAATGGATGGCTCTGTATCTTCCATGAAGTGCTGGAATAACAGATAAGGTTTTATAACGAAGTTTAAGGCTGTTATACTCCAGTTCTGGTGCAGAACATGTTGGATGTCATCTGGAGTGCTTGTACCAGAACCAAGGTTTAGGCCTTGCATTTTCCAGAAAGGATAATGCCAGAAGGGGTGGGGTGGGAGGAACAGCTCTTTTGACCCATGAAAAGGCCCAAGACTTGAGTCTCTTTTTTCCTTGAAAATATTGCATCTGATTGATTTTAGCCATTAATTTTTAAATTATTTTTTTACTCTTCAGGGTACTATAAGGTTACTTCTTGTTTTCACTGCAATAAAGACTGTTGCGTCTGCACAAAGGACACTAACGCGATTGGTATGGATGAAACATTGGCCACAACTTTTATTTGTACAGGGTCTGACATATTTAAATTTCAATATAAACAACTATTTATCCATCCACACTTTAAGTATTTCTTAACAATCATCTATTTGATGCATGCCTGCGTGTTTTAAGCGCAAGCTGTTGAATATTTACCTTTTTACAGGGCATGCGTCAAATTCTTTAAATTAGGTAATCTCATAACCAAATATAAACCCCTCCCCCACCGGATATGATGCCAAAATAATTTTATGACGTAACCATGTTATGACATCATTAAGTTTAATATGACATCATCAAAATTTTGTTTAATCACATGACATATACCCAATTTCTTTATTATTCTTTGCCAATTAATAAATCCAATTAACCTACAGAATTCCCTAAAGGGGGGAGGGTCCCTGCCTGCCACAGGAGGGGGTCAGCCTAGCTTGGCATCCCCTCTCCCACCCCCTAATTGAAGCCTTTAAACAAGACTCCAATGTGGCCAGGTATATGTCGTTCCCCTGAGGGGAGAGATGCACACCGTCACCCCTGTACAAATGTGGTAACGCAAACTGTATTCCCTGATGATCAACAATAACCACCCCCATTTTCTTTAACGTCTTTGCCACAGATCTATTTAACCAACGCCGAGCTCCATCGATGGCAACATCACTTCTGGCCCCGTGCCAAACTCGCCGAGGAAGAAACTTCGTCCACATGAGGAGTGTATGTGGCATCATCCGCTGAATCTCCGTCATATCTTTAATTATGCGTCTAGCCAATTGCAACGAAGTCAATTTGGAAAGGTCATTTTCCCCCAAATGAACCAACAAAATTTTCAGCTGTGTGAACGAAGCCATCAGTTCGATTATTCTAGGCAGTATGGCTCCCCACAACATGCCTCTGCGACCAAATCATCTCAAAGTTCCAGCCAGTCCCAGTCCCAAGGCCAAATCTAGTCGCTGTTGAATGATGTGCCTCTCAGCCCAAAAGACCAAGCTGTGTCCAAGGATCCATACGTCACCTGGAGCCAATTCTGCCAAATTAAATTAGAACAAGAACATTTATAACTACCTTAAACTTAGGTGCGAACATACGATTTAAACACTCTTGAGCCCCAGCGACCAATCCTACAAATTGCAGTGTCACTCAAACCCTGCATTGCTGCCGCTGTTGCTGCCCCAATCCTAAATTAATGAGAAGAAAATTGAACTGCTGGTAAACCAGCATGACTCAACCCCCCCCCCCCCCCGCAATACTGCTCTAAATTGATATTGTGTTAATGGTAAACCCGATATATGCAAAAATAAGTATCCCATTGTGTTTGGCCGTATTTGAATATAAGTATTCAAAGCCTGCACCGGGCAAATATGGCCAGGAGGAGCCCTAGCCAATGTTAAGGACTGCCCCTTCCCTGACTGATCTGTTTTCGAGTGTCGAATTGTCAGTTGATTGCCCTGTCCTGAAACTTGAATATCTGAAAGCAAAAGAGCCCTGCCAGCACTATCAGTACGCGAACAAGGAACAATTTCACTTATCCTCAAGGCTGCAAAAAACGCTAATGAAAATGCTGCCTTAAACAAAATCACCTCTTCAGGCATAGAACATGTAACTGGGAGGCATTGCCATATTTTCAACAATATTGACCCCGTTATTGGCAAGCGACTGTCCTGAGTGATGGAAGACTCCCTTGCCCATCCTTCCAGAGCCCTACGTACTCTAAAATCAATTGTAGGGTCTTTAAAACCTCCTGCTCTAGAATAAAATGAAAGAGCTGCCAATCTTCCCCTAATAGTGACTGTAGATAAACCCATTTGTCTAAGATGCACTGCAAAACAAAGAATATCCTCCACGTCCAGAGGCCAAGCCAAGCCCCAATAGTCGATAGAAAGGATCTGAATGCTCACAAAGCGAGCTGATATGACTTGCGTGTCGACGAGGCGATGGACAGAAAAATCGCCTTTTCAATTTCTACTCTCCAAGGCTCTAGAGTTGATGTGGTACCTCCAAAGGATGAGCTGCTGCCTCTGGCGCCAACTGGCGGAATCTGTAAAACTGAAAACGTGAAAGGGCATCCGCCAAAGGATTTAATAAACCACAAACATGTTGAGCTTGGAACAAAATATTATACTTTAAACATTGAGCCACCATTTCCCTCACCAATGACATTACCCTTTCAGACTTGGAAGACAAGGAATTCACTATATAAACCACAGCCTGGTTATCACACCAAAAGCGTACCGTTTTGTTTGCCAATTGTTCTGGCCATAAATGAACCGCCACCACAATAGGAAATAATTCCAAAAAGGTGAGGTCTCTAGTCCAGCCTTTTTCAACCCAGGTTATTGGCCATTCCTCAGCTGCCCACTGGCCATTAAAATAAACTCCAAAACTACAGGCCCCCGAAGCATCAGAGTGTACTTGAAAATCTGCGCTAAGGAGCATTTCAGATCTCCAAAATGAAATACCATTGAATTGTTCCAAAAATGACTCCCATATCTCCAAATCCTTTCTTATCCCAGAATTTATTCTAATATGATGGTGTGGGGCCTTCACTCCCTTGGTGGCTTTATATAAACGTGAACAGAATGCCCTTCCAGGGGCTATCACCTTACAAGCAAAATTTAACAAACCTGATAAAGATTGAAATTCTCTAAGTGTGGCTTTTGATTTACTTTTCATCATCCTCACCTACAGCCTCATAGCTGTTAGCTTGTCAGATGGGAGACGAGAGATACCTGTTTCGGTATCTAATTCAATTCCCAAGAAGGTAAGACATGCATCAGGGCCCTCAGTTTTTTCCTCAGCCAAAGGTACTCCCATTTCATTCATTAAGCGCTGAAAAGCTAATAGTGTGTCTGCACAACCATCTGTCCCAGCGGCGCCAGCAAAAAGGAAATCATCTAAATAATGAGTAATTGCTTGACTACCAGACCTTTTAGAGGCACACCAATGTAAAAAAGTGCTGAACGTTTCAAATGCTGAGCAAGAAATAGAACACCCCATTGGCATAGCTTTATCAAAATAATATTTCCCCTCAAATTGAAAACCCAAA